>CM056996.1:92322767-93010267 GCA_029891345.1 Dryococelus australis | reverse complement strand
TCTAAACTCCACCGTTTTCACGATCTTCCTTGTGGATAGCTGATTCGTTAGCCGTGCCGGTGTTCTCTGCTACGAATGGTTGTCATGCGGATAACGAAACAAGTGGTGTGTCGGGCAATGGTAGAGCACTCATTAAAACATGTCTGATTTCCTTCACTTGGAACAATACATTGAATAAGCTGTTCGAAATATTCTTGAACTGGTGGTGAATGATTAAGTACAATACTTATTTTGAACATACTAAAAAATAACGTTCGATTGAAATCTACTGGGTTCTTCTGTGTCATTTAGCTTTGCGGCTTTTACTTCATCGTTGTGTCATAACATCTTATACGAAATTTGTCTTCTTTTCAATGCTCGTCTGTGCTGTCTTAATTAGACCTGTCCTTGTTTTTTTCAGTGTTCCTTTTGATAACTCGCCCCGTAATATTTTTTACTTTGTTATTAATCTGACAAAATTACTTGTGGAATTCATGAGATGTTTTATGTATATTTTTTACTACAGCTACTATCAGATTCTTTGTTCCATGATAGTTTGGTACTTCAGACTTGGTTTTCTGTGACGGTATGAGGATGTTCAGTATATTGCGCTTAGATAAAAATTGAACGGGCCTGAAAAGCGGATAAAAACCAACAGGGAATGCAACGATTCAGAAATTAAATTCCTACCGTCACCAGTTCCGTACTATCGTCAAACCTGCCCCCGTCACTGCTAAACGTGATCACCGGACCATCCACACGCATGGCTACCCCTGGCAATGTCGGCAGGACGAGATCAAATGCCTCGAGAGGAAGACACCGGGAGGGCTTCGCTCTCGGCCGGCGGGTCAGCAAAGGCGCCGAAGGAGAGTGGTCTCAGGCGAGGGCTAAAGGTAGAGTTATAAGCACGCCGCCATCTGTTCTCACGAGAGCGGAACAAAGGGGGGTTTGTGTTGGGTGAGGGTGGGCACAGTTCCGGAACAAAACTAGAGCTCTTGCCCCCTCCCCCCGCCCCCCCCAGTCCATCGAAGAATTTCAGCATGCCCGACCGCAAATGAGGACGACAGGCCGGCCGGCCCCTATCCGGTAATGACCAGGAAGTGGGCATGATAGAGGAGGGGGAGGAGGAGGGGATGAGCAGCTCCGAGGGCTGGAGAAGCCCTGCAGGGTCAGCGTCAGGTGGTTGAAGGACACCGGTAGATGTCAGCTACCACAGCCTCAGACTGTGTCTGAATTCGCCTGAAGTACATACTTGTGCGTACCTGTCCCCGGAAGTGACGTCGTAAGTGCTGTCCTAATTGCAAGTGAAGTATGCAAGTATACACGTAAACGAATTTGTATACTTCTCGCATACTTGCGGAATGTGTGCCGCCATTTTGAGAAGCAATTTGTAGGTTACGATTGATTTCGGACATAATTATTTGATTTAATGTTTAATAGGGCAACATTACTACTTCGTAGATATAGAATATTGAACTGAGTAAATAGTTATTGCAAGTTCCACCTTAAAAAAAAGGTCTAAGCAATAAATTTGTATTAGGCCTATGATCCTAACCCACAGAAGCTAAGATTTAAAAAAAAAGCAATCCAAACTGCACTTACACGCAATAATGCAACACAATAAATGTTAATGTAAATCAAATTTAAATATTATTTAATACTTTATTTTACCCCTAAAACCTTCGGCAATTATCAAATTTTTAGTCGGAATATATGAACATTTAAACAACAGGCCCCGAAGCCAACAAGAATGCCTGTCCGAATTCATCAAGTTTGGTGACAAGGGTAAGTGAAGTATGCAAGGATGCACGTACGCAAGTATATGCCTGAATTCGAACACGGCCTTACTCGACGATATAGGCTGTTCACGGTAAAGTGGGCACTTTTTAAGGCACCCCCAATAGGTATTTACTACGAATAAATATATTGTATTGTAGCCTCGCCTGCTAAATTTTGAGAGCGGTGTAATGTACGCACTGTGTTTACTACTCACATGACAATGTTTATATTTAAAAGTGGTGGAAAGATACAAATTGGATGAAAGGAATAATTCAACAGCTCCTCCCGAATGGGAGTTATTCATTACTTTTTTTTAAATATTACATGTGGAAACTAGAAAAATATATTCGTGACGATATTTGACACAGGGCTGCAGAAACGGATTCATCAAGTGCTGGAAACTCTTCAAAATTAAAAATAAATGTATTATAAAGAAACTACTCGATATGTATGCTATTTTATATACAGCAGTTGCCAGACCTCATCGTTGTTTGTCAAGACAAAGCGACCACAAATAATTTTTATTTCTTCTCGAAACATATTTAACAGCGCTCTTAGCATATTTCGCATGCCCGAGTGCAGAAGTTGCGGTAAATTGGACATCTTCCATTTTAAAACATGCGCACTTACAGTTCCAAATTTACACTTGCATGACAGAAAAATTTTACGCGGCCAGTAGTGAAGCTGACACAACACTTGTTTCTCTATCACGACCAATAAACAGTATGCTTTGTGCCCAGCTATAGTAGAATTGCTAAATGCTGTTCACGACAAAGTGAGCACTTTAGAAATCATCGCCCTTAGAAAAAGTCACTGCCCCTGCATAAATATATTTTAACGGGCGCAATGAGTGTTAGGTAACCATCTTTGATAACTTAAAATTATTTCTTTAGCTTTCTTTATTTTTTTATCATCGTAGTGTAAAATGAGCAGATTTGTGAAGTATTTACTTTCTTAATAATTTCACAGTTTAATTTGACGGACGCATGAATAAAGTGATGAGGCCCATGGCAATGTTGATTTTACATAAGGCGGAATAATACACAACGTGTATACAAGTAGTTCTTAACCAGGGCTTTCAAAAGTGCTCATTCTACCGCGAACAGCCTATACGCACGGACTCCCGCACTGCCCCACCCCCCTCTACAAAGAACCCAGCAGACATTCTCACTTCTACGTCGCCCGGCGGGGGAATAATTTATAGTCTACTGGCGGGAATCACAAAGTCCCCTCTGCCAGAGGAGTCGATGACTGCACAAGCTCTTTGTCCTACTTTATAGTTTGTATGTAACTCTCAGAACAAAAAATAGAAATAATCTTATGGTCCTCGTAAACATAAATGCGTTGATGAGGTTATAGCGTAAAATTGTTTGAAATATAAATACTCACACACACACAATTTGGCGTGTATGCGTAAATGAGGGCTCCATCTATCCAGCACCTCTTTATATATATATATATATATATATATATATATATATATATATATATATATATATGTATGTGTGTGTGTGTGTGTATGCGTGTGTGTGTGTGTGTGTGTGTGTGTGCATTTGTGTGTTTGTATTACGCGGCTAATTCAGCAATTTTGAATATCAAAGGTTGAAAAAAATCCTGCCCATATGTTTTAATGGACACTGACTGATATGCTACTAGTAAATTTGGCAACGATGTGAAGAAACAGCAGTTCTAGGTCTTAACGTATGCCGTGTCAAAAATTAACTATAGATTTTGTGAACACCAGAATTATTTTCTTTTGGATTTTAAAAGTACCTACAATGAAAAAATTTCAGTTTCACTTGACTGAAGCATGAATAAATTGAATTCTCGTCTGAGGGTCCATGACAAAGTAAATCATACAAATTTGGAGTGATACAAAAACAACAGAAAAATTATATTTCTCTTTGATTTCTCTGTTATTCAATACTGCGATCAAAATATATATACTTCCCTTCACCACAAACAATATAATAACGATAACACCAGTGGATTCCTCTGAATGTTGTTCACAAATGTTGTTCTGGTATTCAGTACTGAATTTCGTTCACGTGAGCTTACACTTTACCTCTTTGTGGCACTGTCAGATAAAAAGCTCCCTCCGGGAGGAATTTCTATTTTGGGATAGGCTTCACAATGGCGCGACAAAGTCATATCAAAATAATGAATTAAAACATCCGGGTGATCGGAGATATTGCATATAATTTCTCTGAAGTTTATTCATTCGCTGAATTTATGAGAAATTTGTCGCTAAGGAATCGTCTGCATCACATTACTTTCCAGACGTTCATGCAAATCGGGAGTTTTCATAAAACGTAAAGCCGTAGTTCATTTCTCCTTTGTGTTGGGCAAATGATGCGGAGTTTGAGCGAAACACGTCTTATCCACTCAGCAGTGCAGTTTTACAAATGCCATGCCAGTATATTCATGAAACAGTTTAAGTATCGATTGAGATTTGGGTTTATCTAAACCGTAATCACTAGACATGGCACAATAACTGAATTAAAGTTAGTCATGACAAGCATTTGGCTTCCTGAACTATTTCATTTAGCAACCAACGTGTTTTCTTAAACCATTATGTTTTTATTGCAAATGAAGGGCTGAGAAATTAGAATTATACGTTACCATTAATAGTATAACATTCATTTTCTCAATTTGTTTTGTTAAGTAAAACTGAAGTTTGCGGGTATTACGGTATTGGCAGGTAAACTCCCACTTCTTCCCAACGTTTCATAATCGCATTAAAACTCGGTACGCTTGCGGCATAGTAAGAAGTGTTGTTGAATTACGGAACAGAAAACATTTGAAAATTACAGCCATTGTTATGATATAATTTTCGAACAATTCCTACGTGGAATATTTCCGTTCTTCAAAAAGCTTACCGATTAATTTAACTTGTTAAGGAAATAATATAAACGATAAGAACAATGTATTTAAGAATACTGCCGCTACATTTTCAATACCAATACAACACATCTTTGGAGTTATTTACATGTCACAAAGTTTCTTTATGTACTTAATTTTTCATAAAATTAACAATAAGAAGTAATATATTTCCTAGGGCAGATGCTCAGCCCTCTTATGTCGCAGTAGATGATGAGGTGAACATTAGTTCAGTTTGAGGATTCTAAATATAAGTTTTTTTTTTTTCCCCCCGCCAGTTAGTTTGATAAAATTTGTCACAGGTAACATTTTCGATTGTTGCTGGGGAAAAAAAAAAACCATCTGTTGTGCCTTGGCGCGCTTCTGTTTTCACATAGAGTGTCTGGTGACGTCACTTAACTGCAACACAAGTGAGAGGAGGAAAGTCTGGCGGGTTGCAGACACAAGGAACAAAAGGGGGAGTTGTTAATTGTCATCCATGGGGTATAAAGAGCGGGTAGAGACCGACCTGGTGCGGTGGATGGAGGCGCTGTCTCGGAAAGGGGTGTGAGTGTGGTGGTAGGACAGAAGCATCTCTGCTTCTCTCCGAGATCTTCCGGCAGACTGGGTTTCCCCTGCGAGGAAAGACAGTCGACCGAGAGAACAGATAGCTATAAAACGGAATTTGAGCGGTGGCTCCATTGTCTGCGTGATGAAATCGTTCCGTTATACTTGCTGCGAAGGAAGTGTTCTGTCTGGATGGCGCGTCCTACTTTCTAGTCGTTATTGATCAAACGTGCAGAAAGAATCAAAACTACGGGACATGTTCTAGTGTGTACTTTTTTTTTAACTAGGAACCATTCTTACATTTCCTTATATTTTACGGGTAACAAACTATATTTTAAATTAATTCTTTAATAGAGTTTATGTTTACAAATTGTGAACGGAAAATATGTGTTAATTAAAACCAGCCACTCGTGAATTAATAATTTAATTGCATATATATCCATATATAGAGAGTAACTTCTTCTCAAATAAAAACTTAATTCAGATTAATGAGCTTAAGTGGGACCAGAACACGTTTCAATAAGTTTATGCAATTCGTTTACGATCAACTGGTGGCAGATAGATAGGTAGCTAGGTAGTAGGCCACGTCTCGTGGACAAACGGTATTATTAGAGACATGTTAAGTAATTCGGACAAGAAGGAACGGGATAAGGTCAACGATTAACCTGTTTTAACGAACTATATTAACATTCACATGGAATTATTTAGAAAACTCGTGGTAAATCTATATCGCGATGGCCATACCGGGAATCTAACATGGTTCTTCACGAATAATGTTCCAGTGTACTGAAGAAATAATATTATTCTAGGAATCATCTAAACGATAATAAATATGGACAGCCATATGGTGGGTTGTAAGAACCGTCTAAATATTATTAACATTAATACTAACAGAACTGTGTCCCTACTATAAAACAGATAGTACCTCCAAACTTCAACACTATTGGGATTGTCTCCACAACAATAAGAATTGTAATAACTTAAATAAATAACCTGTTGGTAATACTAAACATTTCTTAAATAGGATTTGAGGGTAGCAACAACAGAATATATTACAATTCTAGTTGTTGTGGGAACAACCCAAATATTGTTGAAGTAATTTTGTTGGAGGTACTTCAAATACAGTGATGGACCGTAATACAAGAAACAGCTTTGTTTGGCATTACTATGTGTATATGTTAACAGTATTTGGACGGTACCTACAACCCATCAGATGACTGGGCCTATTTTAACCGTCTACACGGTTCCTCGAACCATATTTTTTTCTCGGTGTGTTAATGCTGCTCCACATAGCTCGCCAATGATTAGGTGAGTAATTCTCAAGCTATACAGTAGTCTCTTTACTAACCTTTTTTTTCGTTTTCGCAAAAAGCAGATATTAAATCAAATGAATAGCATACGTCCTCGGGCGACTGACCGTGTAGACTTGTTAGGAATATGAAAATGTCATCATTAAGCTAACTTTTACTTTACTGTGTATCTAACAAAGAAAAACTCTTTTGGATCGTCACCAATTCAATCCTTAAGTTATTAGACGGAACTACTGCCCTAATTTTCTTCCAAAATCATTGATAACTATCATGGTCACTGTTTATGTTAAAATTAGAAGCGGCTATGTAAGGAAAATTTTTGAACTAGGCCGATATGAAACGTGTAATTTAACCTCTAAACTGTGATAATAACAGTTTTTAACTCTCAAAATAAACTTAAGTTGAATAACAGGGCTTCCACGGACGTGCTGTATATAGGAGAAAAAAAATCTCAACAATCAAGACACTGAAAATGGATTTTATTCAGTAAATAACTAACTTTGCAGCTAGTAGCTAGTTAAATTCACAGGTACTTGCGTATGTGGAACCTCCTTAACACCTAGATTCGAATAAAGTTTCAAGCTGTTTGTGATTCTTTGTAACGAGTGCTCTTATGTGAGTATGGTGATGGAAAGTTCCTTCTACAGTACCGAGGTTATTTCCGCAGTGTGATATTTTTTTTACGCCATTAATATACTTTCGCTTCGTCTACCTCAATAATCCTCCGTTCAATGTATATGATACACAGCTGTCCATATAAGATTAAACAAGATGGTTTCATTCTCATCTTCATCAGACAACAGAAATTGTTCGTAATTGTAAATAAAAAGTATTACGTAAAATTTTTCAACAATGCATAAATAACACATTGGTGAATAACACTATTACGCGCTCGGTGCTTCGCCTAGCGCGAGCGAGCGAAGAGGACAGAAAGAGTCGTTATACGATAGCGACGGCGGTGGAGGTAAGGCAACGAAGGGTTTCGAATTACAGACGCGTGACGCGGTCCCAGGTTGTATTTTTTTCAGCCGCTATCTGAAGAATGCTCTGGATTACTGACCCTTCCAGATGTCACGGCGAGATCTATTAAAACTCCGGCAGGCCTCCGGGCCGCGAGTTTGAGTTGGTGTGGATTAATGAATGAGTGACTGAGTTCCGAGCGATAGAGGGCGACCAGTGAGCAGCGGAAGGGAAGTCTGCGACTGCGAGTATCAAGCAGTGAAGAGTGCGGCTGGCAGGCTGGACTATTGGACTAGATGCGTGAGCAAAAGACATTAAAAACTATGGCAACCGATAGACTGAACACGTGTTTAGAGTATGAGTTAATTTACTGTAAACAACCGAGATAATTAACAAGGACGTTAATTAGAGCGGAAAATGACAATAAATATTGCGTTCACTGTTAAACAAAAGGAGTAAAAGTGGAGACAGCTAATTAATGGTGTGGATAATAGTAGAGTGAATTAATTAGATATCAAATGTAGTTTATGTAATTTTTTTTATTGGGACCTCCATCCGTCACGAACTCAGATACGCCCCTCAGGCATACTCACATGAAACAATACGTTGCAAAGTTTAAATTTTGAATTACTTTTTCTACCTGTAGGACCATAGTAATAACTCTCGCAAAAATTCTTAATCTCGCTAAACTTATATTACTTAACTAATCTATGTGCAAAGTGTATTCTACGTGAAGATGCTGACAACTTATACATGAGTGAACAAATGATTTCACGATTTTAAGTTTGAAAACACCGTGTGTTCATTAGTTACTGATTTGAACGAACACAGCTATCAGTCAAAACTTGCGTTATGTTGTGGAGAAAGAACACTTAGCAACGGTTGGATAATAAACAACTTACCATGTGTGATAAAAATGATCAAACTTATTATTTTCACAACGATTTTAAGAAAGTAGTGGCAAAATGTCATTAATATGATTTAATGTCCCTGCTTTATGTCGTAAGGCCAATCGGGGAACAACTTGAAACAAAACTTATCTTGTTGTATTCAAAGACAACCACACATCAATACGTTAGTCGGGATTCAAACCCAGCACGTCGTGATCTAGAGGCTCTTTGCTGACCACAGCTCTGTTAATCAAATGTGGTTCGTAATCGAAAGTGTTATTTCCGACATATTTCACATCACAGTAACAGACTGGATGTGAATAGCGTGAACAAAATGTTTCCCTTCCTGACGTAACGTGTTAGTTAACAGAAGTTGAAATGTCATAACTGATTGGTATTCATGAGGACTCTTTAAAAAATGTAATGTTTATAGTCAAGTACTGACAAGCAAATAAAGTATTGCCATGGATATGCTGGTTTCGAAGTGATTACATGTTAAACTTTCGTCCTTTCAGATGTAAACGCTACTTTTTTGCTATCAAACGTCTTAATAACGCGTGTGTTCAAGTAAAAACTGAAATATTGTATCATGCTTATTACAACAGATGCGACTACTAAATGGAACGCTTTGGCACTCAAGTTCCTGTTCGCGGGTAATAACAGTTATTATGTTCATGTACGTTGCTTGCCTAGCTAGGTATTTAACTTAATGGCTGAAGAAGACAAAAATTACGGAGCAAGACTTGGCGTTTGCCACGAACTGGGCTAAAATATCACATTTTAGAGATCGTCAGGGATCTTATTTCTCACTTCCTGAATGCAAATCTATTATAATCATGCATGGACACAGCAAAAAAATATATAAAATTGGCTTCCTCTTTGATCCAGTGTCCTGAACAAGAGGTGAGAAGTTAGGCTTTGAGACGACTGTCTACCTGGCGGGAAAACTACGCTATAATGTGGTCGAAATGTTCTTGTTAAAATGAAAGGAACCACTTAGCATAGTACCAGTGTTTTCTCGTGCTATATAGTGTCACGTGCGGACCACCACACCGAACGCGGGTCACGTGCAGACAGTCACGACGCGTTATGTTGCGGGGGGAGGGGGAATTCACAAGGACCCAGCCATCACTATGTTGCCTGGCGGGTGGAGAATGATTGACAGCAGGCCTGAACTGGTGTCACTGCCCTCCCTCGAACCCAAATCATGGCGGACTATTCCATGAACATGAACTTTCTGGTAATCCCCACTCTCGCCGCACCCTAACATGTGACGGTTCTGGGTCAGGACCCCTGACACTATAAATACCACCGTAGCCGGGGGGTGGGGTTGGCAGTCTCCAATAGCCATCTGGTGAAGTGCGGTAAAGAGTGTACCGACGGTAATCGACTGTGTGGGAGATTGTGACGGACGAGTATGTGTGCGGTTGGGACGCACAAGAGTGCACAAATGCTGCGGGTGGGGGGGGGGGGCGAGGTATCCGACAAGTAGAGTGCGACTGTGTATGGGAGGATTCGGAGCGCTCCAGAGTAGCGCCAGTAAAGGCTGGTGATATCTGGGCTGAAAGAGAGTGTGACTGAATGTATGAGTGATAATGACTAGATTGTGAATTCTAAGACCAATACATACCAAATACATCATTTTACCAGTTTCAAGTGCTTGATTGCTGTGAGATGACGGACGATTATGTAATAATAAGTTTAAATCGCAAGCGATAGCCATTTATTGTCAAAGTGTTTCATTTAGAGATTTTATTGGATTGTTAGCAAATTAATCAGGAAATTATCGCTAGCTTCTTTATTTAATTATGACCTTAACCTCTTAAAGAGTATGGATATAATATGTCGTATGAGGGTTGACAAGGTAAACTCAAAGATTACTTTCGTTCAGTATGTAAACTGTACCTCGATTTACCTCCTCGCGTTAAATGTGGACATTAAAGTGCAAAGGGAACATACCACGTGACATCGCCATCAGCATTACTTACTCCCTCCGGTGCTTCCATACAGGACCTTCCTCTGCAAAACTGCATAACCCAGAAGCGCCATGGAAAGTTAGTAGTAACAGGTCAATCGTCTAGCCCCACCTTTGATACTCTCCGGGAACCGTTCAATTAAGATTGGACTTGAGCTGTTGGTGGTGGTTGAAACTCCGTATGCTGGAGGAGATCGCGAGGTAAGACCCCTCCCAATGATGTTTCGGTTCAGTGAGTGACGATAAAGTCCTTGGACAGACAGCTGAGGCAGAAAAACTAGTGTTCCTGAAAACCAAAGGCCTCGTTACGATGTGAAAGGACTCTGTAGGTGAAAGACTGTACTGGGCCACAGAGTAGATAAATACATAGATGTGAAATGGAGTGGAAGTTCCTTTGATGTTGACTTACCCATTCTCTGATTGGCTGCGCGGGGTATATAACGGGTCTCGTGTCTCACTCATTGCTGGGTGCTGTGAAGCTTCCATTTTGGTCGGGCCGCTTGCTGGCAAGTGGGTTAACCATGGCACTGATTGAAGAACTGTGTTTTATCATCTCTGCTTGTTGTTACCTACGTTTTAGGAAGCGGAAAAGAAATTACATGCTTGACAATAACTTGAACAGTTTTTTTTTGCAGACGTGACTGACTATGTAAATGTAGTTTACACGTGTGCAGTGCTGCATATATATCTGTGCAGTTCACCGAACCCAAATAACCAGTATCAGGACCCGGAAATCCAGAACCTCCTCCGAAAACAACCCCAGTGGTTCGAATTGAGGGACGACGTCGTGTGGTCCTGAAGCGGCCAATCCGGTGCCAAGTGGAGAATATTGGTACCCGAGAACTTACGGGCCGACATCTGCAAACACCGCCATGATCACCCCGAGTCAGGTCATCCGAGATCAAAAGAAACCATAATCGACATCGATGTACGCTACATATGGCCAATGGCGTAAGTTTACTTGCGACTGGAATTTCACCCTTGTGTACTAGCGTACTCTGTGGCCAGTATGTAGTGTTATCAGCTTAACTCGAGTTGTAGGCACACGTGTACATTACGTGCTGTTCACGATGCACCGAGGTACTTTTGAAAGCCCTGCTGAAGATCTACAAGTACTCACACTGTGCATTATTCTGCCGTACGTAATGTTAACGTTTCCTTAGGCCTACTCACTCTGTTCACTCGTAGGTCAAGAGAAACTGTGAAATTATTGTACAAGTAAATAGTTTAAAAATTTGCTATTTCTTACACTTGTAAGCATTGGGGGAAAACAGAACGCAGGATAATTCATATTAGTGTTCACGAATGTTTACCTAGCACTATTGAATCAATATTAAGACACAGAACTACTTTCTCACCATCGTTACCAACTTTACTGTAAGCAAGCCAGTCAATGTATAGGCTGTTCGCGATAAAGTGAGAACTTTTCGAGGCCCTCCCAACAGGCAATAACCACTAATAAATGTGTTTATATTGCAGTCTCCGACATTAACATTTGAGAGTGGTGAACGTATATACTGCATTTATTAGTCACGTGACAATACTGATATTAAAAAATGGCCTAAACATAAAAACTGGCTTAAAAGAAAAATTCGGAAGGGCCTTAAAAAGTGCTCACGTTACCGTGAACGGCCTATACCAGTTAAATAATATACAGGTGGGGATAGTTACGTTTCCCACATGTTAGTTCCAAAAGTGCTCAACGACAACCGTGGACGGCCTATAATTGAGCGTATCTGAGTCTCTTGCCAACGGAAATTCAGGACGTGGTCGGCAAGACGGTAGAGCGTGCATCCCGGCTCGCCAAAGGGTCGGGGCAGCTACAGGCGGGCGACCGGGCTGCCTACACACAGACGACGTCGTCGTCGGAAGTGAGGCCTCCGCGCTGACGGCATTCCAGCAAACCCGCGCACGTTCCCCCAGAGATCTGTCATGGCGCTCACGCCCGGCCACCGGTCTGCCTTATTCGGACGTAATTACCTCCCTAACCCGCCGTGTGTAACGCGTGACTTCTGCGGCGAAGATTTACGGCCCTGCCGGGCTTGAATATTCATTATCCGTGATGGCCACTATTTACCAACCACTTCTTCAAAACTCGAGCCACACACACTTGACTAACCTCGAAGAGCAACATAGAGGTAACTCGGAAGACTTCCAGACATTTGTTTCGGGATTATAATCACACCGCTAATTATTTAGCTACCCCCCTCTGTCCCTCGAGATACCACCTTTTTCCCAGCCCATCATTCCACTGCCTGAGGAGCCTTTCCCTCTGAACTCATGTTTTATTTCTTCTCCACCCGTCCCGCGGCGCTCACTCATCCCGCCAAACAATGTTAATCTGCAGTCTTCGCTGCTCCTTGTTTCGCCTCGCCGTCTTTCCATTGTCTCGTTAGGCGTGCTCTTGTTTCTGCCTCCCCCTGCCCTCAGCCTTTCCCCGCAGGTTGCACCGTCCCATCGCTACCTCCCGCGCTGCGAGCAACACTTCAGCATGTAAAGAGAGTTCTTGAAGACTTCACACTTTTCTCTCTCTCTTCTCTTCCCCCGCCCGAGCTCTCTCGACGTGCCTATCTGGTCTCGTCGCGCCCAAACAAGCCGCACCTCCCGGGGGCGAACCCGGAGAGCAGTTCGCCGAGTGCTTTCGAGAAGCCTAATGACGTCGCGCGCGACGGGGCCCCGCGAGGCCTCTCAGGACGCCTCTCTTATACACACTCTACCACAAAACACTACGCTGTTAAACATTTCCGTATATTTACGGAATGTTTTACTAAAATGTACAGTGTATATAAGGAAAGGCAATCCATAATGACGAAAAGCGGAGTTTAGGTCTGTAAATACAAAATACGGAAAGTCTCCGTATTCCCTTTGGCTTCGAGTTACAGGGACGAACAATGCCGATTCTACACGAAGCTTTCTTCGCCACTGTAACAAGAAAATTATTTTTTCTGCGGCAGTTGAGGTTATTCACGCGACTATGACCTATTCTTCCAAACACATTAAAGATAGCATCAGGCGTCTGTAACATTTGGCAACACTAAAAATTGATTAAATTAAATAGAAACTGAACTTCTGCTTTCTAAAAGTTATACCACGATTTTGAAGTGAGAGTTGTAGGTGAACGGCTAGAGTCGTGGACTGGTAATGTTTTGACTCGGGTTCAAACCTCGCTTAAGTACAACATTTTTTAGCTATTTTAATATAATTTTTTATACACGGTAGAACACCCACGTAACGAAAATTAAAGACATTTTCATCATCTCTTTTTATTTTAAACGGAAAGTACAGAAACTAACTTGGAAGTTAACGGATAGGTTCTGTAAAATTTATGGAAAGTCCGTTTCTGAAAAATCAATGTGTCCGTAATTTTACGGAGAGTTTACGGACACTTCTGGATAAATCTTTACCAGCACTTTCCCGTAAAATTAAGGCAAATTTTTTTTTACAGTGCAGCTCTCGGAAGCAGGTCTGGACGTCATTTTCATCATCTCTTTTTATTTTAAACGGAAAGTACAGAAACTAACTTGGAAGTTAACGGATAGGTTCTGTAAAATTTATGGAAAGTCCGTTTCTGAAAAATCAATGTGTCCGTAATTTTACGGAGAGTTTACGGACACTTCTGGATAAATCTTTACCAGCACTTTCCCGTGAAATTAAGGCAAATTTTTTTTTACAGTGCAGCTCTCGGAAGCAGGTCTGGACGTCGTATGAGACAGTGCCCTTTCCTGACCCATTTTAATTTATGTTTAGGGGTAGTGAAGTTTTTGCGAGAAGGTTTCAAGACGAGTTATACTTAAAAACACCGCAGGGTCGTTTGCCTGTCTTGACTGACTGAATTACTTTATGACACGTGTTAACTGTCTGCACTGTGATGATACGGGTAGAAAGCCACAAACTATCACCACCCTGCTATGCAGTAAAGTAAAACTATTATATTCAATTAAAAAAATTTAATAGTAATTTTATACATGGGAATAAATGTTTGATTGGTCGTTTAATATAAAACCCTTTCATAAATTTATATGGGACGCCTCTTCAACAAAATAGACCTGTAGATCCTACTCAGTCAGTAGCGACCTGTGTTCTTAAAATAAAAGATCTTGAAACGATTGGATAACATTTATGATTACTTTTTGATAAACTAACTGCTCTTCATGAAGGACATGGCATTCCAATAGCCGAACACAATACACATAACAACTGCTGCTAAAAACAACCAAAGATAAATAACCTATATCACACATTCCATTCTCCACAGCACACGAATCACGCAGGAGCTGTGCCGATGTTGCAGGATTCTGAGTGGACCGGTCAATTATAAAAACGACTTCTAAGGCCGATAGCAACTAGTGGCAATAGACAAACTGCCGTTAGGTGCTTGCAGTGATGAAGTCTACCATGTACTCATATTATTTTCGCGAAAAATCACTAGCTTTATTTATGAATTGAGCTTCTGCAGATAATGAATTTTTTTATGTGCCGTGTAATCAAGCCGACGCAATTTTAGCCTCGTTATCACAGCCACTGACCTCAAGGCTATGTGTTCAGCAATGATAATATGAACTCTTGATAACATAGCCAGAGAGTAAACAGTACATTCACCCGAGCTTCTGTGAGAATTAATTTTTTGTACCCAAACAGGAGACGGTATTGTAAAATCCTCTAACAATTTTGTTACAAAATGTTTTTATTTTGTAGTCTAATTTTTTCAACACAAAAAATTTTTTACTTTTATCCAATTAATTAATTAACGAAAATATTGTTTATTTGATCATTAATTCAAATAATACAGTTTTTATGTTGAAAAATTAAGACTACGTAATAAAAACAATTTGTAACAAAATTGTAAGGGGATTTTACAATATAGGCTCCCGTTTGGGTACAAAAAGTTAATTCTCGCAAAAGCCGTAGAAATGAGCGATCGTGGCCGTAATGTGGGCGAATCCATTTGCTGATCGGCTGCGCGAGATTTCTGGGTAACTAGCTTTATGTCTGATTGGCTACTGAATACTGTGAAAGTCCCCCTATTGGTTGGCTTGCCGCCTGTCGAGTAGATTGCGAGGCCCTGGTTGGCGAACAGCGTCCCAAAATGTTGGGTAAAGCAGTGACAGGTTTTACAAGTCAGTGCCCTACATGGAGAACCACTAAGCACTGAACATCCCAGTTTACTCTACCGGTCACAAAAACCTTCCTGTGCGCCATGTACACAATTGGGGACACTGGATTCGAACGGGATCGTCAGACTAGTTGTTCTCTATCTTTCTCTCTCCCCCCCCCCCCCCCTTTTTTTCACTGTGTGTTTCTTTGAACGGCTTGACACTGCTTCTGCACTTTAGCGAAAAAAAAGTTTAAGCTTCTACTATATCCTAAATGTGTCCAATCTACATTGTTCTGGTCAGTTTTTCTGCTTATAATAAATATTTTTACAGTTCGGAACCAGGCATCGCCTAGCCACCAAAATAAACTCATCCAGCGAACGCCTCAAAACCTTTCGAAACTTGGGGAAAATTTTATACTCCGGATCATTGGCGCGTGAAGGACAAACAAAACTAGTGGCGTTAAAGCGTAAAATGCCAACAAGCAGTTCTGGTTTAAAAAAAAAAAACTTCTAAAATACTGGTTGTAAAGCGGCTACGTGTGTTAGCTTGTTTCATTTTTTGTTCCTTCGTCTTCTCACCAACGGCAACAGAGAATAACGTCTGTCTGTGAGGCACGAACATAAAATTACTTTTGTAATATTTATTTGACTTTTTTTTAGAACGTAACGTGACCAAACCAAACTAGCGTAAAACTCAAAAACCCTCTAAATAAATACGTATCTCCCAATAACACTCCCATTGAAAATAAAATTTTCTGGCCACAAAAATAAACGTATCTCACATCTCCCCAAGCATCATCACCCCCTCGGGCATAGCGATATTAACGAGTACGCCGATGTTTTTGTTGTCCGTGGTATGTATATAATCCGCTTTCTCTACCCTATGGGAATGATGCCCTCTCCTCGTCGCTTGCTAGTATTCCTATCTTCCCCCCCCCCCCCCCCATTTTCCTTCGCCCGCGGGAATGTCGCGAAATCGTCTTTTGTTAACGGGACGAGTTGTAGTCACGAGTATTAATTACTCGTGCGATGGCGTATGGCTGAAAAACGTAAAGGGAGAGGAGACAGGAACAGACGAGAACAAAAAAAGAAGGAAAAAAACGCGGAATGGCAGTTTCTTTCAAAATTCGCCTCGTCGGTGGAAATTGAAACAACGCGTGCTGCAAGTTCAACCGAAGGACGACGAAGAGATTTGGGCGGCTCCTAACATCGAGGTCTTGACAGCCGATGAGGGTGAAACGAGGTGAGTATGGAGAGCAGCAGCACCGGAATGCAAGGGCGGGGGAAACGGGACATCCCCGAGAAAACCCGCCGACCAATGGCATCGTCCGGCACGAGTCCCGCATGCGAAAATCCGTGGGCGACCCCGCCGGTAATCGAGCCTGGTTCACCTACGTGGGAGGCGAGCAGTCTGACCACCACGCCACCACGGCCCCCTCAACCGGTGACCCGACTACTCTGAGTGAAGAACCCGTCGACCCTCGACGGCGATTATAGTATATTCACGATAAAATGAGCATTTTTGAAAGCTCTGCTTAAGATATACGAGCATGCACGTTATGTATCCTTCCACCTTATGTAAGAATAACTTACTCGTCACTTAATTCATGCGTTGGACAAGTGAAACTGGAAAATTACAAGAAAAGTAAACATTTAACAAATCTGCTAATTTTACCACTTTAGTGCGTAAAAAAAAAAAATCAGGAAAAGAAAGAAATAATTTCAGTTATCACAAATGGTTAACTGACACTTTTTATTCGACTTAAGATACGGAACTACTTCCCATCCTTAATGGGCGCATGTCACTCAGGGCGCCCGTTAAAATATATGCAGATAGGAGCAGTGACATTTTTGTAAGGATGATTTAGAAAGTGCTAACTTTATCGTGAACAACCCTTAAATAAGGTGCGGCATGCAACTTAGGAGTAACCAGGGATGATGGAAACACCCCGAGAAAGTCTGCAGGCAACGTTCGCCCTGTTAATAACTTGCGACTCACTCGGAATCGAACCCGGAACGCGGAAGAGAGGGGTTTCTAGGATATATTTTATTTTTTGCAACCAGTAGACAAAATTAAACGACTTTGGCTCTTCGCCTTGCTTTAGGATCTATTTCACATACCTAGTTTTGTATCCGTCCGCCTTATTAACTTGACATTTCTGTTGGGCCCCGTCACAATACTGATGCGCCGATCAAATTAGGAAACGTAACTGTGTATCATTTAAGTACTATTACACTTCCGTGCATAAAAATAAACAATATTAATTTTAATAAATTCTATGTTCACAAATTTAAATCTAACAATTTCAATAGGAAGTTAAGACTTGTAATAAACAATTCCTAAATCGTTACCGCCGTTGATAGGAGTATTTTAGACATCATGCTCTTTAAAATATATAAAGTAAAAACTTTGTGTGCTCTTTACGAACAGTTCGGATTACCACAGTGTCCTATCGACGAGACGATAAGCCCTACTTACCTTCCTACCTGCGTACCTACCACAGTTCCACAGGTTTCCTTGCAGCTGTACACCTGAAATACTATATCTCTAAAACACACTGTTTCGAAACCCACGAAATTGTTTATGAAGCTCCACATTAGTAACAAACTTGAAGTCTACAGTACTTGTTCGTTAAAATTCGTTAATAGTTTTACATATCCCACAGTTACGTTTTATGTATAACATTGCTCTAATTTACTTCTAAGTGTTGAAAAAATTATCTTGGGAACTAGTTTCGGAATAATTTTTTTCTAGAACAGCAAAAAACTTTTACAGTGTGGGATCTGCAATCAAAAAAAGGATTATTTTTTTCTCAAAGGCTGATTTCAAACATGCATATTAACCGGAAACCAACTCCAACAATATTGCGAAACAAAATTTTCGTAAATTTTGCAGAAAATTTATGTCTGAGTGTGACGTTTTACAAAAGATGAATAGGCCTATATTTGTTTTTACTACAGTTGTGCCAACCAAAAATGCTGCTCTAAGTTGTCCTGTTCAAGTATAAAAAATACAATTAATAAGTTAAAAGTAAGTTAACATTGGTGCTTTCAAAACACGTGAAAATGACATTACCCTTCACCAACATCAGTGTAGGCGCTCATATAAAGTGGGTTGCTCACTATAAATACTCATCAATATTTAATAACCATCTACCCGTGCATTCAAGATAATAAAGGCAGTTTACCACCGTTTTTGCAGCAAATATTCAAATGTTAATAGTTAAAAAAAAAAAAAAACCTGCTTTACATACGAACCAATGCCTGTATTATATATTTTTTTAATTCAGCTCCGCTAGCAAAATATATTTTAAACTGCGGTAACTCGCTAAAACACATGTGAGAAAAAACTATATTTATACCCTACTCAGCACGTGGCCAAAGTCGACACGTAAGTGATGGGATTGCGAAATTAAATGCAGCTTTTAAAAAGGGCGTGCATGAAAATTTTTAGTAATATCTGCCGAATTTGCGAACATTTTTGAGCGAGTGAGATTTTTTCCCTGATAATTTATTGGCAATGGATTTATTTTGCAAGTGCCTGTCATCTCCTGTTTTACATAACGGATATGTAGTCATCAATGCAGTACTTTCTATATTATTACGTTAAATTACATACGAAACTGTGGTTACAGTTTGACGGTTAAGTGTGAATAATGTGCTTGA
Source organism: Dryococelus australis (assembly GCA_029891345.1). Classification (NCBI taxonomy): domain Eukaryota; kingdom Metazoa; phylum Arthropoda; class Insecta; order Phasmatodea; family Phasmatidae; genus Dryococelus; species Dryococelus australis. Next base: position 92,991,187 of record CM056996.1, on the reverse strand, counting down.
ACTCGATTTACGTTTTCATTTTTTTTTTAATACCGTAACTCGACGGTATGACGGTTATGAATGGCAAGATGCTAATTATCTGTAGAATTTTAAAAAGTATTTTTTGTAAACCAGTGCTTTGGCGAACCTGCAAAATTATCCAGCTGAATGAATTTCGCATTTCTTTTATAGAAAATGAGACCTCGTTAAACTCATAGATCATAATCGCACTCCAAGTGGTGATATGAAAGGCCGCGGAACGGCATGTGGAAAGGAAAAGGTGATTTACAAGTTCCGTTTTGCCATGCCTCAGAAAGGAAGACTAGGGGAGGACCAGCCTCCATTAAACTAGGCGAACGCCCACGGGTGGAGAACCAGTATACCTTGAATTAATAGCAGGCGGTGTTAACAACCTCGTTGGCACCATAGAGAACCTAAAGATACAGAGGCGAGAAACCGCTTATATAGAGAACTACAAATAATAATACAACGTGTAGAAGTCCAAAACGCGAAGGACGAGTCGGTAGAGTCCATTGCCTCTGCACTAGGAATGGGCCAAACAGTTACTCTGATTTAACTGTTCCATTGTTCCAGTTCCATGTAAGTAATGAGTTCCAGTAAAATGTTACTTTTATAACAGGTTACTATAAAACATTTCTGCCTGTCCCGACGTTCCAAAAAATACCTTTCACACATGTGTAGTGTGGCGGAAAAGTTGAACACTTACAAACCAGACGTTCAAGAAAAAATTTTTACGCATGCGCAGTAGTCAAGCGTTGGTTTAAGTGAGGCAATCAAAGAAGTTCCAAAAATAACGGTATAAACACTGGAATGTGCTACACGTGTAACACGTAACTAAATATTAAACATTTATTATAACTGTTACGTTGAATAACGCCCGTCTCTACGCGGCACGTAGGGGTGGGGTTGTTCAGTTCAGCAGCGACAGCGGTCGAGTGCGGTTGGGCGAGAGCTGTTCCGCGTAAGTATATTACCTGTCATGCCAGAACAGCACAGTACCAGTTTGGTATGTACGCTGAGAAAAATGTTTGTCTGAACCAACAAAATATTTGTATGTCTAAGGCAAAACAAAAAGTAGTTCCTCTAACAAAATATTTCTTTAAATAAACAATATCTAAAATGCAGCAAAACAGAGTTTTTCCCCAAACCAAATATAATATTGAAATGTTCAAACTGTTTAGTTGAGGGAACAACATCTGCTTAAGAGCCAAATATTTTTTTTGAACTGTATAACTATGTTGGCGATACACAAACAAATGTATTGTTGGTTCTAACAAATGCTTCTCTCGGTGTATAACGTCAGCTGTGTTGTATGGTTTCCCTCCCTCCAGCGACGAGCGTCCGGGTGAGCCTTCCCCTACACTAACACCCCTACATTCCCAATCTCAAAGCTGCGCCAAGATTATTTTCTCATTCGTACTTTACCCTACCGCACACGCCAGCAAGATGGTGTCACTTGCCAGAGAAATGTTGGAACGCCGCTCGCCGATCGGCGACTGGTAGCCTATACTCGCCAGCGGGCGGCCCAGCCAATAGAGAACATTTCTCAGCACGCAGTATCCATTCTGATGCAAGACCCGCTCCCAGAGCCTCGCGGGGCCTATCTTAAATATGGCACGTTCACATCAAAGGAACAATCACGCCATTTCGTCTCAGTGTCCTTACCAACTCTGTGCTGCCACGCTAAAGACTGTTCACGGTAAAGTGAGCACTTTTGAAATCAACCTTTGAAAAATGTCACTGCCTCTAAATGCGTATATTTTAACGGGCATTTTGACTCTCGCGAGTCTAGTAAAGTTGACAATGGCGGAAGAAAAGTAGCTCCATATTGCAACGTTTAATTTAAAGTGCATGTAAACATTTGTGAACAAATAATAATTAATTTTACTTTCTTTTTTTTTTTTTAGTTTCATATAAGTGTGAGGATAAAATTTGTAAACCGTTTGTTTTTCTACTCTTTTAACAGTTGCCCTTGACCGACTCACGAATAAAGTGATCAGACCCTTGGCAATGCTAATTTTACGTACATATTGCGTAAGAATACAAAATATGCATACACGTTGATCTTAATCAGGGCTTTGAGAAGTGCTCGTTATACCGGGAGTAGTCTTTACCACAGTACGCAGTTGAGAACTTCGGTCACAGACGTGCACAATCATCGTCGTTAAGGGGGGAGGAGTTGGGGGGGGGGGGGGGAGATCGGATTATGCCACCCCCTCCCCCTCATCAGGAATTTTTTTTTGCCTTGCCTTTTGGTGTTACGAAATTTCCCGTTGTCAGATGGTAGTTGCGCTATTTTGACTGTCAGTGAACACGTCAACCTTTATACACATGTAAGAAAACATATCAAACATGTTAATGAAGTATACACGTTTCTTTCAAATATGGCATTCACAATTACATGTAGGGTTAAGTTCATACTAAAGAATTTGTTGCATTTTTTGTTTCCAACTATAAATTAAAAAAAAAAAAAATGCTTTAAACTTTTTGTTCAAATACATAATTTTTTGTTTACTGTAAAATCTAATATTTCATGTAACTAACATTTCTTGCCTTAGGTTACACGTTTTAAAACAATCGCTACGCTGCGCACATTTTCCAATAGTAAATATTTCGGAATTTTACTTGGTTAATGCGATAATTACATTAAGTAGTACAGTCTTTTAAAAATAATGTTTGTTCTTATTTTAAAATGCCAGTGCATCTTTATTCTCTTGGTGAACAAAGTGTGAATACTTACCTCGACAAAATATTACTGTTGAGAGGCACATATGTAAATAATATTATTTTATTGATCGAGCATAGTCAAGGGCATGAATCGAGTATGCAAGGAGAGCGAGAACAAATATCGTCAAAATACTTTGTAATATATTTGTGATGTGATCAGCAAATACTTTATCGCCAAAGGGAAACGTTGTCCCAGTGGACAAGTTTAACATATAAAATAGACGCGGGTAAATAAAAGAGAAGGACCAAGAGGTAAGAAATAAAATACATTGGTAACTACGATTACTAACTTGCGATCCATCCATGTCCACAGTGCGTCCCTACCCTCTACAGCACGAAATGACGTACCCTTTGGGATATATATATTTATTCTGCTGAGAAAAAAAAGTAATCCTCTATCAGTTATCTATGAAATAGAGGAGGGAGTAAAAAAAAACAAGAGCGAACGTAAAAAAAATTCGATAGGAAAGGGAATAAAGAATGGCAGAAATGTCATTACTGGGTTTGTAATCGTGCGAGAGTAGAGAGAGAGAGAGAGAAAAAAAAAAGGAAGACTTTTGTGTGTGTGCGGGGGCGAAAAAAAAAAAGCTGCTAGAGGATAAGTTGGGTTTAATTTGCCATTCGCAACAATCTCCTTCTTTTAGCGAACGCGCATTCCCCGTGGAGGCGGAAGGGACTGATTTTTTTTCTCCTTTCAACCTCACAAAATCGATATTCATAACAAAACGAGCAATGGAACCATAACTAATTTAAAATGGCGATGAAAATACCATCACCGATATATGTGTTGGAGAAAGTCGTCAACTCAATCAATGAAAGTTGCCTTGAGTGCAGTTTTATACGTTCATGTGCGTAAATTAAATAGAATTCATCCCGAATACACCTAGAAAAAAAAACTCCAATAGAGCTTTGTTTTAGGCGGTAGGGTCGTATGCCTAACATTCTCCAACGTAACATCGGTAAAGGCTGTTCACTATGAAGTGAGCACTTTTGAAAAAAAGTCGCTGATCCTGCCATATATTGTAATGGGTGCACTGCGTGGCACACGCCCAATTAAGTTAGTAACGATGGATGGAAATTAGTGCCATATCTTAACGTCGAATAAAAATTGCTAAAGTAACCGTCTGTAATAACTTAAATAATTTCTTCCACTTTCCCGTTTTTTAATGCATCGAAGTAAAAAAATGAGCAGAATTGTAAAATAATTACATTTTTAATAATTACACAGTTTAATGTGACCGGCGTATAAATAAAGTGATGAGGGCCATGACAATGTTATTTTTACAAAAGGCTGAAGAATACACAACATGCACACAAAGAGATTTTGAGTAGGGCTTTCAAGAGTGCTCATTTTACTGTGAACAGCCTATAGTCATACATTCAGCGGATACACAACCCACAACTGTAATTATACAACTCAAAATTATTCGCTGGTGCAAAGGATTTTATTTTAATTGCCGTTTATTCTTTTTATGTTTTGTGCCAGTAGGCTCGTCGGCGTCCGTCTTAGACACGAATTTAAAACATGGAAACGACAAACAAACTTCGTTATTTCGGGATTTCGAGCACAGAGCTTCTCACGCCGTGTACAAAATTCAGAGTATCTATGCAACAGATTTGGCCTAGTGAATAACTATCGTTCGAGTACCGCCAACTTTTATTTAGAATGCACGTTCAAATGCCCTGATTAAAAACGTTTGCTTCTAAATTGTTACCTTCAAATGAATGTCGCTGGTTTGTTGATGTTATTGCAACAAAATATTAGGGCAGGTTAGAATTCAGGACTTCCGAAATTTTCAACTTTTATAGAAAATGCTTACGATCATTAAAAAAAAAAAAAAAAAAAAAAAAAAACCTGGGAGACTGAAGCGGCCGCAGTTTCACTTGTAGGGCGGCCAGTGGGTCAAGCTACATCCATCACGGCCCAAACAAGATTACACCTCTAACACACAGCCTTACTCGTGGTCGGGGAAGACAAGTGGGATTTGGAGTAGCAAGGGGAGGGGGCAGCATGGTCATGGCTGATTTTTTTTTTTAACTCCGTTTCCTACTGCGGCCGATTTTATGGAGCACCTGTTGGCCAGCGCACGGCCAATCCCTGCGTTAGATGTCAGCTTTGTTCTCCACGCGCGGGAAAAATAAAGGTCAAGTGGAGGCAAGAGTAAACTCGGGAGTTGAGTGCAGAGATTTGGGCGGCGGTTACGAAGCCTCGCTAGCAAGAAGAATTTTTTTTTTTTTTTCGGAGCGAAGTTCTTCGTTAATGTAATGGAAATCGTGTCACTGGAATGAGAAAACTAATATTAAAAACTACGCATCCTGCAAGAAAATGAAATATAAATCCCATAGTTTACTGCAAACATTTCTTTGACGAAATAATAATTTATTCTTTATCAACAAAGCAGCTTCTTTCAGGAATACATCGCCGTACTAAAATCTTTCATCGCCATTTAATTTGTCCGGGGATATTCAATAAAAGCTCGTATTCGTAGCTCTGAACCACTTATGCGTCGATTCGTTACGCATATATAGAGTGTCATGTCGGGGTTGGATTAGAGGCGTAGATGTATCGGGCTCTTCGTTATGTGCTCCTTTAGCCTTTAACACGGCAGTAGAAAACACTTTACGCTCCGCATACCTAGAGAATTACCGAGAAGCGTGGGCGCGATAAGGGCGACACTGCCACGAACATCAAGTGCCCTGTTGCCACTAAGTGCAAGGTTCTGAACTAGCGTGCAGTGTTCTCGTCGCACTGCGCCTATACGCTATTCACGGTAAAATTGGCACTTTTAAAAGCCTTGCTTAAGATCTATTTGTATGCATGCACCTAGTGTGTTCTTCCGCCTTATGTAAAATTATCATTGCCATGGGTCTCGTCACTTTCTTCATGCGTCAGTCAAGTGAAACTTTAACATTATTATAAAAGTAAGTATTTTAAAAATCAGCTAATTTTTACACATTGACGCATTAAAAAAAAAAACAGAAAGCGATAGAAATAATTTAAGTTATCACAAATGGTTACCTAACACTTTTTATTCGACGTTAAGCTATGGAACTACTTTCCCCTACATCGTAACTAACTTTACTGGGCGCATGTCACTTAATGCGTCCGCTAAAATATATGTAGATAGGGGCAGTGACTTTTTTCTAAGGTTGATTTCAAAAGTGCTCACTTTATCGTGAACAGCATTTATCTATTTATCCTATCTGTAGGAAGGTTCAATAGAGGGCGCTTGAGTAGTTTTGAATGGATTTCACGCGTTAATTTTAAGATACGATGCTTTGAAAATGGCGTTTCTAGCTATTTTGGAGTACCCTAAAATAAAAGTTCTAATGTGTTTGACGTCTTGAAAGAACTGAACAGCCCTCGTATGAAGTGTGTGATTATTTCACAGATCAGCGCACGCTTAATAGTTTCGTGGGAAAACGATTACTTCGAACACATTTGCAAGGTGTAGGGAGAGGCAACATTGTGCAGACTTAGGTGGCAAACAGGGCCACCTGTTTTTCGCGAAAATATTTCAGGACAATATGTACTCCAAAACACCAGAGCTCAGATCCACTTTTGTAACTGGCTGAGTTTGACTGTCACGCGTTGTAGGCGTCTGCCAGCGAATCACGGACACTCAGAGTCCGAGTTACTGAATTCTGATCGGCCCAGCCAGGTAAAGAACTGTCTGCCAACAAAGACAAGCGGCCAATAACCAAGTGAAAGCTGCACGTATGCCATAGGACACTGGAGTCGAGCCTTCGCGCTAGTCTTTTCGCGAAAAACACATCGGACGCTCGCACTGCAGACACCGCAAGTCTAGACAAGCCGCCGGAACTTCCGCACAATCCGAGAGAGCGCGGGTACGCGATGATACAATGCCCTCACGGGCTGTTCCCGCCGACAACAAGAACACAGCTCCCCCCCCCCCTTTCTCCTCCAGTTACCACCCTTGGATCTATTATTCACGCCCGCCGCAATAAAAAAAGTTGGAGCAATTCTCCGGGAATGGATGGCGTATGGGGCGACCGCGCTAACTTCCCTCGTAACTACGAGAGCGCGTCCCAGGTGGCCGCTGGAATGAGAGCTCCATACCCCTCGGACGCGTCTCGCAGGAGTACGTTTTGAAAAATAAATAACGCGGGGGTCCGCACGAAACGACCGCAGCCGAGCCCGTCGCGTCGTATCGCGTTGCGGAGCGCTAACGGCGGTCCAAACATTTCTCCAAACTTCGCTGCGGTTCCCGCACTTCGCTCCGGGACTCCGGCCGCCGACATCTCTGTCCAGATATCCCGCACTTTCCTTTTATTGCGCTGGCGAGAGTTCTTGGCGAAGATCATTCCTTACGATTAATTGAAAAAAATTGTAACTCCCATTTGGGTCTATAACGGACTGCAGTGTTTCACAGTACCAGGACGGTAATGACTCCGTTATTCTGCTTTGGAAGAGAAGCCATACTGCTACACCAAGACTAAGTTAGGGGCAGCTAAGTTAACTAGGTATTTTAATATATTTCACGATGCTAAAAGAGGGTGCCTTTTAAAGACAGATCACTGCCCTATTTTTTCCCAGCAAAAAAAAATTAATCGCCCACCCCTCCACGGCTGACATAAGTTGCTAGAAACATAGCTACACAAAGAAATAAATGGTTTTCCGCACACTACAAAACTGTTTACGCTCGACTGATCTGCGGGAAATGTAGACATACTGTAGGTAAACACGAAAAAGTTTCGTCACCAAATCAGTACCTTTGTTCCCCTTTATCCATCCCATCACCTTCTACGCGTTTCCTATATTTTAAGACTACCTTGTGTAATGATTCTTCAGTAGTTAACATCCATAAAACTGTTACAATTATAAATATACTATCATAAAACCGCCAAAACATTTATATATTTTCGGCTCGGATGAGCCAACTGCCTTCAGTGACTCATGTTGCTGTATCAATGTATTGAAATCAGTAACGTGGTAGAATTTCAAGCATGCGGTTTCCACACCAGAACAAAGCGAGGCACTACTGAGTGTTAGACACTGATCTTCATATTCAGGCAGACAAACGCTATGAATGAGGAATAAGAATCGCCCGGTACTTTATACTGGCGTAGGTACTTTTAAGGGAACTCGATCGAGGTGACTCAATGCCTTTAGTGCTTGGTCCCTTCTAGTTGAAATGTATTGTACACCGCCCTGCAGGGTTTTAATTGAATCTTACACGCTTTATGATATTTTGGTGCTATTTATTACGCTGTTTTACTTAGTTATAAACATCTTTAACTTATTTTTGGTACGTTGGCATGGAAAGGGGTTTTTAGCCTTGGCTTCTTATGAGCGCCTCCCCTGTGAATTTTGCGTTAACATTTTACACGTCTTTATTTTAATTGCCTGTGCTGACGTCTTTGTTCGGCTCAAGTCTGAACGTGTGTCGTGTACACGACTATGCGTTGTCAAACTGTTTTGTTACTATAGGCCGTTCACGGTAAAGTGAGCACTTTTTGAAGCTGTTTTATCAGACACGATATCCAACAAATACATTTCATTGTGGCCTCGGACTTTTAGTTTTGGGTCTGGTGAATGTATACACTGTGTTTATTAGTCACGTGGGAGGATTTAAATTGGTTAAAAGAAAAAAGTAACTAGGACTTCAAAAGTGCTCACTTTACCGCGAACGGCCTATACGCGTGCCAACTACTTTCATGACAGGTGTACTTATTTTGGTGGCTTTTTATATTAATTGTTTTCTTGCCGAGGATTTAGAACCATGTTTCTAGAACTGTATGGTGCTTTTCGCGTAGTTATTGTTATATATATGCTCCTGTAATTTGTATGAGTTTTATTCTCAAAATAAACTGTAATTTGTAACAAACTGTAATAAACTTGTGTACAGTACAACGGACAAATAAATTTTGTCATTTCCGTAAATGCTTCATGTGCGAAGATAAAGCCGAAAATTTTCCGATTTTGTTTCTTTAAACTGATGTACTTTTCAAAGCAAGAGACTTTTCGTTGGATTTTGTAGTCGAGGGAGCTGCTGAACACTCCTACAAAATTTCAGTTCAAAACCAGCGAACATTCACTCAGTGCACGGGAATATTTGGATCACTGGTTTGCATTTTCGCATTTGCACCACGAACCACATGCACAGACATGCGTGTAAGTATACGAACATACGTATAACATACACGCTGCAAATTTTTAAAGAAGTAAATTTTTTTTTATATGAATTTAACGTAGTAATTGGCCTGATCACTTTATCTATGCGCTATCTACGAGAGAGTGTCAGGAGTGTAAACGTGTTACTTATAGTAAAATCTTACTCTAAACGTGTATATAAAACATGAAGCAATAACCTTGGACATAAATTAAAACATTTAGGGCATAACTCTCAACACAATATCGAACCCAAGGACAATTTTTGTTTCTTCGCTGAAAAATTTGCCTGAAGCGCGCATGCCAATGTACATTGTAACGTGTATTTAGGAACAGTGATATTTCCAAATTTTTTTTTTTTTTTTAACGGGTGCACTGAGTAACATGCACCCAGTAAAGTTGGTAACGATGGATGGAAAGTAGTTCCATATCTTAACGTCGAATAAGAACTGCTAGGTAAGCATTTATGACAACTTAAATCATGTATTTCACTTTCTCTTTTTTTAATGTACCGAAGTGTAAAAAATGGCAGATTTTTAGGACTACAATATTTACTTTTTTTAAATAATTATACAGTTTTTACTTGACCGACGCATGAATAAAGCGATGACGCCCATTGCAATGATAATTTTACATAGGGCGGAAGAATACACAACGTGCATACAAAGAGATCTTAAGCAGGGCTTTCAAAAGTGCTCATTTTACCGTGAATAGCCTGTACCTGCGTACACTGTAACGTGTACACTGACTGTCACGAGTCCAGTAAAGTTGGCAACGACGGGGAGAAAGTAGTTCGATATGCCAACGTTAAATTACAAGTAAACATTGTGAATACTAAAATATTTTATTTTAATTTTTTTAATGCCCGTAAGTGTAACAATAAAAACGTTTGTAAAATAGGTACTTTTAAAAATTGTTACAGTTGCCCTTGAACTGATCAGGCCCGTATTCAAGTGAATTGTACATAAGGTGGAAGAATACACAATGTGCATACAAGTAGGCTTTCAAATGTGGAACAGCCTATATTGATATGACTGAGGGGTTTGATCCCGTTGGTCTGATGTACGCGAGAAGTGCGGGAGATATAGCTGACCTTAGGCAAAGTGGAATGTGAAGTAGAGCTGGTCCAGCACACACATGCACCACGGTCCGGCAAATCCACGTACTCTCTCTCGCCGACCTGCAGCTGTAAGCCGCTGAGACTTCGGGCGATGTGGAAGCAGCTCCGTGTGGACGGGCAAGAGGGTGGACTAGGAGGAAGGGGGAGGCTGTGAAAGGGTCGAAGTGGTACATCAAACTCCACTTGCGCCATCAGGGATTCTTTGCCACCGGGCCGCTCAAAGCCCCTTTTCACCGGGGCAAGCAGCACAAGAGGATCTCCGCCCCAGGGAAAACATCTATTTGTTTCCGGCGCCAAACAAAAAGAGCGAAAATATTCACCCCGCCTTGAAACACCCCTGTGAGGGGGGGGGGGGGTGGGAGATGGAAGGCGGGGGAAAAAAAGGTCTGGGGGGTGGAAAGGAGAGTGGGCGGCGTCTACAAAGCCCCGGTGTTCACTGTAATTAATCCGCATTACAATGTCGGCCGCTTACCGCTTCGGAAATTGCTCGTTTTAGAAGTTATTCGACGGGAATTTGCGGAAAAGAAGCGGAAAGACCGTGGCGTTTGCTTTAATAAAAGGTTGCAAATTCTGCCTTGCGAGTTATCCGTACCTCGATACGGCGGTGAAAATGCACGAAAAGCTAAAGTAACTGTCACACGCATCGTACGTAATTTTGGCGATACATATGCCATGACACTAAGCACAAGTTAAAAACCAAGGGCGGTTTTTGTTTCTGTCTTAAATACACATAAACCATGTACTCGCAGAACAAAATTGCTATAAGCCTGTTGCTTTTCTGCTTTGCCCCCCCTAATTTTTCAACGTCGCTTTTAAAACAATAGTGTCGAATTTGTAAAATTAATCATTCCATTACACGGGTTCGATCCCCGGCGGGTTCACTCCCGGATCTTCGCATGTGGGTATCGTGCTGGACGATGCTGCTTGCCGTCTGGTTTTCTCGGGGTACTCCCGTTTCCCCCGCCCTTGCATTCCAGCACCGCTCCATCCTAGGGTCTCATTGCATGTCATGTTCGGGGATGACGGGCACCTACTAAGGATCCCAGTTGGAAAGCCCGTCACTCGGTGAGTGATGCCTCGCCCTGGGTTCACTCCCCACTGGAGTAATTTTTTTTTTTTTTTACTAACGCTTTCGATTACGGCGCCGGCAAATTTTACACCGTATTATTGCGCGAACTCAAGACGTTTTATACAGTAAATCGCAGCCCCGATCAGAACCACAGTAACTATTTTTAACAACGAAACTCGCTCAAATTAAAAGCAAACCATAAACAATAACCAACGTGAAATTACCAACATTCATGGACGTATTTATTATTATTTTTTCCTGAAACTCATTGTTTTTCTGTACTATAGTATTATCCTGAAAAACATCCGTTCAAACGCAAATTATTTAATTCTCTATGTCAGATTTAGCATTTGGACAAATTACGTCAAATTAAAATCGTACAGTGCTAAGTAGTGGATAAAATGTCATCTTGGAGAGTGAAACAAATAAGCTCATATTGTTCTCGGTTATTAATAAAACCAATTTATAAAAATGCTGATATAGTAATGCCTGCTTGTGGTGGATGAATTATACGTAATTGTCTACAGTAAAATTATTCTGGCATAAATGACAGTCACTCGTTCAGCGAAATTCAGCTGGAATGAAAGCTACATTACAACACCAGCCGAGAATATGCACATCTTACTAAGTTCAACTAAACTACTTAGGGTTACACCTTATACACATATTAGCAATTTTTGTTACTGTTAATTTCGTGCGGTTTAGTTATGAATCACAGCGATGCAATTACATATATAGAGGCTTCTTTGTACTTAACTTTGGCTCCTTTAGGGGTTTCCATTCTATGGCTGTACCTGAGAACACATGGTGCATTGTCTTTATCACCGGAATGTTTAAAGAGTACGTGAATGCAACATAAATGAGGGCTGCTAACCCTACAAACCACTAAATTTTAAGAGATGCTAGGTTTCTAAGAGAGGAGTCGATACCTTGAATTAAAAATATTGGGAGACCACTGGGTAAGTTACGGTGGAGTGGAGTTCTGAGAAAAATTAAGATGTGTTATTTTACTGGGCTTGTTAAAGTCTCTGCTCTTATACCGGGAGTTAATCGGAGGGCAACTTACAAACTAGATTATACCATGAACTAAAATAAAACGTGCAACGATTTTCGTCCCCCGCAACAGTCTCCAACATCGTCAACACAAATGTCAATATCACATGGCCAACAGTGATGAACCTGTTCGTTTGCATTTAAATTTCGACAGACTCACGCTGTTGTAAAGAAAAAATAATACCCCTACTAGCGACGACATATTCTAGTTGCATTAAAATTAAGTTAGAGAAAGGATGTGAACCTATCAAAGGACTTAATTACGAACATAGCGTTGAAATCCCAAATCCTAGCCATGTCGTGTTTGACAATATTATTGGCAGTAAATCGAATGCAGTGTTGGAACACGTGGTTACAACGCAGCTTACGTACTTGCTCTGCCCCATTCACGTGGGACTCGAACATGGAATGGAGTGGAGATATTTGGGCGGCTCTTAACATCAAGGTCTTGAGATTCGATGAGGGTGAAATGAAGTGAGCATGAAGCAGTGCCGGAATACAAGGGCAGGGGAAAGCGGGAAATCCCCGAGAGAAACAAAAAAATAGGATTTGGCTGTGTTGGGGACACGGCCGTCTGTTTTGCGTGAATACGTATACGTTGACGCGCTCGGATTGATGTTTATTTTACGTTCCCGGCACCGTTTCACTCGATCATGTGGGGGTTTATGGGTATCACTGGATTACTTTTGAGATGCTTTTTCCAACCGTATACGAATTCTCTATTTCGACTTGGCCTTTTGACGAGTATAGGCCGAATTTGTGTTCAGTTTTCTTAATTTTTTACATCAAACGCATACAATTTCACCATAGCCACGCCACAAAAATGTTTTTACACGCGCAGTCGATTGATCTTGACGAGAGTTGTCGATTGAAACCTAAACGAGCATCGTTGCTTCTCCTAGTCAAAAGTTGTACTACGCGGGAGTTATGAGACGCAGAGAAACGAATTCAAAATTGCGGCCTCCCTCTTGCCCCCCCTCCCCCCCCAAATGTTTCACAGTCCTCACTCAACGTAATATATTCATTGATACTTTGGCAATTGAGTGGTGTAATTTAATTTTGAATGTAGACGATAGATTCGGAACTGCAATGCCAAACTGTATCCCCCGATTTTGCTATCATCGGATTTTCTGGATTGCCTCCCACTATGGTTGCAAATTTAATGACGTATTCACGTCACAAAAAAAACCCGCTGACCAGCGGCGTCGTCCGGCACGAATTCCCACATGCAAAAATCCGGTGGAGACTCCGCCGGGAATAGAACCCGTTTCGCCTCGATGGAAGGCAAGTAGTCTAACCACTACACCACCGCGGTGCAAGCGCCGTTTTAACGATCTCGGTGACGGATATCGCAGAGAAATATTATTGTACAAATCCTGACGTCGGAGAGTATGTACGGCGTGAAATTACTAGGGCCACCTGTTTTTCGCGAATAGATTCACGCGAATGTTAGACTCCAATATCCCATGGCATACGTGCAGTTTTTACTTGGTAATTGACCACCTGTCTCTGTCGGGAGACAGTCCTTACCTGACTGGGTCAATCAGAATTAGATAACTCCAACACTGAGTGCCCGTGATTGGCTGGCAGACACCTACAACGCCTGGCAGTTAAACTCAGCCAATCAGTAAAGTGTACGTGAGCTCTAGTGTTTTGGAGTAAAAGTTGTCCTGAAATATTTTCGCGAAAAACAGGTGGCCCTATAAATAACCCTTTATTCTTTATTTTTCAGTTTGGCAGCAGTGACCGACGACAGAAAAGCCTGGAGGTTCAAGCAGGCGGGGTCAGCGGTATGGAAACGAGCAGTGCAGATGGGCGAACTACGCACCGTAATTACACGTGGTACAAGGGTAACGGCGGGGTGGTGAAGAACAGAGGGGTTGATGATGACGTGGAGGGGGGTGGAGGGAGAGGTCATCTTGCTGTAATGAGCTCGGCGCAGCGGCCGCGTGCCATTCCTGGATTAATTATACGCGCGCGCGGCCGAGCCGCGCAGACCGGACCTTTGTGTGCGTCGCAAGAACGACCGGCAAGTTCCAGCAACGCGTGCTGGATTTGCGCACCACACCGCATCGGGCCGCCGGCAGCAGGAATGCAACCATACCGCGCCGCAGCCGTGTAATTAAAGCTTTGCTTCCCGCGCGAGCTCTTCAGATATTTACACCACGGAAACGAGCATACCCGGACATATTTCTCCCCGCCGAAAGACATTGTTTTGATGAAAAATATATATGAACCTATATTTAAAGCTAGTTATTTTTCGCGAAAAATTATAAGTAAATGGTATAAGCACCCAACAGCAGTTTTGTCTATTGCCATTGGTTGCTGTCTGCTTGAGAAGGCGTTTTGATATTTGACTGTGCCACTCAGAATTCGGCAACATCGGCACGGCTGCTACGTGATTCGTGTGAAGACAGTTAACACGTGTCACGTGTAATTCAGCCAATCAATGTAGGTAAATGATCCTACAGTGTTTTGTAATATAATTTGTCTGGAAATCTTTTCGCGAAATTTCACTACCCCTACCTATATTCTATTCAGGCTTGTTAGTTGCACTAAAAGAAATTAAAAACCAATTGTGATAGGGAACGATATTTTGAAAAAGATTATTTCATATTCATAGATTAAGCACATTAGTCTAAATCATCTCCAGTTTTTTATGTAATTTTTACTAATTCTATTTTATATTATTCCGTGTATATGCTACACATATATGTAATATTCCTAGATTGATTACATTAGTTTATACTAGCTTTTTTAAATAGTTTATATTGTATTTTCACCCTAATACTGGTGTTATAATGTGGTGTATATTTTAAACATATTTGTTGGAACTCTGCCTATGAACGAAGTGTTAGTCGGTAAATAAATAAGTAAAATAATATTTTGTCCTATCCTTGCGTGTGTGTAACGTAATATTTTTTTTCTTCTGATTATCGAACTCATATCCAATTTTTTAAATACCTACCTCTTTGCTAGGTACAGTGATATTCTGAGAAAATATTTCGCGACATGTATACTACCAACTGTAGAGCACATACTCTTCCTAGAATGTGCAAGCGAAGAAAAGGCTCACAAAGGGATATCCCCAGGGGTCGCTCCTTGGTCCGATCCTATGGAATGTCCTTTTTGACGGATTCTAAGAGTTGGGTCTTCCGATGAGGCGTGTGACCTTCGGTTATGCAGATGATGGCGTCGTCCTCATATCAGGAAACGCAAGGCGACAGCTTGAACAGAAGGCAGAAGTTATAATGGAGAAGATTTGGACATGGTCCAAACAAGTGAAGTTGGAATTCTCCACGTCTAAGACGAAGACCATGCTGCTCAAAGGTAAACTGTAGAGACTGGCGACTGTACGCTTTGGTGCAGTGTGTGCATGAGATGAAATATCTGGGAGTCATTATGGATGAAAACATGAGCTTCCTGAAACACACAGAGTTATGTTGCTAGAAAGTCTGTGGTGGTCTTTCAGAGATGAAGAAGTATTGGTAACACAAGCTGAGGCCTGAAGTTTAGAACACAGAGAAGGCAGTGTTCGAGGTCATTATATCATATGGGGCCATTATATGGTATAATAGAGTTGAGCTTGTGAGGCATAAAATGATGCTCATTAGTGCTCAAAGGGCAGCGCTGCTGACAGTCACTAAGGCATAGAGGACAGTATTCAATGAGTCACTTCCGGTCTTGGCTGGAGTGTTGCCAGTGGATAAACTGGGCATTGTGACGGAGAGATCACGGACTAGCAGAATATCGAAGATAGAAAAACAAGAGGAAATATACGAAATTCTCCAGAAGTGGCAAGAAGAATGGGAAAGATCTGATAAAGGGAGAGTAACACACGAGCTGTTATCGAATGTGGAAAACAGACTTGAAATGTAATGGATCGCTCTCAACCATTACAGTGTGTGTGTGTGTGTGTGTGTTTTTTTTTTTTTGTCGAATAACCTGTATCGAAAATTCCCGGACAATGACTATGTGTGCATTCATCTTAAACGTTAAGCGTTGACAGTAATTTTGGCAGTGGTTAATGATGAAAAGCAGTTCTACCTCGAAACGTCTTAATTTAAAAGTTTTTGTTATATTTAAAATGGGTTTACGATGAGTTCAGAATGTTCTTGTTTTAATAAAAGAAGAGTGAGTATCTACGAAATAGTAACATACTTGCCTATGCAAAATTCCTTAACTTCAGTTGATCTACGCGTGAGCTATAGCATAGTAACACGTTTAATATAGTAAATATAACAATGGCACTGCTTCTTTTTGAACGAAGCGGAAGAATAAATAATAGACAGAACGTAGAAACTAAGCTTTGGCGAGCTGTACCCCATGATATTCTGATCTTTATGGACATCGGTACAGCACAATCAACATAATTAGACTAAGAAGAAACCAGTGTGATAAATATAGCTCAGAAAGTAATTTCAGTTTTTTTTTTTTTTTAATCTAATCAATATGCCAGAAAAAATTCAGGGTCCAGTAATTCAAGTAACCGGATGGATATTCCGGTTACATAAAATTTTTCACTCGGAAAGTAGACGTGGAAACAGGAAGAAATCAGCAAAATTGTGAATTAATAAACAAAAATCAGATTTTTTATTTAAACTACAGCCATTCCATAGTACTCTATTATATATATATATATATATATATATATATATATATATAATATATATATATATATATATATATATATATATATACTAATGAAAATTCATAGTATGTTATAGCTTATCAAGGAAAATATTATTACTGTAAATTACGGGCAATCAGTGAATTACTTATACAATAAAAACAGGATATCCTTCTAGTAATAGGTGTCAAAAATTTGTTTGGAATCGAGCGTTGCAGTCCAAAAATTTTAGGCTTGGGGCACAAATGAAGAGAGAATAATTTTAAACATATTTTATATGACATAAAAAATAAAAATAAATGTACTTAATGATTTCAGTTATTTAATGAAAGGCAGAAAATTATTTGAGTACGTTATTTTGCCTTAATTTCGTCTGAATATTATTATTTCCCACCGGGTAACTTATAGGAGGTTGATAAGAGTTTAGTCCAGTTAAGGTTAAAGCTAATAAAAGAAAAAGAAGCATGCCGTGTTTATGTCCGGAATAATTATGGACTGAATAATGACGCCTAATGGAATATAGTCCAAGTCACTTGAGACAAATTGTAACTGAGGACTAGCGGAGTTCAATCCAAATGGAGCTCAGGTGAACTGACGCGTTGCCTAATATCCATGAACCAGCCAATTTGGCAATAAAAACCGAACGCATGTATTTAGATTTTTATCTTCTTCTGAAGAAAAACCTCCCATTGCTTATGAATGGCTAGTAAATCTGCTGCGTGGAAAATATTAGAACGGGTCTTAAATTTCTGCGTCGGTCGTGGTATCATTACAACTTTGCGCCTCAAGTGTGCTTTACCTGTAACGTTTCATTACTGTAAGGTCTAGGTTCTAAATATTAACTCTGCTAAAGTAAAATCTTTAATGTATGAAAACCTTCAGAAGGATGTCAAAACTTCCATGACAAATAAATATATCGTATTCCTATATATGAAAAAAATAGAGTTCCCTATTTAGTGGCAGTGCTGAACTTCTTTGCACTTATGAACTTGGAGAGTTTGATGAAAAGTTTACGTGGAGCACTTTTGTGAAGAAACTGAATAAATGTTGCACACGGCGCTGGCATAGTCATCTGTCTAGGGTAGTTTCGTAGGTACCGACGTGTCTAGCGACTTATCTGTAGCAATCAAATATTAGGCAACACTCCCGTCAGTACAGTTTACATGAACCTGCTTCGCCACATTCCCGAGACTGCGGAAAACTTCTCTTCGTAAATCAAGAGGGTAAAAATAGTTATTTGAGCCAACAAACAAATAGTTTGAATAGCTGCAAACATGTACGTAGTAGTTTTCACCAAATAGACCGTCAGCTGGACAGAACGTAATGTACAATAAATATGACTCACAAATATCAAGAAAATGTAAAGTTGAAGTTATTAATACGCCGACGTTAAAATAACGAAAGAAATCTGACTTCAGCTGTGCTGCTTCGTTGGGAAACTTTTTTTCTTACAAAATGCCAAATAAAGCTTTGTTCTTTCAAACGAATATTTATCCTGGCACGCGGCCTTTCTTCATTTATTTCACAGTAAATTTAACGTTATTAAATGTTCTGCTTAGTATTTTCTCTATCCAGCCTCAACTAATAATTCTATTACCATTCATTAAGAAGCACTGAAAACAATAGATAGGTAAAATATATTACTATTAAGCTTACTTTGATGTACACAAACCAAAAATTGATGCATTGTTACATGAACGCATGAGAGGCGTGCCTTAGTTCGTGAAGGATAGAAATATTAGTCAAAATAAAAGACTAAATTCAATTTTAATTTATTCACACAGCTATTATTTACAGCATTAATCTATCTCCACTCTTAATCTTTTTATTTATCAGTGAAAATAACATTCAATGTATATTTTAACTATAGTTAACGTCCTCCTTAATGTCTCTGTTGGGTAATAGTCAATTGACTCAAACTCATCATTAACACGCTTACAGTCTGTCTATTGCCATCATTTGTAGTGTCTTTCATTCACGCATCCAGTCCAGTAGTCCAGCCTGCCAGTCGCACAATTCGGAGCGACGATACTCGCAGTCGCAGATTTTCCTCCCGCTGATCACTTCTCTCGCCGCACGTTTCTCTCCTCGCTCGTCGTCTATCGCTAAAACTCCAGCAACTCATCCATTCATCAACTCCCGCCTCGGAGGCCCGTCGCACTTTCATACTCGCTGGTCTTGACCTGGAAAGTTCGATGCACCCCGAGTCATACTGAGAGAAACTAGGGAGTAAACCAATACGAAAATTCTTCAGATAAACGCGGAAATTCAATCAGTTGAAGGTCAGGATCGCGCGCCGCAGAAGGATTAACGTGGTGGCTCGCTTATTGAAACAAAATACGCGCTTTTTGAATGATCACTCGCCGGATCTTCATTCCTCCATCCTCACCGCCCTATATCACGTCACTATTCTGACCTCCACACACGTAACAATATTTAAATTGACAAGATGGAGATTTTCGGGCGTTCGCCATTGCAATGCACATGTCTGTCATGGAAAAAACAGGACTGAGCACTTGTGTTCTTGGACTCCTGTGTGTCGCTGCCTGAAGACGGGAACAGATTGCAGTTCCCGAAACGTCGCATTCGATCAGTTGTGGGAAAACTACTGTTTGTTCTTGTGCGAGTTTCCTCGTTGTGTTAGTTTTATTTGTGAAAGTAGATAACTACCCTGTGTCGTCTTTGTTGTGTTGACTGTTAGTCGCATATAGTTTTTTTTCGTATAAATGCATATTAAATTAGATTTTGTATTTAGCTTGCTGTCCTGTGTTTTTTACTCGATTCCTTCATGGAATCTTCTGGCCTTGTGCCTATATATTCTTGACTATAGCATCCCTTGCTTTTATTCTGTCGTGTCTGGTTAAACTGCTGTGTTTTAGTGCGTTACTTGGTTGTGTTGTCCCATTTTGTTGTTACTCATTTTGCCAGTATTGCCCTAACTTTGTCAGCAGGTTTCTTGCCTTTGCTGGTTTCTATGTGTTATCTGTTGGTCATGTATATATACATATGTTTTTCGACTCTGTTTCCTCTTGGAATTTTCCAGTGTTGTGTACGTATTTTTATCTTCTCGTCCATAGGTTGCTTGTCTTTTTTAATTATTTTTTCGTGCTGAGTCCTGTCTTTTTCATGACAGACATCTGAATCGCAATAACGAATGTCCAAAAAAAATCCATCTTGTCATTCACCCCCCATTGCACTATTCATTCAGGGATCAAATATTTAAGTTACCACTTATCTACATAAATTACTTGAAACACTTTCAATAAGACGTAAAGATACGGAAATGATTTTCCTTCTTCACTGTGTCAAGTTTATCTGAAATTTCGCTAATCACAGTTTTACCGGGAAAATATGTATTTGGGGATAATATTTTATTTTAAAAATTTTAACGACAGTTTTTAATGTACAGAGAACCAGGTACTCTGCGAAATGACACCCTTGGACGTGTAATCACTCGGGCTTCTTTTCAAGGGATGTACTTAGGGATATGATGCCCCTACGGGGGAACACCCACAACTGAAGACTTGATATAAAAACCGGGCTAAATGCCAAAATGTAAACAAAATTTTTTTTTGTTGAAATGTGTTCTATGTGCCAGCCCCTATAACATAAATATCGGGCTAAGTCCTAACTGCTTTTGTAGTAGTGCAACTGTTCACCACAAGATCGTGCGGGTGGTCATGTCCGCCGGCGTGTACATTAAAACCGGGATAAGTGCCAGAGCGTCAGATATGAGTGTTTAAATCGCTGCGTCGTTGTTTCAGTTAGATAGTTGTTGTTTGTTGTTATTGAAGGAACCAAACATTAATATCCTGCATTATGGAAGGGCGTTATTCGTGCAGGAAAAGACGTAAATGGAAAGGAAACTGTTCATTCTGAAATGAAAAAACGGAGATGTTCTGGCGAAATCTATGTAAATAACCAGCAAAAAGAAGTGCCGGCTAAAACACAGCCTGCATAACAGGTAAGCTGTACTATAAGAACTATTTATTACACGCGTCTGTGCTGATTCGAAATATAGTCATTTTTAATAGATTTTAACCATCAATAATTGCTACACTTAATTTTTGTTTTACTTTTACAGCAGTTGCAAAACGACTGCACATTTTATGGCACAACTCACAGTAGAACCGTTAGAGTTGTTCAAGTCCATTCACATTAGTCGGATACCATTTTTACTAAAGTAATGTCATTGGAAATTTGCTAGTTTGCATCTATCGCACATAAATTTTCCTACTAATATAGAAGGTACAATAATCATTTTTTTTTTCTGTTTTAGATTACCTGCAAGTAAGAGTATGAATGCAACAATATAGCTCATTACCACAAACTGAAGCTTTTCACGGACTTTTATGCTATGGCGGATAATGAAAAATAAATTCGTATTTAATGGGCTTTCTTGTCATCATCCCATTACAGCGAAGGAGGCATGGCAAGAAAGATGGTGAAGAGGTAAGCCGACGACAAGCCACTATTTCCTACGCTTTACCTAACGGCAAAGGAAATATTGTACAAGTGTGTAAACAAATGTACATGGAAGTGTTTAGTGTGACTAAGATAAGAATTGAGACCTTAATTAAAGCAAAAAATAATGGCGAAACAGTGTACACCGAGAAACGAGGTAACAAAACAACAAACAGGAAATTTTCAGTAGAAGACGAAGCAGTCGTTATCGAACACATACAAAAATTTTCTTGGGAGCAGAGTCATTACTGTAGAATGAAAAGTGAGAAAAAATATCTCAGCCCAGATTTGAGCATCAATAAACTGTACCTTGCCTTCAAAGAAAAGTATCCAACTTCTTTTGTAACGTACCGTTACTATTATGAAATATGCAAGAGCAAGTTCCCTATGTTAGCATTCCACCATCCACGAACTGACACATGCGGGACATGCGATGGATTGCATATGGAAATAAAAAGGAACAATAACACACAAGCAGTACATAAGTTAGAGCTTCATCACCGCAAAGCTGAAAAGGCTATGAAGACAATGAAGGAGGATTACGCCAGATCACAGTTTCCATCAAGTGACTGTACCACCATTTCAGTGGATCTTCAGCAAGTTCTGTCTCTTCCAGCATTAACACATTCCCAAATGTATCATATGCGCCAGTCATCGTGTTATAACCTGTGTGTACACGTTGGAGTCAATAAACAGAGGGTACATGTTAATTTGGCATGAAGGGTTAAGTGGGCGTGGTGGTAACGAAGTGGCGTCATGTATTCTCAAGGCAATCACATCTGGTGTGACAAGGAAGAAGACATTAACTGTGTGGAGTGACAACT
The DNA here is from genome assembly GCA_029891345.1 of Dryococelus australis. Lineage (NCBI taxonomy): Eukaryota > Metazoa > Arthropoda > Insecta > Phasmatodea > Phasmatidae > Dryococelus > Dryococelus australis. Next base: position 92,969,167 of record CM056996.1, on the reverse strand, counting down.
GCGTAGCCCAGAATAAAAACCGCATGCTTTTATTCTTGTGGTGCTGTTTGCTATGTAAGGGATATGTTGATGAAGTGAACCACAAGTACTTAGTTTCAGGACACTCATTTTTAAGTTGTGACAGAGATTTTGCTCTTGCAGAGAAACGAAAACGTGTCGAACATTGTCCAGTACCTACAGACTTAATGGAAGTAACGGTGACTGCTAACCACAAATCTCCTGTTATTGTAACACAAATGAAACCAGATGATTTCTACGACTTTGAGACTGGTGCAGATAAAGCATTTAGCACATCTGAAGTACAGATTTACAAAGTTCAGTGGATCAACATTACGAAGGCTTATCCTGGGACTCTGAGAACACGAACACTGTCTGAGTTCGAAAGCTGGTCATCTTTTCACATTTTGAAGAAGACTGTTACGAACGAGGCAATAAAAAATATGCTACCCCCATTACATTGCTACTCCAGGCTCTCTGAAGAAAAGAAGAATGACCTCGCACAGATGCTCCCGTACCTGAAAAGTGAGAAGAAACCTTTCTATGAAGAACTGTTAAATCGATAAAACTAGGCAACTTATTTTTTATTTGCCTAAAAGGAAACAAGACATACGTATCTTATGCAATTATTACTAACTTCTAACATATAATAACATTTCTGGTGAACATTACCTTGCTTCTGTGGCTTACCACGTAGCCCATTACTTATGTATTATGTGTTGGTTGTTAGTACCATCTACAATTTTGTGTGGTTTGCTAATATTTGTGTGATTTTGAAGGTACTGGTGAATTTGGTTTTACTCTAGCCTATTTATTTGGTACTGGTGAACCAATAAATAATTACTAGAACACCTAATGTGTATTTTTTTATGATTTACCCAAAAAAATCTAAATATCTCAAAAGTAACATTTTGGCATTTAGTCCGGGTTTATATCAAGTTTTCAACTTTAAGGTGAAATAATGAATACGACGGTATAAGAAGTGATTAACTTATAACGAAATTACGATTGTTTTTACAGTCATAAATCTTATCATTCATTAATAGATACAAGTGAACCCAAGTTAAGGGTAGTGGTTTTTGGCGCAATGCAGAACCTCTGGAGTGAAGGGCAACTCCATCTCTGGTATCGACGACAAGACCCGAGATTCAACTACGACCCAGTACTGGAAGACCGGGCACGCCTCTGATGCTGATCGTTATTGGTGCATGTTTGGCGAATGTGCAAACAAGAACCATGACACGCTCCCCCCCCCTTAATCCAGCCTCTACCCCTACAGTAATTAGATTACACTGACACACGGGCCCAGAGTGAGAGAGGGACTGGTCGCTACACTGCTTCGGTCAGGAGCAATTAGGAGGGTGGGCCATTCTCTTAGCCCTCCCTTCCTCCCGGACATTGCCGACTAGTTTGTTTCCCCCTTAATATCAATTATGCCTTTACCGCCACTCCCAGATATTCCTCTCGCAGGCGCGATGGTCGGCGTCCCTTTAATTCTCCGACTCTCCTCTTCCCCCACGCCTTCCACCGCAAGCCCTTATCTGGGTGGTCACGCCTGCTTCAACCCTCCATCCCCCACCTCTCGACCGTAGGTGGCCGACTAGTGTCCATTATCCAGCCGCCCTGCCGCGCTCAAGGGGGATGTGTAGGACATACAGATTGGGTTAGTGAAGAGGACAGCGCGTCGTATAGAGCTCCAGCGGGGATTGAATGTGCGGTGCAACCCTTCGTACCTCGACCAGATAACGTCGGACGTTAAAACTTGAACCTTCGCAGAGGCGACGTATTCGCCCCCTCCCCACCCCCTTCAAACCATTCCGAAAGTTTGTGTTTCGGATGCGCGAGAGGGATCATGGCGATAAGGCGGACCTTCCCGCGTTTAACGAACGCAAAGACGCCTCTATGACCGAGCAGCGAAATTATATTATGACCCAGAAGGAAAACTGCGGGCCATTTGGTGACCCCGCGACATTAGAAACAATGTAGGATAAGTTATTATGTTTTTGGAGAATTTTATTGTCATTAAAATTTAATACCTTATCACTCCGAGAGACATTTCCCTGACACGCAAATTTCAAGGAAAACTCTTCAAATCACTGCCCTGACTCTGTGTACACCTTTGTGCAATGAAATATAGATTTAGCCTACTGTAAATCTTATAGGCCCTCGATGTATCGGGAAACTTCCTTAAGTTAACTTTTTCATAACAGTGAGGAAATAATTGCAAAATGTTGAACGAAAATATGATATTGTGATATCTGCCACGATGTAATCTAAGTCACGCATTTTTATAAAGCCTGTCCCACGAACGAGACCACGTTTTTTGACAGGTTTGAAACTAGTCTTGTGCCAGATAGGGTAACGTGGGGTAAGAGTCCGCATGGGGCAAGAGTCTTACGACGTCGTAGTTCTCGCAGTTGCCGTTAGATAGCATCAACAGTCATATAGAGAATTTTCGAAATGCTTTCCACGCACTGGACACGATTGGTTGACCGCTGCCGCCATTAATGAGAATGTGGTCTAAACTATCGATTTGGAGTAACGTTTAATGTAATTTTTTTTATGTTAAAGAAGTGCCTGCTGAACTGCAACGTATAAATGTTGTCGAAGAATATGTACATTTACGTAACAGGTATGTTTTTGGCTCGTATTCGTATGAGGGTGCAATTTTAATTATGCAATTGTGAAATATAAATGGTGAATTACATTTTTCTGGTTTGTTGGGGCACGCTTCAGGGGGCAAGAGTACGCACGAACGATTATGCGGACTGTTGCCCCACGATACCCAAAAATATTAATAAAACTTAAAAAAAAAAAATTAATTTGCTCAGAACTTATACAGTTTCATTGTTTGAAAGAAATATAAGCAAGCTGCATGTCATATTGTAAGAAAAGTCGAATATCGTGGTTTACAGAAGGAAACAAAGAAGTTAGATAAATGAAAATTATCAGAAAATTGACATGTGGTCCCCAGATGGCCCAAAAGAAATCAAAATTTACTAGCATAGAAGTAACCTGTTAGCAACAGTTTTTTAAGAGACAAGTAATGAAACACTAATATAATACTAACAGATTATAGCGAAATAGTATACCAAAATGAAAGAGCATTATGCAAATGAATGTAGTAAATGTATGTCAGAATATCCTGGTAGATTCAAAACGCAATTTCAGATTGCCAATTTGTTCCAACTGTCTTATGAAAAGGCAGCTACGATTGGAATTGCAGCCAAAGGCTTTCAGGTATATGGCATACTGCCAATGTATCCCGATAATTTTTCTGAAGATGACATTCTTCCATCTGAATTTACTGGTAGGCCTCAGCCAATTAATGACAGTCAATCGTCTCGTGTTGGTGACAGTACTATTCATAAAGTTCAGAAATACAGCATGCGTCTACTTCACAGCACATTTCATAATTTGAGGAAACTACTGTCACAAACGTTCCAATTAGGCCTAATGAAAGTGGCCATGAAAGTATTTCTAAAGAGTTTGCTACAGGTAGCTCTTCTGACGTCACCTTCAATGCTTATTTCATGAATGTGTCCACTCCTGTAAAGTGTTCTGTTTCGCCAGAAATAATCATGACCTTCCCAAAAGCTAGCCATCCACTCAAGTGGCACAGAAATCCAAAGCGGTTTCAAATACATCGTTGCCATATGCTAAAATGCTGCAATTATAAAGTGAAGTAAAAATTGGCCTAACCTAAAGAAGACAACCGTGCCGTCAAAATCAGTAAGCTTGAAGACCAAAGGCGTTGGAGCCAAATGCAAATTGACTGTAGATGGCCAGAAAGGCATTGCCAGCTCTAGTAAGGAAGACTGTTTCTGTGGTGGATGTGGTGCAATGTACAAAGAGCCTGAATCTATGGGCTGGATTATTAAGATTATGATTATTAAGATTATGGTGGGAGGAAACCTGTACTGGTTATATGTGAAAGGGCTGTTTCAAATGTCCCACTGTAATAGGATTCTTGCCCCATATGCGTGGCAAGTTTCCTAATACGCAGTCATGTGTTCTATTTGTATTACAATTTTTTCACAAATGAGTAGTAGGAAAATAAGCATTCACGCGCATCGGCGTCCGGCACCGGAGTCACACGGCCACGGAGTCACACGGCCACCATATTGTTACGTCACCCGTCCGCCATATTTGACCCATACGACTTTGACTTTATCCCTTGACCTTGACCCCGGTGACCTCTGACCACAAAAACAAAAAATGCAAAACAAATGCTTTAAAAATCCTTAAAAATTTATTACAAAAAATTAATTAAAAGATCGTTTAAAATTTATAAAAAACCTTTTCTATTAAAATTTATTTAAAAATTACTAAAAATACATTAAAAATAACAAAATTTTATTCCCGTCGGCAGCCATTTTGCCTAACAAATTTCTCTAACAATACCAGCAGCTAGGGGCAGTGACATTTTTATAGGTTGATTTCAAAAGTGCTCACTTAACCTTGAACAGACTTTAATTGTGTAACATGCGTACACATGTCTTTGGAGCTCTAGATTAAGTTTCGGCTTTGAAATACTCTAGATGTGAACGATTCAAAAAAATTTCATAACTACATTAGGTTATAGTTATGCCAGTTTTGTCTTTCATGTAAACAGTCACAAGCCTCATGTAGCTTGTTGTGGAATCAGCTCTTCAGACCTCGATGTTAAGGGCCGCCCAGATCTCTTCGCTCACTCGATTTTTGTGGTATATGTAAAACTTTAAACGATTATAATCAGCAGCATTAAACTTCGACACAGATGACATAAAGTTTGATTGACCAGGCTCTAAAAGTAGCTAATTATAGTTTTGACGTGAATACGTCTTTAAATAAATTTGCGACCATAGTGGGAGGCAATCCATAAAATCCGATGATAACAAAATCGAGAGATACAGTTTGGTATTGCAGCTCCGAATCTATGGTCTACATTCGAAATTCAACTACGCCAATCGATTGTCAAAGGATCAAAGAATATGTTACGTCGAGTGAGTACTGCGAAGCATTGCATGAAAAAAAAAAAGGGGGGGGGGCGCAATTTTGAGTTCGTTTCGCAGCGTCTCATAACTTCCGCGTATTATAGTTTAATTTTTTGACTAGGATAAGCTACGGCGATCGTTTAGGTTTCCATTGACAGCTGTCATCAAGATAAATCGATTGTGTGTTATAAAACATTTGTGTGGCGTGGTTATGGTGAGATTATATGCGTTTAATGTAAAAAAATAAATAAAGGAAACTTATCACAACTTCGGCCTATACTTGTCAAAAAGCCAAGTCAAAATACAGAAATCGTATACGGTTCGAAAGAGCATTTCAAAAGCAATCCAGTAATACCCATAAAACCTATGATCGATTGAAGCGGTGCCGGAGTAGTAGGATTTAGGGAAGTCTGGTATAAGGGATCGGGGAGTCGGATTCGGATTCGCCCGGCCGCCATATTGGTACGTCAGCATTCGCCATATTGGATGCCCCGATGACCTTTGATTCCAAAAAAACACTAAAAGACCTTTACAAAATTCCAAAATCTCCGTAAAAATTTATTATTCAAATTATTCTAAAAATTACTAAAATAATCCTTAGAAATGACCTATTTTCTTCAGAAATACTGACAGGTATCAGCGACTCCGGTGACTGGGATCAGTGACTCCGAGCCAGGTGACGGGGATCAGGACCATTGACCTTTGACATTGACCTTTGACCTTGAAAATTAAAAATCCAAAAAAATCTATAAAAAAAACAAAAAATTCAAAAGCATTAAAAAAAAAAAAAACTAAAGAAAATATTATGATTGTGGCGACGTTGGCGACGGCGGCGGTGATGATTACTAAAGATTGATAGAAGGATTTGGATTGAGATTGAGATTGGTGTGCGTGTGTGGATCTTTATGGGTTGTGAGGTTGATGGAAAGATTGCGATTGCGACTGATGGAAAGACTGATTCCAGATGACTGAACGTACGAAAAGGACTCTTTGTACAAACCGTCCTCTCATGCCGGCATGCATTACTTGAACATAGGTGAAAACTCGATCACAAAATGTTAACAAGCAACAACCAGTTGCCGATGATTCAGGTCGAGGCTCCGTGATAGTCGAGGTCAAAAGACGGCACTTCATATTCGCAAGTAATCTTCGTGGTATTGGAGCACCCTGAGAAAACCTAGATACTTGTTCACCCCGGAAGAAAGCACGCAGGTACTTAACATATTTTAGAAATTTTATAATAATATATTTTTTTGTGAATTTTTTAGATTTCTTTGGATTTTTCATTTTCAAGCTAAAAAGGTCAAACGTCAATGGTCATGATCTTGGTCACCTGGCTCGGAGTCGCTGATCCCTGTCAGCATTTCTGGAAAAATGAGCCATTTCTAAGGATCCTTTTAATAATTTTTTTAATTAATTTTTAAAAATATTTAATCATTTTTAGTAATAAATTGTTTCGGATTTTTTAAAGGATTATATGAAATTTTTAGAATTTTTTTATTTTTATTTTTTAAAGGTTTTTAGTGTTTTTTGAGGTCAAAGGTCCTCGGGATCAAGATCAAGTTCGAAGGTCAAGGTCAATGACATCCAAGATGGCGGACGGTTACGTAACAAGATGGCGGCCGGGTGAATCCGAACCCGATTCCCCACCCCTTATGCAGACTTCCTAAATCCTACTACGTGCCGGGAACGTAAATAAAAAAACCATCAAGGCGTCCGAGCGCGTCAACGTAGACGTATTCACGCAAAACAAACGGCCGTGTCCCCAACACAGTCAACCCCAATTTTACTTCCATTCAAATGTAACTTTCAACGACTTTTCATTACTTACAAGTTCTTTGAATAACAATAGTACAGGCGAATTAAGTTCTGATAGGGCCATGGTTTCCAACAGAGTTTGATTCCCCCGTGGACTGGTAAATTCAAGTCTCAAGACGAACATGTAGACTACCTCTGATACCATCTTGACGTCACACACACAGAAAAATTACAATTTCAGTGAACAAGTTAACGTGCTGACAATATAACAGAATGAGAACGACAATGCGTTGGAAATTTCCACAAAAGAGCAATGTATTGAAAGCGCCTTGCTGTCACACGTGTATTTCCTCAGGTTATGAGCACAAAAAAAAAAAACATTTAAAAAGTTGCTAAATTATGCAGCCACCGTGACACTACCCGGTTGACGCGCAATAAGAGTTCGTTTCTGCAAAGAAGAACGAATTTAGAAATTACTGAAGGAATGGCTTAATTTAATATGGTTTATAAGTTGGAAGTAAACGACAGTCATGTATCGTAGTTGTGAAGAAGTAAAGTCTTTCTCTTGAGTGAAAACGTGTAATACCGTAGTTCACTTCCACGGTTTCGTAAATATCCTTCAAACTTCTGTGTGTCTGCGTCTTCAACATATTCCTATTGAATCAACGTCTTTACACATTTGTTGTTTAACTTTCGCAGTCCAAAAATAAACATTTTTTTCCGTTGCCCTTTTGTCATACCGTTTTTACTTTGTCCAACAAAGCTTGGCTGTAAAAAGAAATAACCTTACTACTTGCGCTGCATTACAAAGCCTAGTTTGTCGAGTCCATACGCATCAGAAACAGAATCGATAATGAATAGAAACACCAGTGAATGACCTCGCATTTCAATCAGTTTAATCTCTTCAGGTCGGATTGTTGGGTTCTAGTTAAAATGATCTGAACAGTTGCCGAAAGCCCACGCTTGCCGTAATTCAAGTAGTTTGTAAACGATGGTAACACAAAGGAATCACGTCCGGACAAAATATAAAGTATAATAAACAGAATGGAGTAGCAGATACAAAATTAAAAAGTATTTGCAATTTTGGCCAGTGATCATATTTTTATAGCCAACCTTCTTGCAAATGTTGTTCGTTGCTAATAGATCCCTAGCGACGCCAGGATATTGAAATAAATTTCGTTACAGAATATTTGGCAGACCAACGTAGGGAATATAGTTTTGCCGTACTGCCTGAATATAACGTCATTTCACCTTGAAATGATCATACATTAACGCTTGTTATGCATTTCTTCTGTATTATTTGTACTGATTTCTGAGCTACTGCAACAGTCCACCAAAAAAAATGATAATCCAGCAAACTAGCGTGTCCGTTATGGTGCGTATTCCTCTTTACTGTCTTTGAATAGCATTATTGTTTTGTCAAGTCTTCCCTCATGCGTCCGTCAACTACCACCATACACTTGAATATGCCGTTCTGCCGGTTCAATGTAGCGTGTTTTATCACACTGCTCGTAATTTGCATGTGTGATATCGTCTGCGTTTGGCACGTCAGCAAACAATGAGACAGTTGTGTGAGGTAGTAACAGTGCTGTGTGATCCGGGTTGATGCGAGTTGGGGAGTTCTTCGGGCGAGGCAAATGTAGCAGACGAGGTTATGCGCGATGGATATTGCCCGGGTTTGCCTATTCCCCCGCCACAATACTGTCATCTCATCACAATGAGATTCGCCTCATTTGATCCCGAGGCTGGTGCAGCCTTAGTGCTGTTTACATAGTCAACTCGGTGCTGGGGTAGCACCAACTCCGCTGGTAAGCATTGTCATACACTTTATGTGGTTTCATTTCTAATGATAAGTTGTCCACGTAATCACGTATTGAGATTCAGTCAGCACAGGGTACTATCGGTTGAGAGCTGGGTTCAGAGATTTGGGCGGCTCTTAACAACGAGATCTTGAGAGCCTATGACGGTGAAATGAGATAAGAATGGAATAACACCGGAATGCAAGGGTGGAGGAAACGGGAGATTCCCGAGAAAAATCCGCCGACCAGCGGCATCGTCCGGTACAATTCCCACTTGCGAAAATCCGGAGTGACCCGGACGGGGATTGAACCCGGTTCGCCTTGGTGGGAGGCGAACAGTCTAACCGTTCAGCCACCGCGGCCCCTGCAGGTTGCTAAGGAAGTCGGTTGATTGATTATTAGCGAATTCAATGTAATTAACTTGGACTAATTTAACAGGAAATGACAGTCCCCTCGCCTTGCACCAGCCGGAGTATCAAAACATTGCCAAAAGACAGCAATTTTTTTTTGGTAAATCGTTCGTTCTCTTGCAACACCATATCTAGGGAAATTCTGCAGTTCCCTTAGTGGCCACGTATTCACGGGCCATTTCACATAAAGTAGCACTCGTGAACTTCAACATATATGAGCTTCATTGATGGCCATAAATTGCTTCCATAATGGAACATTATTCTTTTAAAATGCCCGCTGGCAACAAAGTAAAAATAGGGTGCTTTGCAAACAGGGAGCCAAGGAATACTTTGATGTTACACCAGATCCATTCCGAAGCTTCACATGTACGCATACGTCTGGAGATTTGTCTGCATGAAATAGTATAACGGCCTTCACATAGCAGGGCTATAAATTAGAACCGTGGATTTGGGGGCAAGCCGGCAGCTTCTTTTCTAGGGGACATTTTAATGCACGAAGAAAGGAAACGATTTTTAATGTTTTATAACGTTCGTGTAGGGGGTTTGAAATACGCATCGCACATCAAGAGCAGATGCCCACGTGTTTATGAAGATGTAATGGACCGAACAGGTTCACCGCAGTAAAGGATCATATCATCGTGGATAGTTTTGTTGTTCTGTATTTCTTTCCCAGAATTTCTCGCATATACGATACAAGTGGAGATACAGACTTAGACTCACTGTCCCGTAAAAAAAGTTATAATATATTTATAATTTGTTACAAGAGTTATAAAAACTGCAAATAGATATGAACATCTAATCACAGGATAACTCCAAAATTCAAATATTAAAAATCTCAATTTTAGAACAATTAGTTCTACTTTCGGCACCATTTTAACCACCCCTCCCCCCCTAGTAATATCCAGAGGTATTCGTTCTTACATTACTTTTAAATTTCTTGATATATTTTTAAAAGCGTATTCTTCATTTCGTTATAAGCGGTGAATAAAGCAGTTTTGTTATGATAATTTGCCTTATTCAGTGAGATACTGCTGTAGTTTATATAGGAGTAACTGTGGCTTCCGATTTTTACTCATAATTAGAGAGAAATTTACATAAAATCTATACTAATAAATAAAATAGAAGCGTCTTTCTGTCATTTCAAAATTGATACCAACAACTAAGCGTATTATGCTACTTAAACGATATTAAAGCATAAATTACTGTTTTTTAATTTTTTGTCTGTCTGTGAGGATGTTTGTCCATAATAGGCTCCGAAACGGCTTAATCGATTTTTATAAAACTTTCAGAGATCATAGAGTTTATTTCTATATAAAATCTGCTCTTTATTTAATCCCGATATCTCAAATTCTTATGAAGTAACTTAATTTTTTCATATAATTTTCTTTACGTTTCCTATCTTATTTTTGTACAAATGAATTATTGTAAAAAAATGTTTGAAGCAACAACAGTTTTTTCAATAATCACTGATATAGGTAATGCACATAATAGAAAAAGATACATTAGTTTTTAGAAAAACCTAGTAAAATAACATACTACCAAACAACCAACACTAACTCGACGATAAAACTATTTACAATAATAAAGAAAGTCTTTCAAAATAAATATATAGGTATGCATTTCAATAACTTCATAAAATGTGAGCGGAGCGATTGCGGGCTGTATTTTAATAACTCCATAAAACCTGAACGAAGCGATATTTTTATTTTAAACACAAAACCTGAGCGAAGCGAATATGGGCTGTATTTTAATAACTCCATAAAACCTAAGCGAAGTGAAATTTGTATTCTAAAAATATGTAAACAAATCCTAAAGTCCTCGCAAACGAAGTCGCAGACACTGCATTAATTGCCATATAACATAAAAATACAATTATAAATTCTATTAAATTATTATTTAAAACTTAAAAATTTATTTTTTTACTTTGATCGTAGAAATCATTACGTAAAAATTTCGATTTACACTATTCACGCCTTATTTCAATTTTCTATTTCAATTTTAAAAATATGCAAACAAATCCTAAAGTCCAAGCGAACGAAGTCGCGGGAACAGATAGTTATAAATAAAATGAAAAATAATATTTTGACGTAGTGCCTACACGTATTGTTGTGATTAAACGTATAAATGTTAGAGAAACACGAAGAAGGCGTATATCCAGAAATGTGTGGTTTTAAATCAAATTTTCTAATTAGGGTTATTAGGGTTACAGTGTTGCTGGCGCCTTTTCATCTGCCGTGCCTACAAAAATGTGTTTGCGGAAAATAAAGCATTCACATTCTGGCACTACGATGGAAACTTCTTCGAACAATACACGTATATATCTAAATCAAATTGCATTCGTACATATAGTTTTCCATGCATATAATTAGGCTAAGTGTAAACTATTACTGGATATTTCACAGGCTTCTAACGAGCTGTTACTTTTTAATATATTAGTATATACTCAGTGGGAACCTGCTATTTATATTCGTACGTTGTTTCCACCTTACAGAAGTTCAACACCGATCAAAGAAAGTGAGCTAACAATGAACGGAATCGAATAACATACCCGAGGGACTTAACTTTGGCTCTTGGCAAGCATGGAGTACGGTGGAATGAGGTGAGAAAGAAAAGCAACCGGATAAAGATTTACCTCCACTTTTCAAAGTTTAAATAGACGATATCTATGTCGATGCGAGATAACGTTTCCGAAAATTATTTAGGCCTCGATATATCCGATTTATCACGAACATCGCTGGTAAACAAATAATATGCTTCAAAAACTTTGAAAAGGTAAATGCGAATGCTTTCTTAAGGAAATAACATGTCCATGCCTAATTGTTGTTGCAGTACTAGGTATGGCAAAAGCAAATGCTGTAAATTAAGGTTGCCTATATCACTTTCTACAAATATACTACAGGCCTACATGACATACCGGGTCGTTAGCGACATAGTTACTCTATTGAACGCACTGTGCCGTAAAATATGCGACAACGTTAAATCACCAGCTTAGGGTTAACCTTACTTCTGGAACATCCCCAATAAAACAATATTGGCAAATTTACAACACGAAAAACTTTACATGACGTATCGCAGTTTCGATGCTTCAAATATATCATCGTTAGCCTTTATAGCAATATTTCTCATAGTCCTAGTCATGAGGAGTTCAGCGAGCCGTCTGTTTAAATAAATGCTGGTAAATTACTGCAGGTAAATTTTTATACACAATTTGGTTTGTAGTTGTTCCATGAAATATTAACCAAAAGCACAGGGAATCGTATGAAAGCGGAGTGGCTTTGAGGATTCGAGCCAGTACTCAGCCATGAAATGTGAGCTGGAAAACGACGATAATAGTGTGATAGACCAAATGAACTCACTAGTGCAATCCAGGCATGTATAACACATTGCATTGACATCCTGCTTACTCTAAAAGGGGTGCTGGATTGGAGTAATGGACAAACCACTTGAGTGTGATGTAATAATAATAGTTTTTGTTAGCTTAGTATGCAATCCGCCTACATTTCGCCGAAAGGAATAGCTTCGAAGTAGCGGCGTGTGGTGAACTGTTGCAAGAAAAACTGTGTTTTGCTCTGTGCTATACCTAACCGTTTGCTAGTTTACACATCGGCCACTTAAACTTAGTAGTTCTCATTTGATGTCACAGCACGTGTGTAATGGGTGCCTCGCTGCTCTCTCGTGAGTGGCCGCAGTACATTCAGTTTCTCCCGACTCCACTCTGGTTACTGATTCCTGCTGCTTGCGCCGAGTGAGTACAGCACTGAGAAAGCGCCAGCTTACCTTGCAACACTTGACCACACGCCACCGCTTCAACGTGCCACTTAAGTTTCATTTTATTAACTAAACCCAAAGCTGGAAATGCTACAAGGTGTATGACTACTGGATGTAGTTATTCATTGCACGTTATATGCAATGGGGACATATTTTTACCGCCAATTACTTTATTCTCGGTGTTCGTGATTGTGACCAGAAGGCAAAACCAGTAATGATTCCGCACCCTCTGACAGCATCGCCAAGGACGCGAGGACCGAGATTAGGGGCCAGCCGGCATAAAGTGGTCACTTGCTATATTTTTGTCCGAACAAATACGGTTGTTAAGTCGGCCTCTTAGTGAGGGGTATTTTTGTGCGAGGCAAAAATCGATGAAGCGGTATGGCCGACGCCGACCGGCGTAAATAAAGTGAGTGAGTGAAGATTTGGGCGGCTCTCAACAGCTAGGACTTGAGAGCCAATGAGAATGATTGAGGTGAGTATCGAGAAGCGCTGGAATGAAGGGGAGGGGAAAACGGGAGATCCCAGAGAAAACCCGCTGGGCAGTGGCATCGTCCGTCACGACTCCCCCATGCGAAAATCCGGGAGTGACCCGGCCGGGAATCGAACCCAGTTCGCCTGGGCGGGAGACGAGTAGTCTAACCACTACATCACCGCGGCCCCGCGTTTGCGAAGCCGGTGCGTGCAATGCGCTCAAACCGACGTGCAGTAATTCCGCCAGCGACTCAGTTGAACGTGACTCTAAACGGTGACCCCGTGATTTTATTGAACGCGATTCTGTATCAAAGTCTAGTGCATTCCCCAATTGTAGTTCCGGATGTATCCGGTTCGTATATTTTGTAATATTCCACTATGACAAAAAAATTTTTTTTACCTATGTTGGAGGGCACGAAAATAATGATTTCACTGTACGTAATGTCTTGAACGTAGCATTACGTCACCGTCTGGAATGTGCTTTCTTTTCGTATAGGTATAAAGGGGCCACGGTGACTGAGCGGTTAGCCTGCTCGCCTCCCATCAAGGCGATCCGGGTTCAATCCCCGGCCGGGCCACTCCGGATTTTCGCATATGGGAATCGTTCCGGACGATGGCGTTGGTTAGCGGGTTTTCTCGGGGATCTCCCATTTCCCTCGCCCCTTCATTCCAGCACTGCCCCCATACTAACCTCAATCACCTTCATCGGCTCTCAAGACTTCGATGTCAAGAGCCGTCCAAATCTCTTCATTTTTCGTATATAAATCAATTGGGAGCACGTTTAAAAGTTTCGTCAAAAAAACATATTTTCGAACACGCAGCGAAGCGTATCAAGCGCCGGATAAACAACACTCGTCTGCATCATAATAAAATAACTTGTAATTTTAGTAGAATTTAGAATTTTCATAATTTCTGTTATTAAAAGAACTCCAGTAGAGTTCTCTTCAAGATCTCGAGACGCTACTGCGTCAGCAACATGAGCTGAAAATAGAGTACACAATGAGGGAAAAGGAACTAAATTTCTGTACCCATAACCCATCTAGACCGTTAATATAGAGACAGCAGCTATATTGGTTGCTATGGGACTATATTTGAATATTATTAACGTAGATGGTAAGTGCAAACTGTGTGATGTAGTTTTATCTGTGATTGTATCTGCTATGATGATAGTACACGCCGCAATAAAAGTTTTGCGCCGCCTGTAATTGGTTGTATAGGTTGTTCACGGTAAAATGAGAAATTTTGAGAGGCCTGCTCAATATCTGTTTGTGTGCACGTTATGTATTCTTCCGCCTTATGTAAGTGAAACTGTGAAAGTATTAGAGAAGTAAATATTTCACAAATCTGCTCATTTTTCCACTTCGATGAATTAAAAAAAAAAGCGAAAGAAATAAGTTACGTTATCACAAATTATTACCTTAACCCTTTTTATTCAATGTTAAGGTATTGAACTACTTTCTGAGCTTCGTTACCAACTTTCCTGGGCGGATGTCACTCAGTGCGTCCGTTAACATATGCAGGTAGGGGCAGTGACTTTTTTCTAAGGTTGATTTCAAAGGTGCTCACTTTATCGTGAACAATCTTTACATAGATGACGCTGTAAGATCACTACAGATATACACTTGCCACGTCTGGCGTGGTGTTCTGTACAGACTGCGTATATGTTTATCCCATACTTTGTCTTGGGCAGGGAGAACCCTACTAACTCAATAATCCCACTCGCGTAGAACTGTTTTAGGCGTGTGTAGCTCATATGGGAGAGCATTCTGCTCGTTCTATAGAACAGATAATTCCTTTAACAAAATTAAAATACTCCCTCAAGTGTGTCCTGCCGGAAGTAAACCTCAGAACCGCATGACAGCGAATTACCAAAAACGCTCGAGGCCAACAACGCATGCATGTTCACGTGTAGTAATATCATTCATATGTGAATTTGAAACTACTACGTAAAAATTTTGGACGGGGGAAAAATCCTCAGACGAAAAAGGGAAAATATGTATTGTCAAGACAGCAAAAATTCTTTTTTTTTTTTTTTGTGTGTGGCTAACGAAATAATTTATTTATCTAGCTGATACATTTCAATTTTGTTCGCTAAACAAACATTTCAAACGCCACAAAAATTACTTCGTTCCTGCAACTAAAGATGCACAGCATGCAACGAAACGCACGGGTTGTGTAAGAGCATGGAGGTATTAGTCTATGGAGTGGAAGCCGAGACACGAAAGTGAAGCCGATAATGAAAGACAAGGACAAGGACTAGGCAAAAAGGTGCATGTTTCACATTGCTTACAATGTAACTTTCGCCACTCATAATATGGCGGCTGACGTAAACAATTCGGTTGAACGAAGCAGACAAGGCATCGGCTTTACTTGATAAACGTGGAGAAGATGGGATGTTGCCACTCCATTATCTATTACCTTCGTGGGTAAAACGTGACAATCTCTTTGCCTTAAACAGGGCGGAATAAATATTAAGGGCTATTCACGGTAAAGTGAGGACGTTTGGAAGTTCTCTCGTTTGGAATAATACTCAGTAAATATATTTTATTTTAGACTTAGACGTTAACTTCCGGGTGCGGAGGAATAAACACACTGTGGTTATTACTTACATTGCAATATTTATTTTAAAAGGGGTTTAGATTATAAGAAATGTCTGAAAGGAAAACGTAACTAGAGCCTTTAAAGTGCTCACTTTACCGTGAACAGCTTATAATAATATATACGCGCACTGGAATATTTTTAATATCGAAAGGGGCACAGCGCTTTTATACAGATTCTTATTTCTGCATGGAAATCTGTACGAGAGAAACGGTAATTAGTTTACCACGGCGTTTTTTTTCTTCTACACATTCTTCGTGGAGAGGCAAGGATGCTATCACACTCCGCAGGTTCGCAGCTTCTAGTTGAGGGAGATAATCTCCTAATTTCTTATTTCCCTTTATGCACGATTTGGCTAACCAGGAGCTTAGTCCAGTAGTCGAGGGGAAAGGAGAAGAAGGGAATAGGGGGTACATTATAAGGAACCACACCGGGTCTAGAGTGTAGTGGGGGCGGGGAAAGAACGCAGAGAAAAATAGCCCCGTAATAACTGTAGAGTGAATACTGAGCAGAGCTGTGATTCCCAACCAGTGGCACGCAAAAACAATTCATGCGGTACCCGACCGTGTAACAAAATAAGTTATGTTTTTGTAAAAGATAATACAATTACTGTTTCTTCCTCGAAATGTTTAGTTTTCCCTTCAAAAGTATCCGTTTCGCCCCCCGAATGTTCCTTTCTCCCCCCTTCGGAACCTACGAATTTCTCTAAAATATGCTAAAACATGCTAACTTAACCCCCCCCCCCCCCGGCATTTATGGTAAAAGTTGTTCACGATAAATTGAGCACTTTCGAAATACACCTTAGAAAATAGCCACTGCGCATATATTTTAACGGGCGCCCTGTGTGACATGTGCCGAGTAAAGTTGGTAACGATGAATGGGAAGTATTTTTGTATCTTAACGTCGAATAAAAAATTGTTAGGTAACGATTTCTGATAACTTAAATTATTTCTTCCGCTTTATGTTTTTTTTTTTTAATTCATAGAAGCGTAAAAATGAGCAGATTTGTAAAACGTTTACGTTTCTAACAATTTCACAGTCTAACCCCTGACCAACGCATAAATAAAGTGATGAGGCCGTAGCAATGTTAATATCTTACATAAGGCGGAAGAATACACCATGTGCATACAAGTAGATCTTAAACAGGGCTTTCAAAAGTGCTCATTTCACCGTGAACGCCTTTAAAAGCCTATATATATATATATATATATATATATATATATATATATATATATATATATATATATAGACACACACAAGTTATGTGAAATGTCACTAGCCTACTTTCACAGAAGAAATGACAGACTTCTGAGATCACTTTCCTGTCTGCGAGTACGTCAGTATGTGTGTTGCGTGAGTCAGTGCGTATGTGTGCCCCCCTTCCCCCTCTAAAAATCATTCGAACGCACAAAACGAATTTCACTCATATAGATATAGAACTTAGTAAGGCAATCTGACTTTTAAAGTTTTCAACCACGCTGGGGTCACTTATTTTAAAAATGGCGGATACTAAAAATATATGATGTCATATTTCGGAAAACATACAACCTATTTAAACCAAATTTTGTATGTTGGCAGTACATAATATAAGCATTTTATTTAGGAGGATGTATTGACGTTTGTCCGCCATTTAGGAAGATAGCTCCACATAAAAAAATTAGGCTTTCACGTGATATCTCGAAAACTACTTAACCAATTCTCGTCGAATTTCGCAAGTAAGTAGTACTACGGTAGGCTATGTAAACGTATGCAATTTGAAATGATCAGGCATTTATTTACAAAATGGCAGCCATAGAAATATTTTAGGTTTATTTGGTATATCTTCCATGCCGCTTGACAATTATTATGCTGCCAATTTTGTCCATCCATTTTGTTAGACAGAGCCAGACAAATTAATTAAGTTTTCATGTCATATCTAGGGAAATAATTGACCTATTTATGCCAAATTTGGCAAGCAAGTAGTACTGCAGCAGGTGAGGTAAACTGGTATATATTTAGTAGGTCAGACGATTATGCCGGTTAAACGCCGAGCCAATAACTGTCCTTTTCGGTCGCGTATTATTTGAGCTATCAAAACGGCAAACAACGTCAATAAAATACTTTGTTTATATCCTGCCAAGTTTTGTGTTTATCGCGTTCCGTTTCAACGAAATATAAATATTTTAAATTTAAAAAAAATCCTCAAGACACCACTAGGTAAAGCGTTTCAACAACGAGGCTTCGAAATCAGATACCCCGGGTAGCGAAGGGAGGGAAGGATGAAATAATTCCACTTTCACCAGGTACCCCCTCCCTCCGACTCCGACGAGGCGGCGTGAAAAGCGCGGTACTTCCCAAGATGTTGCAGTGTCTCTCCCTGCATCTCGAGATCGCCTTTGCCTTTGTGGCCAGGGTGCGGCGTCCATATTTCTTAGCCTTGACAATGGCCCTGGAGGGCATCCCCCCTCACCCCCTTCTACAAGTGCGTCCATGGCCCTGAATCCAAAGCACGGTCCCGCGGGTTGGACCTCGCACAGGGGAGGAGGGGAAAGGTAGAGATGCCAGACCCGGAGGACGCCGATACGTCTCCTGAATCCTTTATACGGCACGAAAATTGCTGCATCGAGACCCTTCTCACGGACAAGTGTTTTATGTCCCTAAGAAGAAATGGAGGCGGCTGGCTCGGGCGTTCCCCTTCGGCCTGCTGGCACGACTTCCGCCCAGACCGAGGGAGTGAAGCCACAGAGAAGGTTAAGTATAGGCCATTCATCGCTATACGCTGTTCACGGTAAAGTGAGCACTTTTTAAGGCCCTCCCAATAGGCATTAACCGCTAATAAATATATCTTATTGCCATCTCAGGTATTAAATTTTGATGGTGGAGAAATGTATACACTGTGTTTATTGCGAACATTGCAATGTTTATACTGAAAAGTAGCAGGAAGATGGAAATTGGATGAAAGGAAACATTTTTAAGGGCCTTGAAAAGTGCTCACTTTACCGTGAACAGCCTATAGTAGTTAATGCCTGTTGGGAGGGCCTTAAAAATGCTCGCTTTACAGTGAACAGCTATACCTACAACTTTTCTGAATACATGCTCAAGTTATACTTTCACTGAATTCCTACGCTACGTGCAAACAAATCTCAGCAAAGTCTACACATCTATTTTCTCTCGATATTGGTTATAAATGGAAATATAATTTTATAATGTATTAATAAAATACATTTAAAAAATGTTAATTTAAGAGGAGTGTGCACTGAAACATTTTTTTGTGAAATCGTTATTTGACCGTATTTGCGTATGTCGGTAAATATTTCTTCTGTAAATACGACTTTTTGCTAGAATAAGTAAATAACAATCATCTACGTCTCTATGTTTCTACTTTGAACATGTTTAGTATATTAATGGAGAAAAGAATTCACGAAAATGGCCAAATGTAGAAATTTTAAAGCTTGCCTATGCAGGTTCCTTAAGCAGCAAGAGAAAAGTACAAACATACGGGCGTAGTTTTTAATCTGTGGGCTTTCACTGCATGTAATAAATTCCCACTGTTACAAATCTGATTTGTACAGTACATGACCGCGACGATAACACTGCACGCCTTGCGCGTAGGAGCGATGAGGCGCTAGGCGTGCGTGTTAGTGTCGCCCGTATCGCTCCCTATCGCTTCTTGACCTTGAATGCGCAGATGCACACTCCTATTAACAATAAAAAGATACTTGATATTAACGGAAGTATAATAAGCTTATGACACATGACATAGAGGTCATTTTACGAAGGTTTAATATAAAAACCGTGACGATACCGTGAATAGACTATATACAGAAACTAAATTGCGTGTTGGTATCTTTGACGCGGACGTATCCAGCGTTCTCTCGCCGACTGGCGCGAGGAAATTGAAACGGTTCTTGGGCCTGATTGGCTATTGCTATGCTGTGGATAGTTCCCTATTAGATACACTGCCGGCTGGCGAGTAGCTTACCAGGAGCTAGTTTTTCCCCGTAAAGCGGTTTTCACAATAGAGCATTGCGATGCGTCGCGACGCGTCGCGTTGAGCATCTGTTAATCAGAGCCTTGACGCTAGCGTCAAGCGTCGAAAACGTTGCACGAGCGACGAACATTGGTTTGGAAGCTCGTCGCCAGCGTCACGGAATAAGAACAATAACATTTCTGTACCTCATAATAAACTGGCGCGAAGCTGAGATAAGGAACTGTAAACATATGTAAACGGTTTGCAGAGATACTAATTGGAGTAAAAATTTATATCAATTTTACCTGCCTTTATGAAAACAAAAGTATGTTTTCTTTTCCCATGCCTGAAGAGTCGTTCATGTTCTACATCATTTTGAATATTAGTATAATGCTTTTAGTAAAGAAAAGTGTATATGATTACAAAATGTTTCCCTGCAGGATAACAGATGGCAGCACGCTATGTGTCGCCGGCGGCCGGCGTCAGAACATCGCTCTATTGTGAAGACTCAAATAACGCTTGTCGCTGACGGCGAGCGTCCGACGCGACGCGTGCCGCATTGCGCCGCTCTATTGTGAAAACCGACTAATGAGTTTCCTTTTAGCAAGTCGACTCGCTTTCATTGAGAGACGCACATTCACTAAAAGTGAGATCTCCGCACTAGAAAGGGAAAATTCAATTAACAGAAATCCACATTTCTGCTCGAAAATACATTACAGGTAATGTCCAAAAATTGAATATTGTTTGATTCAAATTTACTTTTCTTTTATTAATGGCCTACTTGAACATGAACCGCATTGTAGGCCTACCATGTTATTAAATATGCATTTTAAAGATAAATGCCGGTATTATTCGCAATTTGCTTTTTAACTAACAAAACATACACTTCTGAAAATGTAAGAATGCGAATCTCATCAAATCAGGTGTAGCGCGAATATTTACTAGATTCTTTTACAAGACGCCGAAGGCTCGTATCCGGGTTCGTAGCGGATGTAGGCCTATGGCTTAGTAAAAATAAGAGCTAATTTTATTTAAATTTATTCACACAACTAATATTTACAGTATTAATATAGTAATCTACACTATCACTCTTTTTTATTTCTAAACATGTGTATTAAAGGCCTATCCCAACTTTAACCAAAGTCCTTATTAATGCCTCTGTTTGATTCCAGTCGATTAACTCACACTCGTTATTAACACATGTTCAGTCTGTCTGTTGCCATAATTTGAAATGCCTCATGCATCCAGTACAAAAGCCAAGCCTGGAAGTCACACCCTTCACCGTGCCGATGCTCGCAGTTGCAGATTATCCTCCCGCTGGTCACTTCTCTCACCCCTCGTTGCTCTTGTCGCTCGTCGTCTATCGCTCAAGGTCGCGCAATCGCCCATACTCCAGACACTCGTCAACTCCCGGCTCGGAGGTCCGACGCGGTTTTTAAAGTATCAGCAACCAAGATCTGGAATATTCCCCGCACATCGAGTCACGTTGAGAGAGGCAAGGACGATCCAAACCAGAACATTCTTCTGACAAACGCAGTAATGCAAGCTGTCGAGGGCGAAGAGCGCGCGAGCTGCAATCGGTTTATCGCGTCGCCACGCGGGGGCAGCAAGCCTGCGTACACTGGTCTTTGTGTTCGCCGCCCGCTCTTGTGTTACACGCGTGACCTTCACACACGTCCGCCCTCGCAAGCGATGCGAAGCAGCGAGCACACAGAAATTTTCAGACTGCTGTATTTGAACGCGTACTAACTGGCAGTGCGCAGTACTGATGTAGATGACCCCATTTGAGTTTACTGCAGCCCGTCTCCGTATAAAAATGCGTGATTTTTTTTTAGTGCCATTACTCATTGCTGCACAACGGGAATACCTAACGTTATATCAGAGCTCATGCCAAGGATACTCTTGCAACAATTTGCATACAGTATCTTGCTTCCCTGGCTCAGAAATGCTAACATCATTCCCTTTAGTGTTTTCTGCGGCAAAGCATTTTCCTAAATAATACCGGAATGAAATGAAAATCGCCACGCTTGAGTTACAGTCAACAAGATAGTACCGAGAATAAAAAGTCGCTTGACATAAGACCTAATGTAATATTTTTTTGGTAAGTGGAAACAAAATATAAAAGAATTTTTCAAGCAATATTTTACTGTCCAAACGGGGGGATTTTACATAGCTATTTTTATTTGTTCCTTACAATAAAACTAAATATTTAATTCTAGCTATTAATAATAAAATTAATTAACATTGTTTAAATTACACCAGTGTTACCATAAAAAAATTCTATCCATAAAATTATCATCGTTTCATGTAATACTAGATTTCAACCCATATTGTTTAAATATGGGTCGGGTAGGTACTACACAATTTCTAAATATAATAGTTATGACTTAAAGAAATAAACGTAACAAAAATTTGCTATGGAAAAAAGCGCGAATGGTTATCATGATGAAAAACTCTTTGAAGCATGTTTTTCTTAAATTTGGAATATTATTATTATAAAATAAGTAGTTGATTCTTCGTATTTTTTTAATATTGTGTAAAGATTATACCTGCGTGAACTATTATTATTTCACAACTAAATTTTGAGCGTAGTAATAATTTGTCCCGCTATAATGTCGAAATATACAATATCGAATTTTAGAATCGGTGCGTTGAGAGCGCATTTCCAGATAGGAAAAGGGAGTACGAATACAGCGATATTGCTAGGTGTAGGTTTCCAAAGAGAATGGGATAAAATTCCATCACCTCGTGCGACACATGACCATAACCCAAGGGGCTGTCGGGGCGGGACGGATTCGAAATTATAATGAAGACGATTATCCCCCCTCCAAAACCCAATTTCAAGAACTGCCACGCCGCAAGAAGAGGTCTCGCAGGGTGCGAATTCCCAAGCTATAAAATCAAGAACCGATTTTGAACTACTTAATATACTTCGAATAGGTTCGACTTACTGACAAGATATCTGAATGGTGGCAACTACCATCTGCAGAAATATGCCTAGTTGACGGAACCTATAGTTTTAAATTTTAAATTGCTTAGTTTTTGCGGAAAGTTTGAAAAATAAATCACAGATCAGAAAACATGCCGAAATAATTGTCTTGAAACTAACAAAATAATGTTATTCCCAAATCTTCGATAAAATTGTAATACAATACTTTTATTTTAACAAACATTTTAATTTTTTCATAAACTTAAATTTGTTTAAGAAGTTATGTAGTTAATTCTGCTATACAAATTATATATAATAAAGTATATATAAATATTATATAATAATATATAAATATATATAATCTGTTCTTGAATTTATATTTCGGAAATCTACGAATATCGACAGCATTTATGTTGCCCTTAATGGACCCGCCTACCTGGGGCTTCAAATACGTTGCAGAGTGTTTAAAATTCATATTTTTCAATAACATGCGTCCAATGTGATGATCTACGAAGACAAACATACTGTTACAAGACGCCAGAGGGGCGTATCATATTTTGTGAGCGATAGAGGTCTTAATAAAAATAAAATAACTAAATTCAATATTAATTTACTCACACGCCATTAATAAGCTATCCATCCTCACGATTGCTTTTTTTTATTCCTTCATGAGCGCAGTATGCAGTGTCTGTATCAACTCTAATTAAAGTCATATATGTCTCTGTTTGGCTATAGTCAACTCACACACAACATTACCACATGTGCAGTATGTCTGTTTCCATCATTTGAACTGTCTTTCACTAACGCATACAGTCCAATAGTCCAGCCTACCAGTCGCACCCTTTCCTGCATCGATGCTCGTAGTCGCAGATTTTCCACCCACTGATCACTAGCTGCTCTTCTACCGCTTGTTGAGGCCGCACAATCGCCCAGACTCTCGACTCTCGTAAACTCTCGGCTTAGAGATCCAACGCGCTTTCATAGTAGCAGCAGAGAAATCTGGACTATTCCCCGCACCCCGAGTGATGCTGAGAGAAGCAAGGACGATCAAAATAGATAAACGCAGAAATTCAATCTGCCGAAAGTTAGGAGCGCGCAAGCCGCAATAAGTTCATCGCGGCGCCACGCGCGGTGGTATGCCTGTGTAAGCTGGTCTTTGTCTTCGCCGACCGCTCTTGAATTACATGCGTGACGAGGCCTACTGAGTGCTGTGAAGACGTCACGCACATTAGAAACACCATTTAGGATCACTCAAACATAGCCAAAAACAGCTTTTTCAAGGCACACTAACTCAAATCATACGCGTCGGATATACAACTAAATAAACAGATAAAAGCCTAATATCGTGCCAACAACATTAATGTCATCACTAAAGTAATTTTTTTGTTATCTGTGAGCTTTCAGTAACTAAAGTTACTGTTGATGTAACATACTGTTAAATGTCACGTTAAGTACTTCTGTAACAACGTTAACGCATTACTATAATGTCAACATTAAGGTGGTGTTTTGTGTTTAGCTGATGTTAACATTAGTGTTAAAAAATTGTCTTGTACCTTCTTTCCTTCAAAACAAAAACATTCCGTTGTAAAATAAATCAAGTAGAAATACTCTGCACTCCCTGCGCGTAGGAGCGATGAGGCGCTAGGAGTGCGTGCTGGTGTCGCCCGTATCGCTCCCTCGCCCTTGTATGTAGAGCTACATATTCCTCTTAAGGGTGTTGCAAGTGGCAAAACTGATTTGCTATATTATTGGGGCATTTTAAAATTCTGTTTTAGTACTTTGATAAATGTATCGAAAACCATCGAAAATTAAGTAATAAAAATTAATTAAAGAAAATAAATAAATTTCTGAATTTATATGTATTAGCATACAAATTTATATGTATTAGCATACAAATTTGAAATTTTTGCATAATTATCATGTTTGGCTACAGTTCAAATAAGTTGCTAATGTTATTAGAATTAAAATAATGCAATTTTATAGAATTTCTTCTAGTGGTTCAGCCATAATTTTATTTTAACTTATACAACAAAATTCGTATCCAAAATAGCGAGAAGTTAAACCATAATCGCAGACGAACAAAATGACACACTTCAAAAAAATTTCTTGGTTGCGTCCCTAAACCTTCATCAAAACAATTTAGTTGAAAATAAACATTCTGCTCGTATACATTTTTGACATTTTTGGCACAAATTGATAAGTTAAAATGCTGATAATTCTATAAAAAAAATATAGGAGAATTATTTTTAAACTTGGCATATTTACTAAATAGTTATTGATACTGTATCGCAAAATAGCAAAATATCTTAATAACGTAGAAAAAATATACATATATACATGAATAGCCTAAGTAAGTAACCTGGGCAAACAGTTTTGTGGTGCGGTACGCACAGAGTGGTTGAAGGCCACGGCCTGCGCGAGTGTCTGACTTCCGGCGCCCCCACAAGCCAGCCACTCCCCGCGGAACTGGCGCTATCGATTTTCCAGCGCCGCCGCACCCCCCCCCCCCCCCCCAATCCACTCTCACGCGGCCTACGAACAGCAGCCCGGGGGGCGATGGACCGACCTCTGACTTGCACCCCCGTGGGGGGCAGGCCGTCTGGCGGGGGCCTGGTGCGCTTCTGAGGGGTGCTGTCGTAACTTAGAAATAGCTAACTTAAAATACATAAATTTCAAACACAGTTAGAATTTTCTCCAAGTCATGCCTGTTCTGAGTTACGTGGTTCTAACTTGTGAACTTTCTAAGTTATGTGTTTCTAACTTATGATTGTTTTGAGTTGTGATCGTTCTCATAGGCTGTTCACGATAAAGTGAGCACTTTTTAAAGCCCTCCCAAGAGGCTTCAACCGCTAATAAATATATATTATTGCAGCCACAGGCATTACATTTCGATGGCGGTGAAATGTATACGCAGTGTTTATTGGTCACATTGCAATGTTTATATTAAAAGCAGCAGGGAGATGGAAATTGGGCGAAAGGAAAAATTTATAAGGCCCTTAAAAATTGCTCACTTTATTGTGAAAAGCCTAAAGTTATGATCTTATAAGTTACGATGTTTCTAAGTTATGTAGTTCTAAGTGGTGTGTTTGTAAGTTATGATAGTTCTAAGTTACGACTTTCTAAGTCACAACTGTTCTAAGTTGTGATTTTCTAAGTTACGACATTTCTAAGTTATGGATTTCTAAGTCGCGACAGTTCCAAGTTATGATAGTCCTAACATGTGAATTTTCTCAGGAATTCTAAACTATGATTATTCCAAGTTGTGCTTTTCTAACTTATGTGTCGTTCCCCGCTTCTGACACTCACTACAACCTTTCCCACTTCAAGTTGGCCGCCTGGTTGTTGAAGGAATTTTAAGGTTTATTAGCTAGGGGGGGGGGGGGGCGCTAGGGGCGAACGAGACATGCGCATCAACTCTCACATCGTCTCTATGCGCAAAGGACTGTACTGGCGCGTAGTCTTGCCGTCGCTAACGCACCTCTAGGAGACTTTCAGTGAAAATCCTGCCTTTTTATGACGTAATAATCAAAACAAATGTTTGATACACGTCCCTATTCCTTTTCCAGTGTATTGTACGAGAATTTTCATACCTAAAAATGACTGGGAAAACACCTGTTTGAGCCATTTTCACTATCACAAAAACATGATTTAGAGAGAAATGGAGGAACTGAAATACGTATACAGACGCGTAACGTTTCTTATAGGCTATTCACGATAAAGTGAGCACTTTTTAAGGCCCTGCTAAATTTTTCCTTTCAACCTATTTTTATCTTTCCACCACTTTTTAATCTAAACATTGCAATTTGACTAATACACACAGTATATACAATTCACCAACTTCAACATTTAACGTCTGAGGCTGCAATATAACATATTAATCAGTGGTTTATGAATGTTCGGAGTGCCTTAAAAAGTGCTCACTTTATAGTGAATGGCATATAATTTATATTCGTAAGTAGACCTCACTCAGACACGTTCGATGGTTTTTTAATAAAATTTTTTTTGCCGGAGCTCTGCACATCATTCGATAGCCTACCAAGTCTGCCACCTTAAAAGTCGGTTCCACAGACAAAAGATGGGGTAGACCGATCTCGCTGGCTGCGAGCAACCAATCTCTGCGTCCCAACCACGACCATAGAAGACAGGTCTGGACACTAGCTTGAAAAAATAACGCCCTTGTTGACCCGTTTAATTCATATCCCACCCACAGAGCGCTGCTATCAAAGTAGTGCTCGATGGAGATTTCTGGACATACGCTATTGCGATGCAGATGTTTGTGATGGAAAACAGGACTAAGCACAGTCCTGTTTTCCATCACAAACATCTGCATCGCAGTGGCGTATGTCTAGAAATCTACATCTAGTCATTCATCTCCATTGAATTTTTTATTCAAACATCACAAAGGAGTGTTGTTTGACATGGCAAGCTTAAGCATAGGGAGGGGAATTGCCAGTTTTCTTAAAATGGGAAAATAACGTTCACACTTATGTGATGTTATCCCAATACGAGCAATGCCAACAGCACTAGTTAGGTACAGTGCCTTTGCGGCCACTTCATGAACTAAATGCATCACTAAGGACGTCAACTCGTACAGATTTTTAGATAGGCGAGTGTCCAGACCTGTCTTCTACAGCCGTGGTCCCAACATTGAACTGCTTTTCTGCCAACACGTCTAGCAAAAACGTGGTGGATTGTATTTGAGGTTAGAACACAGATTTGTATACAAGTGATTTGAAATGTTTTATACTTTCTCTAACCAATTAGTAATGCAGTTTGATTTTAATTCAGATTGGTGAAAATATTTTATTAAAATACTAGTGCTTGTCATTTAAAAATTAAGATATAAACAAACGCGCTCATCACTGTTGACCATGTGACTTTGACTGTTGTGTTCCTTTGGGGTAGGTCAATGTCGGGTATATGCGCAAAAGACGAATAAGCGGTCTACCTCAACCTTAATCTATGGTCGAGTCACGATCAGTTCCTTGTCTGTAAAAGATGTCTGTATTGAATGTTAAAAAAAAACCATGTGTGGTTCATAGTGAACGTACTAGTCCAATATTCAACCAATCATAAACGACTAGAAATTAACTTAATTTTAGTGAAATGCCAAATAACATTTCCTTTCAGATAGATTGTTATTCTTTCGGTTCCTACCGCACAGGATTTGTCAATAATATACCACAAAACATAATAATACAACACAAAATTAAAATATAATTTTAGTGTATTTTTCAAATAAGAAAATAAGAAAAAAAGTATTTAGTTTTATTACATAAAAAAATTTTTATTATACGTAATAAATTACTTATTATTTTCTCATTTAATTCTATAAACAGAAGTCCTTACGTATACACGACACGAAATGAAATACCTAATTTCCTACATGTCTGCACATCATGGATGTTCCTACAGCGACGATCATGAAACGCATAAAAAAGTATTATATTTTTTTCTAACACGTACACGCTTATTACGTACACTTTTTTTCTTATCGAATACCCACCTAACCCCCTTACCGACCCGTTGGTGCGGCGCCAGTCTGCAGTGCAGGAGGTTCTGGGTTCGAATACCACGTAAGGCATGGGGGTTAGTTTAAGATAAGTAATAAGTTAGTATGTAAGCCGTCCCCTTGTAAGCCTCCAGGCATTAACAGCGGGGGACGTTAATAAGCCCTATCTAATACAATTCCGACCTTAAGAGGATTATGTACTCGAACTTTTTCTGTGAAATCGTTGTTTGCGCGAATAGGCATATCTCGGGAAACAAAAGTTCTGTAAATACGGCTTTTTGCCGGAAAAGGTTTAAAAAAAATAACACGTCTCTATCTTTTTTACTTTTATCATATGAAGTGTATTCGTGGAGAAAAGAATCGTGAAAATGGTTAAATATAGTATTTTTAAAGCTTGCCTATGCAGTTTTCTTAAGCGGCAAGAGAAAAGTACAAAGATACGGGCGTATATTAATCTGTGGTCTTTCATCGCGTGTGATAAAGCCTCTCTGTTACAGATCCAATATCCAAAGTACAGCGTTTTGACGGAAACACTGCACGCCTTGCGCGTAGGAGCGATGAGGCACTAGGCGTGCGTGCTAGTGTCGCCCGTATCGCTCCCTCGCTTTTTAAGCTTGGACGCGCAGCCACATACAGTAATCCTTGCATGCCAACTGCGATGCTCAGTGCCCGATAATTTTCCCCTGTAGGCAACTGGCAAAAAAATATATTCTGCAGACTTACTGGACAAATGGACAGAAAGCTGAGTGTGTAAAGCCTGTTCACGATGAAGTGAGCACTTTTGAAATGAGCCTTACAAAAGAGTCACTGCCCCTGAATTAATATATTTTAATGGACGCACTGAGTGACATGCGCTCAGTAAAGTTGGTAACTATGGATGGAAAATAGTTTATTATCTTGACGTCAAATGAAAAGTGTGTGGTAACCATTTGTGACAACTTAAATTATTTCTTTTGCGTTCTGTTTATTTAATGCATCGTAACGCAAAAATAAACATATTTGTATAATATTTACTTTCCTAATAATTTCACAGTTTTACTTCACCGACTTATGAACAAAGTTATGAGGCCCATGACAATGTTAATTTTATATAAGGCGGAAGAATACATAACGTGTATACAAGTAGATCAACAGCAGGGCATTCAATAGTGCTCATTTTATTGTGAACAGCCTATACACGTAAATATCATCTGTGGCGCTGGGAGGTATCCCTGTATCCATACAGCCGTAAACAGGAGTACCTTCAGAAATGTAAAAAAATTAAAAAAAAAAAAAAAAAAAAAACTGCACTCGTTCGTGAGACACTGTAAGTGAGCACTTTTGAAATCAACCCTTGGAAAGTGTAACTATCCGCATATATTTCAATGGAAGTACTGCCGGGCATGCGCCAGTAAAGTTGGTAACCTTGGACAGAAAGTAGTTCCGTACCTTGACGTGTTATTAAAAACGTTAGGTAAACATTTGTGAACAGTAAAATTGTTTATTTTCCTTTCAGCATTTTTAATGCGCATAAGTGTAAGTATTGGCAGATTTGTAAGATGTTTACTATGCTTATAATGGCACAGTTTCACTTGACCGACGCTTGAATAAAGTGCTGAGGGCCATGGCAATGATAATTTTACGTACAAAGGAAGAATATACAAAGTGTATACAAGTAAACCTTAAGCAGGGCTTCCAAAAGTGCTCCGTTTACCGGAACAACCTATATACGTTATGAGCGGTTCTTTTTGCTGATCACGAATACAGAATCTACAGTTTATTGGTTGTGATAAAGTTAAATTCTGCTCAGGTTTAGAAACAAAACGAAAATTCA
The DNA here is from genome assembly GCA_029891345.1 of Dryococelus australis. Classification (NCBI taxonomy): domain Eukaryota; kingdom Metazoa; phylum Arthropoda; class Insecta; order Phasmatodea; family Phasmatidae; genus Dryococelus; species Dryococelus australis. The sequence continues at coordinate 92,939,184 of CM056996.1, read as the reverse complement.
TATAAGAGAGTTTGGTATTGGGAACATTTCCGCCATTAGGTGCACAGTGTTACAAAAGGTAGGCTAACTTATAACTAAAATTTTAAGCTGCGTGAATTATAAAATGGAAATTTTTACTTACTTACGAAATAATATTATACTTTATTTATGATTATTCAATTATAGTTGATTCATGGTATATTCTGCCTTTTCTGAAGCCCTGCTAAAGTTCTACTCCAGGATATTCCTCCGCCTCGTGCAATCTAAGCTTAACTAAGCCTGGAATATTACACCAGAGGGACAACGCACCGGACTCGTGCGCACTCTGTTGAAACATTATTTTGTATAAGGACTATTTCTCACTAGGCGCTACCAATATACATGTTTTCTCCCTGTTTTTATCCAATTTATTTATGAAGCAATATAATTTATAAATAAAATATGAACAGCATTTCAGTTTAACAGAAAAAAAGTAACATTTATGTTAACGCAAGTGTAAAACGCTTGTGATATATGTCACATGTAGGAAACAACCAAGCACATCTTACTTGAGGAGATTTTTCAAAGGTTTGATTCTAAAAGGCCGAAGAAACCGTGAATAGACTATATCCTGCTTTTCTTTAGCGTAGAAAATATAAGAAATCTGGTACGTTGTCAAAAGTAACGATTAGCTGGTGGCGAAAATGTTCCCTTTGCCAAACTTTTAAAGCTGATCTTCCCAAACTGCATCAGAAGTAACCTTAGGCGTGATAACGAAATAAGTTATTTCCCACGCGTAAAAAATTTCAAATTTTTAACACGAGAATCCATGAATTAATGCGGGAGTGAGAGGTTTAAGAGGGATCTGTCCCTGGGATTTTGGATTTATGGAATATTCGCAATTAAAAATTTGTTTTGTTTTTTTTTTTTGCGGCACGGCAAAGCAAAATGTATTGCGAATTACAGTTTTTTTTTTAAAGCAGCAATGGCCTGACAACTGTTCGAATAATTTTTATAATCGCCCGCAAGAAATAATCACTTATTTTTTCTCGGCTGCCATCAATTGAAAATAATTAAAGCAGGGGAGCTGTAGAAATTTTATTAAATTCAAGAAGCCGTTATTTGTGGCCTGTCGTGCAAAATATTTTCTTTTGCCTTTTTGATGGAACAATGTCGAAATACAGTACTATCGTTTGTGTCTTATATTATTACATAAATCACCATTAATAAATAAGTAAATTAATTTTTAACTTCACATCATTTAAATACATTTTCTTTATAAACCTTATTACAAAACAACAGAATAGCATGCAATCATTGCTGCCCAAATACATTTCTCACGGAAAATGTTACTAAAACTAGTCTTTCAAAATAATTAATTTTACCAAAAAATGTATACATTCAAGATGGCAGTGTACGAACCTTTTTGAAACAACCATCTGAATTTCCGTGATTTTTTTTTTTTAATTCTTCACTATATAATCGCTTTAAAGTGTTAAATAAAGATTTGTGTGTGCCTACATTTTGGTATTGAAATTTAACATTACAATTACATATAACTATGCATGTAAATAACTCCATGACCATCCGATGCAGCCACATATTTACGGCATTTTTTCAGTAAAGTTAGTTAAATTATTGAACATAACTGTTATCCCAGAAGATTTGTATAGGTTATACACGGCAAAGTGAGCACTTTTCAAAGCCCTCTCGTTAGGAACAATAGTCAATAAATATATTTTATCGTAGATGTAGATGTTAACATCCAAGTGCGGTGGAATATACACACTGTGTTTATACTTACATGGCAATATTTATTTTAAAATGTGGTTAAAGGATAAAAAATGACTAATAGGAAAAAAGTAACTCACTTTATCGTGAACAGCCTATAAATCCAGTGACGACTCTGCAGCATATCTTTATCCGTTGGAACTTCTTTCTTAATGTTCATATTTAATACGTTTACGTCCATTAAGTTTTAACGTGAATAATAGATAAAGCAAGTGTTATACCTTAATCAGAAATCTGGGTACCCGCAATAAAACCGGAACGAAACAAACAGTACAGTAAGTTAACTATGAATACGAAACTGAAATGTTTAATTACGCTATAAAATATAAAAATCGTTTCAATAAATTTGCGATATTTGTAAGCGGTAGTCAACCACGCACTAGTTTGCACACATCGGTACTTCGCTGATTCGTGGTCACAGGGACGATGAGAAAAGCGAAATACAGATAATTTACGGGCTCTTTGTTTTCAACGCCGAAATAAACGCGAAGCTCTTTAATGATACTAGACGCAAAAATAAATAAATGACTTCTGGGCGGGTTAGCCCAGAACATTTTCACATCCAATTATTATTGAACTGGATGATTTGGATTAAATTATTTTCACTTTCAGACTGCGATATTTTCATTATATTTTAATTACGAATGATGCGATTTTAATCAACGTGAATAGATTCACTTTGTTCCTGAAATTTTGTACGCCATGTGTATTCAAAACGAAAGCTTTAAAGGGTTGCATATGATAGTGTAGTGAACGCTTAAGCATATTAACAAAAAAATTATATTTATTTTTTTGTGTAAAAATGTTTATTTTAGGTTAGCGGTATGGCAAATGCAGAACTATCAAATTACATTTCGCAAAAATATTTCAAGAGGCAACCAAGTTAACAGTCACAAATTTTCCCTGGGATCGTGGTGGTCTAGTGGTCAGACTACTCGCCTCCCACCTAGGTTACCGGGTTCGATTCCAGGCGGGGCCGCTCGCGGATCTTCGCATCTGGGAATCGCGCCAGGCTATGCCGCTGGTCAGCGGGTTTCCTCGGGGATATCCCGTTTCCTTACTCTCTTGCATTCCGGCACCGCTCCATACTCATCTCGTTTCACCCTCGTAGGCTCTCAATACCTCGATGTTAAGATCGGTCCAAATCTCTTCACTCACTCACTCACTCACTCTTCGAGTTGACGAGTGTGGTCACAGTGTAGCTCTTGGAGGTGACGTTGCATCACTAATAATACCCGGATATTATGATTCAATGTCGAGCCTATGAAAGGCATCGGGACGGCTTGTTACGGTAGCCCGTGTCAGCCTCCAGCTGTTCACAAAGATGGCCAGAACGAGCTATTTTGGGGTCGGCTCCCAGCATCCACACATGAGGTCAGCCGTGACGCGGACAAGAAACTAACTCTTACGCCATACTTGGGCCGAAAGGAATGGGTCTTAAGTTTGAAGTAAAGAAACTGCCTATGGAGCACTACACCCGAGTATGCGACGTGAAGAAGAACACAAAAAAAATTGTGCACACACCATAAAAATAGTAGTCAGAGAAATGCGGCTTATGCTGTATATGAAAGAAGAATGTATATACTTTTCAACATTATAAAATATTTTACTAAAATATACTTTTTAATTGTAGAAAATAATCGATTAAAATTGTCTGTATTTTAAACTAAATTTAAGCATATTTCCATTCCGGATGCTTTGGAAAGAAAAAAAATTGCAAGCAAATCTTCGCCATGGAATATCGTCATAACGTTTACTATGATTGTGTCTAAGAAAATTGTAATAATAATGCAGGAAATGTTGAAATAATGTTGAAAAATGTTATATTTTTTATGGTGACTGTACTAATTTTTTATGAGTTCATCAAATTGTACAGTCAGGTGCAGTAATTCATGGGCAGTTGCTTTACTTCAACCTTAAGGTGATCGATCCACGCCATATCGCTGTCGGCGTCAAAACTGGTAATTTAGCGCCCCTCGCAGTTGCCCCTCTTCGGAACATAAAATATGCTGTGGTCAATGGCATCGAAAGTCATGCTTCTCACTATACAGAAGTTCTAGGTTATGCCATCGTCCATTGTTCGTGGGTTTCCCCAGAACTTGTTTCGTGTATTTCTGGTTCACGCAAAATGAAATTCATAAAGCGTAATTCTTTCTCCTGACAAGTTTATTTCTCCCATATATACTTTATTCGTGATTTTGCTTCATCAATTTAAAAAAAGTCATATGTTTAACCTTAAGTTTTAAGTACAAATTGGTTGTGATCTAAGTGTTCTACACACGATTTTATTTCCTTGATTCGAAATGATTCGTAGTCTTTATTTGTTCATTCAAAGCAATGTGATTATTAAGCTTGCTGATTTCTTCGTCGCAGAGTTTTCCAATGCTGCTAAACGAAAGAAAAAAATATTACCACTTGTCACAGGAATTTCGTAATGTTCCACAGAAACCTAGTGGTAATTATAGGGGTCTATGCGTGCAAACCACAACGTACCTCATACTAGAGCCTCAACGTGAGTTTTATTTTCTAATCAAGCATGCACGAAAATAAACAAAACCTGCTAGTCATTTCAGCATTCAATATTCCGTTTCCCCCTCCGACACGCTTCTATTGACTGTGCTTGGAGGGTGTGGTGGAGGGGTGACGAAGAGAAAAGGTCCATAATACCCTCAGGAGCCAGCCATATTTAAGGCCTAGTTAATGAGCCCAAATGCGATTACGTTCTGCAGGCAGCTAGCCGCAGGGTTTGGACTCTTGTATGCTAGGAGGGAGGGGGCATACATGGGTGATGGGGGGGGGGGGGCTATGCGACGGGGGTTGGGAGTGAATCACCGGTTGGGGTCCACCTATAGTTTTGAGTTTCGGCTCCCCAAGGTCCCCGGCGATGAGGTGGTCAAACCTGTTCCAGCCATCCCGTCGGAGCTGCAGGGGCCTATTATGAAAATTTCACGTATCCATCATTCTATTCACGCGGCCGAAAACAGAAAGAATGAAAAAATAAAACTGCGTTCGTTACCTCGGGACCGGCATTCTAGTTCCATTTTATGTCCGCTACTCGTTATACACGGGGGGAACTTGCTGGGAAGACTTTCTTGGAAGGCATATGCCGTGCAGGCACACTCAGGTCGTTGTCAGTGCATGCTACTTGCCGAACGGCTGACTTTGGGTCGAATTTTGAGTCTTTGGCGGAGATAAAAATACACGGTAGACTCGTGATGAAGTTATCGAACTCTGAAAATACTCCCTTCGCTGTAATAAACATTTTATTTTGCAATGATGTTTTGTTGCAAAATCATAGTCCAATAATACCGACACAAGAGAAAGTTATATTTTATTCATACGCCAATTATAAATGAAAAAGTCTACGTTTTCTTTACAGTTAGAAAGCAACATTTTACGATATAATATCAGTATTCATGAAATGATCTTCTTAGATGCTTAATTTTTAGGTAGTAATGAAATACACATTTACAGGTATAAAACGAATAATTCTGCTGCAGCATACGTAAGGTACTTTAGCTTTCTTGCTGGCATGCTGTAATACTTCAACTTGGTCTAAACTTTCCGAACAAATTAATTCGCTTTCCTAGCAGCCAATGTTTTTATTGCGTTCATTCGCCACAGAACATTATTTAATAAAAATTTCTCTCATACAACAAATAACTGTTTATTTGTAAGTGATTCTTCAGTGTCACTTCAAGTAAAACATTTTGGGCTATAGTTTATGTTCATGGTCACTTGTTCTGTGATGAAAAATTTACCCAGGACAATTTTTACAAAGAAATCACAAAATAAGTACAATACTTCGGTCCTTGTTTTATCGGTTCCTTCACATTTTGTTTTACTCTTCCTGAACTTAGTTGTTCTACTTCTTTCAAAGTTCCAGAGTTCTTTTTTCTTAATAATTACGTGTTTCATTGTTACTTCTTAATTGAGCTGCTGTATGGTAATTTCACTTTAGTTGCCCGTGAAATGACTTTCACGTGTCATTTCAATGGCTTGCATACTGCTCTAACAATTGATGTACCTGCTATTATATCCTCACCTAACCAGATTTTTAATTCTGCTCATTTAGACGTGTTTGAATGAAATTTCAATATTCTGAGCATAGGGAAATGTTATGTATCTTGAACCTGGGGATCATGTTTTCTTCAACTCAGGCAGCGTGTGAAACAAAACTTAGTAAACAAACAATAAATCGAACACTACGAGCAAAAACTCCAGCGAACCTATAACGGTCTCGCGTGTTACGAGGAAGGTGCTGCCTACAGACTATATAAAGTGTGCTTAATGAGGTTCTCTCTTCCAGCGCACGTAAATAAACGTGCGCAGCGCGGGCAAATTGTGAAGTCACGCTCTGTAACAACTCTCCCACACGAACAGGAATCTTTACACGGGCAGGTATTGTGGCACGCCTACAAACAGGAGAAAAATAATAATAATAATAATAAAAATAAAGGTATGGAGGGTGGTGAGCTGAGGTAACGAAAATCACAACAGGAAGTATTCGTACTCGTGTAAGAATGTGTGGTAACGTCTGTGGGACCTACAAGTGTTTTCACAAAGCCAGAACTCTTCCACGGCATGTTACGCTTGAGAGTTTCCTTTGTGTAGCTGTACAATTAGGTGTTTTCCCTGAGTTCTTATGAGTGGGGAGGATGGTCAGGCTTCACGTGTATAACACGTGCGCGTTTGCCGTTGTGAACGGAACACCAAGTTCAAGCTAAACTCAAGAGACCCTATTTTAACATGTAGTGAAAATATGTTTCTTACATCTTTGTAGCCCCTTACAATATAACTTTGAAATCGTACGCAATGAGCAAATAATAAAACATATTGTATTGTATGAGTTAATTACAGGTAGTGAAAAATGTCGGAGGAAATTTTCAAGTACAAAAATACTATTCATAAACATGAAGTTATATTGCGAACATAATACACAACTTTATAAATATACAAATATTTATATTTATACATGTAAGCTATATTAATGACAATTTATAAAAATCAATATTTGTCCTGTGCAGAAGTCTATGTATAGACTGTTCACGGTAAAATGAGTACTTTTGAAAGCCCTGCTTAAGATCTACTTGTATACACGTTGTGTATTCTTTCGCCTTATGTAAGCTTAGCATTGCCATGGGCATCTGCACTTTATTCATGCGTCGGTCAAGGGACACAGTGAAATGATTAGAAAAGTAAATATTGTAGAAACCTGCTGATTTTAACACTCCGTTACATTAAAAAATACAGAAAGCGAGAGAAATAATATAAGTTATCGCAAATGGTTACGTAACACTTTTTGTTCGACGTTAATATATGGAACTACTTTCCCCTCCATCGTTGCCAACTTTACTGGACACATTTCACTCATTGCGCTCGTCAAAATATATGCAGGTAGGGGCAGTGACTTATATCTAAGGTTGATTTCAAAAGTGCTCACATTATCGTGAACAACTTTTACGTGCGCGTGCGTGCACGGAAGCATTTTTGTATGGATGTGCTAATGTACGTTTGATCTTGATGGGGGAAAATGACTGAAAACTGCATTAATGAAATTTTGTGTGCGTTCCTTCACAACAAGTTACGAAAATAATTTTTTCGTAATCTCATTTCAGGTATTAGAAAAAAAAAACGTAAAGAAATAGGAATACACGAAAAGAGATATCTAAAATCAGAACCAAAATATTCGGAGTTTTTGTTGAAAACGAATTCCCGCAACCTTCAGTACATATATCCTTTGCGGCCACACTTGAATGGCATCTAGCAGTAACAATGGCGAGTCTATATTAGACACCTTGTCGATTCCATTAGCAAAAAAGTACCGACCTTCGTGGCGTAACTGCCTGAAAAGCCAGTTTAGGCTGCGGGGAGTTCCGCGTTCAAATCCTCAGAAAGATGTGAACTAGTCTCTCATTTTTAGGAGTCAATTGAGGGTTAGTTTAGTCTGTAAAGAGTCTTCGATTATTTATGGCTATAATAGCAACACTAATAGGCTTTATTACCCGTGATGCATGACAACTAAATAAGATCTTAACATAAAGGGACTTAGGAAAGCCAATATAAAGAAACAGCAGCAACTTTTGCATGATATGAGAATAAAAAAGAACTAGGGGAAAAATTTACTGTCCCTGGTGTAGCCGGTCGGATCCAATTCTCTACTCAAAGAATGTCACTTTTACACGCTACTGTATTTCGACATACACGCTCCTGTATAGCGACAAACAAGTTCCTGTATAGCGACATACACACTCCTGTATAGCGACATACATGCTCCTGTATAACGACATATACGCTCCTGTGTAGCGACATACACACTCCTGTTTAGCGACATACACGCTCCTGTATAGCGACATCCACGCTCCTGTATAGCGACATACACACTCCTGTATAGCAACATACACGCTCCTGTATAGCGACATACATGCTCCTGTATAGCGACATACACACTCCTGTATAGCGACATACACACTCCTGTATAGCGACATACATGCTCCTGTATAGCGACATACACATTCCTGTATAGCGAAAGAGATCACGCTCGTATTATTCCCTCCCTTTCGTCCCAGTAGAGTGAATTTTCAACCGGCATACAGCAGGACGTCAATATCCAAAAACATAAAGTAGCAAAAACTGATAATGACCAACACGTTTCCTTAAAAAAAAAAAAGAAAACATAATATTGCAAGCAAAATAGTATAAATGCGATAGTTTTGATATCATAAATTACAAGCTGTACTTTATGGGTTTAACGATATTAATAATGGGAAGTTATGATATGGATATAGATATGTAATTTTTTGCTAACAACACTCGTGGTGGCATGCCACTTTGTGAATTTAAGATGTGGTCATACTGCTTCTTCTGCACTACGAAGTGAGAACAAAACACGATCCAAAGGTGTCGAAACTGAGCACAGATGGCCCAGATGGTACTGCCAATTACATATTTGGTTACGTGAGATCCACCATTGCTCGTTAGAAGTGTGTTCATTGTGGTTCAGAGGCGCTCCGGGGCAATCGCCATTTTGGAATTCGTTGTGAATGACCTCGCTCATTGACCTCGACCTGTAGTATGACACCCCAAGTACAACGAACTTCAAAGTGATGATGTTTCTTTATATCTCGTGCCTGATGACTGAGCCAGAACCACCATAAGCAAACTACTAATCCGGTTTTTTACGAAGAAAAAATTGGGTTTTGCTGTGTTGGGGACACGGCCGTTTGTTTTGCGTGAATACAACTACTTTGACGCGCTCGTAAGCCTTGATGTTTATTTTACGTTCCCGGCACCGCTTCACTCGATCATATGGGCTTTTATGGGTATTACCGGATTGCTTTTAAGATGCTCTTTCCAACCGTATACGATCTTTGTATTATGACTAGGCTTTTTGACGGATATAGGCCGAAATAATGATAAGTTTTCTTATTTTTCTACATTAAACGCATACAATTTCCCCATAACCACGCAACACAAATGTCTTTATACCTACACGTAATCGATTGATCTTGACGAGAGCTGTTGATTGAAACTCAAACGAGCGTCGTAGCTTCTCCTTTGCGGAAGTTATGAGACGCAGCGAAAATAACTCAAAAAGCCCCCCCCCCCCAAAATGCTTTATGATTCGCAGTCCTCACTCAACGTAACATATTCTTTGATCCTTTGGCAATCGAGTGGTGTAATTCACTTTTGAATGTAAACTATAGATTCGGAGCTGCAATGCCAAACAGTATCCCCCGATTTTGTTATCATCGGATTTTCTGGATTGCCTCACACTATTGTCGCAAATTTATAGACGTATAAAAAAAAACCCCTTGCTAGCTCGTGGAACCAAAATCAGAAATCCCCAAACACGTACCTACCTCCCCTGTCAATTGCACCACTAAAGGATATTATAAATATCAACAAACTGTTTTTATTTTGGTTAGCGCAAACTCATAGAGTTGAGCAGCGCAAATACGAAATTCCCCTGACGTAACCAGCTGCACACTCGCCTTTTCAAAGAAACTCACTTCACATTTTACTGTCATGTACGTCTGGTCGACGCCTGCAGTGAGGCGACGATTTGTGATTTTTCCAAGGTTACACCAAAATTAAAGCTTCCTCTTGCTTTGGCACACGCTTTCAGAAGCCGCTGGTTAGACCGAATAAGGAAAGTTGTCTGATGACTAATTATTCAAGCCGGCCCGTTACAGCGGTAGAAGGCATTGATTGTGTGACGTTGAAAAACAGCGTTTGATTTCGCTTGATAAATCTATGAAAGAAGCATTGAAGTGAAGAATAACAGCTGATAAACGTATGCTGCAAATATACTATAGTTTATGCCCTCTGTGATCATGATAAATGAAGTCATAAAAATCAAGCCGATTTTTTTTTGTGATTTTATATCGCACTTTAAAATGACGACGTAGTTCTTTCTCATTTGTGGACTACGAGCTGCTTATATGTCGACTCGGTGAAGGTAAATTTTGAGTCATAGCATGATGTTGAATTTAAGGTATTCCTCCTTTCCACACGAGCGTGAACTTTAAGTGATTATGCCCAGTGAGTACCCACGAGTACATAGTCATATCATATTAGCCTTTCTTCTGTGTAAGGCCTATTGCTATGCCTGATTAAATCTCACGCAATGTTACAACCGAAAGTATATTTCATCACAGAACACTCTAAATGAAAAAAAAAATATTTTAGTTACCACAACACGAAAAGTCTTAAATAACACATTAACAAGATGTTAGTAAAGTTGGAATAAATATCAACCGTGTGCAGTCCGGTTGGACCAAATTATTATTTACTTGAGTCGTGCCCTCAAAATACAGTAATATCACGATGACTACATGCATGTGATAGAGCCTTATTATGGTTATTTCATAGGTGATACCTAAATGTATACATTGCTAAAGGGACGATACACTTCTGCTGGATAAATCGACAATATTAACAACTAAGAAAAACTGAAGCCTCATACCCTTCTCAGTCACGTAGTGAATATACAAACGCGTGTGATAAATTGGTGACATATTTTATGACAATTTTTGAGAATATGTCATATGCAGAGACCTGAAGAATTCACGGATTCATTTTGGGACAAGCTAGAATTCAAAACACCTGCGTTTATATAACTTTAGCCATTGGTCCACACGGTGTTCGACACCTCCTGGAGAACTATGTCCACCTGTCTCCTTCCAATCTGACAGCAGACAACCAATGTGCATTTGATATTGGCATATTTGAACATAAGACTGTAGAGTCTAACTTGCAGGTCATTTAACTCTCGAATTATTCAGGTCTCTAACAATATGATGTAATACTAAGAGAGTGAAAAAAAATTGCTTGCGTTCCCTACTCGATGTGTAGAGAACACAATTAAAAGGTTACCTTTCTGCAAATTCAATCAGAGGTCTGTATTTTTCTTTTATACATTTTATTAAAGACAATCGATTTTGAGACAATATGTTATTTAGTAAAAGAAGCTTGTAATTAGGGAACACTAAGCCCACCTCTGGCTATTCAAACAATACCAACACACATGGTAACGCTAACTTAAAATTCATTTGAGTTATAATTCGTTAAAACGTAGCTGTACCGTGTTTATCGAGATTTATGTGTCATAACTTATGTTATCACTGACAATGAAAACAACTGATGGATTTATTTACGCTGAATGTATATCAACCATACAGTAGCGTTGCCCTAAGATTTTTGCAGTCGATAAAGATAGCTGAGACAGCTGATTCTTTTAAGATACTTCGAAAACGAGTTTTGGGCAGACCGTACCGACTTATTTGACCGTTTTGCATTATATTCGCCGGCGCTCGACGGAGGATCATTAATCCAGTTACAGGACTGCTACTTTAATTGATGAAGTCGTGTTTAATGGGTCGCTCACGTGTTCCTATACAATAAATTTTAACGAGTCCTCGTCCTTTCTCTTTCTGCATCGTTTTCCCGTCGTATTCTCGGGTGCTTCGTCCTCTTTCTGCCGCAGCCTCGGAGCGAAAGCTCTGTAACGCCCAGGCACGGACGCGCAGCGCAGCTTGTAATAATTGCGCCAGTTCTGGGGCAGTCCCAAGGAGAGGGGAAAAAGGGCTGAGTTCAGAAAAGTGGGGGTGGGGGAGCTTTATTAGGGGGTAGGAGTCAAGGAAGGGCGCTGAGACGAGAGTACGAAACTCACAATATGGCACGAATGGGAAAAGTTACCTCCACTGTAGAGCGAATTAAAAATTACATTAAAAATTTAAACATATTCCCGCGCAGCGTAATAAAATTAAGCTTCCCGGATACTGAGAGATATTCAATTAGGAATATTCATTTCTCCCCCCGTCAGCCGTAGAACGTGTGTGTAACATGAAATACAGAGTGTTGGTTCATTAAAATAAAATGGCTCACGGGGGAGAAAATAAACGAAAAAAATAATAATAAAATAAAATTGTTGGGCCCGTATGGCAGCTGGAGTGTTTTCGTTAGCTCGTCCGCGCAGTGCGGTATTCCTAAAAACCGACAAGCACTAACTTTTATGGGGCGGGAATTTTCGGCGTATTGTTCGGCTCCTTCAAGCGCTAATTAAAAACTCCCTGCCTAATGCAGTTCATTACTTCGGCCATTGTGTAAGCGTTCGCGTACCCCAGAGTTTTTTTGATCGTTTTTTTCACCCCCTCAGCCAGCACGCTGAAGTATATACACACTCGTACATTTCCCCCTCCGTTACACAACTCCAGCCCTTCAACCGCCCCGAAGCACGGTTCTACGCATGCGAATATGCGAAAATCGAAATAAAAGCTGGGTGAAGGACCCCTGTGGGTTGGCAGGGGCGAGTGTAGGAATTTCGCGTATGCGGGTTGGAGCGGTGTGGGTTAAAACCTTGTGTGTACTGGTGACGAGTGCAAACAAGGCCGGACCGTATTATCAGACCACCCCCTCGGGTGCAGCTACCACCCCCTCGTCCCTCAGCGAAGAGACCATCGCGCACTAAAGATCTGAATTATTCATCGAGTACTCACCGCGGCCGCAAGGGCTTGGTGTGACGGGCACAGTGTTGTCCGTCATGTAAACACTGCTCCAGTATGCTTGAGGGCTGGTGGAGGGGAGAGGGGTCGGAGGTCGAGGCTGCACACAGTGCCCCGAATGTACGCCGATGCAATTCTAACTTTAAGGGAGGAAGGGTTTGTGTGTGGAGTTGCTGATGACGTGACGTAACACGGTCACTGTCACTCTGATCGGTTCGGAATTCGGAGCAAAATTTATTTTACCACATTTTTTTAACGTCATAATGTAAATACATTTTAATTTTTTTTTTCAAATTTTTCGGGAATATCCTCTATCAAACCGCTGATACAATATGCCTGTTCAAGTTTCATTGCAAATATTTCTTTTATTTCAATATACGTATGACAATCGCACTGGTTGAAGTAAAATGCTTTGGTGTTATGATATATAGGAGATCCAAAAACTGGGATAATATCTTTCATTGCATGCCTTGGTTGTGGTTGAATGGGATATAGCATTTAGGCGTCATGCTGATTTGACAATGGGAATATTAACACAAGTTATGGGGAAAAGGGTACAATGCTAGAAAAATGACGCTCATTTGAAAAGGGTGCGGTATAACAAATCACTTGGGAAAATACTCTACCGGGTGCATGCCTACGGCAATCCTAGTTTGGGTTAATTGTGCTCTCGATTTTTGGAATAGCCTTGCTCTGAATGTAAAATACATTCGTAGATTTTTGAGTAGGCCTTATAGAGTTTTTTTATATTCTAATAATAAAGACAACGCTAAATCATATATTTTGCTGCATCACTGTATATGGTTTTTGTTCCACTTTTTGTTTAACTGTCATTATTACAGAAATATGACAAAATTGGAAAATTCCTACGAGGTGGGTCTCAAGATGTTTCGGATTACATCATATTTTCGTGGGCTTTGAATAAATAGTGCAATGGGGATGAATGACAAGATGGAGATTTTTGGACATTCGCAGATGTCTTGTCATGTTGCAACAAGTGTCATCTGACAAATAGTCTTCATTGTGAATGGTGTTAAATTAGTAGACCTTGCAACCAGCATTAATTTATCTCCTTCCTCCATACGAACTCTCTTTTTATCAGACTACACTGCACATGGATTTGTATAAATAACTGCTTGTTTATCATCAGCAATGGCGTCAACATTACAGAATTTATGCGCAGTATGTGCACTGGTTCAACATTGACCATTGTTTTATATCAGAAAACCAACTTATTTTGTTTACCACAGTAGATTAAATTCAAGTAAAGTTGAACCAGCAAGAGTAGCTATTTGTTCAAGACCAAAACTATATTTAAAATTCACTAGAGCCAAACACTCATCTACTTCAAAAACTTTAATCCCATAACAGTCGTATTTATCCATAGCCAAAACGGGACAAGCAAATTTCATGCAATTTGGTCTTCAGTTTCAGTCCAGTGTTGTATACATGTATTTATTTTCTCGTCCATATGTTGTTTGTCTTATTTAAGTATTTTTTCGAGCCCTGTCCTGTTTTTTTCCGTGACAGACATGTCCAAAAATCTCCATGTAATCATCCCCCTCCCCCCCCCCCTCTGTCAGCGATACTGTAGAGGGAAAATAGTTTAGAGTGCGCGTCCTAGGTGCGCATGAGTCGCTCCATGTCCCAGCAATGGACTGCTTTTCTCCCAGACCGACTATTGTAAGTTCATGACGTGGATATGATTCGAGACGATAAGATTGTTTACGTATTCTGAGATGTTTGTATACTTCCTCTAACAAATTTTAGTGAAACTAAATTTAAATTCTAATTGGTAAAATCAGTTTAATCATATGAAAGGTCTCGTCTTTTCAAAATTAATATATAAACAAAGACGTTCACCAGTGTTGAGCATGTGACTTTGACAACTGTATTGCTGCAAGGTAGGAAGACATGTGCGCACTGTAAAAAAATTGAGGTAAGATTCCCTTACATGTAAGGGAAGGTAAAAATTACCTCTTAAATGTAAAGTAAATTCACATAGCAAGTAATGTACTATTCCCTAATCGTACGGGAAAAGTACCTGACAAAAGTAGATCCCATACAAGTAAGCGGAAGTGAGCTATAGTGTACAATAAAATAATATTAAAAAATATCCCGGGGTATTGGCAACTGTTAATTTTTTATTACCTATATACACTGACAAAAAGTAACCGAAACCATGTATGGGATTTTCCACTAGCATTATTTTTTACAGTGCAGAAGGCGATACTAGGTTACCCCGACTATGGTCTTCGTGTGATACTCCCTTCATTTGATCATCTATATAGAAGACGATCGCCACCGGGATGCTGAAAGAGAGGATGGCTCTTCTTCAGCTTCCATTGTCCCAATATCAGCGAGCGCGTTCATTTTCCATGCGTCTAACGGGGCCGCGGTGATGTAATGGTAAGACTACTCGCCTACCATCCTACGCGAACCGGGTTTTCGCAAGTGGCGATCGTGCCGAACTATGCCGCTTGTCGGAACGTTTTCTCGGGGATCTCCCTTCTTCACCGACCTTTCACGTTATTTGAGCACTTTTGAAATCAACTTTGGAACAATGTCACTGCCCCCAGCTACATACATAATTTACATATTTTAACCGACATACTGAGGGGCAATGCGCCCAGTGGAGTTGGTAACGACGGTTACGACGGAAGGTAAGTAAAGGCTATTCACGATAAAGTGAGTACTTTAGAAAAGAACCTTAGAAAAAAGCCACTGCCCCTGCATACATACATTTTATGGGCACACTGAGTGATATTCGCCCAATAAAGTTGGTAACGATGGCTGGAAAGTAGTTCCATATCATAAATCAAATAAAAATTATTAGGTAACCATTTGTGATAACTTAAAATTATTTAATTCGCTTTCTGTTTTTTTTTTTAATGTATCGAAGTGTAAATATGAGCAGATTAGTAAAGTATTTACTTTCTTAATAATTTCACAGTTTCATTTGACCGACGGATGATTAAAGTGATGAGGCCCATAGCAATGTCAGTTTTATATAAGGCGGAGGAATACTCAACGCGTATACAAGTAGAACTTAAGCAGGGCTTTCAAAAGTGTTCATTTTACCGTGAACAGCCTATAGTTCAGTGCCTTAATGTTGAATTAAAAATGTAAGTAAACACTTGTAAACAATGGAATGGTTTTTTTCCTTTCTGTTTTTTTCTCATGCATAAAAGTGCAAGAACAAGTAAATTAGTAAAATATTGCCTTTCCTTATAATGTCACAGTTTGACTTGACCGATGCATAAATAAAGTTATCAGACCCAGGGCGAAGTTGATTTTAGATTATGGTGGAATAATGCACAATGTGTATGTAAGTAGATCTTAAGCAGGGCTTTCAAAAGTGCTCAGTTTGCCGTGAACAGCCTATATCGAACGTGCAATTCGAATATCATCACACACAGGGGCAGAAATACTACAATTTCGATTCGTGATCGAATAAGTAGAGATGAAGTGCTGATCAAAAGTTCTTTACCTACGAATCTCTGTCCCGGGACTCTGTTGGCAAGTTTAATTTTTCGGAAACATGTAGTAATTTTCGTACGAAGTTTCGTACCGATGGCACATTGAAACCATTCCATCATACTATGTCAGGAGAAAACGAAGACGAATATTTTTACTCCCGTATTTTAAGCTTTTAAAGTTTACGAGATTTAAAAAAAAAAAGTTATTTTTTGCAAAAATGCGTTTACCGCAGTTACTTATCGAGGGAAAATCTAAGTCATATAGTGAGCGTTAGCACCGCAGAATCGATTATATAATTTCTGCATAGGCAACTTCTTCATATCGTCTAGCAGAGAACATCGATGTATTCATTCTGTAGTTAAGAGAAAAATTCCGGCAGAGAAAGATTTACAATTATCTTAAAAACATTCTCCTAAAATAATTTACACAGGAGCAAACAAAAGAAAACAGAATACGGCAGATTTGAAACCCATGAGGTCATTATCAGACACCGTTTCGTTCTTTTCGATGGTAATTGGATAACAATTCTCAGTGAGGCAACTTATAATATTGCCGTTATCTGTTCAAGTACCTTAACATTGGGGTCAACGAACTCTGTTAGCTCTCAAATAGCGCTGGGTAATAATGAATGTAAACAATAGAGAGTAATAATTTTCCTTAGTAAAAATCTAGATCGTTGATAAAATTAATAATTCTCCAGTCCTCTTCTTTTCAGCTCTTAAACGAACATTGTTGACAACAATAAACATTAAAAAAAATCAAATCGTAAATAAATAACATAGTTTTTTCGATACTATAGGATATACTTTCAGCCTGCATGAGAAACCTGATTATAATTAAACTGTTCTGCGGCTATTTTTAAAAACAATATGCCGTTATAACTCATAACTTACAAAGTAGAAGTAACTAACTGAATACAGCGTGTTTTCAGATTTTGGAACGGAAAATTTTTTTCACAAATACGGTGCCCGTTTTTTTTTTTTTTTTTTTTTTTTGAAACTAAGTCCAGCGGTATTGAAGTGTTATTTTGTTACTACAGATAGATAAAAATTATTAAGAGTGCTAATGCTTTGTTAAACATTTTCAAGGTGACAAGCTAGTTACACTGACTTACCTCTGCTACGGGAACTGAAATGGAGAATATTTAATTATTTATCAATGTGACTCAGTTTTTAAAATAAGTTATTGCCTTCATGCAAGACAACGATTTACTAGATTCTATTTATTTATTTGAAAGTAATGACCATGTTTTCACTTTACTAGGTTGTCATGTTAACAAATATTTTGTTTTTATTTTTGACCTGTGGTTTTGTGTTAGGATAATTCCCGCAAGTGGGTTTCTTACGCTCTCCAAACGCAAGATTGCAAAATAATCTTTCATTTAACAGCAGACTCGTGTAACATTTAATCCTGTCTTGTACGTTCTTCCCCAATGTTCTTTTCCAAAAAATGAAATAAACGAGGTAACCAAGAATACAATATTACATTTACACTACTAGTATATATGCGTTAACTTTACATGTGGTGTCATCTGTGGTGCTGGAATTTATTCATTTTCTTGTTAAGTTTGTTCACGGTAAAGTGAGTACTTTTTAAGGCGTTGCTAAATTTTCCGTCTTAGCCAATTTCCATCTTCCCGCAACTTTTAAATATAAACAATGTCATGCGGCCAATAAACATTTTGTACATATTCCACCTCTCCCGAAATTTAACGTCTTTGGCTGCCATAAAATATATTTATTAGTGGTTAATGCGTATTGGAAGGGCCTTAAAAGGAGCTCACTCTACCGTGAATAGCCTATAGTTATGTTTTGACCATGGAAACAGAACAGCACACTAGTGGAAGCTGTAAATCCCATCTTAACAGAGGCAAGAGAAAACTGCAAATATCGTGCCTGCATGGGCCACTTACAGAAGCCTCGAAACGAAGCAGAAAAAGGCAGCCAATTTTTTTTCTCAGCCGTTCGACGGAGCCTCGGAATCGGTTCCGAATGTCGTGAAAAACAAGCGAAGAAGCACCAACAACGAAGAAAGTTTTTCCTCGGCAGGGGAGGAACACTCGCCGTCATCGGTCGTAAGTGCTTTCTTTATCTGCCTCGGTTTATTCAGCAAGGCGACAGCCGTCTTGGGGACGGGTGAGTAGTGCAAGGAAAATGGTGGAGGGGAGGGAGGGTGAAGTTGAGGACAGCACTAGCCACAGGCTCCCGACGTGTCTGTTGGAGACTCGGTCAACGCCCCCCCCCCCCCCAACCAAAGAACCACCCCCTACCTTCCTTCCATCAGACACTACGAACGAGGACCTTTATCTCCCGCCGTAAAATTGGAACGACCGCAACAACGCTGGCTCCTGGAGGTTACTCCAGCCTCGGTCGATTACGCAGATTATGGTTCCGACGGGCCGATATACAGCCTGGATGGCCTTCCCTGGGCTCCCGGAGAACGCCACGCTACTGAAAACCCCTAGCTCGTCGCTGGTAAATACGGCAATGGTCACCTCCCGAAGAGTATACCAACGATGCGCTGCTTACCAATCTTCCTGGGTTAAAATACTGTGAGGAATATACTTTTCTCCACCTGGGAGTTCTCGACGAAACTCCTCGCGTTGGTTTCACAATATCGTCCCTCGAAGCTGCCGGAAATGCACAGTGGTCACGTGTACTTTGGATGACACGTGTTTGTTGTTCTTCCGTAGTTTCTAGGATTTTCAGTAGCGTTGTCGTTCACTAGCTACGCAAGGGCGGGGGCACGGTATCCCATGTCAGGTGAGATGTCCCATGGTTTTGCTACATGTATACGTCACCATGAAGAGCTACTGAGAAAGGACAGGCAAGTAAAGACACGACGTGACAGCAACAGGTACAGTTTTCTCTCGAGTATCGCGAGAGGGTTTGGGTAAATGGCCAGTGGCATCACTACGGCATTCACAGAAGTTCGCCGAGAAATTGAACTAGCAGTTCGTGGTGGCAAACCGATGACTGGCAAAGCTGCTTATGAAATCTAATCTACTGGGGACTGCGAGGAATTTCTTTACGTGCAGATGACTTCTTGGGCATGCTCTTTGCTTACTGCTGGTTCACTTCGGAAGTGACGTGAAAACTCCTCGTGACGTAAAGGCTGTTCACGATAAAGTGGACACTTAAGGAATGAACCCTATTGAAAAAAGTCACTGCCCCTGCATGCACAGTCCATGGGTGCACTGAGTGACATTCGGCCAGTAAAGTTGGTAACAATGGATGGAAAGTAGTTCCAGATCTTAACGTCGAATAAAAAGTGTTCGTAACCATTTGTGATAGCTTAAAATTATTTTTTACCTTTCTGTTTTTTTATGCATCGAAGAGTGAAAATGAGTACATTTGAAAAGTAGTTACTTACTTAATAATTTCACAGTTTCATTTGATCGACGCATGAATAAAGTGATGAGGCCCATGGCAATGTTAATTTTACTTAAGGCGGAGGAATACGCAACGTGTGTACAAGTAGATTTTAAGCAGGGCTTTCAAAAATGCTCATTTTATCGTGAACAGCCTATACAAAATATTGGTTTATTAGTAATTATAACACCTATACTACTTACTAACTTCCTCTGTGGCGAATGATTGTCACATATGGGATTACTTCTATCGCCAGCTGTGTCGTGCCTGCTGAACGTGTTCGTTGCACTTACGTGAAACACGAATTTAGTGCAACATATTACTATGCAATGCTAAGTCAGTAATACACTTATATGAATGTTCTCAATGGAATCAAACCAAACCAGGTATTTAGAAAGAAGTGTGTCATTTCTGGAGAGCCCACACTGTCAATGGAAAAATGCATATAATTGTTTATATGTTTTATTTTATTTACCATTGATGCAATTCTGCATACTTATGCTGAGAGTGGAAGATATGGCTAAAGAGGCAGTGGTTGCTATAGATATCACAACTGTCTTTATGGATATCGGGAAGTACCTCATCGTAAAAAAAAAAGTTAAAACCTTTCCAAAAATGCAACAACATTAAATAGTTACAACTATCTTTCGTAAGGTGGATCTCAGAAACATTTCATGACGATCCTTCTATGCAACTTAAACTCTAATGACACAGTTGTAACGGGGTGAAAAAGGTATTTTACTTGGTCGTTGTATTGAATTTAACCCATGTCGTAGGTTCTGTTTCATTAATTTAAATGTGGATACTAACAAAGTACTAAATACAGGAATTTACAAATATATATATATATATATATATATATATATATATATATATATATATATATATATATATATATATATATATATATATATATATATATATATTCGTTTTTCGTTTTTAGATCTTAGCTCAGAAAACATTTAAATGGCCAATACCGTAATAACAAAATAATAATAATAATAATAATAATTGCTAATATAAATCGCTAAGGAAATAAGTCACATGGGTGTCGTTCGAACAAATTGAAACATGTTTTTTTTTATGCAACATTTGCATTCTACAAACAATTTGTTGATTTATTGAGAACGAAGTGTTAAGTTTCAAACGCAATCGCCACAAAAAAAAAAGCCCCGAGCTGTGTTACTTACTGATATAAAATGTTTGAACAATATTTCTCATGAGGCATCGTGCAAGGCAAACTTAAACAAGAAAAGGATGTTGAGGTAATTTTGTATGCGCAAAGAAGAAACGAAGGAAAAAAATCCTCTTCTTCGCTTCAGTGAGCAAAATTATTACTTGCTAAATGTCGCCAAGTACATAAAAACAACACACACAAAGGAGATGAATATTTGAGATTTTTATGACATGCAGTTGTTAGGTGGTAAAACATACATGGAAATGAATAACAGATGTTTATAATCATTTATGATCCCACGCGTTAAAAAATATACGAATTTTTTTTAAGTCCAGTGTTATTTGAAAACGAGTAAATCCATTTCTAAACATACTTTTTGCAGGGGTATGAGTAATGTTGCTGTCGGTGATATCACATGAATAAGCCTAATATACATACGAAGTTGTATTTTATTGTGTATGGTTTTTTTTTTTTTGCATATCATGCGTTAGAGAGAATTTAAAGATAGCAACTTGTTTCTTACTAAAGACTGTTCACATTAAAGTGCACACTTTTGAAATCAACCTTATAAAAATGTCACTGCTCCTACCTGCATATATTTTAACGGGCGCACTGAGTTACATGCGCTCAGTAAAGTTGGTCACGATGGAGGGAATGTAGTTCCATATAACTACGTCGAATAAAGAGTGTTAGGTAACCATTTGTCACGACTTAAATTATTTATTTCGACTTCTATTTTTTTTTAATGCAACAATGTATGAAAATATGCAAATTCGAAAAGTAATTCCTTTTCTAGTAATTTCCCAATTTCACTGGACCGATGCACGAATAAAGTGATGAGGCCCATGACAATGTTAATTTTACATAAAGCGTAAGACTACACAACGTGCGTACAAGTAGATCTTAAGCAAGGCATTCAAAAGTGCTCATTTTACCGTGAACAGTCTGTACTTGTAATCACTGCTGAACGTTGCGTTGAAGGAAGGCAAGTAAGTATAACGCGCAATTAAAAGGCCTAACCGTGGTCTGACATTAGCCATCGTAATTACGCACAGTTTGTGTATTAATAACTTGTGGTGGTCAGCAACCCGAGAGATACCATTTAGCATTTCAGGGAAAACTTATGACTTCAAATCCAGTACCATACACTTATGACGTCAAATCCAGTACCATACACTTTTGCATCTCCTTACGCTCTTATCAATTCGTCCATTTTCTGGCGTTTCTGAGCGCAGATATTCAAGGAGTTATATGTCATCTTGGGTTTTTGTGAAATATAACAAGCCTTGTCATCATGTAAAACGGATATGATGGTTAATACATAGTCAGAAACCGAGCCGCAGTTCTTTTTAACGGCGTATTAAACCAAATCTTTTAATCTGAAAGTTATCGCTTAGCGATTCTTTATTCAGATTACGGTAAAAAATCTGGGAAATGACGGGAAATGTATGTTTTGTTTCTCTATGACAATTCGTTATGTAAATAAAGAACCTCTCTTGGCCGATATACCGTCCTACAGCCAATAATTCGAACTACCCAAGCAATATTAGAATAAATTAGAAATTATATTATATCATATTCCTGTTTATTGCAAATGGACCTGCTTTTATTTCTGATCACTGTGCAGTTGTTTGTTGGAATTTCTTATAAACATCATGTCTTTACAAGCACTAGTGGCTTACGCGACAAATGACGATAAGGCGATATCTTTACATCACGAAACTCCAGGTTCGTTTCCCCAGTGCGGCACTTATTCATAGGACGGCCAAACATTAAGTTAATTAATATTTTATTAAAATACTAAAGGCTACTAAAAGAAAGTTCTGATATCGCATTGCGTATACCAGGTTCCTCCTAACCTTTCAAGGCAGGACTATAAATCTATATTACGACACCTTATTGGATCGTTACTCATATTTAGCCTTGCCGCTTATTAAGCGGAAGTGTTTAAAAGCATGTCTAAAATCAAAATTTATTTTTCATGTCACTGCTAATTGCTCTAGTTTCTCAGAACTACGGATGATATATGAACGAAACTACACTCGCGGGACTCAAACACGTGATACGTGGGCGTACGGATTAATGGTAAAATGTCAGACATGCGTTAAATTCAAACAGTGTCTAAATATTCTTGATTTACAGACTAAACGAAAGAGATTCCTGAAAAAGAAAACTGGAACGCAGTAGTTTTAATTTAAGTTCAAAACTGTATATTGGATTTGTATAAGAGGATTAGGGTATTCCACGTACGTTAAATGAAACCATAAAAATATGCGGGAATACATTGTAACCGACATTCCGTTACACAAAAGATGAAGTTCGTCTGTGATCATTAAAAGATGAAGTAAAATCGGTTTCGTAGCATAACTGAAGGAACAATTTCGTAACTTAATCTGAATGCGAAAAATAAAGTATTTGTTTTTCGATTCTTAGTAAATGACATACAGCACAAATGGCTCGCATTGTTTCCATAAAGTTTTTCACATTTTCAGCTTACGGAATGTGGGCTAGTGTTGACTGAGAATAAGCAATAATCAACCAACAATTTTTTTTTTTTTAATAATGCACGCGTTCCGCATGATATATTCTAACACAATAGCTTCTTTTTAAACGTTCAGTATCACACATTGACTAGGAATGTTCTGACAATCGAGAAGTTTAATGACATCAGATGAAATAATTTTTAAAATTTCTGTGTTGCAGCGTATGCGAAATTTTTTTACTATGGGCGAGTTTTCGGCATGATAATTATGGTAATTGTAACTCTTCTTAAGTATGTAGGTATATGTAATTTACGTACACAATATTTATAAATACTAGAAACTGTTTGTATTTCCTCATTTTTATTTTGGCGAATCTTTGTTCGTATTTTATGTTATCCCAGATTTCAGTCATTTGTAAGTGACATTTGTGACATTCAGGACACGTCAATGTCCATGATTGCATACATGAAAATTTAAATAATAATGCATCGTATCAATTTTGTAATTAACTTTATTGATGTCGGTTTCAGCCATAAATGTTTCCGACAAATGGACGCACATAAAAATTAATTTCAAAAATTATTCTCTACATTATTATTACAATTTTCTTACATGCAATCAGAGTAAATAAAATGACAATTTTTCTTGAAGAAGATTTTTGTTGTAAATTCTGCTTTCTGAAGTATCTAGAATGGAAATGCGCTTAAATTTAGTTAAGAAAGCGGACTCTATCGATCGATTATTTTTTTTACATTTAAAAAGTATATTTTAGTCAAATATTTAAGAATGTTGAAAAACATGTACATTCTTTTTTCATACACAGCCTAAATCGCACTTTTCTGACTATTTTCATGGCGTCAGTATTAATTTTTTATTGAATCTTCACGTTGTATAGTCGGGTCCAGTGCTCCGTAGGTAGTTGCTGGACGTCAACTTTAACTTCCAAGTCTACAGCAAAGCAGCTGCCACAAACATTAATCGTTCGGTAATTTAAAAAAAAATTTCCTTAAAAAACTCTTCCGTGTATGTGACTTCTTGGTAGGTCTATGGGCCTCTACCTATGTAGTATTTGGTCACCCGAATAATATACTAAAAGTTCTCAAAAACACCCCCATCTTGGAAGATGGCGGCCAGAAACGTAATATATATTTTTCTGGCTTAAAACGACAGCGTGATGACGTTAATTTCATGAGTGAACAAAAAGCAAACACTGTTCTCTTGTAATGAAATATGCATTACAAAACATCAGAGCAACGTTTTTCCATTTTTAGAGCACTGTAAGCGCACTTTTTTGGCTTTTTTTTTTTTTACAACTTAACATGCCTGTAACTCTCTCATAATGACGTAAATGTTACTTAAATCGATTTCTCCAGGGAGTATCATTACGAAGTACATATTCGTCGTGCTAATCACCAGCGTAAAAACTAAAATACTCTTTGCTCATTCAGAAACAGAATATTTCTTAGAGGGGCTATCGAATAAATTTTAAATTGTTTTAGGAAACGATCAAGAGTATGGCAAAGTGATCTGAAATATATTTTTCTAATTAAAAATAATTTAAACTGTCACTACAATATGCTAGCTATCGGACAATCGGTATTAGAACGTTGTCAAATTTCACAGGGACGACAATGGCAGTTCAAAAAAAATATTTTGCAAAAATGAAACGCCAATAAACGAAACAACGCGTATAGTTTAAGAAGTTGGAAAAGTGTTTCATAAGTAACACTGAAGAATAACAAGTAGAAGTGAATTATGTATTTCGTTCAAACTGTTTAAGAACTATTTACTTTCTTTTCGGGTGTTGAAGATATTTAATGGTCTCGTGACACAATATCGACGATAGGGTAAGTTCATTAAAATACCAAATCATTTGAAAAGTAACATTCATGATGTTTCTTCATCATAAATATGAGAAATTTGACTTTAAATCTTGCATCTTACTAAATTGACAAAAAATATATAAAAGTTATGTTTAAGCGAAACTGTTTGTTAAATTCGAAGAAGTGGCATGTTGAAGTTTCTTCGAAATCCAAAACTTGGTTCAGTTCTGGCAATTTTGACTTTGAATTTCATCTCAAAAGTTAAAATTTAAGTGCGGGTGAACTCTATTACAAATTTTTGGGAAAGATTCTTTAAGTTATTCTCATAACATGAACAATTATTTGAGCTGTGCTCTAGCTTATTAATTTTGTTCGATTCTGAGATTTACACCACACACACACACACACACACACACACACACACACAATATATATATATAATCCAGTAGCCAGTTTCGTTAATGTTTTGAAAACACATTTGCCTACTTACACTGTCATATATCTTTCAGATTAAGAAATAATTCTATACGTAAGCAATTCAGAATACCCATTCAATCTGTTGCAAATACGAAAGACGAACATGGGGTAATAAACTAATTTTCGTTACAGTCGCTGAAGAGATCGACCTAAACATAATTCCCAAGCAGATCACAAACGTCCCTTTAAGCCGCTACTCTCCCGGCAATGCCGTCTTCTTCGCTTGTGAATAACAATTCTCCTTGTTCGCAGGAATCCCGCTCTCCCAAGGAAGAGTTACGCTGCTTCCAGAAGCGGCAAACAAGACGAATCCTTCCGCCCTGTGTCTGAACGGGTGAATGAGGGGGTTGGGTTTGGGGGGGGGGGGGTGGAGGGATTCTAAGAGGGACGAAAATCCGCTATTTTATGGGCGGCTCTGAAACTTTGCGAGGGGAGCCTCCAGCAAATATATAACGCACGCACCCTGAGCACGACACGCATGAGTGATACAAAGAAGGAAGACGTCGGGCGTGGAAGGAAGGAAGCGTGCTACGTGCAGATGAACCTTGGTGAGAGGGCAGGGAAATGGGTAGGAAGCGGAAGTACGTGCCACTAAAATATTAATAAAATCCACCCATGCGAGATGACTCACGGGGAAGTTGCCCCTTGCTTGGGATTTGTTAGCAAAGCCATGCTGAGAGTATACATGTTCAAGTTTGACACCCATGCTTTGACAATTTTAAGGGTTTTTCACAGCCCTGAAAGCCCGCCTTCAAGTTCCACAAAATCATATATTTAAATTATTATTAAACATACGTTTTTAGTATTGGATAACGAAACATTTTACTCACATTTTAATGGGAGCTATTATGCCAATATTCAAGATTCAAATCAATGCAATCCCAGACGTGAGCACATTAGCAAATGCCTCTGACAAGTAATTTTATGAGTCACGCTTTGTGGTAAAAGTACAATGAGCAAATTGAATTATGAGAGTAGAAGACATTAAAAACGATGACAAAAGGTGTTACAAATATTTACAGTATGGATAACTACAGTATAAAGAATAATACACGGCTATGTGTTTCGCTGAAAACATGCAACCGTTTTGAATTGGTTGTAACTAAATGCAAAGAGTCTGTATAAAAGTAACTGCAAATATTCCCAACGTAAACACTAAGTTCCTTTCTGTGAGATTGTCGTCTAGAATTCACAGATATGTTTGCGTTAGAATAATATATCTCTTCTGCTGCTTGTTAGTTATTGAGTTGAGATTTATCTTTACGAACATCTACCACTATAGGATATGCAAAAGTGGTATTTTGTTGGAGTTCATGACCGTGTCGAAGTAAGTGTTAAGACGCCCGTCTACCTGGAGCTTTTTTCCGCGTTTGAAGCCGAGAGGCGAGGGAGCGTTAAAGGCGACACTGCCACGCGCATCAAGTACGCCATCGCCACTAAGCGCAAGGCTCTGAACTGGCGTGCAGTGTTATCGTCGTGCTGCGTGTACCTACGGGACTTTCAGAGGCGACCCTATTATTTTATTGGTGGAAAGTGTGTAGGAAGGTTCAATACATGCCCCTTGACTAGTTTTGCATGGATCTGACACGTACATTTTAAGATACAGCGCTTTGAAAAAGCCGTTTTTAGTCATTTTGGCAGGCTCTGAAATGGTGTTTCTAATTATCGTGAGGTCTTGAAAACACACAACAGCCCTCGCCTGAAATGTATGTTCTTTTCGTAGGGCAGTACACTGGACGCACGTTTAATAGTTACGTAGAAAAACGTGTATTTCGAACAACCTGCAAAGCACTTCAAGCGCCAGGTAGACGGGCGCCTTAAGGTGGCCGCTTGGGTAGGCCACCGAATGGTGTGCAAAGCTCGGCAGAAAACATTTGATTAAAAAACAGTTCAACGTGTCTACTGTAAGTCAGGCCTGCTTACGAATAGCATTTAAGTAACGTTATGCGCCTGTATACGTTTTCAGTTCCCTCATTTCTCTCTAAAGCATAATTTTGTGATAGTGAAAATGGGGAAAACGGGTGTTTTCGTTGTCATTTTTTGAAATGAACGATCCTGTACAAAAACATTAAAAAAGGTATAGGGACGTGCATCGAACCTTTATTTTTATTATTACGTCATTTATTGGTAGGGTCTCCGCTGAAAGTCTCATAGAGGCGCGTTATCGACTGCAATACTGCACGCCAGTTCAGTGCTTTGCGCGTATAAGCGGTGAGAAAATTGATGCGCATGTCTGGGACGCCCCTAGTGGTCGCACGCTTTGAGGCCTCAGGCGTGTAAAATTACTTCAATCAGGCGGCCACCATAACTAGGTTGTCGTAAAGGCAGCGAAGCTAGTAATTTTGATACGCTCTTCTAGTGAAGGAATTCCAAACTCAGTAGTGCAGAAAATAATAGCAAAGCAATTTACGACTGGTTATGTAAATTAGATCTGTCGCGCACTTCTGGATACTCGTCAGACAACTTTCCAGTCTCGAGGCAGGAATTCCCTAAGCAAATATAGAAGAAGCATGTATTGATCCATACCGCAGTTTTGCTGAGCAAAGGAGACAGCAAGGCTTGTACTGGTGTAGTTAGAGCACTAATACCCAAGTAGCAAACAACAAGCAGATAACAGTTGGCCAGCTGTTGGCACAGGTGGTACATGTTTGCCCACATGACTGTAAGTGTTTTTCAATGTGGTACACAATAAGACCACGTGAACAATATTTACTGTATTTGCTTGGGAAGTATTTTTAATGCGGGCCATTAAATACAAAATGACTGACAGAATTTAATGTATGGCCCACAAGCAAACATCAGTGAATCACCCACTGGCATCTTAGAACTAGTGGAAAACATGTGGCTGATGTATGCCAAAGAGTATGATTATAAGATCATGATTGCGCATAAAGCCCCCGCGTGGTAGAATGGTTCATTTCTGATAGTTGGGCATCATCGTGTGGGAAATTGTAGGCCATTTAACACAAAATGACTGACGGAATTTCATATATGGTGCACAAGCAAATGTCTGTGAAACACCCACAGGCATCTTAGAGTACGTAGAGAATTTGTGGGTGATGTTTGCCAACTGTTCCTTATTACTGAGGAAACATCACCAGCAAGCTTATGTTCCATTTATGGCATACCGACTATATGTTGTTGTGCAGTAGCAAATAGCATGTGCGTATTCAATTGACTTTTTATTTAATATATATATATAAAGTAAAATTATCATCTGGCATTGCTAGTAATAATAAAAATAGTTTTAGACCAGAAACCTGCAAAACATAACACGCAAAAAAGTCATTATTTTGCATTTTAAATTCTTCCTGAAATTAGTCCGAAACTAAAATACTAGTCTTTTAAACAAAACACATAAATCCCAGTATTGACTCGTGATACTAATGTCGTCTGTATAGCAAAGCTAATAATGCATTATGTATGTGAAATAAGTAAATCTGTGATAAGTACCCAGATTTACTTATAATGACGCATATGAATACATAGCAGAGTAGGTAATAGCATACTTGAGGGCAATTTAAAGGTTTGTAAGTTCGATTCCAGGTTTCTCCAAAGAATTTTACTAATTGTGAAATAAACCTGAACGTAACACATACGAATATGGTATACATCGATTTTATTTGGGTTAGACACAATTATTTGTTGTTTTTGAAACTGCATGGCAAGTTGCGTCTATGTGGGCTACAAGTGACCAGTAGCTGCACAAGTGGCTTACCAACATTTGGCTTACGACATGTGGTTTATTTACGGCATGCCAGAAGCAGAAAGCCGGAAGTGGCCCGCTTGTGGTTAACTTATGGGTTAATTTATGGGCGACTCTTGGTTTGCCAGGCATCAGCCGACAGTACATCCAGAAGTGGCCCGCTTGTGGTTAACTTACGGGGAACTCTGGTTTTGCCAGACATCTGCTGACAGTTAAATATCCGTATGTGACCCACGTGTAAACACATCATACCACAGTCGTCATTCATCATGTGTGCCACATGCATCTGCGGGTGCATTTCGCTTCTTGGATGCCTGTGCATGCCGCATGTGGGCTGCTTGTTCACAATCAGATCTGCACTTGTGGGCCAACTATATTTTGCTACTTGGGTATTTTGGACAGTCCAACGAGAAATCTCACACAGAAAGCAGAAAAATTCCTTAAATAACTGCCGAGGTTACAAATCAGAAGAAAAATAGTAGTGCTAAGTTGCATGGTGATCTAGGTGTAAAGTAGCTACGTACACGGTGTTCCAACAAAACAATAGTGAAATTTTTGCCTCACTTTGGCCGTAGCCTTACCGGGGGCTCGCTGTTTATCTTTTATTTTCAATTTTCCACCGATCTCTCTGTCAGGGAATAAGTCCACCAATCTCACGAATTTTCTACCTTTAACAGAACGAGTCCTTCCTCAATGTGACACGGGCTAGACGTGAAGTTTTAGACCTACACGGTGAAAGCGATTTTTTTTTTTTTTTTCGTTTCTGTTGTCACTTTCTAGGGCGCTCACATCCACTCTAGTAAATTACAGAAAACCTCAACTAAATCCATTGGTCATCAACACCAAGTTCGAACAGCTGATTATGTTAATAATTGCGACAAGAATGCACCAGCGATAACTTGTGGAATAACGACAGAGCCATCACAGCAGCGATGGCCGTCGAATGTGGGGTGTCGAGGTCTTCAGAGCCGATGAGGGTGATTGAGGTGAGTATGGAGCAGTGCCGGAACGAAGGAGCGGGGGAAACGGGAGATCCCCGATAAAACTCGCCGACCAACGGCATCGTCAGGCACG
Organism: Dryococelus australis; assembly: GCA_029891345.1. Lineage (NCBI taxonomy): Eukaryota > Metazoa > Arthropoda > Insecta > Phasmatodea > Phasmatidae > Dryococelus > Dryococelus australis. Next base: position 92,908,838 of record CM056996.1, on the reverse strand, counting down.
ATTCCCATACACGAAAATCCGGAGTGACCCTGCCGGGGATTGAACCCGGATCGCCTTGGTGGGAGGCGAGTAGGTTAGCCGCTCAGCCACCGTGGCCCCATTCGGACATCGAAGGAGTACTGGAAACTCGCAGTGTGACAAACATCGAGGTCAGAAAAAGGCCCCGCCACTGTGCAGGCCTGAAAAGTATCACCGCTCCATTAGATAAATTTTTTGAAGTTAAGGAAATGGGATAGATACGTAGAAAGTTTTTAGTCGTGGCCATCGAAAGGAGAAAGACATACGAACATGTTCTCTCCCTCATCATCACTCAAGTTTCGTAGTTCGAATCCCGGCCTCAAATGGATGATGTCCTTTTCTTGTGAGTTAATAGTAACTAGCATAAACATCGAGCATGAATTTAAGGGATAAATACAACTGTCCAGACAGCGCTCCTCGGCATTATTAAGAATGGGATGGACCCCCCCCCCCCGCCCCCTTCTATCATTAACCAAGGTCAAGAAGCGAGGGAGCAATACGAGCGACATCAACACGCACTTTTAGCGCCTCGTCGCTCCTACGCGCAAGGCTTGCAGTGTTTCCGTCGTGACTCTGTACTGTGTAAATTATATGTGTAACAGTGGGACTTCAACACACCCGTATCTATGTACGCAACCGGGCGAAACTTCCTTATCATGGGATTTACTATTCAAATTTTGCAGCTGCCAGCACGTAGGCAGCGAAGAGGTTTTTCTTGTTCACTAGCGCTCTCACTGAATCAATATTTCCTTTGTGTTAACAAAGTATATGAAAATAAAGCAATACTTTAGCAATTGTTATAAACATTGCCAATATATGTATGGGCGACTTAGGAAAGTCGGTCCTTTAGCACTGAAATAAACACTCGGTTTATTGTACGAAAATTATTTTACATTATCATGAATTAAGATAAATTACACATTCGAACAAATACTTGCACTGAAATAAGACGTATTTATAAAAAACTATTCTGCTTGTTATAACATCGACCCTCAATTATGAATACATATGATTGATGCCAGATGATACGAGCAAGCGCACTTTGCGTGAGCGACTGTGAAATAATGACGTATAGATATGAATGCGAGTGCGAGAGCAAGAAAGTGTGCTCTCTGGAAAAGCTGAGATATGACCTTAAGCTGTATTTATTTAACCCCACTTCATTCGTAACATGTGACTCACTGCACTCGCATTCGGGAGGTCATGGGTTCGATTCCCTGTCCAGCCATCCTGATTTCGGTTTTCCATGGTATTCCAAAATGACTCCAGGCCATGGCCGATTCCTTCCCAATCATTCCCCAATCACTCTTCCCTGTGCAACTTGCACCGTCTCTAATGACCTCGCTGTCGACGAGACGTCAAGCCCAACTACCTACCTACCTAACACGTGAATTTGACAGTTGATGAGTCAAAGTAACTAACATGCACAGGAGGCCTAAATCGACCTGCTCCACAACAGAATAGTTAAGAATACAGAAGTTAAACTTCATGTTACGCCACGAACAAGCCGAACGTGACAGACGCCTTTCGCCACATCATCGCGTGATAGCTAACTCACTAGCCGGCAGACCGGCCAATGGGGAAACTTCCGCAGCATGCAATAGCCAATCACACACGAAGTACGTACCCAGAGCCTCTCACAGCCAATCAGAGAACGGACACGCCCACATTAAAAAATCGCCACGTGAATTTATTTCTGCGTATTTATCTGTAAGAAAAACATCAGTGGGGAGTGAGACAATTGTAATGTTTAAATTTCGAAAATCATAGGAACTATTTTTGACGTGGATACGTCTTTAAATTTGCAACCATAGTGGGAGGCAATCCAGAAAATCCGATGATAAGAAAATCGGGGGATACATTGCAGCTCCGAATCTATCGTCTACATTCAAAATTCAATTACACCAATCGATTGCCAAAGGATCTAAGGATATGTTACGTTGAGTGAGGACTGCGAAACATCGCGCGCTGCCAAAAATAAGAGGGCGGGGGGGGGGGGGCACAATTTTAAGTTCGTTTCGCCGCTACTCATAACTTCCGCGTAGTATAACTTTTGACTAGGAGAAGCTACGACGCTCGTTTAGGTTTCATTCGACCGTTATTGTCTATAGCAATCTATTGTGCAAATAAAAACATTTGTGTGGCGGGGTTATGGTGAAATTGTATGCGTTTAATGTAAAGAATTAAGAAAACAATTTCGGCTTATACTCGTCAAAAAGCCAAGTCGAAATACATAAATCGTACACGGTTGGAATATCTCAAAAGCAATCCAGTGATACCCATAAAACCCCACATGATTGAGTGAAGCGGTGCGGGAACGTAAAATATGCATAAAAACCGTCCGAGCGCGTAAACGTAGATGTATTCACGCAAAACAAACGGCCTTGTCCCCATCACAGTCAAACCCATTTTTTTTTTCTTATTCTCCCTTTCCACGGGTTTTATTCTAAGTTATTCGTTTCGTTTCCCGTCGACAAAAATGTTTGTGATTTGCTCGAATTTTCGTTTAATAACCAAAGGAGCTATTCTAAGCGCATTCCAGTGTTCGTTTGACTTCACTATGTTTAATAAGAAACCAGAAATGATTACGAAGCCCTTCGGGCTTTCTTTACCGAGTTTTATTATAAAAACTTGGCATGTGTGTGTATCAGATTGTTTTTTGGGACTGTGAATCGTGAAGTAATGTGCCTTCGTGCATTACAAAAACATAAAAATATATTTCAGAAAAAATACTTTAAAAGCACGAATTAACTTTTCTGTTTTAATTTGTGAAATATGTAAGTATCAGTGTAGGCTGGCTATTGCGAGGGTATCTATTATTTTATTACAGTTGTTCTTGTTCATAATGAAATTCGAGAGCATAAACACAGATTTATTCAAAAAAATTTGCTTTGAATAATGCAGTTCGTAAATTAACCCATAGGTAGCGCTAAACTGTAAATAATTATTGATAGTTTACAACAAAATTACTTTCTCATGAAAATAATTGAGTGAAAATCCATATCATATTGATATTAATACAATCGGCTAGAAACACGACAGCGTCAAGTTTGTTGTCCATCGCTTATTTTATAATCTCGGTATTATAAATAACAGGGGAAACAGCTTGTTCGTAAATACCTTTCAACCAAACAGCAGAGTGGCCATTGAGAAAAATCTTTGTGCATGTAACAACCAAAGTTCTGTCTGATCTCTCTTATCGGCTTATATGGGAGTCTATTTTAACTCGGTGCATACGAAATTAAAGTAGATTTATGGGTAATACATCACACGTCCTGCCGAGTTAGAAAATAGTACAGTGTCGTCAACAAATTTGACACACTTGCCGAACGAAGTGTACCTTTTCCCTAGAATACATTATGTTTATTTTATACTCATATGTAAAACACGCCAAAAGCAAACAAAATATTTTAAGGGCTTTACTGCTACGTTTAATGAATGTTTTAAAGCTTAAGTATTCGTAATTTTAAACAAACTCTCGTAAAATAGTCAAAAGTTCATGTGCATAGTGTTTGTATTTTGCATTTGCTAACGAAAACCCAACATCGTAGAAGGCGCGGAGGGCTGTAACGAACTATAACTTAGGATACGAAATTGCCTTTCTCGAAGATTTTATTCGTTTCGAGAGCTTTCGAAACTTTAACGAATAGCTTAGAATAAAAGCGGGTTTACGATTAAAGACTGGAGAATTAAGAATTGTACTTAATGACTCGATAAGCACACGGATAATGAAAATATGATGATTTGCAGTTTACGATTGAATTAGCAACTGTTGAATCTAGCCAATCAAAATCGTATGAGAAGTAAGAAACCGAAATATCCTGGAAAAATTGACAATTTACATATATTTTTAATTATTTGTGGTTACTGCTTGTGTAATCGTTTTAAAAAAACTCGTGAAATCTTTAGAAGGGTAAACCGATGCCAACACTAGGCATTTACATCAATAAATCTGGAAAGGTAAATTAAACCGAATTCAATAACTTCTTCCACGAAAGAAAACATGAACATGAACTATTTTTTAAATTAAGAGGATAGTGTCTCCCGATTAAAATAATTACTTTCATACGATTTCACAACACGACATAACCTAAATGCAAGCTGTAAATAGAGTTTCCCGCCAACAACAACTGTCGCTATGCTCTGATCAGCTTCTAAGTCTTGACTTGTGCTTAAGATATACAATATAACGATATCTTAAGTCACGCCAAGAACGCACAAGACGCGTCACAACCCACACACGACAGTCATATACAAATACACTCGAACACGTCGATTCATATCTTAAGCACATGGCGCACTTATTGTGGTAAGTTGCGGGGTTTCCCAAGCGACAATAACAAACCTCGTAGTTCGGGGACGAGGAAGCCGTGTGAAGCAGGTGGCGCGGCTGTTTGCTGCACAAGTTAGCGACAGTTCTCGGGCTCGCTTGGACGGCGGAGGAACACAAACCCACTCAAATCACTGCCTACCTCGCACCCCTCCCCGCTCCGCCCCGGGGGCACGGCGTCAGCGACCCCCTAGTGGCGCCTGGTCCCTGCGCCTCCCATCCCGCCGGCGACACACGTGTTTTGCCTCCCACGGGCTATTAGCAGCGCTAATTAGCTTGCTCGACCGGCCTCCGGGCGCCGTGTTTGAACAGCTGTCGCGGCGACCTCCTGCCCGGACAACGCCCGACCGAGTAGCCCGTCCCGTCCACGGACTACAAAGTGAGCTCCGCCGATTTTCGTCCGGTGCCCATGTCCCCAGGCACTGACTGGCATGGGGCCACGGTGGTCTAGTTGCCAGACTATTCGCCGGGTGAGAATCCCGGTGGGGCCACTTCCGGATCTTCCTATGTATGAATCGCACCAGACGACGCAAGGTTTTCTCGGGGTCTCCTGTTTCTCTCGCCCTTACACTCCGGTGTAACCTGCGAATCTTACCCCCAGGTGGATTTTACACCCGGGTAGGAAAGGATGGACATCCTAGCGATCGAGACAGGAAAACAACGTACTAAGAACATCGTTATACTATTGGTTAGATGTTAGTGGGGTGGTTAAATGTTTTTAATGGGGGCTTTTAAAAAAAAAAAAAATTTTCTCGGAAAGTGGTGTAGTTCCACTCTACTAATTACACAGAACACGAATTAACAACGCTTGAAAATCAGCCGGTGTGCCTTGAATCACTGTTTTGGGTATTAACTCCCCTGCTGGCGCTGAGGACTCTAGCTTGGTGCGTATTGTTTGGCTACGCTTGAAGAGTTATTTTATTTGCGAGGGGGCTGCAATTGTTCCTAAAATTGTTGTTCTACCAAGGGACATATTCTGGCGAGAACGAGACGAGGGCAATGACCTCGGGGATTATTGTCAAATTAATGTATTGTGATCAGCCGAGCGTTGTAAACAGCGTTATAGGTACTGTTGTCGCGGTTGTCAGCTGACCGCCAAGCTGCTTTAACACGTGCCGCCACTCAGGCATTAAGGAGGTAAGAATACCCTGGGTAAAATTCGCCTGCTACACCGGAGCTGTTCCATACTCGGCTCACTTCACCTTCATCGGCTCACAAGACCTCGATGTTAAGAAACGCCTAAATATCTCCACTCTTCACTGACTCGTCCGTAGAGCGAAAACGAGGTAGAGTGATCACGATGTCTGCGCAAAACAACTCCACATGTCCCAACATTGGACTGCTATCATGTCTATACTACTATCATAAACGACTCTTGAAACGACAACACTTGAAAATCACACACAACTTAGTTAATAAACGCCTTGATATGACTATACTTCTTCCAACCAATTTGTAACTCAGTTTAACCGAATTCAAATCGGCGATAGTATAAGTGGCTTGGTTTTGAAAAGAAAGATAAGACAAACACTTCCGTCCCTATTGACCATGCAACTTTGACAGCTGTGTTGGTGTGGGGTAGGTCAGTGTTGTGCACATGTGCAGAAGACGAAAATCCAGCGGATTCGCTCGTCGCCAGTACAGCTGTCAAAGTCGCACGGTCAACAGCGACATAGGTGTTTGCCTACATTTAAATTTTCAACAGACTTACCCTTTCACGTGAATAAAACATTCTGACTAACTTGGAAATATATTTTATTTACATCAAAACATCTGTAGGTTCCGGGGAATTTCCAAAAATCCTAAAGCACTTGTTTATATAAACAGTCTAGTGGCCTCAAATCACATCTATGTTGTTTTTTCATGTGCCATTGGCGGTAAAAAGCAGACCAATGTGAGGACACAAAGCGTGGCCGCTGAACAGCTCCTATGCGCACTCTACCATGGCCTGTCTTGTGACCGACGTGGAGACTAAATACGAAACAGTGCGACCTTCGTCTTTAGCTCATGTCCCAGCACAGGATCGCGATAGTAATGCCGATAGTAATGACTTGTGCAGACAGAGAAGCAACGTGAGATTTATTGTGCTTCCAACATATTCTTTGTTGAAATCAAAAATAGTTTACATATTAGGTATATCATCTTAGTTATACTATAACGTGGTCAGAAGAGAGTATCTTTCAGGGCACCTACTGTTAGGGGCATATCTACGGAAGCATGTGTGCTGACGAAGGGTTCAGTTCAGGTGGTTTGAGTGTCGATTGGTAACATAACTGTTCGATGTCAGGTCTTGGGATTGGTTAACGCGCAGTCGCATACGAACTCTATCCTGGATTCCCTTTACAGCACCCCCCCCCCCCCCCCCCCATTTTGTTTTTGTCATCGCACCTTTCTAGACTTGCGTGTCGAGAATTTCCACCTGTTTGAGTTGGTATTATTCGTAAACTTCAAAATTAATGACCAGGTGACAGCGCTAAAAATAAAGCATTTATCGAATGACAAACGACAGTTACCGCAAAACAAGCCAAAATGTACACAACGCCCAAAAAAATTTTTTGCAGGATGACCTACATACGAACGTGTGAAGATAGAACCGGCATTATGTACCTGCGCCTAAAAGGAACACGATGCCATCAACAAATTTAGTTCAGTATAAAATAGGAACAGTTCGTCCGTATTCACTCTAGGATATGTGCAAACTGCTAATATTTATATGTGCCGTAGACTTGTCTTAATCGTTGTTTGTGCAGTAAAAGAACGTTTACATGCACAGACCTGTAAAGGCTGTTCACGATAAAGCAAGCACTTATGAAATCAACATTAGAAAAATGTCGCTGTCCATGCCTGCATATATTTCAACTGGCGCACTGAGGGACATGCATCCGGTAAAGTTGGTAACTAAGGAAGGAAAGTAGTTCCATTTCTTAACGCAGAATAAAAAGTGTTAGGTAAATATTTGTGTTAACTTAAATTATTTCTTTCCCTTTATTTTTTTTTAATGCATCAAAGTGTAAAAATTATCAAATTTGTATAACATTTACTTTTCCAATAAATCCACAGTCTCAATCCACCTACGCATGAATAAAGTGATGAGGCCCATGGCAATGCTAATTTTACATAATGCGGAAGAAGATACAACATACACACAAGTGGGTCTTAAGTAGTGCTTTCAAAAGTGCTCATTTTACCGCGAACAGCCTATACACTAATGATGTACACTTCAAAAAGCTTAAGAAGGTATTTTGGAGTGAGTTTAAACTTAATTAACGCACGTCATTGTATCTAGTGATCTGTAAGATTTTGTAGCTGCAGTTATGAAATGTTAGTGGGTTGTACAAAAGGAGTAAATGTTCCCAAATACTCAGAACTCGAAAAAATAAACGATCTGCCAGTGCTATGTCCCGGTGGCAAAATGAGATAACATATTACGATTAATTCGCGTATTGCATATTTATTAATTAGTAAGAGCGTTTTATTCGGCCAGTATAATTAGAAAACTGTAACAAACAAAGTAGATTTCAAGTGCTCAAATGTAATTATGACAAAGTTGTATTAATGATCTTGTTTTTAAATCTTTAGGTACAGTTATCATGTAAAACTAACTGTTTACATATTTTTCGCAGGGATTCAGAATAATTTTGACACTAAGGTTAGAAAAATTACAATCACTGATTCCCTATCACGTCACTGTGAAGTTCGGGTATTATATTCACCGAAATTAGGCGACGACCGATCCGAACACATTATCGATTCAAAGAGGAGTTTCATCTCAGGCATGATGTTTTTAAATGGAAGTTATGTTGCGATAGGAAGTCAATCTTACCAGTATTTTCGTTACAGGCATAAGGAGGATGCTGTGAATAAATAATGAGAATAAAAACGACAACTACAAACAACTGACGTCTATGGTGTCTATGGTGCTGCATTTTACTTTGATTAAGTTTATCAGTTACTAGCGTATGACTTTAACCGAAAACTTTACATTTATTAACATGAATAATGTATTCTTTGGGTGGCCTTTAAAAAAATATGGTTAATCAAACGTACACCACTGTTCTAGCTTTCGAAATTGAACCAACTCGACCCACTTAAGTGTGACTTACAGTTATCAAACCATCCAACTATTCCATTATTTGAAGACTGGCGGTCATCTATTTCAGAAGATAATTAATGAAACTGAGAATTATACAACTCACTTAACAAACCTTAAATTTTTCGTCTTATATCTGTAAAATATAAAAACTTCCAATGAAATGGAAATTGTAAAAAAGAAATATCTCAACATTTATATCTAATATATATATATATAAACCTTACAGTGGCTTCGTGCGGTATCATAGGTTCCTAGGGTTCCCAAAGTTATACTTAAGCACGGCGGTAACAACTTTAGCCCGCTCATACGCTTGCGCGTTAAGCAAATTACTCATCATAATCACTTCTTGCATAACAGTGCCGCAATAATAGTGTTCATTGTTATGTTACATCCAAAATCACGAAATAGCATTTTAAATCAATGCCAGAGCGTTTGTTAAATCATGATATCGTTAACGAAACGCTCCTAGCTTTCTGTAGTGCCGCAGTTACATGAACCCGTTCCCCTAAGCGCACACTACACAGGTGTTTCTGTAGAATGATTTATTAGACTCTAACGTGTCCTCGCAGCTTCGCGATAGCTCCAACGCTCTTCTTAACGGACTTAAAAACCGACACCTAAGCGGCAACTCGAACGATAACATCCATAATTCTCGCGCCCGAGCCGGTCTTCGCATTTCCGCGTTACGCCACCTGAATGATAATTCCAGCGTGTGTTCTTTCCCATTGGCCCTTGATGTACAACGCAACTTCTGCACCTCGGAATGTTTAACGTAGTTGTGTGAGGAAGGGGGGGAGGACGAGCGGGATTGGTCGATAATTACACGTTGAAGGGACGGCGCTAATCCAGGGAGGCGACAGAACGACCCACCCACGGCGCGCGCTTCGAACAGTGATGCCGGGCGCTAGTTTATCGCGACCATAAATCCCAGATGGTGGCGGCCCGGGCCGGACGATAAAAACACGTAATACGTGCGCGCCTCGCCCGCCGCGAGCCAATTACGTTTCGGAACGCGCCCGCCCACCGGCCCCGCCCCCTGACCTTGGCGGCGTGTTCTGGACCGCACGACGTGATTTCCGCCGCTCGAGTGCGCGCGCGTCCTCCTAGAATTCTCTCTTCTCTACTATAAGGCTGTTCACGGTGAAGTGAGCACTTTTGAAATCAACCTTAGAAAAAAGTCACCGCCCCCCTGCATGCATATATTTCAACGGGCGCACTGAGTGGCATGCGCCCAGTAAAGTTGGTAACGATGGAGTGAAAATAGTTCCATATCTTAACCTCGAATAAAATGTGTTAGGTAACCATTTGTAATTACTTTATTACTAATTTTAATGTCTGTTTTTTTTCTAATGCATCTAAGTGTAAAAATGGGTAGATTTGAAAAATTTTCCTTTTCTAAAAATTATACAGTTTCACTTGACGTCAATTTTACATAAGGCGGAGAAATACACAACGTGCACACAATTAGATCTTAAGTAGGGCTTTCAAAAGTGCTCATATTACCGTGAACAGCCTATAACAATGGAGACAATGTAGTTCAAGGCCTTAAAGTTGAATGAAATTTTCTAGGTGAACACTTGTGACTACTGAAGTAATATATTTTTCTATCTGTGTTTTTATGATACATGCAAATGTAACAATTGGCATTGTTAAATATTTACTATTCTAATAAATTCACAGTTTCACTTGGCCCACGCATAAATAAAGTGATCCAGCCCATAGCAATGTTAATATTACATATGGTAGAAGAATTCAGAATGTTCATGTAAGTAGATGGGTATTTAGCAGGTCTTTCAAAGGTGCCCAGTTTACCGTACACAGCCCATAATATAGTCTATGCGTACTTTTTTCAAACTTTTTAAATCAAACCTTTCAAAAATCATCCCACGTATGTCGTGTTTGGTTGTTTCCTAAATAAACGTTCATGACAAACGTGTTAAGCTTTTGTTAACATAGCAATATCATACTTTAAGTTAAATTAAACTTCTACTTATATTTCACCTGTAAATTATAAAATTTAATTAATATTTAACACGAATAAAATCTGAGGCCACGGTGGCTGAGAGGTTAGCCTGCTCGCCTCGTACCAAGGCGATCCGGGTCCAATCCATGGCCGGGTCTCTCCGGATTTTCGCATGTGGGAATCCTGCCGGAGGATGCCGTTGGTCGGCGGGTTTCCTCGGGGATCTCCCGTTTTCCCCGCCCTTTCATTCACTCATATCAATCACACTCATCGGCTCTCTAGACCTCGATGTTGAGAGCCGTCCAAATCTCTTCACTCACCCACGAATAAAAACTGTGAGAAAATACGTGTATTGGTAATGCCTAGTATAGGCCGTTCACGGTAAAGCGAGCACTTTTTAAAGCTATTTCGTTAGACACAATAACCAATAAATACATTTCATTGTGGCCTCGGACTTTTGGTTTTGGTTATGGTGAATGTATACACTATGTTTATTACTCACGTGGAAGGGTTTACATTAACAAGCTGTGGAAGGATATAAATTGTTTGAAAGAAAAAAGTAACTAGGGCTTCAAAAATGCTCACTTTACCGTGAACGACCTACAAGAAAAAGTAGTTACACAGAATATTATTGTAATTAGTAGGAACGAATGCGGTGCGTTGTCCTTTTGGTGTAATTTTCTAGACCCTGTTTAGGCTTTATTTTTATGAGGAGGAGGAATAATTTGAATTTGTAACTCATGCAGGGCTTCAGAAATATTTGAAGTAACCATTAATGGATTACAGTCAACCAAACATTACGAAATTATTGCAGATTAACTGTCGTCATCATTTTGTAACAGGTGACCGCCGAGAAGAAAAAGTAGATTAATTTTCGCGAAAGACTCCTAACACGACAACACGAAGAAAAACGAGACTATAAATATTTGAGGAAGTGCGCCTAGGCTTTTACCCTATTCCCTGCCAGCCCACAAAACGGAAAACAAATTCTCTACTTCCAAGTTTCGGAAAAAAATACACCGAATGCTCGGAAATTCCCCTTACAAACTTCTAGGACTTGTAGAGGAGACTGAGTAGAAAATCTTTTGAACAGGAACCCATGTCCGGAAACGTACCGTTTCCGTGCTATTGTCAATTTCATATAAGTGGTCTCAAAATTGACGGTTCTAGGAAAGTAGGGCCAATGGCATCTGGGTGGCTATGTATCCTTCTGCCACAGCTGAACTGTCACTGAAGGCGGCTGTTTGAAAACAAACACTATGTGACTGCCAGTATTTGTAAACAAACAACACATGACAGACTGTTTTTGCAAACAAACTGCATGTGCCTTCTCCCAAATGACTTTTAGAAGCTGTGAAGGGCTGTTCAAACAGTTGCAGGATGAAAAAAAATCACTTTTTTTATTTTAGTTTATAAATATTGTATGTAAATGGCTAACAGCCCATGTAATAAGTCTATAAATTGATAGGTTTTTTTTACGTTACAAGAAATTGTAACCAGGATGCACGAAAATGAAATTGTGTTTTGACTGTCAAATGAATAAGATATTTTACTGTTTTTTTAATATACGGTACTCGAAATACATTAATAACTAATCTTGTCACACTTACATGAGGAAAGTTCTTGTAAACATAAAAATTTAGCATGGTTTCCACGAACACCAAATACCAAGATCCCCCCCCCCCAAGGATTGCACAAATTCCGAAATACCGCCCCCCCCCCCCAAGTATACATTCTTACATACAGGCTATGCCTACTATTGAATTAATAGTACATAATTCAGCTTTGTGGTATGATATGACAACAAACTCTGTACAGCTTGATACTTTTATGGTGGCTATAATTCTCAGGATGTTAAAGTATGTAGGTAGCCAAAATAATATTTAAGCAACTGTTACTTAATTTCAGTAATTTTTATAACTCTCATTTAGTAACTCAAATGTTAAGTATTGCAGGTCTACATACAAAATACTTTAATAACTTTTCTCAAATGCCTACGTGTTCAGATTGTCATGCTGCGAATAAAAAACTTATTTCTGACTAAGTGTTGATATTTACACTAAAGTTCAGTCGCACAACCTCCCTCCTCAAAATTGTGAATACAGTCCTAGGCTTGTTCTCGGGTACCTAATGAAAAACTGTATTTCAGTTCAGAGATGTTACGGAGCGCTCTAGAGTAGCAGATATGACCTACAGCAACAATATATCAAACGAGCATGTTACTGACACACTTAAAATATGCTCCACCTACCCAAGATTGAGACATCATACAGTTCATTTTCCTTAGCGATAAATTTTGGAATGTCGCAGTTCCTGCTGATGCATGAGACACTTCTTTATGATGTTGGAGCACCTTCGTTGGATGCTTAAATTGAAAGAATTTTGTTTGATAAGCATGTTATAATTTACTTGATATCAAAAAGTTGTCTTTCCAATGTAAATCCTGTTTATGTGAATTATTCTTCCGTTACTCTTATAATATTCTTATCAACGTACGTTAAAAACATATGAGAGCAAAAACTTTGAAACCCACATGTCATTATGTTACTTTCAAATACAACCTTTAAAAACAGGAAAAACCATTAAAGTATCCCTGCGTAACAAACTTGACAAATTTTATATACGTTTAAAAAAAATACAAATGATACAACTTACAAGTTTGTATGGCCAGTAAGCTTTACATTTTGAAACCCTCCAGAACCAGATTGTTATAGTTTAAATCAATAATAACACAGATAAATGTACATAGCAATGAAATGTGGGCCCAATTAATTTTATTTCAAGGGAAAAAGGAAAAATTGAGCAGAGTGAAAGGGCTTTAGTTTATCGTCTTTCGTGAGGCGGGATTATTTAGATGTTCTTACGATGCCTGAATCACATAGCCCCAACGCGCATGACACGACGGCTAACGGCCAATGAAATACAAGATAGACTGCTGTAAGCCCGACCAATTCTGTCGTCCGACCAGCAATTTCGGATTAGAAATGATTTCTATTCTTCGTAGTGTCGTGCGGCACGACGCACAATACAAAACGTGTTACACACGTCGCTGTTCGCATTCGTACAGATGCAGCAATATATACCTGCACACACTTTGACCAAAGTTAACCTTACACACGAATTTATGACGTAGACAAACAAATATTATTCACTCACCACAAAAGTGTGGAAAGTGCGGCATTTTCCAGGCCACGTGCATTTCAATAATCGTATTAACGGTTTACGAATACATTTACAAAACACGCAAACATTCTGTTGCAACCTTTTGAACACGTGTTTTTCTATGGCAATCCTCGCGAGTTTACTTCAGTGAAATCACGTTTGTTCGTCACTAGTATTAAATAATTTATTTGCAAAATCATTCAGTAAAATCAACACTGCGCACGTTTCCTGATATAGACAAACTTAAACTTATATACGGAAATTATATTCGTAGCACTTCATTGTGGAAGGCGGTTAGGAAAATGGCGAAACGAGCAGTATTAACGACGTGCCGATTAATATTACATTTCACTCAACAAAACCCACTACAACGGTACCTACAACCATGTTTGGAAAAAGCAAATAAAAAGTTATTAACTACCGATTAAAAATTCCGACAACACCAATAAGATATTTGTATAATAAACGCGATGAGAAAAAAAGCACACGCACAACTACCTTCACCGGGCTGGAAACATAAACATGTCTAGCCATTGACTGGAAACGTTTACTGTTCGTATGTGTCGACATACTCTTGTCATACATACTAAACATGTTTTTGAAGTCCCATTACTAATAGCCAAGAACATTTTATATTGTTTTAGAAACATAATCTAAACCATAAATGTTTTAAGTATAATAAAATTTTAAATTACAACGTTTAGTACCGAGTACTATTTTCTTTCAAAAACATCATAAAAACAGCCAACCTAACAGCACGGATACCGCAGCAGTTCATCAGCTGATGCAATACTGTAGGAGCGAGAGCATTTACTGTTTACATAGTGTATATGTTGATCACAATGCCTGTCAAATTTGAGACCACTTACTTATATGAAATGGACAATACAATAATTTCAAGTCAAAGGGGCTCGTCGGTGCAGCGGTGCAGGAACCACGTGCAGAAGTCAACACGTGGTACAAAATCGGCTGGACACAAAGCCTGTGCCCTTTGGAGGTGGTAAAGATGTAGTTGTTGCTTACGCAGAACCTCCCAGACTATACTGAGAGCAACACCCATTGCACGCGCAATTGATCGCGTACCCGCTGACGGGCTCTGTTCAACGTGATGCAGTACAGCCTCTTCCAATTCGGGAGTGCGGCGTCTCTTTGGAGACCCACAGTCGTTCCTGTCGGCGGTGAAGGTACCTTGTTCTCGGAGCCGTTGCGTAATTTTGGTGGAAAGGATATGCGATGGCGTCGCACGTTGTGGATAATGCTCTTAATACAGCCGGCGAGCTGCTCTTCCATTACCTTCAGCTGCGCCATGCACGAGGATCATGTCCGTGTATTCCACAAACGTGTACTCAACCATGTTAATCGGAAACGCAAAAGCGCGTGAATGGGGCTCGAGGTAGAATACCCTGGCAAGGTAGACGTACATATTCAATGGTTGCATGCCAACACATTACAATCCGCGACATTGCTCTTTCCCTCAGTGGAAGTGGACGAGTGACACACCTGATTTTAACTTGTTGTAGTACGGTAACGGTACTTTTACGGACATGGGTTCCTATTCAAAAGATCGTCTACTCAGTCCCCTCTACAAGACCTAGAAGTTTGTAACGGGAATTTCTCGGCATACTGTATAAATCCTGGGCCCCCCTCGATCCGACATACTTGCTGAATGCGCCCTAAACAACCGCGACGAAAGAATGCTAATACGATGCTAACCTCGCGGGAGGTCGGATGAGGTGAATATGGAGCAGCGGTGAAATGCTAGAAGTGCCCAGAGAAAACCCTCCGGTCTATGGCAACACTCGCCACGTTTCCCAGATGCGAAGATCTGGGAGACTCCGCCGGTGATCGAACCCGGTTCTCGTTGGTGGGAGGCGAGCAGTATGACCACTTAGTGTACTAAGTGTATACGCTTGACAGGACATTCCAAACAGTTTAAGAGCGCATGCTCGAACGTATTTCCCGTGACGTTGCTGGAAGGCTGGCATCGACGACGGTAGCTGCTCCGCTCAGAACTTCGACCTCTCGACACACCCGCTTTCGCGCGCCCTCCAGAAATTGCGGCAAGAACGTTATTATCACCACGGTTCCCACCACGGGATTTGTCAACACCCCTGGAAAGCCGTTAATCTATCAGGAGCTGGTGTTCAATTAAGGTCCCCGAAGATAATTAACCCCTAGAAGGTTTACGTAGCCCGTCCTCGTCGAATCGTTTAACGCCGGCTTCTAGGAGCTTAAAGTAACTTGGCTAGTTGGGCTTTAGAGGATATGCGCGTACTCATGATCGGGCAATATAACTTGAAGTTCTACCAGACAAGAGCTCTAGGGGGATGAATAGGGCCACCTGTGATTCGCGAAAATATTCACGCGAAGGCTAGACTCCAGTGTCCTACGGCATACGTGCAGCTTTCACTTGGTTATTGGCCGCTTGTCTTTGTTGGGAGGCAGTTCTTTACCTGGCTGGGCCAATCAGAACTCAGTAACTGAGACACTGAGATTCTATGATTCACTGGCAGACATCTACAACGCGTGACAGTTAAACTCAGCCAATTAGAAAAGTGGATCTGAACTCTAGTTCTTTTGGAGTACACCTTGTCCTGAAATCTTTTCGCGAAAAACAAGCGGCCCTAGGGATGAATATTATGGGACGTATTGTTCTAATTTGCAATTCAAAACTTACATAGAAACAGCTGTTTTGTTGAAATTGCTCCACTTCCAAACATTACCGTGGATGAACGTCAAGAAAGAATAAATTTGTTTTTCGTACGTTGCTTTACGTTGAGCCAGCTGCCACGTAGAGTACGAGAAGCAGCTGGATCCCGACGCCGCATGAGGTTCACTTCTGTGGCCTGACCCGCGGGCGACAGAATCGCAACGTGTGACGGGCCCGGATTCGCGACATGTGTTTGACGAGCGGAAATACGGCGTGTTTCGAGGTTCGCGACATTGTCCCTCGTTCTCTCTCTTACGCACACACACACACACCCACACACACACGCACACACATCGCGGCTAAAAACAAGAGCCCGACCCGCCTGCCCCCTGCCTGAATATGCAGCTATGCAAATGCGCTGCGAAACGTTTAAAGTTACACAGCGACCGATATGTCATGCGAACGCATAACAAACCATTTCAGCAAATGCATAATTTATTACCGAAAGGTATTCTTTCTCGCTCTCTCTCTCTCTCTTTTTTTTACCCTTCGCGCTAGGCCATCTGCCCATCGCGTGCACTGATTCAACGGCCCGTCCCCCCTTCCGTTTACCCCGCATAGAACTACACGTCAATGAAACATAAAATAGTGAAATAGTGTCTGGCACACTGGACAAGATACAAAAAACATAACACAAAGCAGGTTCTTCGAAACACAAAATATCGTACGTTACGAGTGATTTATTGCGCAGCTACCAGTGTTATGATTTCGCATTCTGAATAGAAAGTATATACATTTGAAAATAATTAGCGTGGGTGGTCTGTGATTTTTCAACTTTTACTGCATTTCTAGAAAAAAACACTCTAGGAAACAATTCCAGCAATTAAATGTGCAACCCCACAGAACAGGTTAAACGTAACACAAGTCTTACTTATCTCTTTGTTTAATGTATGTATGTATGTATGTATGTATGTATATATATATATATATATATATATATATATATATTTGTGTGTGTGTGTGTGTGTGTGCAGCACCAGATATTATTTACCCTTTTTTATCCTCTTTCCGAAGGGCTTATGAGATCACTTTTCTGTCTGTGTGTGTCTAAGTATAGTTTTCGATCACCCCGGACACTTACTTTCAAAATGGCTGCCATTTAAAAATATGGGGCGATATGTCATATCTCGGAAACCATTCAACCGATTTAGTCCAAATTTGGTATGCAGTTAGAGCATAGTGTAAGCGTTAAATTTTGACATGTATATTGGAGTTAGTCTGCCATTTTAGAAAATTGCATCAAATGAAGAAATAAACATTTTACATTATATCTCGAAAACTATTTAACCAATTCTCACCCAATTTGGTAGGTAAGTAATATTATGATAGGCCAAGTAAACATAAGTGATTGAACTCTTTAGTACTCACTTTTAAAATGGTCGCAATCCAATTTTTTAAAGATTTATATGGTATATCTGCCATACCATTTCAACAATTTCGACCAAGTTTTGTTTACTGAAAGTATCTGTATGAAGCATTATATATACCAACAACTTACGAAATTCTTATTAACGTATACCAGTAGAGATTAAAACTTTCAAGCCTCAATTATTATCTTCAGATAAAAGAATCACAGCAATATGAATATGGAAATATGATTTAACAAAATTAATTAACCACACAATATAACCACACTGCATTCACAATTTCACAAGTAGGCCTAAATAATCTAAACGGAAATAAATTGACAAACAAACGTCAATCATAATTGTGAAGCAGCTATTAAAGAACAGTCAACACATGATAACAAAGATTCTTGTGATGTATTATAATCACAGATACGTGTTAAGGTATACATTTATGTATCTATCTGTGTACATATCTATAACTTTCGGTCCAGGGAGAATCAAAACAAAACCTTAGATAGCAAAATTCATTTGTTAAAAAAGGAACACGAAAAATGACGACAGTTATAGTTACTGAAATAGCTATTAATTTAGTTACAGTTAACACTACTGAAAACTTAGCGTAACGGTGCTATTATGTTCGTTACTAAAAAAAAGTAGCTGTTACAAGTAAAGGTGTTACTTGTAACATTATATTTCTAGTCCCTGCTACTGGCACAAGTTACAGTGGTATAATATGTTGCAGTGGCCAAGAAATCTGACATAAACCAAACAGACGAATGGACGAGGCTGCTATGCAATACTATAAAAACAATTGAAGTGTTTTACTTGAGGAAGCAGGCATTACGCGGAGCTGGAGTACGTAAATCGCGGCAAAGAAGAACCTACAAAAGCAAAGTATTTCTTCACATGACATAATATTTACTTATTACTTGCACTGGCTGATTAAGCCATGCTTCACTTCGCACGAGTGGACCAGCCATACAATTTTGAGTGGTGTTGCAGGGACGGGCAGTAGGTAAGTAAATCAGAACAGAGCATAATGAAATGGTATCAGTACCCAGGTGAAGGCCATAACTGGTATTAGTTACTTAAATTTAAAATAAATTTGGAAAATAGTAGAAACATAAAATTTGTTGCGTTATAAAAATTAAAAACTGGTTAAATAAAAAAATTACAGAGTTACGGTCTAAAAGACAAGGTAATGTTATAATTCTGAAATGTCGAAAGTTAAAATTCCTCTGCCTTCATCCTTGAACCCTCTCCCCCCGACCTCTCCGGAGACAGAGGGGCCGACGGTTGTTGTCGTTTTCGAGAGGTGTCCGTCGTGTGTTTGATGTTTGTGTCTGTGTTGTGATGGTGTACGTGTAATGTTGTTTATGTAGGGTGTTGTACAGTGTAGGTGTTGTTCCTTTAGTTTATTTGTTTTTGTGTGTATCTGTATTATTTATGTCTTTGTGGGTCGGGCGAAATCAATATACAAGATACACGAATGTCGCTAAAAGATTTCCGCAATTTCAATACCCTACGAGCGTGCCAGTAGTTTCCTTTTGCTTATTGGCGGCGTGTGTCTGTGAGAAACATTTTCTTAGTTGACTGGCTAATAAGAATTAAGCTACTCCGATACTGTACGACTCTGATTCGGGGACAGACATTTAACACGCGTAACAACTAGATCACCCAATCACAAAAGTGGATCTGAGCTAAAGTGTTTTGAAATACAACGGGTCGTGAAATCGTTTCGCGAAATTTGGGTGCTCCTGTGTATTATTAGCGAGGGCTCAAGAGGAACATTTATTACTTTAGTTTCAAAAATTGTACTAATTATTATTATTATTCACAATCTATCTACTATCTAGATTGGTAGCTATTACTTTTATTAGTCATTATATTTCAATAAGAGAGATACTTCTAGAACCCATTCCCAAGAGAACATTGCTACATGAATATATTAGTTACACGCTGTTCACGATAAAGTGAGCACTTTTGAAATCAATCTTAGAAAAAAATCACTGCCCATGCCGGAACCTACTTCAACGGGCACACAGAGTCACTTGCACCCGGTAAAGTTGGTAACGATAGATGGAAAATAGTTCCATATCTTAACGTCGAATAAAAACTGTTAGGTAACCATCTGTGATAGTTTCAATTATTTATTTCGCTTTCTGTTTTTTAATGCACCAGTGTGTAAAAGTTAACAGGTTTTTGAAATGTTTACTTTTCTATAATAATTTCACAGTTTCACTTGACCGACGCATGAATAAAGTGATGAGGCCCACGGCAATGTTAATTTTACATAAGGCGGAATAATACACAACGTGCATACAAGTAGCTCTTAAGCAGGGCTTTCAAAAGTACTCATTTTGACGTGAACCACCTGTAACAATTTCGAAGGATTGCTACAGT
The DNA here is from genome assembly GCA_029891345.1 of Dryococelus australis. NCBI lineage: Eukaryota > Metazoa > Arthropoda > Insecta > Phasmatodea > Phasmatidae > Dryococelus > Dryococelus australis. The sequence continues at coordinate 92,888,810 of CM056996.1, read as the reverse complement.
GGGCTTTGATATTTGAGAGGAGGGGGGGGGGGGGGGGGTCCTGAATCCGGGAAGTCGGCGATTCCCCTGGACACTTGTCTAATTATTAAAAGTTTTATTTTGTTATTTAAATTTTGGGCCAAAACGCTTAAATTTTTATACCAGTTCTGTTATGGTCTCCATATGTTATCTCCCCCATTTCTCTCGTAAAGAGAAGTAAATGTGCACGCGCGTGGCGGACAGCGGTGGTAGGACGTGGGAGCATTATGTGTGTACATGCGCGGGAGAGCCAATTGTCGAGTGAAGGGATCCAGCCAGCCTATCGCCGAGTGACACTGGGCCCCGGACGTAATGAGGAAGACGGCTATCACCCGGCAGCCCTGGCGAGCTGCAAGGTCGTGGGAATACTGCATCGAGTTCGCCCTGCAAGAACAGTTCGTCGCCCCTCGCTACGGGGATATCCAGGGTAAAGTGAACATTTTTGAAAGCCCTCTCATTTGGTATAATACTCAATAAATGTATTGTATTGTATACGGCTTTTCAATGTCCCCCGGTTTTTATACTTGAGAGCCTAGCAGTGAACGGCTTACATATTAACTTATAACCTAACTAAATTTATTACCCATGCCTTATCCGGGCTTCAAACCCAGAACCTCCCGCACCCCAGATCGGTGGCGCACTAACCAACTGCGCCACGGGAGGCGGGCTGTCAATAAATGTATTTTATTTTAGCCTCAGACGTTAATTTCCGAGTGCGGTGGAATACACACACTGTTTTTATTAGTTAAATTGCAATATTTCCTATAAAAGGCATTTTAAGTATTAAAAAAATGGCAGACAGGAAAAAATAACTACTGCATCAAAAATGCTCACTTTAGCGTGAACAGTCTATAGAAGTCTTGCATGCCGAAGGCGTAGAACCGCCATGTAGTTTACTGAAAAGATCTGGGCGGCTCTTAAAATCGGGGTCTTGAGAGCCGATGAGGGTGGAGCGAGGTGAGTATGGAACAACGCAAAAATGGAAGTGCAGGGCGAAACGTGACGTCCCCGAGAAAATCCGGCAAACCGGCGGAATCGTCCGGCACAACTACCACGTGGGAAAATCCGGGAGTGATCCGGCTGGGAATAGAGGGCCTAGCTTGGCATAGGTGGGAGGCGAGTAGTCTGAGACCTAGGCCACCGCGGCCCCGCCGTACAGTGTACGTACTTACAGACGGCCCGGATATAAAGCCCTTGCATTATTTAAAACTTTAGAATTTGATTTTACGTTTGCTCCCCGACGTATCGTTTCCTATATGCTATTCACGGTAAAGTGAACACTATATGAAGCCCTCCCATTTGGAATAATAGTCATTAAATATTTTTTACTTTAGCCTTATACGTTAACTTTCGAATTCGGTGACATATATACTCTGTAATTATTACTTACACGGCAATATTTGTCTTAAAATGTGAGGGAATGATAAAAAATAGCAGATAGGAAAAAAGTTACTAGGGCCTCGAAAGAGCTCACTTTACCGCGAACAGCCTGTATGCAGCTTCACTCGATGGAATTGCCAAAGATAAAGTCTAACACTCTTGGTATTACGAATTCGAAATGTTGAAACTAAAAGTCAATGTAAAGCAGCCACTTTGCCGATAATATGACAGAGATTTTGTTGAATATATTTTTTATTATTGTGTGATTTTCTATCGGCACAATTAATCAAGCTCGTCTAGATTAAGTAAATGGCAGACGGATGTAATGCAAAGAGTGTGTGTGTGTATGTATGTGTGTGTGTGTGTGTATATATATATATATATATATATATATATATATATACACACACACACACACACACACATACGGATTTATAGATATGAATAAAGTAAACAAGGGAGTTTTTTGTTTTGAAATGAAATTATAACATACATTTTTAAGCCTGTTTTTAAAATGGCGCGTATAATTTATTCGTGGATAGTATATAATGGGTTACATAACAAGATACATATTTTTGCACAGATTTTATGACTGATTTTCAATTGCCTGTACTTTGACTTTACATCTGTTTTTTGTATCGGTATTTTCGTCAAAGGAAAGAAAATGTACAGTCAATTTATGAAGTTTTCTATTTCGTAAGGACCTATTGGCTTTCAGTTTATAGTGTTGTGGGGTTGACCGGGGGGGGGGGGCGTATTAGGGAAGGGAGGGAAGAGATTTAGGCGGCTCTTAACGGCGAGGTCTTGAGAGCCGATGAGGGTGATTGAAGTGAATATGGAGCGGCGCTGGAATGAAGGGGCGGGGGAAACGGGAGATCCCCGAGAAAACCCGCCGACCAACGGCATCGTCCGGCACGATTCAGCGTGTTAGCTACTTTGCCTTTTTGCCTTTGAGCATGTGCATGTCTAAGTTGTGTCTGAATCTACTGCAACATATCATAGTTCACTCGCCCTTCATCCCTTTAGTATAGCCTATTCGCAATATATACACACTTTTTGAATCAAACCTTTGAGAAAACACGCTATGCATGTTTCCTAAATGGGTCAGTTATCACAAGTGTCTTGTACTTCTGTTAACATAAAAGTATTTCTTTTTTTTTTTAATTGAACTTAAAAAAATATTTTATCTATATATCAAAATATTTCTGCAGTACGCGATATGATGTAGGCCTAATAGAGAAATATGAGTTATAGGAAGTCTTGCAAGCAGCATATTTTTAAGCGAAGTATCGTCTCTTGCGATGCCCCCCCCCCTTTTTTTCAACTATTAATTAGTATGAACCAAGGCGCTGCTAGAACTCAGAAACAAGACGACCTAATAGTTTATTTGTTGATGCCTGGCAGGTGATCCGAAAGTCTGTGCGAAATAATGAGATGACAGCGAATAACACATCAAACATAAGAAAAAAAAACAGTTTCTGATGATTGTTTATTGAGATACCGTGCGAAGTATCTGACCTGTGTCCTTTATGTGAGAGGTGACTTAATCGAATAGCAATCGCGAGTGAACTCGGTCACTGTTACCACAATTAAATTGATGATGAAGTGTTTAGACGGTGCAGATTGAATGCACGCGTGACAATAGCGGACTTTGTTGTACTTCGCCCGTTGAAATTATTCTAAATTTTCATAACTTGAACCATACTATAGCTAGGGATAGGAAAATTTCGCGAGTTCAATGACATCTAGGCTAGACTCCACAGCCCTTTCTATAATCAAGCCTTAGATATTTGTTCATTGGCTGTTGCCCCACAGGGTAGACAGTGTTACCTCAGACCTGGCAGTATGGGGTTTGCTACTTATTTCCTTGTAAGTCTGCTATTGGTTCAGAGTCATTCAGGGCGTGTCTAATAAAACAAACAGTGATCCAATTGCAAAGGTGATTTCAGTGTACGCGTGTTTGACATCTATCTTGTCCTGAAATGAATTCGCGGAATTTTCCTGTCCCTAACTATAGCACATAATGTTGCTCGACGTGAAAATCAGGTTCTAAGGCAAGCGTGTTAGTGTAAATAGTTCGGAGCTACCTTAGTCCGATATTACCTTCAGAAGTGGTTGTACAGATGTTACAGAGTTGCTCGGCGATGCTCGTGTTTCGCATCAGTGCTGCCTCTGCCCCCGTAGCTGTCTACTAGTGGACACGACGTCATGTGCACGGCCTGCCCGACACAAATCGAGGAATGGAACGCTCCGAGCAACGTCTGACAGTTACACAAATGTTTCCTTTCACGTTATCCTAGACGAGGTGCTTGTTAGCAAGTTAGCGAGCGTCTCTCATCGTTTACAAAGCCCCGTCTACAAACTGCGACGTCAATGTGACAGTACTTCAATCCCAAAGTCAATAAAGTCCAGCTAACAACCGCAGATATACTGATCTCCTGTGTCGGTGGTAAGGTTAAAGTGAACCAACTGCCTATGGAGCACTGCACCCGACTATGCAACGTAAAGAACTCATAAATAAAGTAGTACAGTCACCATAAAAATTGTCAGAAAAGTGCAATTTACGGTGTATATAAAAGAAACAATGTATATATTTTCCAACATTATACAACATTTTACTAAAATATACTTTTTAAATGTAAATAATAATCGAGTAAAATAGTCTGTATTTCTAAAAACATTTAAGAATATTTCCATTCTCGATGCTTCAGAAAGCAAAACTTTGCAAGACAGTCTTCATTATGGAATATTGTTATAATGTTTACTATGATTGCATGTAAGAAAATTGTAATAATAATGTAGTAAATAATTTTTATAATTGATTTTATGTGGGTCTATTTGATACCAACATTTATGGCTGAAACTGACGTAAATAAAGTTAATTATAAAATTGATATGATACATTATTACTATGATTTTATTACACACAATCATAGTAAACATTATGACGATTTTTTTTTCGAAGAAAATTTTCTTGTAAATTCTGTTTTCCGAAGCATCCAATTCTGAAATGGGTTTTAAAATTTGTTCAAAATGCGGATTCTACGTATCGATTTTTTTACATAAAAAAACTTATTTTAGTAAAATATTTTCTAATGTTGAAAAATATATACGTTCTTCTTTCATATACAGCATAAATCACACTATTATGACAATTTTTATGGTGTCTGTACTAATTCTTTATGATTTCTTCACATTGTACAGTCAGATGCAGTGCTCCATAGATAGTTGCTTTACTTCAACCTTAATAGAGAGTGCTTTCAGAAAGAGGCGCTAGAGCTTAGTAAATGAACAACTCTTAATGCCGTTATTTCATAGCAATGAACTTATTGTTACGCGCTCGCTGCTTCGCATCCCGTGCGAGCGAGTGGAAGTGAAGGAAGGCAGTTATATGACAACGACGGCAGCCAGTCAAATGATTGTTTTGATTTATATGCGAGTTTTAGGCCGGTGGTCGCGTATCTGTTACAGGAAACGGCCGACACGATAATCCTTTATGCAGCCCGCGCTGCTGACCCTGGTTGTATTGAGTTTCTGCGTCTAGCCGAGGGATTTTCTAGCGGTTTACTGCAATAGATTCTGTTCGCATGACTCGGGGTGTGTCGAACTATCCAGAGCCTCCAGTCTGGGGAGTTTTTTGTTGAATGAATGAGTGGCTGAGTTCCGAGCGATAGAAGACGAGCAGCATGAGAAGTGTCCAGTGGAAGTAAAATCTGCAGCTGCGAGTATTGGACTAGATCCTTAAGTGAAAGACATTACAAATGACGGTAAGACAGACTGCACGTGTGTTAATGATGAGTATGAGTTTATTGAATGTAACGAAACAGCGACATTGAGAAGGACGTTAATTAGAATTGAAAGACAATAAATATTGCACTCACTAATAAATAAAAAGACTTAGAGTGGAGACAGATAACTGGATGCTGTAAACAATTGCTGTTTGAATACATTAGAAATGTAATATTTCTTTTATTTTTTTTACTAAGACCTCCATCTCACGAAATCAGATACGCCCTTCAGGCGTCCTATGTGAATGTGTGTGTGTGTGTGTATATATATATATTTATATTTATATTTATATTTATATTTATTAATTTCAAAGTTATATTTTGAGTTTTAAACTACAATCGGACAGATTTTCCCCAGATTAGCTATTTTTGTGCGACAGAATGTTATTTAACATGTTTTAACAACATACTCAGAAACACGTAGAGATGCACTGTCGCATAATTCAGACAAAACGGTAGCACTTTTAAACGTACGCAATTTCCAAAACTGTTGCTAAGCAATTCGTTGAAAAGAGTAAAAGTTGGACTAAATAACTAAAACTTAAATTTGACAGAAGTAAAAAATTTCTCATGATCTTTTTCGTTTACTTACTTTTGTGTAACACGTGAACACAAAGATGAATGTGAATTTTATAATTTCCGACCAACACACATCTTATGCATACATCGAACGAAAAGTAAAGAAGGCATATGAATTCTTACACCTAATGTCTATGAAATGCTCCTTGAAGGCCGGGTCGTAATTTTATCTGTGTAAATATATATAATAATTATGCTTTTTACTACGAGAGGCTAAACAGGGTCCTAAATACTGTACAATATCCGATTAATTTTGAAAGCATATGCTAAAGAAATATACTGGCGTTTGTATATAATGCACTTCGAATCAGTGAAAAACCACTGATTCGCAGTGAAAATGGCTCCACTTAGAATCAGTAAACAAAACACTGATTGTTTCAGTGGAAAAATTACGCTAGTTGAATGAGCGATGTGAAGAATCTCAGTAATTCTTAGTGAAGCCGTTTTCACTGCGAATCAGTGGTTTTCCACTGATTCCTATTTAGAGTGTGGTGACGGAAAAAGACCTACTTTATAATATCTCCTCCAATGCCGTCGGACAGAAGTGAACCCGGGACAGAAGTGACCCCGCGACCTGCCAATCGAAAGTCACGTCTGCCACTACATGGCCTAATATGCTTAGTATGGCTTTACACATAGACCTATTTATATACAGACATCCCGATTACGAAATTTACAACATATTAAGCACAATAATAATGCCGAGAAAGGCTATTCACGCTAAAGTGAGCACTTTTGGAAGAATTGCTTGAGATCTACTTATGCGCATTGCATATTTTTCCGCCAAATGTAAAATTAATATTGTTGTGGGTCTAATTATTTTATTCAAGCGTAAGTCAAGTAAAATTGTAGATTTACAAATAAGGTAAATATTTTATAAATTTGTTAAGTCTAACACTTATATACATAAAAAAAAAAATAAGGCAAAATTAATAATTACAGTATAGACAATTCACGGTAAAATTAGCACTTTTGAAAGCCCTTCTTGAGATCTACTTGCATGCACATTGTGTATTCTTCCGCCATATGTAATATTAACATTGCCGTGGGCCTCGTCACATTATGCATGCGTCGTTCATGAGAAACCGTATAATTATCAGAAAAGTAAATATTTTACAAATCTGCTCATTTTAACACTTTGATGCATTAAAAAAAAATGGAGTATGAAAGAAATATTTTAAGTTATTATAAATGACTACCTAACACTTTTTATTCGACGTTAAGATATGGGACTACTTTCCGTCCATCGTTACCAACTTTACTAGGCGCATGTCACTCAGTGAGCTCGTTAAAACATATGCAGGTATGAGCAGTGATATTTTACCAAGGTTGATTAAAAAAGTGCTCACTTTATCGCTATTAGCCTTTACTTACAAATTTTACAGCCAACACTTTTAATAATTCAACGTTACGCCGTTAGAAACTTTACTGGTTGCGGCAGTGACATTTTTCAAACATTGATTTCATAGGTGCTCGATGAAACGTGAACAGTCTATTTTGTTCGACTTCCAAAGTTATTGCAACTTCAAGTTTTAAAATATTAAAATGTTATCTATGCCTTATTTCATTTTCCCGGCGTGTACCAGTAAAGATCAATTCTTGCGGTACCACCAGGTGAACGTTGACTGCAGTATTCGCACAAACTTTTTTCTCTGTGAAGCGAGTAATTAATGGACGCAGCCCGCAATCAAAAACAAAGCTAGAATTACCATATATTTTTCATATTTACTGCATTTATGTGCTTTTGTTTGCTCACTGACAGAATCCCATGTTTCAGTAGAGAAGAGGTTTTCCTCTTGTTGGTTATTTTGGTTGTTGGAAAAAAATTTCCATGGAAATGGATACGAAAAATATATCATAATATTTGAATTGATTATTTCAAAACATCCGAATAGATGATTGAAAATAAATTTAGGTTGCAGTGAGAGAAGCCTGCGGAATAAGTAGAAATATTTGTTTAACTACAGTTTACGCTTCTGCAAGATTATAGAGTGAACCAACTTCAACAGTTCAACGAGGCCCAAATTGACACCTGTGAAATCAGTTCATTTCACGGGGAGTGTTTCACTTGTCATCTAGTTTAAATAGAGTATTTAAATTTAAGTGTACAAAATCATCATGAGTTTGCAGTCCTTATACTATTCGTACAATTAATGCAGGATTGTTGATATACTGTATGCCAATTTGCACATGCAGACTTTAGAAAGACAGTAGGTTATCGCAAAGCTCTTGCCAATCATGATACAAGAATAAAACAACAGAAACCAGTATGAAAATATGTCATTAATATGCTGAAATCCCGAGTGTAATTAGACACGTAAACAAACGTTGAAATGCAAAATCTGCTAACTTAACAGCGATGGAGCAAAATTCTTTCTTCGCTTCTTCCACGAGAATTTTAAATGAGTGGGCACAATGATGAGGCAGAGAGAATTTCGCCCGTGTTCATACGCAATCCTGATGCGACGAGAAATGAATATAACCATGCTTATTTTTCGATAAATACGGAAAACTGAATCCGTTTAAATAACGTTTCTAATAAATTCGGAAATTTTCAGGCTATTTTTTTACCGAAACATATCTGTAAGTAAACGGAAAGTTGCCTATGAAAGTACGGTACACAATAATCAGTTTTTACACCATTCAGGGAGGAAAATACCGATCCCATATTCCTGGTGGGGTAGCTACCGAATTCCTCATGGGGGAAACATTGCGGACGCTGCCGTAAGCCTGTAGGCTTTTTTGTGGGGACTCCCGTTTCGTCCTCCACTAATTACATTCCGCCAGTGCTCCATAATCACCTAACTTCATCTGCATAAGCGCCAAAAATCAGAGTTCATGTCTCTAGTTGTCATATAGGCAGGGATAGGAAAATTTCGCGAGTCTAGTGACCTGTAGGCTAGACTCCACAATCCTTTGTATAGTCGAGCTTAAAAGGTTTGTTCATTGGCTGCTACCCCAGTGCTACCCCACACCTGGCAGTATGGGATTTGCTTATTGTGCCCTTGCAAGTTTGCTATTGGCTCACACTCTTATAGGACGTGCGTAATAAATTCTAATCGAATGGCAAAGGTGACTTCAGTGTACACGCGTTTGAAATCTAGCTTGTCCTGAAATGAATTCGAGAAATTTCCCTATCCCTACACATAGGTCTCGCTGTAAGCAGATGTGTCTATTCTTATTTAAAAAATAACTATGGAATATTTCACTAAAAATAATTTTTCAGGACAGTCACGAAAGTCGATATTTCGTTGCAATTTATAAACTTGGTTATTGAAACATACATGTGGTCGTTGTTAAGTGTCAGATTTAGCAAATATCGCCGTAATCAGCCCCCTGTTTATCCCGTTTTTTTTTTTTTTTAACTTCAGCGACAATAATGTATCTTTTCTGAGCAGATAGCGGTAATGAAACCCTATAGTCGCCACACAAAATTCTGAGGAAACATAACACGTGCGAGGCTTGCTTAGGCCTATTTTATATTACATCGCCGTAGCAATTCTTCCTTATTGACGGATGATGTCACCTTGAGGCGTGTGATATTTTTATTGGCTATTCATAGTAAAGTGATCACTTTTGAAAGCCCTCTCATTTGGAATAATAGTCAATAGATATATTTTATTTTACCTTAGACGATAACTTCCGAGTGCGGTGGAATATACAAACTGTATTTATTACTTAAGCGACAATATTTTTTAACGAGATGGTTTAAGGATTAAAAAAAAATGACTGCAAGGAAAAAGTAACTAGGGTCTCAAAACTGCTCACTTTACCGTGAACAACCTATACGCAGGTCTTTTTGCGAACGGAGCCGCGGTTGTGTGGCGGTCAGACTACTCGCCTCTCACCTCGGTGGACCGGGTTGAATTCCCGACGGGATGTGAGAAACCGTGTATGACTATGCTGATGGTCGGCGGTTTTACTCGGGGACCTCCCCCCCCCCCCCACCACCAACCCTTGCATTCCGGAGTTGCTGCGTAACTCAGCTCGTTTCACCCTCGTCGGCTCTCAAGACCTCGATGTCAAGAGCCGCCCAGATAACTCCACTCCACTTCACTCTTTTCGCGGATGCTAGTTTAATAGGGCAAGCGCGATTTCGAAAGGTCCCGCAACTCGTGGCGTGGTGCGCTGCAAGTTGATACCCGAGCTGCTATCCTCTCTCCTTAGAGGATGGACGATGGCAGCTCAGCAGTAAATTGTCAGCTATGGTGACTGACTGAAGTCTCCTGAATTAATCACTTCCCCTCGAAGAGGAGGAGGGGGCTGCAGCACCCCTATTGTTCGAGCATGCGAGCCGCTGAAATTACGCCTAATTTGTATTATTTCGTCTGCGCGGGGAAGGATGAAGGGAGGGCAGGGCCAGCCACGAATTGATGCCGGCAGAAGTGCCACTTACGAAGACCGCGGGCCTGCCTATTGTAAGTCGCTTCCTGCACAGTAGGTTCCAGTATTAAAAGAAAATCGGCCGTGCATAATCGCGGAAAAGCCCCCTCCGGGCTTGGTCGCACAATGGCCACATTGGCCCGGGCTCCGACAATAGCGGCAAGGGCTCTACCAACCAGCTCTCCGGCAAGACGTTATATTAAAACGATTGTTGGCAACACTGTCCTTTTGTCGGGGGTGCGTCGTACCATCCCCTACCACTTCCCCCGCTCCCCCCACCTATTCTATCGCAAAGGCGTAGCTAATATATGTATATATTTTGTCATGCAAAACTCGCTCTTTCGTTGCTACAGTTGTCGCGGAGGAGAAAATTGTTGGTCGCGACAATTGCTTGGTTCTTCTCATAGGGGTAGTTATTGTCCACGGGTAGCCCCGTCATTTACAGAGAGCGTATTTTCGTCGCGTCGTGGCGTTGGGGTGGGTCACAGAGGAGGAGGGAAAAGAGGGAGGTTAATTGACATCTGTCCGAAATTCGCAAGCGTTCAAACAACACCCGCGGAAACGATTCATTTCGTGGACCCCGTGATTGCGCGATCCGGCCGTATTCGTGTCAAAACACTCAACGCCCTCGCTTTTTTAGTTACAGTACTTCTGACATTTCAATTACACACAGTCGCTACAAAGCTGGTTATATCGAACCCTCGACTGCCATTGAATAATGTTAATGCCTTCTCCGAACATAATGTGCCGCAGCTACTTAGAAAAATTAAGACATTTTGTTTCAAATATACGATGGTATACCCTTGGATTTGGGGGGGGGGGGGATGCTTTTTACTAAGCTTCCTCGATTAGTATCAAGAAGACTACCAATGCTTAAATTAAGCATTCGAAGCTAAGTTTCACCCATCGCACAGCAATATTTGAATTTTAATGATATAAGGTTGATCAGCCATAGCCATTTTGGAATTTTTGTATTTTTCTCTAAAATGTGACCTAATAAGTGTGGTATTTTGTTTTAATAGCCAAACTGGCAAAGGGCATTGTTTATACTACGTTTTATAAAATTGGTGCTATTTGACTGATTTTCTCTTACCACTTCTGTAAACAGTAAAAAATTTCTGTGTTTGTTACAAACAACCCTTACGTAATAAGTTACCAAATATGTTCTTGTAAATTTACAGCTAAAATACTGCCTTTTTTTCAACACAATATTTTATAAAATATATATTTTTTGAATGTAGCTCAATATTCACATAAAACTTGAAGTCCACAACACTTGCTTGTTAAATTCAACACTGCTTTTACACATTCCACCATAGGGGTTTGTAAAATTTGCTGTTATTTATTTGTAATGTTACAAAAACGTCTTTGGCAGTTAGTTTCGAAATAATTATTGCACAAAATAAAATTTACACTGTAACTGGCCGCACAAAATATAATCACGCATTTCCTTTCTAAAGTAGCAAGTTCGAAAAAAAAATATCGGTAATGAATACATAAGAATTTAATGAGTTTTCTGGAAATATTATTTTAAGTTTCGTCAAACTAATGATTTCGAACCGCCTAGTAAAATAAAAGTAGTGACAAAAAAACTGATAAATCCATACTGTGCGAAATGATTCTCCCCTTGAGATTCATAAAATGCTTATCTAGAGTTTAAGTTAATAATGTCGTCATGTAGGACAGCATCAAGAACTGAACTATTACTGAAATAAACAAAGTACAATAAAACAGAAAAAAAAATAGAAATTTCCTTATGTTTTCGCACTTATAAAACTATAAATAAGTGATAATTTGATTAGCCAAATAATTATATATCAGCTCGTCGAATGTGACGTCGCCATGAGAAGAAATCGCCATTAACTACAGTGGAAAAAAAGTCAGGACACAAAAAAAGAAAAAAAAGTCTGTGTCATTACTGAAACGTACGATAAATTATATAACTTATAAGTCAGATAGAACCTGCCGGGAATCCAACCCATGAACCCATGAAATTCTCTTCACATACTGAGAAGATGGTTTAGTTGAATCGAACAAAGTTTGTTTGCGGCAACCAAATAAAATAGTTTGTTGTTGAAACCATTCACTGTTTAAAAAAAATCTTCCTTCATTTTACGGAAAGTGCTGGTAAAAATTTATCCAGAAGTGTGCGTAACCTCTCCGTAAAATTACGGACACATTGATTTTCAGAAACGGACTTACAGTAAACTTAATGGAATCTCTCCGTTAATTTCCAAGATAGTTTTCTGTACTTTCCGTTTAAAATAAAGAGAGATAGTGAAAAGGCTTTAATTTTCGTTATGTGGGTGTTACACCATATTAAAAAAATGTTATTAAAAAACTTAAAATGTATTGTACTTAAGCGAGCTTTGAACACGAGTCAAGAACTTACCAGTCTACGACTATAACCATTTTTATTATTATTAATAAATTTACTGTCACAAACAATATACAGAGTTGTTTACCCTTAATCTATTATACTCTACGCATTCAAACACAATATAAACAATAACAAAACACTCAATAAAATATCTACACAATTCTTACATGGGTGCATAAAACGATATGAACATTTGGTGAATTGGTTTTACTGACAATGTCGATGAACACATAAAAAATATTTAACGTGAGGTGCAGCGCACGACGTACACCCCGACACGTGACACTGACTTATAACACTACCACCTATCGACGATTACTACTGGAACATTACGGTGTACACTGGTAAGGACTGAGTGGTGGGCAGCGCATGACGTACACCCAACCTCGGTAATATACAAGCACTTCTTGTAGGCGTAAACGTCAACCGCGCCATGCCCCACCTATCTTGACGAAGGAGCTGGACAAAGTCTTGAACTGTCACCGGTGTCGAACGGTCAACCAGAAAACCGATCGCATGAAGTACAAACCAGGTCGCAGCTCTTCGTCGAACTGAGGGGAAGTTGAAGAAATCGCAATGAAGAATGTGCGTGTCGCTGACATCTCCACGTGCACCTACGACTTTCACTTGTAAGTTGTGGTACTTATAAGGTTTATATTTGAATTCAAAAGACAAAAGCAAAACTTCAGTTTCTATTAAATTTAGTGTATTTTTAGTGTTGCCAAATGTCACAGACGCCTGACGCTATTTTTAATGTTTGAAAGAATAGGTCATAGTCGCGTGGATAACCTTAACTGCCGCAGAAACTATCATTTTCTTGTTACAGTGGCGAAGAAAGCTTCGTGTAGAATCGGCATTGTCCGTCCCCGTAACTCGATGCCAAAGGGAATACAGATACGTTCCGTATTTTGTATTTACGGACTTGAATTCCGTTTTTCGTCTTTACGGATTACCATTCCGTGTGTACACTGTACATTTCCGTAAAACATTCCGTAAATACACGGAAATGTTTAACAGTGTATTAATTTGTTGTTCATATTTGACTGCCCCGAACTGTCTGGTTTAGTAGGTGCTACTAAATAGCTGGTTGGCTCCACTAGCTGTTTGGCTCTACTTACATAAGATTGTTTCGGCTAATATAAGGAGACTGGGAAGATCGATACGGGCTCGCACATGTAACTCTTTCGTTCGAGCGATACGTCATATTATCCTCAGATAAAGCGACTAGAAACGAAATAAGAATGTTTTCGAATACCTACAAAATAAATGTTGGACAACGTGTGGAAATAAATACTTCATGTTTTACATCTTTACATTTTAGTTTCCCGCTTAACTTGTTTTATAACGATTTTATACGAATATTACGCATAAATAAATAAATACGCTAACAGACACTATTACTGTCATAATTTTCGCGAACCTTTCAAAGAAACTCTCCAGATATATTTTCGAACGAAGGTAATAAATCAAATGAGTGACTTACCCATTTTTATACTACAGATTCAACTAACTATTTTGTTGATAGTTTAATTTTCAGATTATATTTATTCAGGCGAGTATTTTGTTAGATGATGAAAATTAGTTTTGTTGCTTTTAAGTTTCGTTCACGCAACCAAATATATATTTTTTTAGTCAACCGAACATATTTTTTGGTACCATACAAACAAATATTTTGTTGGATAGAGCCAGTGGCGTGTGGTGAACTAATGCAAGGTAAGCTGGCGTTAGCTCTGTACTGTACTCTGTTGCTTACTAGTTTACATTTCCACCAGTAAAACGTAACTTGGCAGGTCCCTCCACAAGACGCGTATAATGGGTAGGGACAAGAAAAATTCGCGTTATTATTTTACATCAGGCTAAACTTAACAGTACTGTACGTAAAGGAGACAGCGTCGTTTGTCCATTGGCCGCTGCATAGATGTGTAGTCACTCCCTTTATGACTGAACTCCACGTGATTGGGGCACACAATTTTGAAGTGTTCACTTATTGGTGCAGAGTTACCCAGGGCGTGTCACATGAAGTATGGTCCAATGACAAACGTATGGCAAAGGTACGCGTGTTTCAAGTTTAACGTGTCCTCGAATAATAACGCGAATTTTGCAGGTCCGTAGTAACGGGTCCCTTGCTACTCGCTTGTGAGTGGTCGGAATGCATCCAGTTTCCTTGGGCTGCACGGTGGTTACTGGCTCCTGCTGCTTGCACCGAGAATGTACAGAAGTCACCAAGCATCAGCTAACACAGCAACACTTCACTACACGCTACTGAGTGAAACAAACCTTTCTCTCAGTGCAGTACGACAGCGAGGCTACTCATGCTCATCCAACAGGAGAGGCCCCGATTTTCACACCGGGCAACAATAAATCTGCCTTAAAACTGCGTTAATTTTGAATAACCGGTTTGGGTGCTGTAATCTGGAACACTTAATTGCCCCCCCCCCCCTCCAGGAGAGAAACGGCCACGGCAAACCTGCAGTCAGGAGGTCGTTTTCGCGTACGATTACCGCTGTAGTCAAGGCACGAATTATGTATGTGTCTTCTTTGTCTCATACATCTTCAACCCAAAAGAGGGCCTCGGTGGCTGAGCGGTTAGCATGCTCGCCCCCCCCATCAAGGCGATCAGGGTTCAATCCCCGGCCGGGCCACTTTGGATTTTCGCAAGTGGGAATCGTGCCGGACGATGCCGTTGGTCGGCGGGTTTCCTCGGGGATCTCTCGTTTTCCCCGCCCTTTCATTCCGGCGCTGCTCCATACTCATCTCAATCATCCTTATCGTCTTTCAAAACCTCGATGTTAAGAGCCGTCCAAATCTCTTCATTACTTCACTTCAACCCAGACACATGAAAGTATATTCGCATATATCTCTAGACTTCGTAATTTTTATGTCGTATGCCATGATAGATTTCAATAATATACGGACGTACTAGCAGTTTGCTATTGCTTATTGGCGGCTTGTCTTTGGGAGAAGACATTTTCCTACTTGACTGGCCAATCACAATTATGTAACTTCAATACTGTACGCCCGTGATTCGCGTGCAGACACCGAATGCGTGTAGCAAGGAAACCATCCAATCACGAACGTGCATCTGAGATAAAGTGTTATGAAATCGAACTGGTCGCGAAATCTTTTCACGAAATTCGGGTGTCCCTCTAACCATACCCAACGTTCAAACATTCAGTGTGCTCGCCTCATTGTTGCAACAACTGATATTCATTCAGGCTTATCGGAAAAAATTTTGTCATTCAGTCAGTTATCTTATTTGTTGGGCCAGGCCATAACAATTTTAGCTAGTTTAGGTTAATTCTAGTTTTTAACTACCTGTACGGTAGACTCCACTGTCGTATGTATTTTTGAGCCTCAGCGTTCTGTTTATTGGCTGCTGCCCCAGTGCGTAGCCAGTTTTACCTCAGAACACGTGATTGTTTTCTTACTGGTCTGTTATTGGCTTGGAGTTCACGCCTTTTGAGTCTAATAAAATGTGATCCAGTCGCAAACATAACATGAATGTACGCGTGTTTGAAGCCTGGCTTGCCCTGATATAAATTCGCGAAATTTTCTATTCCCCAGTTATTTCTGCTGTTTGTATTGCCTTTACTGTATTGATGTACTAGAAATAGGAATACATTTTTGTGTATACATGACAAAATCTTCCATACACCTCAACTACAGTATTAATATTGGCTTTTAC
Source organism: Dryococelus australis (assembly GCA_029891345.1). NCBI lineage: Eukaryota > Metazoa > Arthropoda > Insecta > Phasmatodea > Phasmatidae > Dryococelus > Dryococelus australis. Next base: position 92,872,597 of record CM056996.1, on the reverse strand, counting down.
AATGTAACTTAAATGCTTAATTACAACCTCTGTGATGAGGCATTGAAGCTACTGGTTCCAATACAGATACGTTCTAGCTTAAGGCTTTTTACAAGCCAAAAATGTGGAAAAAGTAAAAAAAATTAATTAAATGAGATGAAAATATGAAGAATGTATGGGAAATGTAGACGTATTTTACATGTTGTTTGCTACAGATCTACGTACTGCATTTCCGTGCAATTATGAGAGTAAATGACGAATACGCCCTCCTCCTTCGATTCTGTTCTCTCAGCACAGTTATAGTGAGTCGCATGCATGTTATATAACAGAGATAAAAGAACCTAAACTCACTCTCACTTTGCTGAGTTAAAAATAAAATGTATACTTTAAGATAAGCCTACGCATGTTACTGCTCGCTTGTCTCTGAAACCGAACATAAAACGGTATTAATATTCATCATAAAATTAAAAATTGGAGCAGTCTAGAAATATTTGTCTTTCTTAAAACATGAACGTGTTACTTTATGATCACATAGTCACGTTCTCGGCAGTGATATTTTACAGGAGACGAGGCAGAAGGATAGTCAATACACAGAAGAAATCGAGCAGGGCTTTGAAAAGAATTCAATCAATTATGGAACCACTATATATTGTAAGCTGAGTGAATATAAAAAAAAATAATGTGTCATTCCTTTGGACTGTGCCGTCTCAATATTGATAAATTTTAGTTTTTAAGTCAGTCACTGCAAGGTCACCAAGAAGACGGGGTTCTGGCACCAAAATGATTCATTTATACAGTTTGTTTTAGTTTCCGGGTGTAATAATATCGAGGTTTTTACAAGATTCAACCTTCATGAAATGGTTGTCGAGATAATGCTTGATGAAGACATCGGAATAATGAAAAAATTTATTTGTTTGAAATTTACTTGCCAAATTTGCTGGCTGAAGTAATTTTAAATGCGTGAATCTCCTTATAAGCCACTTATAGAAGGCATACGCATTGCCAGGCAATGAAGAAAGACTACGTATCAGTAAAATCCTTCGTACGATCGCCCCCGCCCCCTCCTCGTGGCCAGCGAAATATTTTAGAAGAGTTCTCTTTATTGGAGTCGGCCAAATAATACCTCTATATATAACGTATTTCATTTGCAGTCGCAATGAAAACTAAAACCTTGAGGACCGGCGTATATTCGACATGGCGTGAACATGTCGCGTTAAAGCATGAAATTAAATACCTGTACCTAAATGATATCGTCTCCAAAACTCGATTATAACTAGGACACGCCTGTACGTAACACAGCGCCGCGCTAGAGAGAATGAAAATACAAGACGTCAGAAATACCTCGATGTATAGAGAAATGTTTAAATAAATGTAAATAAAAAATATATAGTTGCCGCTATGACTGTAAATACATTTAAATAGCCTACAAAATATTTCCTAAGTTTCTGCTGCTAGCATCGTATTTCGTGTCCATGCGAAATAACTTTTCAAACGCTGGCGAAATGGACTACTCCATGATTGCGGCGATCGAGACAATGATTCTGTTGAAAAAAAAATGTGGTAAATAAATACAAAAAACCAATTAATTAAGAGAAACGCTGGGATTACCATTACATGTAAGCTCCAGCAAGAAGGTTATTATATTAAAGTGCTCTGTTCTGGTCAGCTTGAACGTCATAATTTTTCGTTACGAAGATTATAGACAGAAGATTTCATTATAGTATATTGTTTGCCAGTTATGTCACTTTATTGTATGCCAATTTTTATTGAAGACAAACCTATAAGGACCAAAGAAGAAAAACTAATTTTTACAATTCACCCGCCAAGCGTGTTTCTATCTCGTGGAGTGAACCGTTGAACCGATTCCAGAATCGTGAGAACTCTCTTGCGGGGCAATTTGTATTTGTTCCCTTTAGTTACGCGCGCGAGTATCTCCACCACGCGATTATTAATGAATGCCGGGATACAGTTAAAAGGAATTTGATTTATATTTAGAAGGAATGCTTAAAAGAAAACACCTACACATTTATTTCTTTGCGTTGAGAGAACGGGTGAACCGATTCCAGAATCGTGAGAACTGTCTTGCGAGGCAGCCTGTGCTCGCTCCCCCTCGCGGCGCGACCAACCTTATGACTAATATTTATTATATAGCTGCGGGCGGAGGGTACGGTGGTGCGTGGAGACTCGTCACGCCATCTGTGGCGCGAGCAGTCGGGGGTTGAAGTGGAGGGGCGGCGCGCTCGAAACGAAATATGAGTTCTTGGCCGCGGAACTCCGGAGCCGAACAATGTATCGCTTCTTCCCCTTCCCGCGCGGCCAAGCCGACGACGAAATGTAACCAGCGGGGAGCATAAAGAACTCTGCACTCTCGCCAAGATTTCGCCCCACTCCGAGCAGGCTCTCGACAGTGAAAACTTATATTTTATTTCTACTCTTATTTATTGCAGCTCCTACTTAATATGGCAAGTTGTATAGGAATTTTATTTAGTCGATTTTGGTACCTCACATAAACCTTTCGCCTGATAATTTCCGTAAAATAAAAATAAATATACGCAGTAAAGCATATTCACTCTAGTGCTAGGGACAATCTTCCCTATTTCATTATTTGAGTTCTCAGTAATATTTTTGTAACTTAAACGTTTGAAATATTCACATGGAAACCTGTGAAACAACAAAAAGGTTTTATGTAAAAGGAAGAGTTCGTGGAAAATTCATTCAGATTCAGTCACTGAAAAATTCATAAGTTATAGACTTTTTAAAATGAAGTTATTTAAAGGGCTAAATGATTATGAATACTATCGAAACAGTTCAGTTTAGAAGATTTCACCAATGGTTTTCGTCAGCCATTCTCATGCACTCCACTTGCGCATGATGTTTGATCACTATGCACTTCGTCGCAAGAGTTAGCTCACAAAGATGGAATTTTTTCAGGGATTTCACTATTTTTCGACAGCAACGAGACGTCAGCATTAGAGTTGCTCTACTATCACTGTAGGTATACCGAAACGAAAAAACAAGGAATGACAACTTTCAGTTTCGTTTCCGTAAAATCTTTGGTTGCCGAAATTTGTAACGAAACGAAAATTCTCCATTTCGATTAATATACTGGTCTTTAATGTGTGTTCATTTGGTGCACAAAGAAAGAAAATTGTTTCCTATAAAAATATTTTGTTTGTTTTCATTATTTTACAATTTACATAATTTACATAACGGAAATTCTTAAGTGGGCATAAACCCCTGTGGTAAATATTCCATACCCTCAATTTTTTTGATTTGGTTTTGCAGCGAATTTGCTTCTACGAATAATTTGCTAAACTTTTATTAAATTCATTAAATTTTCGTTAAAAGGCTTTACACTTATGAAATTACTTTGTATCCATATCTGTTTCACGAAAGTTCATAACATGCCTATCATATTCGTTTCGTAAGAAAAAGGCCCCATTCGCACAGCCCTTAGCAGTTAAAAGAGAAAGCATTTCGACGGATCAAGATAAGCCAAGCTCGCTAGAAAAAGCATAACTCATTATCAGAGAACAAAGTCGATTCTTATTGAGAATCGAAGTTATTGGTGCTGATGCGCAAAATCAAGCGAGTGATCATCAAAATAGGTACTGTGGGGCAAAAGTCCGCTAGGGCTGGAACCCTTTCTCGTTGTAACTCTAATCATCGCCACTAGAACACTGGCATGTCTTTGCGATTCCTTTCAAAGTTGTTCGGTTGACATTCAGCTGCTACCATTGCACTGAAGGTAGTTGCAGTTCTTGCTTTATGTAGTGTGATAGTTGCTATGGTCAGAAAAGTGTATGCTTTTGCCTGAAGTCTTCGGAGCATTTAGCGGTAAATACACGCGCTTTAAAAATAAGTGTTTTGCATGAACAAGTAAATATTTCCAATGAATTAAACATTTTGTTACCTCGGAGGGAAAATTCCTGCAACAAGAGTCTGCATAATTTCCTGTGCGGATGGATTATTGCGCCACACGCATATTTCGATAAACGTTTTACATACCTGTGTACTAAATCGTAATACGTTTATTGCGTTTTTGTTTTCACATATTGATTGTAAACTGTCAAATTCAAATGGGCAAACACGAAACTTATTTTTGTAACTCATGCTACATGATGCATTACTCAGTTTCAAACTAATAATCTGTTTCGACTGGCACACGAAAAACAGCTTCCGAGTAAATTGCAGCCAGAGGTTTCAAACCACGTGGCATAATTCCATTAAATAATGATGTATTTATTGAAGTTGACTGCTATCCAGCTACAATCACTTATCAGCCTATCCAGGACTTCTTAACCTGACTGAGAAAATGAGTGTGCTTCACATAGGCTAAGGTTATCTGATTTTTCATCCCAAGTTAGGACTTTAGTCATGTCTGCTCCTAAACGAGCTAGTTGTTCTGTTTCACCAAAAATAATACAACCTCTTCTTAAAGATAGCATTAAAAAAAACACAATTACTTACAAGTTCTCCTTATGCTCAAATGTGGTCTTTTATATAGTCGACCAGCAACAAAAAAAGAAATAAGATTCTCAGAAAAAACACACAAAATAATTTTAAACGAAATCAGATGGCCACTAAAGAGATTGGAGCACATTATAAATTGACATGGGATGGCGGAAAACAAAAACGCGTATCACGGTGTGGAAAATTTAACTAATACCGCTGAGGTTGTGATGCGGTGCACAAGGAACCTCCGAATGTGGACTGAATAATGTTCCAAACATGCAGGGTCGTGGTGGGAATGGCCTTGCACAGATTATCAAAGAACTGGAGTTTTCAAATGCGATAGATGCGAGGACTGTTACTCCACAAGTGAGACGACACACTCGCCTCACGTGGGACAAGATTCCTAGTTTACACAGTTTCGAAAACTGTCTGGTTAAAATTTTCAAAACAAAGTAATAGGATTTGTAGCAAATTTAATCGTCTTTTAAAATGTATTTATAGATCGCGATTCTCTTCTCAGTTCTGTAGTACACGCGAGTACACCACAGTATTACTCATCACCGTAATAGGATTTCTCTGTGGCCTGGCCTTAGTAGATGAAGATATTTACGTTTTGGGTTAAGTCTGCATTTTATGTCGGACAGATATGTAAATATGGCTAAGAATGACGGGACCTCCAACATTATGGCAGGCTTCGAACCACTTATATAAAGCTACTTTCTTTCTGAAAAATCGTGAGTTATCGTTCCTTTCGGCAGTCTCCTTGCGACTGAAACTTTCATGTTCATGTCAAGTTTTCGAAGTGAATTCTAACGAAACCAATATGAGAACATGTAGCTACGAAGGTGCCATCAAATGTTAAAATATAAATAATGTTTCTATACATGTATAAATGTCACATCACTACATTCATGTCGCTGGTAGTGCCCTATCCCACGACTTTTCTTTTGATGGGTAGGCATTCTCGCACCTACACTATAGTCTATTCGCAGTTTCTTCACACTTTTTGGAAAGAACCTTTGAAAAATCAACCCGTGTATGTCGTGTTTGGCTGTTTCCTAAATTGGTCAAATATTACAAGCGTTTTATAGCCTACATGTGTTGTCACAGAAGTACCTTATTTCTAGATAAATTGAAATTTTACTTATACTCTATCTATAAATTACAATATTTAATTTTTAATTAATAAGTATAAAAGGTGGGTGGGATAGGTGTGTTGCTAACAGCTAGTAAGAAATAGGTCTTATGCGAAATAGTATTACATTCAGTAGGCACGAATTCGGTGCGTTGTCCCTTTGGTGTAATTTTCCTGACTGTTGAGCTTTGCTTGCTTGAGGTGGAGTAATATCCTGGAAGTAGAACTTTTGTTGGAAGTAACCGTGAACGGACTATATTACGAAAGGCGTGCAGCAGGAGCTCCTCAGAACAGCAGTCCCTAGAGGTGCCGCCTCCATTCCGAGTAGGGTTGGTTGACGGGCAGCTGTCAATAACCCTCTACTGGGGCTCGGTCAGCTGAAGGTGCAACTATCCCACGCGGGGCGAAAAAGTAAACTTCGAGGCGGCAGGATTTCCGACAAGGGCGTCGGACTAAGCTAGCCTTGGCCTCGGGGCGACGGACGCCCGACACAGGGACAGTGGTGAGGAATTCTGGCAAAATGTAAAAAAAAGAGGGGGGGGGGGGACAGGACTGGGCGAAAAAAAAAAACTAGAACTACAACAACGCGCGCCGTGGCGAACGCGGTCCATCTCTGTCTGGACCCGCCTCATCCTCTCTCGCGTGTAGATCCTTCGCCGGTCTTCTCTGTGTCGAAAGATACGTTCGTCCTTACGTGCTAGATGGCCCCAAGGATTCTATGGCCCTACCTCCAGCGGACGTGGGTACAGGAGGCGATTTTCCCAAGAAAAATCTTCTGGCACGAATTCCCCGCTGTTGTTTCTGAAAAGTACAGCCGTCCCGTGGACCCAGACTTGAATGGTCATATGATTTATTTCGTTTGTCAATTACTGGCTGAGCACTTTTTAACTACTATCCTTCCTCAAATAAATAAAAATAACACTCATGTAGGTTAAACGATTAGAATCTGTGCGTAAGGCAGGTAACTGTAAAATGGCTTGGAGTATTAATAAGTCATACATTTAATACAATTCTTAGTCTATAATAAACCTTCACGAAATGTAACATAAATATATATTTATGGACCCCTGTCAGCCCTACGGCCACACATGATGTTTTTTCTCATTTTATTTTGAACTTTCTTGTTTGCTTGATATTCTTATGACTCAGGCAGAGCAGACCTTTCCACCCCCATAGCGATGATTCAACCACGACGAGCATGAGTCCTTCCCCAATCCAAACTTGGAGATTAGAGGGAACCTCAAACGGTGTCAGCACTAGGTCAGTCCGTGTTCCTCCATCCTTTCCATTGAAAATTGTGGGTTACCAGGTACTGAAGGAACAACGTCCCTTCCTTCACTTATATTCGTTACCATGCAGCTGAATTTCTTAACGTTGTAATTCCCTGCACAAAACCAATAAATAAAATCGCCTCTAGCCTCTTTATCCCTACTGCCGTCCAGCGTTCATCATAATCTCAGCTAGTGAACTTTATCATTAGTTTTCATGGTCCACTGGCCAACTTTACACTAATCAGAAGGTGGGAGGGGAAGTCAACCACCATACCAGCGCGAGTTCTTCGCACGGGAGTGACAGATGGACTCTCCAAACTAAAACCACACGAGGGAACCAGAGCTCTGCTGAACAAGTCAGCCGGTGCTCCTTATTACTTTCCATGACACTTGAGGATTTTCCCAACGCTCAGGGCAGGGAACATACACCCGCCAAACCCAGTCAGGTTTACAACAGCCTATTTGGCGTCGTCCCCGACGAGGGCCTTGGCCAATATTATCTTCTCGGTTCTTTCTTCCAGCTGTGAAATTCATGTCCTGGACACCAGCTGCCTGTCGGTCCAGGAGCCGTCCAAACCACGACCAGGCCGACCATCATGATTGCAAGTGACTGAAACACAGCCTGGAAGGCGGATACAACTTTTAGTAAAACATGGCATTATGAAAACCCGTGAGGTTTCCTGTACAAAAAAAAAATAAAAATTCCGCTACCTCCCTACGCTAATTGGCCATCCGAGGAATTTAATGTTATCTTTAATATAAAATAAAATTGTTATTTAATACTTGAAATGTGTTATTTTACTAATTGTTTGTGTTTATTTGATGTCGCTACGCAGAAATATTTATCTGAGTCGTGTTCCAATTCAACTGGAAAATGACCTTAACTGACTACGTCCCTTTCAAAAATGCATCGACGTCACGACTAGTTCCATTTCGAAAGAATGGCATGAAATGCAACCTCAAACGCTCTCTTACACCACGGGAACTAGTGACGCACTCTTCACGTGCCCTTCGCTGTAAGTTCTGTTTTTCACTTGTTTATAACGGTTTAGAATCCTCTTCCTACCATTCGCTGGACACTATTGCCCGTGTGCAAACCGGGTTATGTAAGAAAATCCTTTTAATTAATTGATTTTTTCCTTCACGTGCGTTGCAAATTGCGAAACGAAGACTGGTGTTCGAAGTTTTATCCACTTCATCACGGAGGGATCAAGGGAAAGTGGAAGATTGTGGGTACTAAAGGAATCACACGAGTGTATGTTGCAGTGAACCCTAACACTGTGCGGGCCGCGGTGGTTCAGTGGTCAGACTACTCGCCTCCCAGCTAGGCGAACCGGGTTCACTTCCCGGCCAAGCCACTCCCGGATTTTCGCATGTGGGAATCGTGTCGGACGATGCTGCTGGTTGACGGATTTTCTCGGGGGTCTCCCGCTTCCCCCGTCCTTTCATTCCGGCGCCGCTCCTTACTAACCTCAATCACCCTCATCGGCTCTCAAGACCTCACAGTTAAGAGCCGCCCAAATCTCACCTTTCACTTATTTTCCCTAGGTTGTATCTTTACTGGACGTATGCCAATCAAAATACATGCAGCTATGAGCAGTAACATTTTTCAAACATTGATTTAAAAGGTGCTCACTTTACCGCGAACAGCGTATACCAGCCTCGGTGGCGTCGTTCGCGGCAGGCAGTCCAGCGCGATGACGCGACGCTCAGACACGACGCGATGCTCCGACACGACGCGACGCTCCCCCAGTCGCGAGCGGTAGGTGTGGCTACCTGTTTTCTCGCAAGTCACTCGTCGCATTAGAAGAGCTAATCCGTTGTGAAACAGGCTCCCAGAACAAGGAGAGAAGTGTTCCAAGAGCGCTGACACGATCTAGATTGCTGCCTTTTGTTGTCGTGTCCGCTGATGGGGCTATGGCGAAACGAGCGCCTCGTCGAACGTGCTAGCTGGTTGGACGAGGCGCGGGGAAGATCGACTACTTGTGGGCATTCGCCACGAAACTATTTGTTATAGCCTGTTCACGGTCTATTCACTCTTTTTGAAACGAACCTTTGAAAAATCACCCCAAGAATGACGTTGTTGACAGTTTCCTAAATATGCCATGCATAGAGAACCGAGAATTTCGCGGGTTCAGACAAGTTAGAATTCACACACAGGTACGTTCGTGTTACGTTTGTAATTGGTCGACGTGTTTTTTGACACCACCTGGAGATAAATAAACCAATAACAATCATACAACAAATTGTGCGCCCAAACAACCCCCTTTTACTACCACTACAGTCAACTTCATTACCACAATAATCAACCAATAAACAGTTCATATCTGTGTGAAAGTATATAATATTGTGAAGTCTAGCCTAGAGGTCATTGAACTCGCGAATTTATCGGGGTCTCTAGACATGTATCACAAGCGTTTTATGCTTATGAAAACATAAAAGTAATTTATTTTTTGTTGAATTATTATTTTACAAAAAATTTTCTATAAATGTGTCCACAATCTTGCAAGTTTATTATTTTTTAAATCTGCTCGTTATAAAAAGGGGTAGCAAAAAAACCTTATACTTTCGTTATGTGGCTGATGATCCACTGTGTATAAAATCGACTATTAAAATATTTAAAAAAAAGCCTGGCAATGGGATTCGAACTCGGAAAAGCTCTTACTACCCAACATAAAAGTTAAAAACAGTTTAAACATTTTGTCTTGTAGTGAGATTTGGAACATAAATCGAAAAATCAACAATCAATAACTTGAACCACTTACCTACCACACTTTTACACGAAGTTCGTAAATATACATTTTTCATGAGAGTGTCTTAGTTTCAAGTCGTGTTAGAACGTTTGTAATAATTGCGGTTTATAAAACGAGGTTACGAATATTTTTTTTAATTTCCGTTATGTGTGTGTTTCAGTGTGTGTACAGGAAATTTTGTCCTGCAGCGGAATTTGAACATGGCAATTGTAAAGAATAGCGACAAGAAAAATTCACGGAATGTGGTATAATTCCACTCTACTAATTTCACAGAACAGGAATTTGCTAGAGGTATAAACATATAATAAATACAAAACAAAAATACGATAGTGAGGAAGGCTATGAAGATCAGGTAAATTGTGGGGTAAAACATGTGTAAAATATGTACGTTTTCTTTATATGTTATTACCTTAATACGTTTAAATGCAAACGACCGAACCGAACAACACCTAACTTCACGACATGTAAATACAGGGGTAATGTCTGCCAACACATGATGTGGTATATCTTCATGCAGCAGTTCATAGATCATGTGTGAGTTACACATCGTGAAGTAAGGTTTAATTAGTTTAAGTATGCTACATATCAAATAGCTACACACCCAGCAATATCTAAACTCTTGACGACATACTATAAAATGTCATATACATATACCATACAAAATAAAACGTGCCGAAACCAAAATAAGTAGGGATAGGAAAATTTCGCGAATTCATTTCAGAGCAAGATAGACTTGAAACGCATGCACACTGAAGTCGGCTTTGCAATTGGATCACAATTCATTATACACGCCCTGGACGACTCTCAGCTACTAGCAGACTTGCAAGGAAACGAGTAGCGAGTGCCATACTGCCAGGTGTAGAGTAACATTGGCTACTCTCTGACGCAGCGGCCAATGAATAAACATCTTAGGCACGAGTGTACACAGGACTGTGGAGTCTAGCCTACCGGTCATTGAACTTCCGAAATTTTCCTGTCCCTAATAATAAGTAACCTCGCGTAGGGCCATCTACCCCTGTGATTTTCCTATCGTAAAGCTAGGTTTAATTTAGATAGGTCTGCTGCATTTTACACGACTGACGGCAAAATTACGTAAGACCTTCAATTAACACACTCACACGCAATACTGCCCAGTAAAATTCACTACAATATAATCGCTACCTATGCTAAAACTCCAAATGTATTACGTTACTCACCCATTTAATCGGTATACATACCTCGTAGATGATTTAGCACGACACATTAATGCCTATTCAATTCGTCGAAACTCCACAGACACTCAAATTACCGCACAAATATTATATTTTAACATTTCCCATGGACATAATGGCACAGAAACACCCGTATTTTCGCAAATTATTTGATCTAACACGTCAAACAGAATGAATTGCAAAAAAAAAAAACACCCGTAATAGAACTCGTACATCACAAATTCACACGTTACACTGAAGTGGCGCAAATTCCCACAATGAAACTGTGACGTAAACCAGTTTCGATGCGCATTTGTTTCCTGTCTCTGTGCATCATTGGTCACCGAATGTATTGTAATGTATCACGGCGATACACGTCAACCGTTAATAAACACCATCTGTGAATGTCTTTTTGTATGATCTATTATATGTATATTTATTCTAATAGTAATACGTTGCGGAGTACAATACTCCGTTAATATAGACAAGGTAAGCATTAAGTAATTTAACATAATTACATTATGTTCCGACACTGTTTGATTACAGTGTTTTTTATAAATGTATAACCTAAGCGCCTCGGCATAAAGATACTCTCTGTATGAGTTTTTAGATATAAAGTATTGGTTTCAAAAGGTATTCTCGCATTTAATAGAATTTAGCGACCTGATATAAACATATTAGACATACATTTTACGTGTTTTATCGCATAAACACCGCAATTTTCATAGCACTCCCCGAATCCCCACTAAAATTTGTATTAAGTGTGATAGGTAATAAACATATTCAATATTTACAAGTATTTCTTCCCCGATTTCCGTAAAAGTCGCTGTTCTGCCACTCCATGAGTGGCTCGCCACTCGCCTACTACTGTTTTACCCGATATAGTATTGTGAAGATGGGATTTTATACGTTTCAGGTATCATCAGCGTTGTTCGTGTCTTAAAATCGAAGCCATAAGATAACGAAGAGCTTCCGTATTTTATATTTACGGAACTCATTTCCGTTATTCGTCATTACGGAATTCTTTTCCGTAAATAAACTCTACATCTCCGTAAAATGTTCCGTAAATCTACAGAAAGTTCTAACAGTGTATGAAGCTAAGACTAAGTCCCCAACAAAATGCTTCACTGTGTAAAAATCATTGAATGCTTTCGTTGGGAAGGGTTAAAACGCCAAAAACTAATTCTGTTGGGTGAAACTTATGTATAGGATGTTCACGGTAAAGTGAGCACTTTTAAGGTCCTAGTTACGTTTTACTTTCAGCCATATTTAATCCTCTAAATACCCTTTAAAATATATATTGCCATGTAAGTAACAAGCACAGTGTATATATCCCACCGCTCTCAAAAGTTTAAGTCTAAGGCTACAATAAATATATATTTATTGACTAGTATTCCAAATGAGAGGGCTTTCGAAAGTGCACACTTTACCGTGAACAGCCTATAGTATGTGTGTACTTACTTTCTGAAGCAGTGCATTTCTCTGTGACCAAATGCGAATACTCACTGCATTTATTTGATATTCTGGACATAACAACGTAATGTTGGATGAAATGGAAGTGCAGAACTGCAATAACATAATTTCGCTTTGAATACGACAAATAAATGTGGATTTCACAGAGAATATTTGATGAGAACAATCATTTCTTTGATGCTGGTAAAGCAGCAGTGGGCGTGATGTAACAAAAAATTAAACGTTCTCGCAAAGATGCACTCTAAATCTGAATCAGTGAGAATTTCACTGTTTCAATCAGTCAAACGCATTTGACTGATTCAACAGTCACTTCAGTGAATTTAACTAATGAATCAGTGAAAAAATATTCCACTATTTCATCAGTCATTTTTTTCACGGTTTACTCAGTGGTTTATTTCTGACTGAAGGATAAGCTAAACTACGTGTAAAAATGGCAGTCGAATAACGTTTATATGTGACCCTTAAACAACATGTATCAGGTGAAATAACAACGAATGAACTAATAAAACCAATACAAAATGCTTTCTGAAATGTGTTTCGTCTTTCAATAGAGGTAATATGAACATTTAGCTAATCATTCCGTTTTTATGTCTTTCATTTCGTTTTCATGTAATCATCACAGAGCTCTGTTTGACGGTTTTAACTGCATATAAAGTAGCGATGAGAGTGCACTCATATATATTATTCATTTTAACGATCCTAACGCTACCAATCAAACCAAAAATGAAAAGTAAGGACGTAGAATTAAATCTTCAAGATTTCGACAAGAATTGTAACACGTATATTTTCCTCTCATTATTCGATTTGACTTCGTAGCTCAGATGGTAAGGTGACGGTCTACATGCAAAGTGGCAAGGGTGTGAACGTTCAAAACTGGCGACCTCCGGGACATTATTTACTTTTTTAAGTTACGTTAAGTTGCGGAACATAAACTGTAAATTGTCGTGAATATGTTTATTTCACGTAATTATTTGGCTAAATTCAACAAAAACAATACTTAATTCGCCAATGCAATCGGCCGTCACGTATTCATAAGTGACACAGTTTCACTTCACTAATTCAATCAGTGAAATTTTTTCACTGTGGTTTTCCACCGATTCTAAGTGGAGCCATTTTCACTGATTCGAGTAGTTGAATTTCACTGCGAATCAGTGGTTTTCCACTGATTCGAATTTAGAGTGTGGTGCACAATGAAATCGCTATTATCTCAGTTGCACTCGGAAGACCCTATCAGTAGAGACCTGTAGAATTCGCGTTATTGTTTGAGGGCATAAACTTAAAACAACTTTCCTTTGCAATACGTTTGTCATTGGACCAGTCCTTATTTGACACGCCCCTGGTAACTCTGCGCCAATTAATGAACTCTCCACAACCGTGTGCCCCAATCGCGTGCAGTTCACGCAGAAAAGGAGTGACTTAACTTTGAAGCAGCAGCCAATGGAGAAACGACGCTGGCTCGAGTATACAGTCTATTGTAAATTTTAGCTTGACGCAAAAAAAAATAACGAGAATTTTGCAGGTCTCTACCTACCAAACTAAAAAAAAAAAAAAAAAAGGCGAGATATATCCTACGGCTACAGCAGACACCACTGAAGATGATTTTTTTGATGGCGCCCGTAAAATATCGTCGCTGCTGAAGTGCGACGAGAAATGAGAGCCCATAATGGCGAAGCAAAAGAATTCACTAGCGGAGGAAACGAGAGCAGCCAGAGAAAATCAAATAGATGTTGGCAGATCTTTTCAAGTTTTCCACTTGCGAAAATCCGGATCAAATACATTCGGGGGTCGAGGCCAGATAGATCGTCGAGGAGAGTGCCGTCGTTATCAGAGCAATGCTAACGATGTTCATTGCAAAAAAAAAAATAGAATTACCGTCACGCTATCCTTACTGCAAAACTCTTAACTGCTTAGTTTAAACCTACTGCATATCCTAGCAAATAAACACCTCACAAAAAGTTTGCAATATGCATACAAAATGCAAAAAGGTATGGAGTACACATAACAGAAAGCATAGCAATAACACTTTACCAACGGTACCGACCCACAACGTGAAAGTCAAAGTTTTTCTAACAAAATTAATGTCTTCCAATATCATAGACAAATAAACATGAAAGAACAACAAAATTTACGTAATGGTGTGTCAGACTAAAGGTTTTTTTATGCCCATTGCAGCTCAGTACCGTGTATGGCCTGCATGTGCATTGTACAAGTCCCTAACACGCCGTGGCTTGCTGGTAATCAATGTGTTGATGTCATCTGCCGGGTGAAGGTCCCATTCCATCTGGGCGGCTATTATGAGATCTGGAAGTGTTTCTGGAGGTTGTGGACTATTATAAGCTGCTGTGTCCAGCTTGCCACAATCATATTCAATGCGTTCTTGCGTTCCCTGTTGATCACAAAAGAACTGCATAACTCCTGCAACACCCAAACCGCCTTGTTTCACAACATTCCAAACTTCTCGTGAGGTGTATATTTCGTGGAAATTCCCTACATTTTATTTTTTTCTCCTGTGACTTTTTCTCTCTGTACGGCATCGCCGTTCTTCGCTGAGCAGTGTTCGTTCTTTATTCGTTACTGTCATGGAAGACACGTTGAGTAAGGGAAGGCTTTTTTCAGCATGAAAGAATGGTTCTTCTGTATCCAAACAAAAGAATAAAAACGAAAACCTCGTCAACCACAGCACAACATACATCAGTTTTACGCATGGGCGAACAGTTTGTAACTGACGTGGAAAATTTCTTTTCTTTATATTCTACTGAAATGTGACTGTCAAATTTTACCGTTACGTCTACAAAATGTTAGCACGGTAATTTGAGTAAGCCGCAATTTCCACTTACCAGACATAACAACGTAGTGAGTTTAATATTAAATATTCGTTCCTCAAAGCAAGAAAGACGTGCGAATTAACCTTCAACACCGTTTATTCATCACTTTTCTAAAGGCAAATATTAATAACACAAAAACTCAGGATATCTTCCTATCATTAACTGCACGCAAAAAATAATAAACCCAAACTGCTAAAAACATCCCCAGGGTTTCCGGCATAAAAAAAAATATAAGTTTAATATTAAGAATCCACTTTTTACTGCTTGACACACACAAAGTGTAAAAGAACACTTTTTGAATGATGGTGTTAACCATTTCCCACCCAAACGAATATCAGTAATACACTCACGTATTAACTGTTTAAGAACTTAGTATATTGTACGAAACACACTTGAATGATATAACATAACAGGAAAAATATAGCTTCTATCACTACACATTAACATGTCAGAAACACAGTAAAATATATTTGTACGTATGATACAAATCACTTCTTTAAAAACTTGTAACCAGATTTTTTTTTTTCAAACAATACAAGTGATTTACTGTGTTTCAACAACTTAGCGATATATTAAACACGCTAAATAAATACAAATTTTCCGCTTTTTGCTAAAAAGGAAGACCACGGTTACTACGTGATAGAATGAACAGTAGCATTATATACTTACATCACGAAATGTAGTGAAATTTGTTCTGATACTGTTGTAGTATCACAAAACTTATTTTGAAAAACATTTTGAAACATGAAAAAAGAACTATTCCTGGGTCACGATTTTTCTACGCCAAAGTGTTTGCAGCTACAACTTCAAGTTAGATTTCGTACAAAATTTCAGGGATTGAATGGAATAAACTTCGAAATTTGTACACGGAAGCTCATGTCAACTCTCCTTGTAGTACATAACACTAAAACGCTTGGAATTTAAATTGCACTATTTTTAGGACGTACAACATATAGGAGCAACACTGCCTATTTTAAATTTTCTTAGCGTTTATTTTTAATGTCGATAAGCAACTACGAAAATAAATATTATTAACTTACGATTTCACACTAACATAACCAACTTCAGCGTCCTGCATGGCATATTAGGAACAGCTAACTACAGTATTCGAAAACTGCGTGAAAACTGCAGTAAAATAGATACTATCGTTTGCATGCCAACACAACCAGTAAAATAACAGAGACCTTCGGAATGCGAGTCTTTCCCCGAAATGTTACTCGATATGATGAAGTTTGCGTTAAATTGAATGCCTATAACAATGCAAATATCCCCTCAGTTTCTATTCTTGCAATCAAGCCTGCTGGAGATTTGCTCTTTTTGACCTACAAAATACGCGATTCTACAAAAGTTCATGAGTACTAAGAAAATTGCAGTGAATGTCACCGAGAGCAAAACGTCATTTTTCTTATGCAATTGTTAATCATTTGTCAGTACGCATAAAACAGTATATTCATGTACTGTACATTCTGAAATCTGTTGCACATTTTATCGTAACACTAAAAGCATTCCCCTCATGCAAACAATTTTTAAGTCCAAATACATCGTGTTGGACTGGACCACGTCGCCAATCGCCCTCGAATTATTACTAACCAAGACTAAGAATATACTATGTAATTAGCGGGCTGGGCCATAATTACCCATTCGATAATTACTGTGTTTTGGTCACCTGACATTTGTATGGTGCAATGCCCGACAGGCACGAACATTTAAACACGCTGGTTTTGGTGTTGAAAACTGTAAATGGCTTAAATCTATTAAATAACTAACCTGCAATGTTCTCAGCATATTCACGTCACCTTAAAAAGGCACTAGAGGACCCGGGATAACGGAAAAAGTGTGTCAACGTGTGTGCTATTTTTTCACGTGCAGCAACTCACAGCCAAGGCAGAAAACTGTGAAGAGGTAGGGCACTTCGGCGGCTCGCCACTTGATGGCAGAACCATCAGCGGCAGGCCCTGCTGATTGCTCGTCACCTGTGCGCACGCAGTAGAAAACTATGACGTTTATTTACGTAAGTTCCTGCAACGTGGTCAACATGCCGGAAGTGTGATTGAGTATTCAATTATTATGGTCGGTTTATTTTTCAATTATGTAGACCCCCCCTAAGGTTACCGTTGCGTCGATTCACCTTATTTGGTAACGTCAACCACCATTGGTCATGAATCCCACGACCCCTATAAGAAGTATTGAAAATTCCTCTTAATTCTTGGAATTGCGTTATTTTCTGAGGAAACTAAGATATCATTACTGTGATTGGTGGCGCCATGTAGCGAAATTGTGAATTTAATCCCTGTACATGCTTCGTTCGGGGTCAGTCAGTGGCCTCGAGGGGGCATACTTCTACAAGACAAGTAGTATTCTGGATTTGATATATAAATGTAGGCTCTTCAAGCTGTAGGACTTTCACGTAATTTGGACGTTAGGCGAGGGCCTCAATGGCCGAATTTTTTAGACATTTTAAATGATCGCGGAATGTTGGTCTCTCATCTGAGATTTTATAATGGGTGGAAAGTAATGTTGCCTTCTGTAACCAGTTAGCAAACCTTATGAAAAGTCTGTGACCGAGTCATCGATGCAGGAAATTTTGGTCGTAAACATTTGTAACCCAGACATAAGGAGGAAAGTTTTGGTCTTAAACTTTGCAACCAGGTCACGCCTTAATGAGGTTGTGTTGTTAACTTTTCTGTAACCAAGTCACGCCTGGTACGGCTATTATGGGCAATAATCGGGACGTGTGGTATTTAACATTTGTTAATTAATGAAAAACTTTACGAAGTTTTGGAAATTCTTTGGAAATAGTATTTGCTTGCGGGAGTCACGGCTGGAAATTGTTCAGCAGTTGCTCCTATCCACTTGGGATCGCGAGCAGATGATATATATGGGAAAAATTCTGTGTAAAACTTTTGAGGTTACAATGTTCACGTAATATTGATTGATGAAAAGTAAAGTAATAGATGTTGCCATCTCGTTTTCCTTGTGTAGGAGCAAAAATATAATTCTCTAAAATTCAGAGTAAATGTTGGTACGACAGAATTTAACCCACCATTTTGTGACGATTCTATTATGGGGTAACTTGCCCAGTGTATCTTGTGATGGCCTTCTGTATTTCTAAAGGGCCAGTTATTTGCGTAAATACTACCCATATTTTAGTGTGAAGAATCAAAGCACTAGTTGGGTAACAGCAAATGTATGTACATGAGAAATAATTACATTTATCTTTTTATTGTAACTTGGTGTTTTATGTATATTTTAATTAATTTGGAATTTAGGGGTAGGGAAGTTCATGTTAGCATTTCCTCATGTAATATTGATCACAAATGACAAGAAAAAGAAATGAAAATAAAAATACAATTACAACACTTCCTTGTTTCTGTTATAAGTCGTTTTCACTAGTCAACTCACCCTTGCATTGTACAGAAAATTGGTTCTTTTGCACGGCTTTTGGCATTCGGTTCTCTATTGGTTTTGCGCTGTATTTATGAAATTCCGGTCTTGCCACGCCTTTGGTTTAGGGTGTAGCATGGTCAGAACGTTAAATGCATGTGAGCAAACGTTTTGTTATCACAAGCAAAATATTTATAGCAATTTACTTAAGCCATAAGATTCTTTGGCATACCAGAAACCATGCCCGCTCCAATTAAATATAACTGACTTTAATATAACATCCCCTTCCTTATTAGTCCGTAGTATAATTTTCAATTGAAAACACCTAATAGATTAAAATATGACATTTAACATCATCACGATGTAAGTAAACTGCTCGTTTCACTGTCGTACATAGTACAGATCGAAGTACAGATCTCAAATGGCAAAGGGAAATTTTTCCGTTTTCATTATTTTCACGTAGAGTTTTAAGATTTTTTTTAATGGCAGGTGATACGATCTTGCAATGACAATTGTGATACTTTTTACCTCCTAAAATACATGTAATGGTTTCAACGTGAAAAATGCAAATCTCACAGTAGTATTTTGTGCTCGACAGGCCTAGCAGAGGTGTGTATCACTTGGTAACGTAAATCTCTCAACTGCACAGTGTACCAAGTTAATTGCGTGTTTGGAGAGTCGATTTACAAACAGAGGCGTTACGGAAGTAATCCTTCGAACCACAGGTGTAAGTTTCTCGGGGATAATGCAGCCAGTATTAATCGCAGCACATCGTCAACAATACAGGGCTGGGTGCTGTAGCGATATCAGCGTGGTTCGAAACCTCATTAGCATGTTTTCATTCCAAGCACTTCCACGAATGTTTAATACGGTGGACGAATGTGGATATCATAGCTAATGCCACCACATACAGATGAAACCTATAGCTCGTGTTTCAGTTTACATTGCTAGGGTTGTTAACGATTTAGCTTGAATTAGGAAATCCTACTTGTGTGAACCACAAGTAGAATTTCTAAATTCAGGAAACATGATGCAGTGATCCCTTGTTAACCTTTTAATAGCCGAAGACAACTTACGACTTTTCTTTTGTGAAAATGACTGACTTTATGGCTGATTTTCCGTCAAACCTTTATGTACAATTCTCTGACTTCGCAAGTGTGTGCTATTTTTGCTAGAAGTTGTTCACGGTAAAATGCGAACTTTTGAAAGCCCTACTTAAGATATAATTGTATGCACGTTGCGTATTATTTCGCCTTACGTAAATTAACACCGGTAAGGGCCTCATCGCTTTATCCATGCGTCGGACCAGTGAAACTGTGAAATTATAAGAAAAGTAAATATTTTACAAACATGCTCGTATTTACACTTCTATACATAAAAAAAATACAGAAAAAGAAAGAAATAATTTAAGTTATCCCAAAAGGTCACCTAACTCTTTTTATTCGACGTTAAGGTATGGAACTACTTTCCATCCATCGTTACCAACTTTACTGTGCCCATGTTACTTAGTGCGTCCGTTAGAATATGCGATGGCATGAACAGTGACTTTTTTCTTAGGTTGATTTCATAAGTGCTCACAGTGTCGTGAACGGCGTTTAACAATTTTCGCTTGTTTAGCGTACATGTTGGAAATGCCAAGCAATATGGAAAATGTGTGCCTCTAATGATCCAGTTGTCGTCGAGATGTTAAGCAAAAATATATTTTTTTTTTTTTTCGCTTGTTTCCGCAAGCGAATGTGTGTCTCCCTAATGACCCACATGGCGTCGAGACGGTGAGCAAAAATATAGTAACAGAAGGGACATTTCGTAGGAGAGAAATATTTGGCGCTTGCGTATAACATAACACCAGCACGCAAGTTACGGATTTCGAGGTTTCTTCATTTCCATTCCTAAGGCACGGTACATATTAATAACCTTCATTCCTTAATCGAACTTAAATACTTCACACTGCGATCGTATGGCTCGCAACTATGATTTTAGCAAGAACTAATGCATATTTGATTTTACAAATATTTTCCATCATAGCTTTTGTACTTGCGAATTCACGGTACGCTGAAATTCTTGTCACCCGACGTTTGGTTGAAGGGTGTAATATTTAATAAAATGAAATAAAACCCAGCGACAAAATTTTATTTCCCAATAATTCTGTCGCTTTACATTTTGAAGAACTTACGACGTTTTGCCGTATAATATCTTGAAGAAAAGCAGCCACCACAATAAATGCATTTTTCTTGCGTCTGTGTCAAAACGTGTTTCAAAGTAGTGGTCGTGTGTGTGTACCAAACATTCTAGCTTTTCTAAAGAGTTGCATGATCAAAATTCCACCGCAACTCAAGTTTTGATTATCTACGCAGTTAAGCACATAACTTATGCCCCGTGTATGCACAAAGTAACACGGATTTCAAAAACTTTAAAAATTAACCTTGCTGTTAAGTTATTATTTTGCCCACGATTTACGACTTGAGAACGAAACCCTCCAGTTTTGGTTCATGTCTGCATTTGTTTTTCAGTTGCGTTTTCGACGTCGACATTTTAAGAACATTGAATTATTTATATGTGTCAGTGCTCTATCGAGTTTGTAAAGAAATTTTAATTGCGCAT
This sequence comes from Dryococelus australis, assembly GCA_029891345.1. NCBI lineage: Eukaryota > Metazoa > Arthropoda > Insecta > Phasmatodea > Phasmatidae > Dryococelus > Dryococelus australis. Next base: position 92,851,531 of record CM056996.1, on the reverse strand, counting down.
GTTTGTTTTTCTCCCTTTAGTTTCACGAGCAAAATGAAATTTCATGGTTAGTCAAAACACGTAGATTTTTTTTTTCATGTAGGATCGTCACACGCCCAAATATTGCGTGCTGATAAATAATGATTCACACTGATTTAAATGATCAATTCATAGGTAAACACGAGAGTTGCATTCGTGAGCGAAGTATTTGCATAACATCTCATTACCACTGGCCAGGCTGCAAATTGTATTTCGCGCAGCCTCAGGCCTAGTCTGATCACTGTAATGTTTAAAATAGGCGTGCTTAAACATCGTGGTTCCGTGGTATGAAAATAAACATTTGACGATATTCTACTAGCAGAAGCAATAAAGGAATCCACTGAAAATATAACAGTATAGTACTAGCACTGTTTCAATCATTACACCAGAAATGCCTGATTCGAATATATATATATAAGATGATTCGCAATTACACCGACAAACTTCGGGAGGTGATTCTTCATGAACAAGTCAAAGGAAAACATATGTGACACTTTATACATAAACCGAATATTAAGGGAGGTATGAGTCCTTAAAAAAACGAGTTTTTAAACCGTATTTGTGAAAAATATCGGTAACGAAGTAAAATACAATGACAACTCTCGGAACGTTATTGTATGTTATCGAGATCTTCAACGTAAGAGCCGATATTATGCACAAATACAGCTTAAAATCTGTTTTTTTTTTTTTTGTGGTGCTTATATCTCCCTTAATTTTTGGTTTAGTTATAAAGTGTCACAAATGTTTTCTTTTTACTGGTTCATGAAGAATCACCTCCCGAAGTTTGTCGGTCTACTTGAGAATCAACCTGTATATTTATGTTACTACCAGACTTACCGAAAAGTTTATTGAAAAAACTTTATGTAAATTAGACGATAATCAACTCTCTGTTTTTGCGCCCAGAAAAATACACTCCTCTACGTAATTATCACGCGTTTACACACACAAAAAAAAGGAAAGAAACGAATTTGATAAAAGGGCATCGTACGTGAATACCGGGTATTGTGTGGAATCACTATTGGCTTGCTGAATCGAACACCTAGTAAATTAACTTACAAAATATTCTATTTCTTAGTTTTTTGGCTTATGTAAAAGTTACAGGCCCCTGTACGAGTCAGAAAAACAAACCACGTTCATAAAGATAATTTATTTAAAAATCAATTTTATTGCATATTCCGCAGTAAGTACAGATTTGTCTTTGATATTTTACATCGGAGAATACTTTTTTAATGTTACTTCAAGATCTTCCTGTCCCACTGACATGCAGGGAAGGTCGCAGGGCGACATTGGCACGTTCATCGAACGCCAATCGTCTCTATGCGCATTTTTGCAGTTGTACAAAGTGCTAACAAGGGACTTCTACCGGTGACCATATGTTTTTAAATGGCGCACACTACCGGAAATATTCCAAATGTTCACCCAACAGTGAAACCAGTGAAAATTGACTCACTAGAAATAAAAATCGTCTTACTGATAATTTCAGTGGTTGAATTCAACTGATTCAAAGGCTGAATTCCAGTGAATCCAACGACTCCAGGACAGTGATTCTGATTTTCTTTTACTTGAAACCTTTTTATAACTCATAGTTAGTGAGTTGTGTTTTATTTATTGGCATCTCTTATTATGACTAAGAGTGTTATAGAAAATGTAAATAAAATCTCCAAGTACCTGTACTCGTATATACATATTTTTTTATATTTAATAGGCAAATATTGTTTTTAGTAAAAAACCAGTATCATTAAAAGAAATTCCAAAGGACAGTTAAAAAATGACACGTTCATATGACCAAAGGTCTCAAATGCTAGTCCCAGCCAGAACCATTCGAAAAATGGTTCTTATTTCTCCAAACAAGGGCGGATTTCTAATGCTCTGAGCTGGGTGGCGCAGTGATGGCACAACGGGCTCGTATTTGGCAGGACGCGGATTCGATTCTCCATGGTTTTTCGGAAATCTCTCCAGGCCAATGCTGGGATTATTCCATACTCCAGAAGAGAACAGAAAATATTAAAGTGGCACCAGTACCAAGCTGAAGGCCATAACTGGTCTTAGTTACTAGAATTTAAATAAATTTGAAAAATAGTTGAAGCGTAAAATTTGTCACGTTATAAAAATTAAAAAAAAAAAAATTAAATTTTAAAATTACAGAGGCTAAAAATTATATTTGGTTATAATCTTAGAAAAAAGGTAACGTTATAATTTAAAAACGCCAAACGTTAAAATTCCTCTGCCTCCATCCTTGGACTCTCCCCCCCCCCCCCCCCCACTCCGGAGACAGAGAGGCCGACGGTTGTTGTCGTTTTCGTGAGGTGCCCGTCGTGTGTTTGATGTTTGTGTCTGTGTTGTGATGCTGTCTGTGTGGGGGTGTTGTACAGTGTAGGTGTTGTTCCTTTAGTTTATTGGTTCTTATGTGTACCTGTAATATTGATGTATTTGTGAGTCGGACGACATCAATATACGAGATTATGTTATTGTTTATAATGATATGGGATGCATTGTTAGTGAGGGCTCAAGAAGAACATTTACTAATTTTGTTTCGAAAATTATACTAATAACAATTATTAGATTGGCAGCTATTACCAAACCCGCTTTCTTCACTGTTCCCGACTGTCCGATCCAGTGGCTCACTATCTTTCAACCTAGCTCGTCGACAAGACGTTGAGCCAAAATCTCACACACCCATCCAGTGCACTGCATATATCTCAATGCGTAGATAATACCAGTCAACAAATTTTGGGAACAACCCGTATTTCAGAAGAGGAACTTCCCTCTCTCATTCCGTAATGCTACTGACATAAATATCCTGTAACGAGACATATTTTTATTTTGAAACGCCAGCTTGTCTCCTGGAACACCGGAACAAGTCCCTCTACCCCCACCCTGACACTGCAGCTGAGTATCCCAACCGTGAAGTCTGGAGGAAGACAATTTCGCGGGCGCCTATTGCAGAAGCAGGACATTATTATTATATGCAAATGACCCCGTCCCCTTGTTTTCCCCCGAAAAGACACGAGGTACTTCATATATGTATATATGTATATATATATATATGTATATATATATATATCCGGGCAGACAGATGCTTTGAATACAAGAGTAGGGCAAAAGAATGGTTTGCGGGGGGATGGTTGAGGGGTAAGGGGGTTCTTCGTCTCGGCAAGGGGTCCGCAAGAATATATTTCGCGTGTGTTTCACGGATTCCGAAACACATGCAAATAGGCGTCGTTGGAATATCTGCTCTGTTGCGGAGGAGTGGAAAAGCGGAGGGTCCTTACAAACAACATGTAAATAAGCTACCGGGGCCGGGCGCGGGGTCGCACGTCCCCCCCCCCCCTTTTCTGTCAGTTTCTCTCTTCGTCCCGCCGCCGCTGGCAGACAAAAGACAGATCTCCGGCGCGAGGAGGGACGAACAGTGCGATGGTTCCCCGTCGTATCTCGCGCGTCATCGAGGGTCTGCGCCAGACGGCTCCGGCGTGCATTCGGCCGCGCCCAATTACTTGCGGCGGACAGGTCAGCTAAACCTCACCTTTTCTCCCTCCTTCACTCTCGCTGGACTCAGTACACGCTTTTTTTTTTATTTCACGTCTAGCCTTTAAGTGTCCTATGTACTGAAACGTTTTCTGTGAAATCGCTGTTTGCGCGTAAACGCGGATCTTGGTAAATAAAAGTTCTGGAAATATGACATTTTGTTAGAAAAGGTAAAAAAATTATCTATGGCCCTATTTTTTCTACTTTTGTCATATTAAGTGTATTCTCGAAGGAAAATAAATCGTAAAAATGGTCACCTATTGCATTTTAAAAAATTTCCTATGCAGTTTCCTTAAATGGCAAGCGAAAAGTAGTAATATACCGATGTAGTTTAATACGTAAGCTTTCATCACGTGTAATAAAACCCCTATGTTAAAGAGCTAATTTGCACAGTACAGTGTTACGCCGGAAACACTACGCGCCCTGCGCGTAAGAGCGATGAGGCGCTAGGCTTGCGTGTAACTGTCGCCCGTATCGCTCCCTCGAGGCTTGACCTTTGACGTGCAGCTACATAGTCCCCTTAAAACTGTATAAATGCTGAAAGTCGAATGTCGGTGTACTTTTTTTTTTTAAGGGGTGGGTAGAAAAAACGCATCCGATTCACTTCCTTTTGAAACTGAGACGCAAAACGCAAGGTATGATTTCCCCACCTCTCACCTCTCACCTCTCACCCGTTCTTTCGTTAGACTATTTGAGAGTTCACACCAGGTCCTACTATAAAGTTGGGATAAGTTCCTAGAAACTGTAATTCTATAGAAAACAACATTGTAGGAGTTCCGTTTCCACGCACGAATAATGTTAAATTCGGATGTTGTTAGATTCCGAGACTCCTCGAAATAAGAATAATTTTCGTAATATATAAACCATGTACTGTAACATGGAAAAATTTCAACAGACGACTTGCTGCAAATGAAAAAATTAGAAGCCCACGAATACTAAATTTGGTGCAAAGCAGCGTGCCGTATGATTATTTTGATATTGTGTATAAATAGTTTGATCACGATAAACAAAATACTTTATAGCAAGAAGTTGGTAATGTTACAGCAGCGCATGAGCATGTCTTTATTGCAGCGTAATTGTGAAAAAAAAACATCTTATAGCAGACAACTTTATAGCAGGTGTATTGTAATTATATAGTACTTCCTTTACCTCTTAGTCACTGTGAAGTTAACAAATTTAGAAGCATCGGAAACACATCCGCAAATTATGTACATAGATATGTTAATAGATATTAATTAAACTGGCAAGATCCAATTTTATTTTATAATGTAGTACGAGTGTGCTCCAGAATGCATTCTAAAGTCTTTAGTGAGATGAGTGCTATGAAAAACTCATTTTAGGATGAAAACTTGTTTATTCTGCAGTACCAACGTAGCGGCATTTCTACTAACGGCGTTACTCATCAAAAACGTGAACGTCCAACGGGCTTCTGGCATAAGAAGATTTTAACATGTTTTACCTGAACTGATTTTGTCTAAAAGGTTAAACCTGCGGCATTCAAACTTCGTACCGTTGGGCCCAAGAGGACTTTCAGCAGTGACCCTGTCATTTTACTGGCGGACAGTCTGTGGCAAGGATCGATGGAGGGTACTTTTTGAGTATAATGGTATGTAAAGGCTGTTCACGATAAAGTGAGCACTTTTGAAATGAACCTTAGAAAAATATCGCTGCCCTGAACGCATATATTTTAATGGGCGCACTGAGTGATATTTGCCCAGTAGAATTGGTAACGATCGATGGAAAATTGTTCCATATGTTAACGTCGAATAAATAGTGTTAGGTAACCATTTGTGATAACTTAAATTATTTCATTCGATTTCTGTTTTTTTTTTTTTTTTTTTTTTTTCAATGCATGAAGTGCGAAAATGAGCAGATTAGAGTAATATTTACTTTCCTAAAAATTTCACAGTTTCAATTTGTCGACGAATAAATAAAGTGATGAGGCCCATGGCAATGTTAAGTTTACATAAGGCGGAAGAACACATAACGTGCATACAAAAGTGCTTTCAAAAGTGCTCAATTTACCGTGAACAGCCTATGTCAGGCACTACGAGATACAGTGCTTTGTAAAAACAGCTTTTAACTTTGTTGTAGTGCTCTGAAATCGTGTTTATAATGCGCATGACGCATTGAAAGTACTTAACATTCCTCGTCTCAAGTGAATTGGGCGCACGTTTAATAGTTTCATGGAAAAAAAACGTGTATTTAAAACACTCGGTATTACAGTTCAAGAGACAAGTAAGTGGGCCAGTTTACGCCATCCTCTGTGATTACTCCCTGCGACAAGCAGTAGCTCTGCAGTGAAACAAGTCCGGAGCAATTTTTCATTCAATCTCTTACTTCCTCCATTAAAAATACAATTTAAAGACCTTAAAAATATTATCATTCCGCCGGATATTTCGCGCCTTTATTTAGCATAACCCATCCCCCCCCCCCCCAACTCAGCCAACGAGCGAGGTGGAGAGCAGTGCTAACTCACTGGACTCGCATTCGGGAGGACCCGTGTTCGATTCCCGGACCGGCCATCCTGATTTCGGTTTTCCATGGTTTCCCGAAATCCCTCCAGGCGAAAGCTGGGATGGGTCCTTAGCAAAGGCCATGGCCGATTCCTTCCCATTCTTTTCCCAATCCCCCTTCCCTGTGCAACTTGCACCGTTTCTGCTCGCTTTCGACGAGACATTAAACCCCAACACCCTATACGCTATTCACGGTAAAATGAGCACTTTTGAAAACCCTGCTTACGATCTACTTGCATGCGCGTTGTGTATTATTCCGCGTTACGTGAAATTAACATTTCCATGGACCTCATCACTTTATTAATGCACCAGTCAAGTGAAACTGTGAAATTATTGGCAACGTCAATATTTTACAAATCTGCTATTTTTCTACACTTCGACACATTAAAAAAAAAAAAAAAAGCCAAAGGAAAAATAATTTCAGTTATCACAAACAGTTGCCTAACACTTTTTCTTTGACGTTAATATGTTAAACTACATCCCGTCCATCGTTACCAACTTTACTGGGCGCATGCTACTCAGTGCACCAGTTATAATATATACAGGTTGGAGCAATTATATTTTTCTAACGTTGATTTCAAAAGTGCTCAATGTGTCGTGAACAGCCTTTACTTACCTACCCTTCCTCCTCCTCCCCCCCTCTTTCCTCGCTCGTTGGGGATCGCACATCGCTGTTTATGAACCACAGCGTTAAAGGCTGTTCAAGATAAAGGGAGCACTTTATAAATGAGCCTTATACGTTATTCATGGTAAAGTGAGCATTTTTAAGGCACTCTCAAAAGGCATTAAAACCTAATAAATATATTTTATTACAACCTCAGGTGTTAAATTTTGAGAGTTATGAAATGTATACACTGTGTTTATTAGTAATAGTGCAATATTTATAGTAAAAGGTGCCGGAAAGATAGAAATTAATTGAAATGAAAAATTTTGCAGTGTCTTAATATGTGCTCACTTTGCCGTGAATAGCCTATAGAAAAAAGTGACTGCCCCTGCATGCATATATTTTAATGGACGAACTGAGTGACATTCGCCCAGTAAAGATGGTAACGATGGATGAAAAGTAGTTCCATATCTTAATGTCGAATAAAAAGTGTTAGGTAACAATTTCTGACAACTTAAAATTATTTCTTTCGATTTCTGTATATTTTTAATGCACCGAAGTGTATAAATGAGCAGATTTGTAAAGTATTTACTGTCTTAATAATTTCACAGTTTCATTTGACCGACGCATGAATAAAGTCAGGAGGCCCATGGCAATGTTAATTTTACACAGGGTGGAAGCATACACAAAGTGTATACAAGTAGATCTTAAGCAGGGGCTTTCAAAAGTTCTAATTTTACCGTGAACTGCATATACCAGCGAGTGTGCAGAAGTAGCGAACACTCTCGCCTGGAAAATGTGAAGTAAGCTACAAAAACACGCACGGAAGTGTTCGCCAAGGTAGCCAGCATAGTCTTACTGGCACGTGTCCAAGCTTCCCAGTGCAGAGTAATTAAATTACCTTCCTGAAGATCCCCACTTCTCTCTCTCTCTCTCTCTCTCTCTCTCTCGGGCACTTTTTTCTGCCGCGAATAAACGCCGAAGGTGGTCACGAAATCAAAGGCGATAATTTCGCTACGTGCTTCTATCGAAACGCTTCGGATAATGCGGGATATCGGAAGATTAATTCCCGCCGTGGGGGGAAAAAACTTACTGACCAGGGTGCCGCGAGAAAATAGTACAGACAATAGAAGTACACGAGGGCTTAAATTCTTATAAGAACACGCCCCCTCCACTTTTTTCTAAGGAATTTAGTTTCACACGCGGTCACGTGATTTTCCTGACCACATACTGCTGGGTTAGATTCTGTAATAGGCCACGACTAATATTATTTTTAATAAGTGGGTAAATATTTTCTATAGGCTATTCGCGGTTTCTTCGCATTTTTTGGAATAAATCTTTGGAAAAAAAATGTATGATGCGTTTGGTTGTTTCCTAAATATTCTATGTATCACAATCCTTTTGTAATTGTGTTAAGAGTGGGATGGTCTGAAACATTTTCTGTGAAATAGTTGTTTGGGCTGATACGCGTATCTCTGTAAATAAATGTTCTGCTAATACAATTTTTTGACAGGAAGTTATTGGGGGGGGGGGGGACAACTCTCCATGCCCCCTTTTTTTTTTACTTTTGCTATATTAAGTGTATTCTTGGAGAAAAAGAATTTTGTGGAAATGGTCAAATATCGCATTATTAAAACTTGTGTATGCAGCTTCCTTAAGCGGCAAGAGAGAAGTGCGAAGATATGGGCGTAGTTTAATCCGTGGTCTTTCATCGGGTGTAATAAAACTCCTGTGTTACAGATCTAATTTGTACAGTACAGCGTCACAGCGGAAAAACTGAACGCCTTGCGCGTAGGAGCGATTAAGGCTCTAGAAGTGCGTGTTAGTGTCGCCTGTATCGCTCACTCGCTTCTTGACCTTGGAAACGCAGCTCCATCCCACTCTTAAAATAAAAGCACTTTATTTTTGCTTAAAATAAACTTTAATTTTTATTCTTTCCATAAATTATAGTCTTTTATTCATAATTATTATGATTGAAACAGAGAGGAAATATGTGTTGGTTGAAGCTGTTCACGGTAAAGGAAGCACTTTTGAGGACTTAGTTACTTTTTCCTTTCAGCCATTTTTTAACCTTTAACTACCTTTTTAAATAAATATTACCATGTAAGTAATAAATACAGTGTGTACATTCCACCGTACTCATATGTTAACGTCTAAGGCTAACATAAATGATATTTATTAATTATTATTCCACATGAGAGGGCTTTTAAAATTGCTCGCTTTACCGTGAATAGCCTATAATTCCTAGTTATAAATAGTTCTATTGCTAAATGTTATTAAACTGAGTGCGCACGAATGCGGTGCGTTGTCCTTTCGGTGTAATTTTCTAGACTTGATTAAGCTTTCTTTGCATGAGGCGGAGGAATATCCTGAAAGTAGTACTTAAGCAGGACTTCAGAAAAGTTGGAAGTAACTGTGTATGGTCTGTAACGAAAAAACAAAAGACAACGGAGACAGCTCATTCGTCACGTCGTTAACGAACCGATATTTTGCAGCTATAGGCTGTTCACGGTAAAGTGAGCACTTTTTTTGGGCCCTTCAAAATTTTTCCTTTCATCCAATCTCCATCTTCCTGCTGTTTTTTTCATTGTAATCATTGCGATGTGACCAATAAAGACAGTGTACATGTGTCACCAACATAAACATTTAATGCCTGAAGCTGCACTAAGATATATTTATTAGTGGATAAAGCCTGTTGGGAGGGCCTAAAAAAGTGCTCACTTTACCGTGAACATCCTATAACACACTAGCGTGTATGGTTGAATCGAATAGGTATAAGTATCAGGCCCTAAGGCCCTGTCCACAATCGACATAAAGCGTCCCAGAAGAAAATTAATTACCTCTCTTTGGCTGAACGACAGTGTATATAACTACACAGTTAAGAATTCCCGTATGTTTACGGAATGTTTTACGGAAATGTACAGTGTATATACGGAAAGGCAATCAGTAATGACGAAAAACGGAGTTTTAAGTCCGTAAATACAAAATACGGAAAGTCTCCGTATTCCCTTGACATCGAGTTACGGGGACGAACAATGCCGATTCTACACGAAGCTTTCTTCGCCACTGTAACAAGAAAAGTATAGTTTCTGAGGCAGTTAAGGTTATCCACGCGACTATGACCTATTCTTTCAAACATTAAAAAAATAGCATCAGGCGTCTGTAACATTTGGCAACACTAAAAATACACTAAATTTAATAGAAACTGAATTTTTGATTTTGTGTTTTGAATACAAATATAAAAGATATACCAAAATTTTCCAGTTATAGTTGTAGGTGAAGTCCGTTTCTGAAAATCAATTTGTCCGTAATTTTACGGAGAGTTTACGGACACTTCTGGATAGAATTTTACCAGCAATTTTCCGTAAAATGAAGGAATTTTTTTTTAAACGGTTTAGCGTTAAGAATAACCAGGCGTGGCATGGCGTTGAGATGGCCATGTTTCAGTTGTTCGAGGAAAATGTTTAATCCAGCTTATGAGATTTGAAACGTTTAAGTAACTCGCAAAGTCAAATCAGGCTCGTGTAAATGAAAATAAATAAATAAATAAATTGAGGCGTTTATGTCAAAAATGTTTTTCATCGTTAAATGTAAGTCTATTGTTTCCTACATTTTTTTGCGTAATCCTTATATCGTTATACTATTATGTTATCCATGGAAAATGAGATCCAGTAAAAATAAGTTCGGAACAGAAAACAATATTCTGAGAATCACGGTATCCAACTTACAGACAAATAAATTTTCATAGTTGCAAAACTAATTCCTATTTAAGTTAATGCTTCAGTAAGATGTGTACCTAAACCTTCGAACTGTTTCGTCAACTTCAGTTGCAGACATATTTTTTCCGGTTCTATCTAAACCAATTTTATTATGTTAATTCACTAACAAACGGGGTAAGAAGATACATGGTCAAATCCTACAATTACTTATCAGCATTTATCCTCCCTTTTTTTTATATATACGTTGAGCGTTCTCAAAACAATAAGAATCTGGGAAGCCAACCCACGTGAAAGTATTACATAGCTCAAAGTATTGTTTATTATTTATTGTCTCTGTTCGGGTTGGCAAGACAAGACCGCCGATATTACATTAACGCCGACTATGGACAACCGATAACAATGTGTGAACTCCTATGCTGCATATATTTCTCTATTATAAGTTGCGATGAAAGGGCGTATGGTCAGAAAACTAATTAATATTAAGTAGGTTGGCTATGAGATCTTATTATCAGTGAGGTAAATTACTTCAGGTCAAGAATCTTCGAGCTTGCAATCGTGATGATTCCCATTCGCAATGTTTTAACTCCGGGAATCGACAGCGACAAATGGAAATGAAGAGGAGAACGCCACGAATTTTCTGGAAGACAGTTTAATTTTGCTTATCGCCGCGACCGCAGTAGCAGTTAGCTGTATTGTTGTCCTTGTCTTTCTGAAGGACAAGGCATTTAATCTTAATTTGCACTACAAAGAAAATCGCAATTGGAATACGTTTCGAATTTCTTCCGCGGCCTTGGGTTAAAAAAAGAAAAAGAAATAAATAAAAGACGCACGAGCACTTGTTCACGAATGGAACTCTCACCGCACAGAAAACACAAAGCCTCCGCGCGCAAGAGAGTAATCTCGCGTGCGTCTCAGACGCCGCATTATTTACTTTTTTTTTTTTTTTGCACGTAGTTAAATGCGCTGCGCTCATCCCCCTTCCCCCCGAAAGTGATTTAAATTGCCAGGATTTCAACAAAGGAATCCGTTTGTGTTCAACCCGCTCGCGTGCGAAGGTAAGTCGTTGAAACATTTGTCCTGATCTGGAAGCTGACGCGACGTCGTCGAAAAGGTAACGACGATAGGTCGTTGCGAAGGTAAGTGTCGGGAAGAGGGGGGAGGGGGGGGAGGGTTGGGGGCGAGAGACGAGATCGCAAGGGACAGTATTTATTGAACCATTCGCAAGGATTCCCTCTGGTTTTCGTCGCCGGTTGGCGCCGCAGGCCGCAAACAAATTCGCGACTCGTGTTTCTACAAAGCCTCAGGGATTTTTCCCTTAGTGGACCGCGGAAAGGACAAAAACTGACCGACTTTCTCGGCTCGAGGATGGGCCGGGGATTCCTTTGTCCTGTCCGGGCGGGGATCAGGCGGAAAAATAGGTCGAGGGGAGGGTGGGAATATAAAGAGGAGGATGGGGTGAGGGAATTACGGGCAAAATGGCGGCCCCGAGGGACAAAAGCCCGTCCTGGAAACAACCCGAATTATTTTTCAGTCATTCTCTTTCATTCTTTCTCGGGTGTGTGCGTGCGTGCCTTCGAGATCTTCCCAGATTTTTTTTTTTTTAAACCTACCTTACAGCCGGCATTTGTTTTTATCCTTCGGTGGCGAAGTCACTAGTTAGCGCTCGACCATTGTTTTACCACCTAGCTGATCAGTATCTCGGGCAGGCGCTGTTCCGGGCAAGAAGGGCGTACGTGATCTCCGCCCAACAGTATTGTTATTATCATAAGTACGTCCCACGCGTGGGAGCAAAGTAAAGGAAATTCTGTGCTATCCCAAAAATCCCCACTGCAAATTCAATACGTTTAAATATTATTACGAACTATTTGTTTTTAAGTTCGTAAAAAATGTTATTGTCTTATCACTTAGCAAATTTTCATTTGCTTAAATTATATATATATATGTGTACACACACTTAAATCAGATAATTCTAAAATAAGCTCAAAATTATCGGCTATTTTAAATTCTGGCTCAAATAATAAAACTGAATTATACAATAATATAAATGATAAAAATATATTAATAATTTGAATTCATATTTACATTTTACTGAACGCAGAAATCAAGGATGAATTAGATAAAACTTAGTAACAGTTACTTAAATTTCGCTATGTCACACGGAGAATACTCATTAAATAAAAATTATCAGATATCTGCTAACGACCCGTCGTTCCCAACGTATTTAGGTAAACACATGGATATCTTGCATTCTTATAAAACACAAATTTATTCGTGACATCAATATACTCACTTATTCCTTACTATGAATTTGAACCCCAGATCTTATTCCTTCTGTAAAATTACTGGCATTTAAGCAAACATTATTAGAGATCCCTTTACAGTCTTCAACAGCAACTTATCATGATTTCCCGGAGATACATGTATATATATATATATATATATATATATATATATATATATATATATATATATATATATATATATATATATATATATGTTTATATGCTGCACATATTCCTTGAATAATCCACAGAATTTGAGTAACTTGGTTTAAGTTTTAATAAAAGTACTTAACTTAACATTTTTCCAATTCATAACACCAACCGAGGAAAAAAACGCTGAGAAAAATGTATTATCCTAGATTTTTTTAAACTGAACGTCCGATTGGAGTTTACACGTAAGGAATTAATAAATTACTAGAATTCTTTCGTAGTAAAAGTTATTTTAGCACTTTCAGGCAACCGACGCTCTGCCACTGCATCGTGATGCATTACGAAAAACTGTTAGGCCTAAATGAATATCACAAATTTCTGCCATAGCAATTTTTTTTTTTTTTGCTAAAGTAGCCAACGTGTGGGAAAACTTAAGTACCGTGTGCTTGTTTAATGAGTTTATAAGCCATATGAATAGTGTATCCTTATATCCACTTGTATTGCTGCTCAGACGAATAGTAGCTATCATAATAGAGGCTCATAGAATATTGTTTGATAGCAGTCTCAGGAAAATTGTTACTGATGTCGGTCTTGGGTCTGGCAGTTGAGCCAGCCTACAACCAGTTTGATACCGATAACACTTGAGAGATCGTTATGGTAATAAAGGTACGAACTTATAACCATATACTTTATTCCTCAAAAGGTTAACGTTATGTAATTCAGCAGTCAAGGCGATAAATAGCGGCAAGTTGCGCTAGTGTGCTTGATGATCTGTTCTTACAATACTCTAAATCTGCACCAATAAGCGAATGGGTACGCCCACACCAAAGTAATCGCCCTGTTATTTAATTTTTGTATTCTGACCTATTCCGACTACAACTAGCTACAAACCTTAGTTCTGGGTCTCGAAGTAAAGATGAACACTCAGTAACGAGCTACATCGGGCAAATTAACGTAACTTTGAATTCGTTTTTCACTCGAATATCTAATATTTTAAACAGTCCTTCGTTCTAACAGCAATGGGCATTTTTTTGCGAAGCACTTCAGGGACTGCCGTATTGGTAAAGGCTGTTAACAATATACTGAGCACTTTTGAAATCAACCTTAGAAAAAGTCACTGCTTTTACCTGCTTGTATTTTAACGGGCTCGCAGAGTGACATGCGCCTAGTTAAGTTGGTAACGAAGGAAGGAAAGTAGTTCCATATTTTAACGTCGAATAAAACGTATTAGGCAACCATTTGTGATATTTTTAATTATTTCGTTCGCTTTCTGATTTTTTTATTGCATCTAAATGTGAAAATTAGCAGATTTGTAAAATATCTACTTTTCCAGTAATTCCACAGTTTCATTTGACCGACGCATAAATAAAGTGATGAGGACCATGGCAATGCTAATTTTATATAAGGCGGAAGAATTCACAACGTGCATACAAGTAGGTCTTAAGCAGGGCTTTCAAAAATGCTCACTTTATCGTGAATAACCTTTATCACGATTCCTAGGTCTCTCGGGGTCGCGGTGATGTAGAGGTCAGACTACTTGCCTCCCATCAAAACGAACGTGGTTCGATGCCTGGCGGGGTGGCTCTCGGAATCGTAAGAATCGTGCCTGACGACGCCGTTGGTATGGCGAGCTTTCTCGGAGATATTCAGCCCCCCTCCCCCCTCCCCCTGAACATGCATCGCAATGCTGCACAATACTCGTTTCACTTCATTCTCATCAGCTCTCAACGCCTAACCTTTAAGAGACACTGAACCCTCTCCACTACGCACGAACCACGCACACTAGATAATCCACTAGAACTGATCTTGGGTGATTGGGCAGATTTACGAAGCCTCGGAGAGTCTCTCTGCAGTTTTCTCCTCGTTTCCGCATGACCGATTACGGCGCCAATTTCCATATTATTGCACTGGGAATTATTCGCTTGTATTAACAAAAATGCCTCTAGACCCCGCATATCACGTTCAACGGGCGTGATCAAGACTGGCAGGTGAATGAGTGTTGATAAATGGAGGGCGGTTACTGTGACATCGTTGTTTGCGCTAAAACGCGTATCTCGGTAAATAGAAGTTCTGGAAATACGATTTTTTGCCAGAAAAGGTACGAAACAATTATCTATGACTGTATAGTTTTACTTTAATTATATTTAGTGTAGGCCTATCCATGGAGAAAAAAAAGCAGGGAAAAACTCTGATGTCGCATGTTTAAAGCTTGCCTATAGGTTGTTCATGGTAAAGTGAGCATTTTTGAAGCCGTAGTTAATTTTTTCTTTAAGCCATTTTTTTTATCCTTTAACCGCCTTTTTCTTTTTAAATAAATATTGCTATGTAAGTAATAAACACAGCGTGTATATTCCACGGCACTCGGAAGTTAACGTCTAAGGGTTAAATATAATAGGCTATATTTATTGACTACTATTACAATTGAGAGAGCTTTCAAAAGTTCTCACTTTACCGTGAACAGCCTGTGCATGCAGTTTCCTTAAGCAGTAAGAGATAAGTACGATTATACGCACGTAGTTTCATCTACGGGCTTCCCTCGCGTACAATACAGTCCCACTGTTACACATCATAATTTGGACAGTAGGCTACAGCATCACGATGGAAACACTGCACACCTTGCGCGTTGGTACGATGAGACGCTAGAGGTGCGTGTTAGTGTCGCCCGTATCGCTCCCTCGCTTCTTGACATTGAAGGCGCAGCTACATAGACCTCTTATGGCGAACGAAAACGTGTCTCTCACCCGCGTAGGGACATTCTCGTCTACAAGTCGGTACACGTCTACCTCTAAAACGTCGAGAGGAACCCGCTGTTGGGCTAGTCCGTGGGGAAACGATATCCCTGCACTTGGGTCGGTGTAGTCCCGACGATATCCTCCCACGAGGACGCGCCAGTTGTCGCACCAATCTACTTAAACTTATAATTGCCGGTGTATTCATTTTAACAGGCCAGACTCTACGAAGACGCCCCCAATCGCCGTCGTAATCTGCCGCCGTCATCTCGGCGCAACGCGGTTGGTCCAGGACGTCTTGCTTTGTCTATGGAGTGGAGAGGAGTGTAGAGGGGATGCGCACTAGGGTTGTAAGTCACCCCGGAGTGTGCAGCGGGACGGTGAGGGGAAGTATAGATGAGAGAGCACTCTACCGGTATAGGACCCCGCATCAGAACGAGAAGACCAGCAGCGCCAAGTCTGCCTGGAAATGCTGGTGCGTACTTCCTTGCCCGGCCTGAAAAGTCACGACCGTGATGTACCTTGCAGATTAGGAATGCGCGCGCATCGCTCCTTGCGTCGGAGTAAAGAAATTTGGTTCTAGGATTTATTTCCTCCTCCCTCTTTTTTTTTCTTCCGCCTTCCTGTTTCGGTGCGGTGAGGGGCCTCTGTGCTTTATCTCGGCGGGACCAACGCACAGTGTTTTTTCCCGGGTGAAGTATTACCAGCGCTGGTTTACTCCCCGCCCAAGCAATTAACCGATAAGTCTCGAGAGCTCACGTTCGGAAACTAGGAGGAACTCGCCGATGACCTTCGCTGTTACCGGTATTCGGTGAGGTTACCGACGTTGGGCGACTTATTAAGCTCACGGCGATGTTTCCTGGATGACGTTTGCGTTAAGGCCGGAACCGGTCAACAAAAGTTTGTAATTTGTTTTGACTGATGTTGATAACTCATACCTCGGCTAAGTTTTCTAGTTATTTTATTTTTACTCGTATAAGCGATTCCACGGTTTGCTTGTCTCTTATATTTCCTCAGAACATAATTATTTCCTAATTATAATAATTGCTTTAGATCTATCCTGCCAGTGGAATCCGTATTGCATAGTTAGCATAACAAACTGATAACGCCATAAAGAATATACCATGTTTAACTTTCTAGTTTTTATACTTAATATCTGAAACGAGATGCAGGGGAGTACATAAATATACATACAAAGATACGAAATTGCTGTCCGAGGCTATGAGAATGGGCCTTGTGTCTGCTTGGCTCTTGCACGCTGCAAAAGATTTTCTTATTGGCTGGACCTCGATGTTACGAGCCAACCAAATTTCTTCACTAATTCGCTCCTATTGATTGAGCTGCTGGCAAGCGAGTAGGATACTAGGCACTGATTGGCGAATGGCGTTTCAACATTTTATCGGCCACTGATGTAATTTTTTTGGCATATGTAGTTGGAGTTCACAGTATGCAACACAAGGGTTTCTCGCTCTTATTTGTTTTATTCTGGGGTTGTATGTTTACTTGGTCTAACAAGTTCAATACTTACATTCGTGTCCGCGCTCAAAACGGCAATCTCACGACCTCCGCTATGGCAAAGAGACTGTCTCAACATGTCTGTAATCATAACTTGTTCGTCTTAATTCCTTTCATTCTCAACTTGGTTAGTTAGAGAAAAAAATATTTAAGTTCGTTAGCGCTCGATACACTGATATTCATAATTAGTAAAGCAAATATTTACGAGTGGATATGAATGGATTTTCTATTCAATGCTATCATTTCCGCCGGCAATGGTCACTAATAAAATAATCACTTAAACATGACTTTCAAAACACACGAAATATTAAGTTCACGACAGAGGAATTTTGCCTGAAAAGAAAATTACAGATTATGGCATCTTGTGAAAAGGCACAAATAATAATACAATATGTTTAGAAAAAATAAGATTATGGGTAGGCCCACAATAAACGAATCCACCGTCTAGTTTTTAACATGAAATTATGGCACTAGGTATCGTACAGGTAATAAAACAAATATAAAATCATAAGCATATCAGAAAAGTTTGAATCCCAAATACGCTCAAAAATATACCCACTTATGTCCGTTTTCTTCGGCGAAGAGATTTGGACGGCTCTTGACAGCGAGGTCTTGAGAGTCGATGAGGGTGATTGAAGTGAATATGGAGCGGCACCGGAATGGAGGGGCGAGGGAATCGGGAGATCTCCGAGAAGACCCGTCGACCAGCGGCTTCGTCAGGCACGATTCCCACTTGCGAAAATCCAGTGACTCGGCCGGGGATTGAGCCCGGTTCGTTTTGATGGGGGGGGGGGGGAGTGTGCTAATCGCTCAGCCACCGCGGCCACCCCTTTTCTTGAGGTTTCGATGCGTAATCGTAAGCGTATCTAATTGAAGGGCACCTCTGTAAAACGACATTTTTAAATTTTTAAAGACTATTCGACAACGGCCCTGTTTATGTGCATTTTTTTTTTAACGATATGATGGTATAGAGGAACAGGTTCTTGGTATTGTACGGGCGTTGAACCCATAACCATCGCACCATAAGCTGGCTTTTCCAACCAACTACAATTACGAAGGTTAGCGCTTGAACAAATTGCGTCCAACTGAGATACGTGACGTTCCTAAAGACAGCTCACCCCGTTTGTAACTCAATATTAAGTACGATTTGAAGGAATTTGTTAGATGCTGTATCAGCGGGAAAAGCAGAACTTATACGCGTCGCCAAATAAAATAAATTATTTTATATCTGCAACACACACTTTTCAACTTTTAGACATTACCAGTGAATACTCTTCCCTCACCAAAAAAAAAAAAAGTTCATATTTTTGCATAAATAGCCTACATGAGTAAATCGAAATTTCTAAGTTTTAGTAATGTACGTACATATAATGAAAATTTACTTTCAGTAAAGCAATGCGATAATTTACAGTGGAAGAAAATGCCAAGAGCTACTTCGAGACGTCTATAAAATCATTCAGGGAAATGTTTTTGAGGTTTCATAATATTGTGGGAAATAAAAAAAGGACATTCTTGCAAATTTTTGATGTGTGGCTATCCCTAAATTTAGGTAAAATAAATTTTGCTAAGCATAAGCTAAAATAAATTAAGAGATTACCTTTCAGATGTCACTGTTAAATTTCCTGCCAGTAGTTTGATTTATTTTATTTTCACATTACAGAAACACTACTATTTTAACTTCGAGATGTAATTTCGCAAAAAAAAAAAAAAAAAAAAAAAAGGGATCTAAAAATATTTATTTGAGGAAAAAATTGTCACCGATAGGGCAATGTTTGCAAGTTGAACACACCGTGTTACAAAAATAAAATATCAAATTTTTCGTGACCAATGCCTTTCAATGCCGTTCCTACGGCTACTTTTCCTGCCAACAGGCCAAGCATCTTCCTTCGCGCCAGTTGAACTTCTCACCTTCTCACCTCTGCGCGCATCGAGATCAACTCTTATCAGCTCAATTTCCCCAACTTCTCCGGAACAGATTTCGCATCTCGTTAATCATTCTTCCGCGACGTGATTAAGGAATGGGCTCGTGGAAGACGAGGGGGAGGGAGGGGTCTAGGGTGTTCGTGAACTCAGCTTCTTAGTTGGAAGTGTGGGCTAGACCAATGGGGCATGGTAGGTTAAATGATCTTCGTTCACTACGACTCCCAGTCGAAATGAGATGACAATGAATGTTTACTCTCTCTTTTTCCCCCTTTTATATCCACATCATCTGCTTAAATATACCACTCGCCATATTCAAACACCTCCAAAGCACGCATTAGTGCAATAAACGCATTGATCGAGTTTACAAAGTATGGGCTATTCACGGTAAAGTTAACACTTATGCAAGCCCTCTAATTTGGAATAATAATTAATAAATATATTTCATTAAGACGTTAACTTCAGAGTGCAGTGGAATATTACATACATCGCAATATTTATTTTAAAAATCCAGTTAAAGGAAAAAAAAATGGCTGAAAGAAAGAAGTAACTAGAGCCTCAAAAGTACACATTTTATCGCGAACAGCCTATACTGTGAGTGAGGGAAGAGATTTGAGCGGCTCTCAACTTTAAGGTCTTGAGAGCCCTTGAAAGCGAAGCGAGGTGAGTACCTGTGAAGCAGCGTCGGAATGCAATGGCAAGGAAAACCCGCCGGTATCGTCCGGCACGATTCCCACACGCGAAAATCCGGGGGCGACCCCGTCGGGAATCGAGCCCGGTTCGCCTTGGTGGGAGGCGAGTAGTCTAATCACTACACCACCATGACCCCCTACAAAGTAATGCTTGTGCTGCCATGCATACCAGTGACAAGAAGACAAACGTTTCCAATCTGTATAATTCGCCAAGACGCGAGCAAGATCTACACTACTACAGCGGTGCGACAATAGCCTGTTTGAATTTCTAGGAAGTTGGTCATAATGATTCACTAGAACTACGTGCTTGCTTACTTTAATGTTGTTTTCTCGTAAACTAAGGCCCTTACAGATTTTTACGAAAGAATATTTTCTACTTAGTTTTAACCATAGATCCGTGTGGGGCAGTCCATATCCACGAATTACCTGACATTCTGTATGTTAAATTATTAATTATCATGAAACAAAAAACTTTCTGCTGCATTATACTGTGAAATTTTGTTATAATTAAAGTACTAGATGGTGTGACAATAATACAATTTTGTAGGGGGTACAATGATTGGCTATATCCTACCCACAAAATTGATGAGGCTTGGGGGCTAGACGTATTTTTGCACCCCCTGTTTCTGCTCTCCCCCCCCCCCCCCTCCGCCAAATACATGGAAACAAATATAAAACAATCAGGAAAAGACAATTTTACACACTAGTTTTACTTAAGGCTGTTCACGGTAAAATGAGCACTTTTGAGGCCCTAGTTACTGTTTCCCGTCATCCATCTTTTATCCTTGAACCACCTTTTTAAATAAATATTACCACGTAAGGAATTAACATCGTGTATATATTTCACCGGACTCGAAATTTAACATCTAACGCTATAATAAAATATATTTATTGACAATTTTTCCAAATTAGGGGGCTTTCAAAAGTGCTCACTTTACCGTGAATAGCATATACAGTTTCTGTAGACGTATTTCTTATACCGCAACATTATACATCTCAATGCAACTCAAGATATAAGGCAATATAAATAGCCCTATATCAACACGAGTCAAAAATTTTTTTCATAAAGTTGGAAAAAATCATTGTCTTAGGGCTATCTTTACTTACTTCATTTTTTTTTTCTTTGGCTTACAAATAACTGTGAACTTCGACTAACGTATTTGTCGTAAATGTATAGAATGTCCTCGCACTTTTAAGTCACTGCAACAGTATTCGCTTGGTGCGTAACTCACCGGTATTCGAACCCATGACCCTCCCCACAAATAAGCATAAGTTTCACCGCACGAATAAACATGCCCAGAATGTAAAATCTCAACTAGAGAATAAAAAACATTATTTTATTTTGTCCCAGGCAAGTGTATGAAAATTCTGTCACTATTTCACTGAATATTCGGTGAAATTCTCAACGATCACAAGTGTGCGTGTATGAACAGATGATAATGTGTTAACCATGCATACAACAGTTTCAATTTAACTTGTTTGTAACGCAAAGTTGTCACTGAGAGTAAAGACTGTTCACGATAAAGTGAGCACTCTTGAAACCAACCTCAGAAAAAAGTCACTGCTCCTACCTGGATATATTTTAACGGGCGCCCTAAGTAACATGCGCCCAGTAAAGTTGGAAACGACGTATAGGAAGTAATTTCGTATCTTCGTCGAATAAAAGAAGTTAGGTAACAATTTATGATAATTTAAATTATTTGTTTCGCTTTCTGTTTTTTTAATGTATCGAAGTATAAAAATGACCGGATTTGTGAAATGTTTACTTTTCTAATAATTTCACTGTTTCACTTGACCGACGCATGAATAAAGTGATGAGGCCCATGACAATGTTAATATTACATAAGGCCATAAGGCGGAAGAATACACAACGTTCATACATGTAGATCATATCAGGGCTTTCAAAAGTGCTCATTTTACTGTGAATAGCCTACAAACACGAATTGTGTTTGTCCGCCATTTACCTCTACCTCACTTTCCAGAACATACCTCGCGATTTAAATTTTATGGAACAGCTCCTGAAATTCAAAGAAGGCAAATATTTATGTCATCAAAAAGTTAAACTAGAAGCTAGAAATAGCTGAAGTTTAGTTGGTTGCTGAGAAAATATTGGCTTTTTATTTTTACTCGCAGAAGTATAAGGCTCGTCCTACACGTTTCTCACGTATACGTGCACCTCTTCACTGCACTTTGCACTCAAACAAGCTGAGTACAAACCTTATAAACATCCCCGGCCGACGGTTGAAGGCAGGTACGCGACCTCATTTTGCACGGCAATATATTGTAGTCCCCGATCTCCGACAGGAACAAATTGCGCTACCGCTGCACGAAGAATTGAAGCTTGCAGAATTCCACTTTATGCCATGACAGACGATTTATCTCCTCTTGCTCGAGAGTCTGAAGAATGAACTCTTCTCTTGTCCACGGCGTTGCAATATTTCACTTGGGTAGCACGTCTTTCTGTTGCTATTCGGCAAAATTCATTCTAAAATACTGACTAGTACAGTTTCTCTCATTGCCCACTCGAAGAAACACCTAAACGCAATGAAATGGGTAATTAAATTGGACGGAAATGTTTGGAGTTTGAATAGAAAAGCCCCTTATACTTTTACCCACTTTTGTCTTGTATAGAAAATAACTTCTTATGGTATGTGTATTTTCCGGAGAAAACGTATGTACTGACACTTTTGGCCTTTATCTATAATGTAGGTAACCTTTACCAATAACCAAAACCTGAATAATAATTAGTTTTTAGTTAATAAGTCCGTTGAAAATGTATCAATATTTTACTCAGCTAGACATATAAAATGCTTCATTCGTTTGGCTTGAGAAAACTTAGCCAACTGCTCACGAGAAACTGCTTTATATACTCCACAGGATCACAAGAGTATAAATTTAATTTGAAATATTTAGAATGATAATAAGCTGGCAAAAATAAGCAGACAAGGTTTACGGGTAATCCCTAGTAAAATTTTTAAAACGCCTCTAGGTTACATCTGACTTATAAGGACGGCTATAAGCCCTCGCAAGGCTACTCTGATTTGAATTCCTTGCTTATTAGATCTGTACCAGTACGATATTTTTACTCACGGTGAAAGTCAGAAATGTACTAAACTAGAGATGCCACTATATAACTTTTATCCTTTCCCTATAATAGACTGCGTGGGAAAGATATTAAAATGCTTTTTTTTTTTTTGACAACATTTATGGGCTAAAAGTTCAAAGTGGCAGCTGATGATAACCTAATAGTATTTTCCTTTCCTAAAAAAATTGTATTTCCAGACAATTTATTTAGTGGAGTAGGCCTACTCATACAAAGGCTGTTCACTATAAAGTGAGCACTTTTAAAATCAACTTTAGAAAAGTTCTACTACTCATGCCTGCATATACTTCAACGGGAGCATTTAGTGACATGCGCCCGGTAATGTTGGTAACGATAGATGGAAAGTAGTTCCATATCTTAACGTCGAATAAAAAATGTTAGGTAACCATTTGAAATAATTTAAATTATTTATTTCGGTTTCTGGTTTTTTAATGCATCAGATGTGTAAAAATTAGCAAATTTATAAAATTTTTACTTTCCTAATAATTTCACAGTTTCACTTGACCGAAGCATGATTAAAGTGATGAGGCCCATGGGAATGTTAACTTTACATAAGGCGGAAGAATACACAACGTGTATGCAAGTAGATCTTTATCAGGGCTTCCAAAAGTGCTCATTTCATCGTGAACAGCTTATATGGTAAACACTGATTATTTTAGACATTGTGATGCACCATTCTGGCGTCCTGTGGTGCACATTGTAACATGCTTCAACTAAATTAGTGTTTTTGTGAGCCGTTAAAGGCAGGTTAAGTTCACACATTTTTATTTGCAGTGCCACTTTATCCAGTAAATGATTATTTCCATTATGTGTGAAGGTACGATAATTTTTATTATGTGAGCCAACCTCGGTATATAGTTTGCCAGGGAGTTTGTTGATTTTGAATTATAGCAGTTTCATTCCACTAAAGGGAAATTAATTGTCATGTTAATGTCCATGAATTACTCCAATCAGATGAAATATTGAATATGATTTATTATGTATAAAGATTGTTTTCAACTGACATCTCTGCCACTCGGTGGTAAGTTTATTTAATATAATACTTAAAACTAGGAATTATCTCGTCATTTGTGCCCAATTTCACCTCAGAGGTCTGAGAAAGTAATACTGTAGAATTAATATATCTGGAGTAAGTACTTACCTGTGCAACCATACATACAATTTGGACAAAATTGCCTATACTATTCTAATTTTTGATTACAATTGAGAAATATATATTAAATAATGCAATATAATTTGGATATAGGAAACATTGCTTATTTAAAGTATTCAGACGGACATATGAGTTCTGGTTCCTGTACAACATTTTTACTAGGGAGTCTCCTTAAAATTACTTGGTCAGAAAATGGAATCGACGAGATCTTGGCACTAACCACTTCAATGACTCCGAATCGGTAACAAGTGATTCTGAGCCCACTATAATCACTGGTTTCTGTGGCCCCTTTCAACCCTATGGGAACCCGTGAGACGTGAAATAAAACACGGTAAGTAATTTTTATACCAGGACTTTATATGTGTTGGTTACGTTGGAAGAATTTCGATGAATTTATGTATAGAATACGACATCAATTCAAACTTTTAGCGAGGAAAGGAGTGTATGTCTTATTGAGTTAATTTACTGTGTGAAATAAAAATAAATGCTCCACACTTTAATAACTTAGTCAACCTAAAGATTTTCTTAGTATCCAGACAAATATCGTGGCATAATGGAATAAAGGCCTGTAAATGCTGTTCACGATAAAGTGAGCACTTTTGAAATCAGCCTTTAAAATTAGTCGCTGCTCCTAGCTGCATATATTTTAACAGGCGCACTGAGTGGCATGCGCCCGGATAAGTTAGTAACGTTGGATGTAAAATAGTCAAGTAAAAATTGTTAAGGTAAACATTTGTAATAACTTAATTCATTTGTTTCGCATTCTGATTTTTTATGCATCGAATTGTAAGAATGAGCAGACTTGTAATATATTTATTTTTCTAATAATTACACAGTTTCACGTGACTCACCCATGAATAAAGTAATGCGGCTCATGGCTATGTTAATTTTACATAAGGCGGAAGAATACACAACGTGTGCACAGGCAGATCTTATGCAGGGCTTTCAAAAGTGCTCATTTTACCGTGAACAACCTATAATCACGTCCAATGTTCAATGCGCACGGGATGGCTGCATTCCTGACATCTCTTGGCGAGGATGCACGCCCAACGCTCGCTCAGATTTATTCTCGGTTGAAGTGTCAGAAAGAATGGAAAAAGGGGGTGTGGTTGGGGGTGAGGAGGAGGTGATCAATCAACAGCGACGACACAACCCCTTCTCACTTGGAGTGTCCCATGTTAGACCCCCGCGACGTGCACGAGTTGCACTTCGCACCTCCCCTCCCAGCTTCGGAGCAACCGAGCGTGCCAATTTTCAACTACAAATGGTTCTCTCGCCATTTTCCTTCCCGCCCGATTTCTTTCGGTCCCCGCCTACCACCCACGCACACTGCTCGGATATCCTGTTTGTGACAAGACTCAGATCGCCGACGATTTCCACGACGCAAGCCGCGTCCTTTCTTCTTCTGAGTGATGAGCGTGTTATTTTCTTTTCTTTCTTGAAGTCGGGGAAGACCTCTCTTGCTGTCTTGTGGCACAGAGAAGAGTGAGAACTGAGCGGAACATTAGACATGAAAAATTCGCACGGGCGTTGAATCATCGGTGTCTGACAATCTGCCTTCCTACCCCCTCTTTTTCCTCCGTACCGCCATCACCCCTTCAAATTTCACACCTCGTGCTCCCATACGTTCTCCTCGAGTAGTAGAACATTCGCATTCAGAAATGCCGACATTGTCCGGTATGGAAACTAGACGATAATGTAAATCGTGATGAGGCTACATTCATGGCAAGTGCACTGAGAGTAAATCGAACAAAGTATTTGTTTGTATAGGGCCAAATATATATTTGCTTGCCCTAACAAAATATATTGTTGAGCAAACAAAATTTTAAAAGCAACATAATTACTTTTGTTCGTCTAACAAAATATATGTTTGAATAAACAAAATATCTGTACTTGGAAAAAAAAAAAAAAAAAAAAAAAAACCTGTCAACTAAATATTTTGTTGAATCAGCTGTATATATTTGTTTGTCTACTCGTTTGAATGCCTTCGTTAGAAAATACAGCTCGAGAGTTGATTTGTATTTTTGAGACAATTAGGATAGTAATCGTGTTTAATAGTGCATCTATTGATGCTTAACAATCGTATAAATCAATTTACAAAATAATGCAACAAGAAACTGTTAACTGAAACTGTAAAACTAGAAATATTTGTTTGCACACGTTGCCAATATTTGTAGTATAAAAGCTTCCCCAACATTACCAGTTGTCACATTACTAAGGCGTAGCGCTCGAACGCATGTGATCTAGGTTCGGAACTCCGTCAAGCTGGTGGGTTTTTTTTATATCGGCCCAAATTGTTTAATGTAGGTGTAGCCAAACAAATCTTTAGTTGCACTCACCAAATCTTGCAGTTTGGGACAACCAAACGAGAACAACAAAATAATTTGGTTTCAGCAAAAAAATATTTCATTGCCCCTATACAAACAAAGAATTTGGTTGCACCAAACAAACCTTGTTTGATCCAACAAAACCTTTTTCTCAGTGTGGTTTGCCTTTACCGTTATATCATTCTTTTCAACGAAATTTCTGTTTGTTTTATACGCAGGCCCATTTTTATGTCGCCTTTAACCACCTATTTTAAAATAAATATCGCTCTGTGACTAATAAACACAGTGTGCATATTCCACCATGCTCGGAAGTCAGCCTCAAAGGCTAAAATAAAAATGCTCACTTTGCCGTGAATAGCCTATACCATACTATACCAGATACTCCGTTGCCACATGAAACCTGCGTTTAGTTATCTGATGTTTAGAAATTGCTTGGTTTGGATGCCATGATCTCTAAACTGTAGAAAATTTGAGGTAAAATTCCCTTGCATGTAGGGGAAACTAATTACCTCTACATGTAAGGTAAAATTAACTCTTAAATGTAGAGTAAATATACATAAGTAAATTACTATTCCCTAATAGTACGGTAAAAGTACCTGACCAAAACAGGGGGGGGGGGGGGATCCCATACAAGTAAGGGAATATTAACTATATTGTACAGTGAAATTATATTTACAAATATCCCGGAATATTAGTAGTGTTACCTGTATCCTCTGACGAATAGAAAATAAAACCTCAACTCGACACTTGCTGGCGGGTGGGCGCGAACCATGGTCCTCTGACACAAAAGCGCCATTACGCTATCCATTACATCACGATGACAGCGTGACAGTATTAGTGAATATTAGCTTGTTATAGGATTGTTTCTTCCCCCTCCCCTTTCCAGGAGCGAGCTGTTGAGACAATACTGAAGAGATGCACGTGCCGTAAGGTGATTTTCCCATCCATTTATGGGATTTTTCACTACCACGTACGTGAATTTTACTCCATGGTGCGGTAACTTTACCTTACCCGTAAGGAAGACTATGTTTTCCCCACAAGTTTGCGAATATTACCGTACATTTGTCAGGTAATTTTTCCATTATTTCTTACTGTGTAGAGAAAGGACCTTCCCGCGACTGAAGGTTTTAAGGACTTGACTACATTTTCTGATAAATTCGAGTTTTCCTATACACGAATACAAACTGGAGAATTCAAATTGGCAGTCCATGTCTTACGTGTAGTGTGACGTGGTTACGAGTAAATACTGCCAACTAATAAAAAATTAAAGACGGATTGAGATCTCGTCCTGCCTTTCTCTCTCTCTCTAGCACCGACAACTGTCTTATTTGTGTTTGCAGGTTGTATTTAACAATACTGAAAAAAAAAAAAAACATTGGATACTTTTAGTGGAATATACTAAAGTGTAAAATGCACAATGTACGTGACAACTGCAAAATATGTTGTTTATAGCTTACATTCCCTTACATATTCTGTTATTATTGGATATGTAGATAGTTTAAAAATAATTGACTGAAATATGTGAGATTTTTCTTCCCTGAATTTATACCAAGCAAGGACACAATAATGATAATAATAATACACAGAATAGATATGACGTCAGCTTCCAATGAAACAAATTATACCAACAAACAGGAGTATTCAAAACACAAATTTTAGTTACTAGCGCTGGGTTTATTTTTATATTATTGTAGCCTAATAAATATAGACTAATTTAGAAGTATTATTTCTACTCCTCTATTTTTTGAGGCAGTTTCCATGGTACTTGTGTGAGAAATAACCTTAAGATTATTATTTTGACAGTTATGATTTGAACACAGCAGCAATAATCTCAAAAATTTCTCCCAATCTAGTAAAACTGAGCAACATTTGTAATCATTGACGCGAAAACTCCTTGAAATCACTATGATACACTGTTTATTAGTGTTGTATATTAGACGTTCCATAATATGATGATAAATTGGCTACTGGACATGATCCTTGTCGACTGCATGCGTATCGATCAAATTTGGTTCCAACTATTAGCACGGGTTATGAACTGCGTCTCTTTGAATACCTTCAAACTCTCAGTTTTTAATCCCCCTTTCATCGCACCGCGCATATCAAGAAAGCGAATAAACACGGCAACTCACGCTGGTCCACTAAAATAGTGCACTATAAATATCGTGAGAGTAATGGCAAACACAGGCAGCTAATATCGACTGATGTTCTCTTAATTTCCCCTCACGGCTCCCATACAGTTATTTTCCCCCCATCAAATGACAACAAGGGAACGGATATTCTCCATATGTCTCCAACATTGAATCGCCCGCCGTCAATATAACCTTGAAACTCACATGTCCAAAAGTCATAAACGTGTGTGTTTATGTTGTTTTTTTTTTATCATACCCGCCATTTTATGGGAATAAAATATTGTGACACGAGTATGTGTACATAGGCCAATATACCGGATGTTTTTTTTAACACCGTAAACTCCGGCGGGTTATTCGTCACGAACATATTATACGAAAATGTATTAACATTTCCTCCCTAAAATCGTGCGCCCCCCACAAAATCCTAGTAAAAATTATTTTCGTATGCAGGTGGGTAGCCTATAACTCAGGAAATAGATATTCTGTTTTGAGTATTATGCATGGATTTCTCGAACATTGTTCACATACGAAAGTTTCGAAAAGACAAACTTTTTAGTTAATTAATACGTGATAATTCATTATATGTTTTTAAAAGTCGCTCACATCTTAGGGTTACAAAGTTTAACCCAAAAATAAATATCCCGACCCTTATTTTCACCATGAGGGGTAATTATATTGCCAACCGCGTTTTCAGAGATGTAAGATTTACGTTCTACAAAATACCACTCACTGATTTCTTGCTTGATCACATGCACTTAATGATATTTCAAACAAAAAGTATTTTAAAATTCGATTCTCGGGGACGCAAAACTTTCTTAAAAATCACTCTAAGGGAAAAGTAATACATACTGTTATTGCTTGCTGTTTTGCATCGCTTCTCTTGATGTCAGGCGCGAACGAGCGAAAGAGACGGACAGAGTAGTTGTGTGCGAAGCGGGCGGCGAGTCATGAAGGAATGTTTGAAGGACGGGAGAGCGATAATCCTATAAGGGCATCAAGTTAGAAAGACGTGCCACCACGATAAGTCTATTGGAACTTTCACGCTCCCGGACCCTGGACCCTGCGCCAGCCTTCCTTATTCGCTACTACTGCTGTTCAAAACCGTTCTGAATACTTAAAACATTACCTACTATATCAAAACATCAATTCAAACCCTATATCGTATCTACAGTATGTAAAGCGCTAGTTTAATGTGTGAACTGGTAGTACAGTTGTAAAGACGCGGCGTCCGCTGCTGATATAGAACTTCTGGGCGTGAGTTCGAAACTTCACTGGAACCGAAATTATTTATCGTTAAATTTTATATGCGGTTAATATCACGGCATGTAAAGAAAAAAAAAACTATACTTTGCAACCGATCAGTAATTTTTGTCAAAATTACAAATAACACACTCGTACTCTAGTGACTTACGTCATTTTCAAGATAATGAATGAAACTATAGCAATAAGCAATCAATTAATGTAAAAGGCGAACAGTAGTACAGCTATATTAAGTTCTGTTAGCCAGTTTTTTCATAGGCCAGCGCAAGTTACTAACTCGATCGTCTTGCAGCAGTTCTACAAATGGAGTTCATATTTACTACAAGCCACACACTGCGCACCCACCGAGGGTGCCAATTGCTAGTACGGTAAACTGCTGTAAGTGTAATATGAATCTTCCATGACGGCTCATAAAGCGGCTGATATACCGGCTCGTGCACCAGGGCTTGTAGAAGCGTGTACAAAGAACCAAGTACAGCTGTAGGTATCAGGTAATATCGGCGTAAGCAGATTCCACAATTAGATGATAATATGGGATATGGTGTAAGACTAGAACCATAATTAATTATTATTTTTTTTGGTAGCAGTAGCACTAGCGAAATTACAGTACGCCTATCTGATATCCAAAATTCGATTACAGTGTCTTCTTAACCATGAATTGTAATATTTCCTGCAGGTACATCCTCACGGTTTTGTAAAGGGGGGTGGGGGGTAGAGTTTGAGTAAGGTGTTCTCGTGTTACCTCCTCCCCACCTCCCGCCCCTAATGTTCACTAGGCCGCTGCTTCGCCATGCATCACCTCACGCGAAGCCGGCTGGAAGACAGGTTTCTCCCTCGATCATGGCAGCCTTCTGCCGCATGGCGACGATTATCCGCTCACCCGTGTTGACTCTAGCCCAAGCTGCAGTCACTTCCAGTTCGTTTGATCAACGTGAAAGAAACGAAATATGCATGACCCTTCCCGACTAAATATTCTCTCATCGTGGTTTCTCCGCACTGTTTCAATCAAACTTTCTGAAAAACGTCCCATGTATGACGAGCTTGGTTATTTCCAGAATTCCTCAAATATCGCAACCGTTTTATATTTGCGTTAAAGTATAATTATTTTATATTTCTTTAAATATAACTTCTACTTACATTTTATCGGTAACTTATAATATTTAGATTATAATTAATACGATTACAAACAGAGAGAAAATAGGTGTGCTGGAAATTACTAGTGAGAAACAGTTCTTAAGAGTGGGATGGACCCCCGCGTCCGAGGTCAAGAATCGAGGGAGCGATACGGGCGACACTTACACGCACACCTAGTGCCTCAATCGCTCCTACGCGCAAGGCGTGCAGTGTTTCTGGCGTGACGCTGTACTGTGCAAATTAGATCTGTAACAGTCGAGGTTTTGTTACATGCTATGAAAACCAAACAGACTAAACTATGCGAGTATCATTGTAGGCCTACTTTTCTCTTGCCGCTTACGGAAACTGCATAGGCAAGCTATAAAAATGCGATGGTAGACCATTTTCACGAGTTTTATTTCTCCAAGAATTCACTTCATATGAAAAAAAAAAAGACATTGATAAAAAATTTTTTTTTTAAATCTTTTCTATCGAAAAGTCGTATTTGCAGAACTTTTTTTTTTTTTTACCGAGATACGCGTATTCACACAAACAACAATTCACAGAAAATGCGGGGGTCCATCCCACTCTTAAGCTAAAAGTTGTTACACTGAGTGCGCATGAATGCTGTGCGTTGTCCCTCTGGTGTCATCTTGTAAACTCCGTTAAGCATTGTTTGCACGAAGCTGAGGAATATCCTGAAAGTAGAAGTTTAGTGGGGTTTCAGCAAAATCTGGAAGTAGCCGTAAATGAACTATGTCATTTAATTCACGTTTAACGAACCGTTTCACTTGTGCCCACGCGTACGAAATTCGTCATCCCTAACTAACCCATTTGACCCAGTGTGTTGGCATACGGAGCACACAGGAGATAAGTTTTTTTTTCGCCTGGTCTATTATTTATGAAGTTTATCCAATAATCTTTCTTTTGGTCAGGCGCGTATGTAACAGGCCACGGCGATTGAAGCTTCGTAGCCGATGACCTGAAGTTACAAGGACAATTAATTAAACATAATAGAAGTATGTAATTAACAAGAAGTTACTGATAACTAATGAGACTACTTTCCTCTACACGGGTGCAAATAAATTTTCGTGATGTTCGTAAGTGTTTGGATGGCAGGTAGGTGTCGACATCTCATTAACAGCAGTACCATTAGAGATGAAACCAGAAAGATGTGAAAAAGTACCAAGACAATTTAAATATACGAGCAAATTGCCCCAGATTCGAATTCATAAAAACTCGCAAAATTGAGTTAGCCTGCAATTAACTGCATCACGGAGTTAGGATTCGGAGCATCAGCGCCACATGTAATCAGTGTAATGGTTCGAATGATAAGGTTCACTAAGTTAAAATAATTACACGGCTATCATTTGTAAATAAGATTCTGAACCACTATAAAGACATATGTTTACATCGTCTACCATAACGCTACTTGTGGGAAATATTTGATGGAAATCGGTTGATTGGTACCCGACATAAGTCATAAAAACCTTATTTTCTTATTCGGTGCTATCTTACAAAACTGCCTAAAAATTTTTATTTATACTATGCGCCTTATACATACTGTTACCATAAAAAGTTTGGTTGAAGCTAAATTTATCAAAATATTTATATGCCGGCCATTTTGAAAACAATTGTCTGACCCTATTTTAATTATTTAACTTTACATGGCCTTCTATATGTGTGCCAAATTTTATGGGAACCTGTAGAATTATGCCTGAAATATGACATGTTCACTTTACTCACCTGGCAATACTTCGGGAGAAATCAGGCATAAGATGATTTCTGTTTGCTTAAACGATGCCTCTAATTAATACTGTTTGCATACAAAATTTGGTTGAATTATATTGAAAAGTTTCATAGGTCTAACAAATTAATCTAAATTATTTATATCTACCCTATTGAAACATGCCTGCCGCACATAACACATGCTAATTTACATACCCTACTGTATGAATACTAGCATGAAATTTTGGTATGAATCGGTTGATTGATCCTCGAGGTATGGCATAAAATCTCCATTGTTCATGTGACTATCTTCATAAATGGAGGACAAAAAGTTTAGGTACTAGCCCGTTCTATGATTGTCATCACACAATATAAAAAGTTAAATTTAAATCTGTTACACAGTATCTCAGATATAGCACACTATGTTAAAATATTTTTATAGGTGCCATTAACAAAAAAAAAGAAACTTCACACTTAAAACATGTATATTATCATGGCCTACTACAGTACAATGTCTTTGCCAAATTTAAAAGAAATCGTTTGATTGTTTCCCGAGATACGCAATAAAAACTTTATTATTTCATGTGGGGCTATCTTCCAAAAATGGCGGAGCAATGAGCGCCTGCATATCAAAATATGATGGATATAACTGATAATGTCGGCGTACAAATTCAAGATGAATATTTTTGCAGTTTTGTAGACGAAAATTGTGAGATAAAATGTTTATATGGCCTCCATTTTGAAAACATGTGTGTCTCACCATCTCAAAGTTTATCAGTTTACATGGCCTGCCATAGTGCCACTTGTATGCAAAATTTGGTATAAATGGGTTGTTTTATGAAGATATCGCGTAATTTTATTCCACGTGATGCTATTTTACAAAATGGTGGACAAAAGAGATTCTGTGTGAACACATTTTTTAGTTCTAATGTATACATTCAGCATACAAAGTTTCGTTGGACTAAGTTACATGGTTTCGACGATTTAAAATTTAAAATTAAAAAAGTTATATGGCCGCCATTTTGAAAATAGGTGTTTAACATAATTAAAACATCCCAGTAACATAATCAACCGCAATACTACTTGTTTGCCATATTTGATAGGAATCGGTAAATTGTTTCCCGAGATATTACACAAAATCATTCATGTAGTGATATCTTACAAAATGGCAGACAAAGGTTGTTAATGTTTGGTTTATATGATGCTTGTAGTAGATACTGTCAGCGTACAAACTTTGGTTTATATTGATCAAACCGTATAGTAGCTATACCAAATAAATATAAAATATTTGTATATCCACCATTATGAAAATAAGTGCCTAATACAGTTCAATTTTTCTATTTACATGGCGTATTATAGTATTACTTACGTGCCAAATTCGGCGAAAATTGGCTGAGTAGTTTTCTAGATATAATGTAAAAGATTTATTTTTTCATGTAGCAATATCTTCAAAACTGGCAGCCTAACAACAATATTCACACCTGAATCCAATGCGTACACTTTGCGCTGCTAGTGTGCAAAATTTGGTTCAAACCGGTTGAATGGTTTCCGAGATATGACACATCGTCATAAATATTTTAATGGCCACCATTTTGAAAGTAAGTGCCCAGCATGGTCTAAAACTATAAAAGCTAGGTGCCCTTACTTATGTGTTCATGCGTTCAAAAATTGAAGGGGGGGGGGGGGACCACGCACATGCACAGACTCCTATACATATACGCACACATACGTACATAGTACATAGACAGGAAAGTGATCTCATTAGGCTTCTTTCACTCGTAAATTAGGCTAAAAATGATCAAAAAACCTATTCTAGGTTGATTTACTAGAAAATGCACAAAATAACATTAAAATTAATTAGAGTTTTGCTTGAATCCAAATGAACTAATTGCTAAAGTCACAACAATCACGTATACAAAACTTGGCTTCGCATCATGGCTGAGTAGGAATATGTAATCATTAATTAGCCCAAAACATTTTATTAATACATAGTTGTATAATATTTCAAATAGTTATTTTTTTAGAATAAACGTTTTTTTTATTAGCACTGACAGGTTTTGAGTACAGAAGACAAAAGTCTCATTCTCATCTTTGTAACTATTTTTTAAAGCTCTCTGCCTGAATCCGTCGCAAGACTGGACAATTTTCGTTCATTGGCCTTCATTTTAGGTCTGTACAAATACAAGCCTCTTAACGTATGCATTGCGATATCCTGAGTTACAGACATTGTAAAACCTGTGTTAAGATTATGACTTGGCCAAATTTTTTTTCTTTTGTTTTTGGTCATTGTCTGAATATTCTCCAGCCCCTACCGGGGCCTCATCGACCCTCCTCTTAAATGCGCCCATGTTTGTGGGTATAGGATAATCACGGTAAAGTGAGCACTTTTTAAGGCCCTCCCAACAGGAATTGACCACTAATAAATATATTTTATTGCAGCTTCAGGTGTTTACATTTTAGGGTGGTGAAATGTCTACACTGTGTTTATTAGCCACATATCAATATTCACATTAAAAAATGGTGGCAAGATAGAAATTGACTGAAAGGAAAAATTTAGCAAGGCCTTAAAAAGGTCTCACTTTACTGTGAACAGCCTATAACTAATTGTTAAACCGAGCCGTCACTCTTACAGGTTATGAGCTATCCATGTAGGCTATCACTGCCGGTCTCACAAAAACTGTAGGCTACAGCTAGTTTATTGTAATAACGTAACAGGGACTTTGTTCAGATACAGCGCACGTAAAATTACTCGTAACAGCAACACCTTAAACCAGAAATTACAGTGGTTCTTAAAGTATTTAAAACCTGAGGACGGGAAGAAGTTTCAGCATTCTTAGAAGCCATGACAACCAAGAAAAATAACACACATGTTTGACATTTATGGATTATTTAAGAACTATAAGCCATTTGCGCGTTATTTTCCCTTAAATTACTTATACACAGTTTAGTGAATTTACGATGCAAGCTCGTAATAAATGTACTAAATATATTTATTTAAAATGTTCACCCGTCCGTCCGCTTATAAAATAATACATCTGAAAATAATGAATACTTAAACATGAACTATTCACTGACAGTGGGGCTTCTCAGAAGTTATTTTTTCATTAAAAAAAAAACTGTTTACTAAGGTACTTACACAGCGAAATTTACTCACACACGCGCCGCTCATTTGCATCGACAATTTTCTCTGTGTACATTGAACGCAAATCGTGGAACTCTTTCCTAAAAAATACTCGCACAGGAAAAAATGTTTTCCTACAATATGGTTTTTAAACAATAAACCAGCCACATATTTTGTGGTAATAAAACACAATTTTTATATATAAAAAATTCTTAGTGATTACAAAATTACTTTACAGTTAAGGATTGTTTCAAATTAACGTTCAAAAATCCCTTCAGGTAACTGCACATATTAAAAAAACTAAAGATTTATTAGCGACTACTGATATATATTATTATTATTATTTCCGATTATTCCCCTTTAGGAGAGCGTGTGAACTTGAGTCAATCACTGCTTCACTTCCATTTTCTCTTTTC
This sequence comes from Dryococelus australis, assembly GCA_029891345.1. Lineage (NCBI taxonomy): Eukaryota > Metazoa > Arthropoda > Insecta > Phasmatodea > Phasmatidae > Dryococelus > Dryococelus australis. Next base: position 92,815,508 of record CM056996.1, on the reverse strand, counting down.
CTTTCTTCCCAAAACCTCTTCATTAATTCACTATGTTTTATTCTTCCTGTCCTCTGTCCATCTTTTCCCTATCATTTCTTTTTTAGGTTCTTGTTCAATTTTCGTGTTTCTATTTATATTCCTGAATTTTTTCCTGTCCTTAATTTCTTCTTCTCAGTTTTTCAGTTCAGTTATTCCAGGCCTTCTTGTGTTTCTTTCATCCAATTGGTCTTTAATTTATTGCATTAACGATATTGAAATTTTCTTCGTGAGTCTGTCTTCACCAATCCTGCATAAGTGTCCGTACAACTGTAGGCGTCTTTTCCTAAACTTTTCTGCGATGGTGTCTGTGTTTTCGTATAATTCTTTTGTAGGTCGTCTGGCCCAAGTTTCGTCTCGGAGGACTGCACCATGGATTTTCATAAGGATTCTCCTTCGTTCTCGTTTCTCAATGTCATGAACTTTACTCATTCCCCTGATTGCTGTGGTTTCTGGCGCATAATAAGGCTTCCGGTAAAACAACTGTGTTATATTGTCGTAGTTTCGCATTACGAGAGACACTGCTCTTTTGTTATAGTGATTCCATGTCATTTTGTACGCCTTTTGTAGAGTTTGACTATTCTTTCTGTGTTGGGGATTGTGTTCAGTCCCGTAGGTTGGATGGTTTCTCCCAAGTACTTGAAGTGAGCGAATATATATATATATATATATATATATATATATATATATATATATATATATATATATATATACACACTCACACACATACATCTATCCTACATTGTCTCATCAGAGTAGCCAATATTTGAATTCATAGCTTTGCATCGTGTTGGTGTGCTTTGACGAATGACGCAAGCAAGACATGGCAGTGTCGCCTGTATACTCTACTCGCTCTGTGGATGGTTCAGACCCCAGAAGCTCGTAGTTGTAAAGGTGATGGAAGCTGTGTCAGTGGTCCTTGAATTATGGACTCTGCGGGGGTCCGAGGCAGGCAGACAGACCAACGTTCCGGCTAGTTGGTCGCACTTCCCTCGCACCCCCCCCCCCCCCGGGACACATTACCCGTTCTTTGTCCAGAACGCCAGGGATGAACCAGTCTCTCTGGCGACACACATGCCGGCCAGATGGCCACGCCACAGTGAACTTGCGCAGATGGCTGTGAAAACTGCCGCTCGTAACGCCAGCACAATGGCCTCATTTACTATGGTATAGAGGGAATCACTATTTATTATGCACGTCTGACAGCCCTGCGTGAGGTATTCCTGCTCACTACACATCCTCCCGCCTCTGGTAAAAATTACTCTGCCACAAATCCAATTACTATTTGTTTATATATGACAAAGGGGCAGTCACAGCGCGATTACCTTTCCTTCCACTGGACTCATTGCACGTTATCTCTCTTTAGATGCGGTTTCAAACACACAAAATTATAGGACATAAGAAATACACAATTAAAATCCACGCATGTGTGTGAAATACGAATAAGTGCCAAATGCAGAAATTTGAAGAAACCAATGTATTAAATTAGATTGTGAAACTTCAGAAGGGGGGGGGGTAGGAAATTGCATGCAAATCATAGTGCACCCACGTGTAGTTTTGCACACTGGCTACACACGCGCACAGCCACAAAATGCATTCTAGCTTAAGCAGGCGTGTACATACATATGCACACACGTTCATGAGAGATTGGTCTTACGTTTTCATCCATTAAGTTGACTCGCGTTGGTCAAGAGGCACCGTGGAGTTGCTGGAAACACAAATACTTCCCTATTGCCTTGCTTATCACTTTAATTGTCGTAAAGCGAAAGGAAAACTATTTCGAATCTTATAAGACGGCTATAGCCCGGAAAAAATAATTTCCCTCATTAAAATGTTTTTTTTTTTTTAAATTAAACCTTCTCAAAATTACCAACTGATTATAAACCTTCTGCACAATGCACACGGGCAGCGGTGGTGGATTGGTCAGCATAATCACCTCCGGCGGGGTCGCTCCCAGATTATCGCATGTAGGAATCATGCCGGACGATGCCACTGGTCGGCGGGTTTTCTCGGGGGTCTCCCGTTTCACCCCGACCTTGCATTATGACGCTGCTCCATGCTCACCTCACATCACCCTCATCGGCTCTCAAGACCTCGATCCCAAATCTCTCCAATCCACACTTGATTCGGGCAAGATCAACTCGGCATGCCATGCGTCAATAAGCGACTGGTAGGCTACTCGCATTTTTTTTCTGGCGAGCCCCCAAATCCCGCTACGCCAGAGCACCTTCACAGTTCTGTGTGCCCTCCGGCATGCGTGTTAGTAGCTAAGTCGGTTGGAGAACGGAGTGCGTCTCAGAGCAAGCCCTGTACGCATTAGGTCAGGTTTAATTAATATATTGGGCTCATGCATCGCGGCTAAGCAGAATTGTCTGGTGCCATGGCCGCAATTGTAGTTATGGACACACCCCAAAAGAAGGGTCTGGATGGAAAAGCATAGCACACCAGGCAAAGCGGAGAGGGCCCTGGAAAATCTATGCGACAGTCGCATAGGATAAAATAATTTCCTTTGACTTAGGCTACTCGCCTGTCAGTGGGGAACCTTTCGCCGCACGCAGTAGCCAATCAGTTGTAACGCCCGTTCTCAGAGCCTCACACAGGTAATCAGGGACTGAATATGCCTGCATCCATCAAACGAACCGTCATGCCATGTCGTGACTGTTAAAAATTTCCCGTATATGTACGGAAGTTTTTACGGAAACGTACAGTAAATATAGGGAAACGCAATCCGTAACGAGGAAAAACTGTGTAAGTCCGTAAATACGATATAAGAAATGTTTCCGTATTTCCTGCAGCTTCGGTTTTCTAGGACGAACAATTCCGAGTCTATGCGAAGATTTCTTCTCCACTGTAAACAGAAAATTATAGTTTTTATGGTAGTTAGCTTATCCACGACTCTAAGGCACATACTTTCATGCATTAAAAAGTATCACCAGGCGTCTGTTACATTTGCCAACACTTAAAATGCACTAACTTTAATAGAAACCGATAAAAAATACTTATGCAACTCAATATAAATACAAAAGTTATATCACAGACATCATGACAGTCGTAGGTCAGTGATTGTAATCGTGTACTTTTGATTTCTTGACTCGATTTAAAATCTTGCTTAGAACACCCACATGACGAAAATTAATTACTTTTCATTATTTTTGCTAAACAGGAAGTACAGAAAAAACAACTAGGAAATTAACGGTGGGGTTCCGTGAATTCAAGGAAAGTTTTTGAAATTTAAGGGATAGTCCGTTTTTGGAAACCGATGTGTCCGGAATTTTACGGAGAGGGTACGGACACCTCTGGATAAATTTCTACCAGCACTTTTCTTTATCATGAGGGAAATGATTTTTAACTGTGAAGCCGCGAGATAACCTTGCCTGAATATAGGCCGAACTAATTCATGCGGATCAACCAATCAGGCGTAAGGATGGTTTTTTCAGATTCTTAAAAATATTAATAAATTGTCTTTATCTGGCGCAGTTAAGGCCTTTTCTTCCATTGAACCATTTTTACAATTTACTCTTGCTTATTTTAGTGCTTACAAATTAACAACCACTGCAGAAAATCAATGGTCGTTACTAGATAGTGATAGAACGGGTAGTAAATATTAAAGTGACATGCATATTTGTACTGAAAAAATTTTAAATTTAAGTGGTGAGTGAGTGAAGAGATTTGTATGGCTCTTAACAGCGAGGTCTTGAGAGCCAATGAGGGTGATTTAAGTGAGTATGGTGCGGCGCCGGAGTGGGGAGGCGGGGGAAATGGGAGATCTCCGAGAAAACCCACCGACCAGCGGCATCGTCCGGTACTATTCCCACTTGCGAAAGTCGGGTGAACCGGTCGGGTTTTGAACCCGATTCGTCTTGGTGAGAGGTGAGCGTGCTAATCGCTCAGCCACAGTGGCCCCTTTTAAGTTGTGATTATTAAGTTTAAAGAAGTCCACGAAACATTGATATAGGTATAGGTATAGGAGGGAACGCCAAGCATTTCACATCTGTGAGCTCAACCTTCTCTATAGTGCTGGTTAACACTGCGAATTCGGTACATAGTTACAGGCGCAAAGGGAATGCGAGATGAGAGAGCTCAGTGGTCCACTTCTGATTTCAACAGATACATATTTATTTTGTAATCACTGTCCATTACGGATTTGTTTACTATTGGGCCCATTCCATGCTCAAAAACATATCAACTTGCCCTTCTCATAATGCAACTCACCTGGACTCACCTATTCGTGTTCCACTAGCACATCGTTCAGTCGCAAGACTTCAATGCGTGTTGCCTACCTGCCAGAGATGTTATATTCAGTTTAGAATAATTACACATGTATTTCTCGCAAACGGTTCACTTAGGAATATTCTGGCGATAAGACGACCTATTTTTTTTTTAAATTTAAGCATGTTGGTTTATAAGTTGTCTTTACGAATCTATTTAAACTTAGTGTTACAAAGTTCCATGCAAATATAAGGCGGCAACCCACAATTACCTAATGAAGCGGTATTATATAACTAACCAAGTTATAACAGTTGTCAGATCTCCGTAATACAATTTGCTGCTTGACTGCAGGCGGTCTCGAACATTTTAAACCAAGCATATTTTAAAACTTTATTTTTTGGGGCTGAGTTAACAGACTTGACAGACTCATTAAAAACTATCAGAAAAACTAAATCAAGTAATTATGGAAAGGAATTAGTTAAATAAAATAGTTCCAAACCGAATTGATTAGTATCTACTTTTCACCAGTATTTGTACTTTTTGTTTATTGTAAAAATGAAGTATGTTTTGGTTTGGATAATGATAATTATTCCAGTCAATACATGAAACATTAAAATCACCTAACATTATTATTTGATGTGAGTAATAAAGCAATATATATTTTAAAAATTTAAAACATTTACAAAATTCAGTTACCGATAAATATGGAGGTAGTAATTACTAACAATTAATATCCTTTTAACTTTCGAAAATTGAACATCAATGAGCTTAAATGGCATAGTTGGATCATAACCGCTTTTTAAATAATTACCCGACGTCTAGTTTGATGACACACAATTTCTTCCCCCTTCTCTCTCTCTCTCTCTCTCTCTCTCTCTCTATATATATATATATATATATATATATATATATATATATATATATATATATATATATCACACACTATATATAACATATATATCACACATATATAAAATATAGGTCGTTCACGGTAAAGTGAGCACTTTTGAAGCCCTAGTAATTTTTTCTTTCAACCAATTTATATCCTCCTACCCCTTGTTAATGTAAAACTTGTCATGTGAGTATTTAACACAGTGTATACATTTACCATAACCAAAGCCAAAAGTCCGATGTCACAATGATATGTATTTATTGGTTATTATGTCTGATGGAACAGCTTCAAAAAATGCTCACTTTACCGTGAACGGCCCACATATAATATATATTCATATACGTATCATACCAATGTACCCCTTTTGAAGAGGTATGCATAGTCAAATATTTCGATTCCTTAAGCGCAGTTATTAATATTTATGAATTATTACACCATAAATAATACTATATTACAAATTCGATTTATGTTAACCTCTCGATAATATCCGCACTCTATATATAGTAAGTAATTAAACCAATCGCAAACGTGTGTCTATGTCTTTTTTATTCTTTTATTTTTCACAATATGGTAACTTGGAATCGAATTTATTTTCACCTATTACCTTCTGAATCCACTTATATTCACTGCTGTCAAGTTCGTAGCTCTAAATATTTGTCAACTTCGTAGTTGTAGTTTCAATTCCTGCCATTATAAACATGATGCATGCAGAGTTTTTTTTATCAGATTCAGTTTCTGACACGAGTATCTGAAAATGATAAGTACACCTCTCTTTTCACTCTTTCGACATTTTACAAAGCCGAAAAAACAAATCCGATTGTGTTTTTTTCTGTCTGTGAAGATTTTCCACATTCCCCTATAAAAACTTTTGGCTTTTTTAGTGCTGCTAAATTAATCGCGTTCTGGTTCACGTTACAAACATGCAAACTGGAGGTCGTATTATTTGCAAACGATTCTCAGTAAGAGACGGTAAATTATTTTAATGTTGAAAACTTCTCAGGACTATATATTGCAATTATTCTGACAAAATAAAATATTTCTCAACAGGTATCCAAAGGAAATTCTTAATAGCAATTAAGCCTGATTCAAAATTTCTTCTAAAAAAAAAAAAACTTGCAACGTAAGTTTGCAGTACCCGACATATTCAAATTTAATATTCCTGTGCAATATGTGGACATTTGGTTACAATGGACACAGGAAAGGGTTAATGTTGCGTGGAGAATGGACTGTATTCTACATGTTGAATGAACTACAGTATATAGAAATTTTAGTTATTATTGTGGGCCTGTATTGGCATGCATAGGCTATTCACGGTAAAGTGAGCACTTTTGAAAGCCCTCTCATATGAAATAATAACCAATAAATGTGTTTTTTTTTTAGCCGTAGGCGTTAACTTCCGAGTGCAGTGGAATATGCTCACTCTGTGTATTACTTACATGGCATTATTTGTTAAGGAAAGTGGTTAAAGGATAAAAGATGGCTGAAAGAAAAAAGTAACTAGGGCCTCAAAAGTGCTCACTTTACTGTGAACAGATTATAGTAGTTAGGTCTTACCGTACCTGTTTTACTCGATGGTCGTGAGATGTAAAATATTTGGTTTTATGTTACGTAGGTGTGTTCGGATAGTGAATGTTAAAATATGAATTGAAATTAGGTGTTATTGAAGATATTATTGCTGTTGGGTTTTCCATTCATCATGAAGGGCTGTAAGTTTTGTAAACGGTATTTATAATTTTCATCCACCGTTTCTACTTCAAGATTTATCGTTACGACGAACCAATTACATTGCTAGATAGGGTCGCACATATTTTATATATATGATGTGCCCTTTGTAAATTTATAAGAGAGGACATACTGAACAGCCAATTTAAGTTTTGCTCCCATTTATAGCATTAAAATTTAAAAAAAATTAAATTATAAACTGAACTGCTTTACTCTGCTGCATTGCAGGGTGGTGATAGTTTTTTTGAAATATATATTTGTGTCATTACAATTGTTGACTAGGTATTGTTTTTAAACTACTCAGGCCATGTCCGAAATGGTAGATTTTATTGACAAAATGATCACGTGACCCGATTTTGTATACTAAAATGGTGACGTATTTGGTAAATTGGTATTTCGTATTTTATATCTAACGGATGTTAGCAAAAATACAAAATGACAAAATCAGCACCATGTTGGATTTCACACTCAAAAGACATATGCGGATGCGTAATTAAAACGTTTTTTAAAACAAATAAACTGTTCATAAAATATACTAGGCATAGTGTTATGCTTTGTTCATATTATATTTCGCAACAATTATTTTTAAAATCTTTCTTGCGTAATTTATTATTTTCTTGTTCATTGACATATTCGTTGCATTCAAGTGTAGAAATATTACGTCCGTTTTGAGCATTCACTTTAGATTAAAACAATTTTCACTGTTAATGTAAAAATGCGTTGCCGCAAGTGTTAATCAAGTGACTGCCGACAATGTCCGAATTGAAACTTACGAAATGACAAATGACAAAACAACGAATTCGTCATTTCTTGGTCATTCGGACACGGCGCCAGAGGCTGAGTAGGAACGAGATGGCGGCTGGGACTGTACCGCACGCGGCACGGCGGACTGTACCAACACCCTCTGGTGTTGACTGTACCGCTGACACACGAGTCCTCAGCACGCCGAGACATACGATGCGGCCATGTCCCGCGTCGTTCCGCGTGTTGGGCCCGCGATCATGCGAGAAGGGGCCTGCCGTGAAACCACTGCGACATGTCAAGGGGCACAACCTCGATGATAATGGGGGGGGGGGGGGCGACACGATGAAGGTTTAGGGTGCGATAGAGTGGTTTGGAGAGGGGGGAACAGGGGAAGGTATTTTCAAAATACGGCGCCGCCGTCGGTAAATGAGGAGCTGGTGGTTTGGAAAAGGCGGGAGAGATGGGCTGGAGGTTTAGCTCCCTGCCTCCCCATGACACAACACTCGCTCTGACAAAAGATTTTGACATCCCTGCGAGCTTTCGCCCTCCCTCGGCCACCTATAACGTGGATGAGAGACAGTCACGTGACTGGGTCGTGGGTTCGCGCGGGCGAAATTGGCGCAAGTCGCTCGGCGCGCGTTCGCCCAGTACAGACCACAAAAATAAATTATTTTATATTTATGCCAGACATTGCCTAACTCGTATGAATTCCTATGTTACGACATTTTCTCTAACAAAAAAAGTTTACACTCTATATTTTTAGAATAATTTGATGTCAATTACAAAATTCTTCTGTGTTGTTACAGCTGTAAAAACTTGCTACTGCTTGACATACATGTAATCACGAAATAACTGTTCATACACAAAAAAAAGTTTAAAATATAGATATTTTTTATTTAGCATTATTTTAATATATATAACATATTATGTGGTGATTGCATACGAGACCCTCGGTATCCCATGGAATTAGTTCTTTGTAAATTTTTTTAATTTATACAGCTTAGTTATTATTGGTTATTATGGCTGTAACAATACAGAAGACATTCTATTTGACATTAAATTATTCAAAAAATATAAAGCATAAAATTTTTAATTCCACGAAATTGTCATCACATACAGTGCATTGGAACAGCACATTGCATAGGACGCACGTCTAACAGCATCGTGGAATAACGAATTGAATTATTTTTAATGTAGTACAGTTCTACTTGGTTTGAAATGTGTCTCATGACCCTTAAAAAAAGTTTACTAAGACGACTTAAATGTCAATTTACAAAAACAGACGTCTTCTTTTGTCAACAAGGTATATACTTTTCTACTCATTTTCATGTTTACCACCTAGCATTTCCACCTTAATTCATCGGTTTTTCGTGGTTATCTTGATGGAAGTTAAAAAAACCAAAAACAAATACTAATTTAGATGTGTTAAAGGCCCCATGTAACTAGTGGCTTCATTTACTGAGCAGCATTCCAGTACTATGGTTTGGAGTCGACTCCTGGAGAGGCAACTTCCGAATAGCGGCGGATGTTGAACTTGGTTGGAGGGTTTTTCTCGGGGGAATTCTCGTTTCCCTCCGTTGGTACATTCCTTCATCTCTACAAATCTACTTCATATCACGTCCATTCTTCCAGCGAGCTGTAGCAACAGGTCTGTTGTGGGGTAGCGTTGGAGTGTCTTTGTCACCGAAAACGAAACTGGTACTAATATACACTCATCGACTATCTATTAAATAGGACGTTATACGGGCACTACAGCCCGACAATTATAAATTTCCTGACTGTAAAACAATATTTTCTTTACAATCACAGAACAAATACACTATTTACTGCCAATTATTTTACACAATAAAGAGTGCAGAGTGAATAGAATTGGGCGGGAGAAATGGGAGATCCCCGAGAAAACCCGCCGACCAGCGGCATAGTCCGGTACGATTCCCATATGCGATAATCTGGGGGTGACCCCGCCGGGAAACGAACCCGGTTCGCATTTTTGGGAGGCGAGCAGTCTAACAACTGCACCACTCCCGCCTCTTTTACACCGTAAAGGACGTATTCTGGGATAAAGTTAATTCGGCGCCCATTTGGCTGATGACCAATCGTTCATTCACGTTGTAGTGTATAGTAGGAGAGTCCGGTTTGGTGTGGATCAGTAGTATGGTGTTGAGTGAGAGTTCAGACACCAATCAAACTGGTTCTGCGTATTTGGATATAGGCGACTTCATTATAGCGTGTCTTCAAAACAACGAATGTGTGCAAACCGAAAGTGTTAACCAAACTGGCGAAGAAGTCGTAAGGTAGGCCCTGCGTCTTAATGAATCGCACAGACGTCTACTGTTTGCGGGTGAAACGAGAAATCTCCATAAGCTAGTAAGTATAATGCGATAAACACGCGACCGATAATAACTCCATAACAACTTCTAGCGAATGCTTTAATTAAATGTAAGTATTGAAGCGTGATCTTGTGTACTCTAACCACACAAAATTATCGCACTCAGTAACGCTGTGATTACTGTACTTCTGCTTAGTGCCAATTACCGTTCCACAGTCTCTAATTACATCACTAAATAGCAAGAGCAAATGAGACGTAGAACCCACTCCTTTTTTTTTTCTTTTTTTCTTTCTTTCTTTCTTTCTTTCTTTCTTTCTTCCACTGGACACTTGAGCTATACAAGAATTCAATCAGTAAGAGAAAATTGCTCCTATATTTTTGTTTTGTTTTTTTCTTTTGCTGCATAGCGATTCATGACGTAAAATATTTTTGACAGGATTATTAAATTTTACAGAAAAGTGATGCTTATGTCTGTTTTGCATACACACGACTTGCGTCAAGGAAGCTTATGAAAGAGGCGTGGATCTGTGCAGTATTGATCTGGCTGGGTTCAATGCACACTTACAGAGATGGAAAGTGAAAACGGTTCAGAATTGTCAGTGAAAATAGCTAAACTTTCGTTAGCATAATTTTACAGGTAGCACACAGTTATCGGCTACTGATTAGTTCAGAGAATGAACTGTACTTACACATACAGTGATAAATAAAGCTGATATGACATTAATACGATCTGTGAGTCAAGTAGTTATGCATATTTCAGTCTACATGGTGACGATATTCAGTTTCATGTTTGTGCAGTTTGGTACAGGACTTTAATTCTGCCCCTCCCTTTTATTCCCACTAAGTTTCCAGATAAGAGAATATGTACTGAAGTTTTTAAAGTAAATATTTAGTTTCTTGCTTTTGAAATGCAAAACCACCATTCAAACCCTTGAGTAAAGACCGAAATTACCTACCGCCAGCAGTTCATAGCTCCATCAAAATACAACTTAATACAGGGATAGTTAGCGTTTTTCACTCTATTTAAAATAAACTTACAACTATCTCTTCATTATACCTATCCCGGTGACCTGGACAGCAGCAAGATAGAAAATGGGGTGTGGCTGTGTTGGGGACACGGCAGTTTGTTTTGCGTAAATAGGTTTACGTTGACGCGCTCGGACAACTTAATGTTTATTTCACGTTTCTGGCACCACTTACTCGATCCGATCATATGGGGGTTTTATGGGTATCGCTGGATTGCTTTTGACATGCTCATTCCAACCGTACACGATTTATGTATTTAAACTTGGCTTTTTGATGTGTATAGGCCAAGACTGTGTTAAGTTCTCTTAATTTTTTACGCTAAACACATACAATTTCACCACAACCACAACACACAAATGTTTTTATACACGCAATCGATTGATCTTGACGAGAGCTGTCGACTGAAACCTAAACGAGCGTCGTAACTTCTCTTAGTCAATAGTTATAGTACGCGGAAGTTATGATACGCGGCGAAACAAACTCAAAATTGCTGCCCCCCCCCTTTCCCCCCTCTCCACAGCGTGCGCGATGCTTCGCAGTCCTCACTCAACGTGACATATTCTTTGATTCTTTAGCAGTGAGTGGTGTAATTGAATTTTTAATGTAGACGATAGATTCGGAGCTGAAATGCCAAATTGCCAAGCCGGCAAAACATAAATTGGTTAAATATTTTTATACGTGAAACTAGCAGAATAAAAATTAATCTCTTGGAACACCCAAATTGCATAGGTAGACACGATAACAGACTTATAAATTACAATATTCAGCATATGTAAGCAAGACAACATGTTATTAAAATAACGTATTCATAATAAAAGTTACTCTCTGTGAAAGTTGAAAGAGATCCAAACATAATCCCTTAAAAGACACACAGAATTTAATTATATCTGACAAAGGAATAAAATTGCTTCATGTACTTAAAGTAATTAAAATATTACACAGTAAGCACGCTAGCACGTCTTCTAGCGTTATTTAAGCATAATAAATCAATTCACCCACAGCCACTCCTCACATTAACATTACCAAGCATAAAATGCAGTTTCCTCAATTTACAAGTTCTTGCATTTTATAACGCTGACTTTATTATGCCTAATATACCAAAGTTAGAGTTGATATAAACAACTTTACCATTGAGTAAATTAAATTGCCATCATTACATAGTAATAATTTATAGTTAGCACTAAAAATACTGAATTTTTAATATATATTTCATCTAAATTCCTGCAATTTCGTTGTTGTAACGAACTAGTGTTCTATTTTATAGTTTTATTTGCAGGAAGCTATTGTTACGTGTGTATGTATGTGGACCTGTTGTACACTTAAGCGTCTGTGCAAATGTACTATATTCTTGCGTGTACATGGTGTATAATTTGGCCTAAAACCTGCCAGTTCATCATCAGTGTTTTATGGACTAGTTTAAACTTAATAACCACCACTTAAATTTATACATTTTTCAGTACTTAAATTTGCATGTCTCTATTTAGTATAATTACCTGTTCCGTTAATGTCTAGTAACGACTTTTGATTTTCTGCAGTGTTTGTTAATTTGTAATAACAATTTTTTTTTCTAAACTGCAATAAGCAAGTGCAAATTTTAAAATGGTCCAGTGTAAGAGAAGGCAGATATGTCGTAACTGCGCCAAATAAAGACGATTTATTAATATTATTACTATTATTATTATTATTATTATTATTATTATTTGATGCTTTACTCTTAGTATTTATAAAATATCTAGGTAATAAACTAAGTAGCGTCATTAAATGGAAAAATTAATGAATATATAACTAATTCTGTAGCACATTTTCTTTTTAATAGTACGTCACAATAAAGTAAATTTGAAATAATTTATAGGCTGGTTCCCATATTTATCGCGTAAAAAAAGCTTCATGATGTAATTAAGCGACTACGACACTCCTAAGCAATTACTACAATGCTTCTAGGAGACAAATTTTAATAAATATTCATACATGATTGTAAACTAAATACATAACGTATAAAGTTATTATTTTTGGACAGTGAGGTGTGACTGAAACATAAAAGTATTCAGTTTCGTGGAACTACAGAGATGTTTACGTGTTCATCGCAGTGTTCCTGCATAACAGAGAACTGTGAATTACACACTTTTTTTTTTGCCAGTATCTGGCAAGCTGATATCCTGACCGTCAGGAACGATCTGTTTATGGCCATTGATTAATAACGAAAAAAAAAAGTATGCAGGACGTGTTTGGTCGCTTGGACACTGCGGGGGGAAAAAAAGTCGCATTCAAATAAACCTCTTGTCTGCAGTCACCACAAAAGTGCGGCTGTTTGTGATTAATATCGCAAATATAACGTTCCTATACAAGATACACTGCGAGATGAAATTCCGCACAGGGATACAGTTGAATAGAAAATTATATCTGTAATATTTATACGCGTTCGACACGTTATGAGGCACTTAAATAAACTAAATCGACACCCAGTTTACATTACAATACATTTTTTTTTTTTTTTTTGCAATACGTTGATAACTGCGTCGCAGAACGTTTTGAACACAAAGCAACTGCATGCATTTAGTATATTTCATTTAAAAGTTAATAGTCTAATAACAGTTTATAAACTGATAATAACGGGGGGTTTAAAAGGTCACAATTATATTTGAAGTAGCTGCTTTTGAAGATCCGCAGTACAGTAAAGACGTCTTTTCAAGACCATATAAATAACATAAAATATTGCATTTCGCAAAATTTCTGTCAGTACTAAACCTAAATCTTCGCTTTGAAGTCCGATTACCGCGTCGACTGGCAACATTTTTTTGTTTTCAGAAATATTTAATAAAGCGTGGTATGCAGAGGTTTGGGTGGTTCTTAACATCGGGATCTTGAGAGACGATTAGTATAGAGTGAGATGAGTACAGAGTAGAGCCAGAATGTAGGGACGGGGGAGACGGGAGATCCCCGAGAAAACCCGCCGACCAGCGGCACAGTCCGACACGATCCCCCACATGCGAAACCCGGGAGCGAGCCCGCCGCGAATCGAGCCCGGTCCGCATGGGTGGGAGGCGAGCGGTCCAGCCGCTGCGCCACTCCGGCCCCTCTAAAAAAAAACCACTCAGATAAATTGGGGTACAGTACTGACACAGCAGATGTCACGCTGCTTCTCAATGGTGCACAGTAAAAATACAATATACCTACGCGTGTCTCGTGTTCAAGGCAGGGTCGACATTAGTGAATAGTGTCCAGCGGAGCCGGGTGCCCATTCAGGACAGGTGGTATTGCGGTACACCGGCGCGGTGGTATTAGCGTAGGGCGGGGCACAAAAGAAAACCATCAGACTGCAGCCATTTCTGCCACGCTACCCGCATTAGAACCTCGGCATTGGAGTTACCACCGGACCGAGTTTCCCGGCGATGAAAATTTTAGGCAGCTGTTAACCACTGAACCACTTCCTGGCGGGGTCGTTCTCGGATTTTCGCACGTGGGAACCGTGTGCCAGATGATGCTCCTGGTCGGCGGGTTTCCTCGGGGATCTCCCGTTTCCCCCGCCCTTGCATTCCGGCACTGCTACATGCTCGCCTCAATTTCTCCTCCCCACCTCCCTTGAACCGCGAAGTAGATAAATGCACAGGGACGCGGCGGCTGCTTTCATATAAGCGAACTCTTTGCTCTCTGGACGGGCAAATCTATGGGAAAGGATCTTGAGTCTGGTTAGCTATTACACGTTATGGAACATTATAGGCTATTCATGGTGAAGTGAGCACTTTTTAAGGCCCTGCTAAATTTTTCCTTTCAGCCAATTTTTATATTGCCACGTGAATAACAAACTCAGTGTATACATTCCACCACTCTCAAAAGTTAACGTCTGAAACTGCAATAAAACATGTTTAGAAAGGGTTCATGCCTGTTGGAAGGACCTTAAAAAGTGCTCACTTTACACTGAATAGCATATACCTCCTGGTCGGGCTGCCACCTGGCAACCTAATCTACAGGTACTGATTGGTGAACAAGGTTCCCCATTTTACTGGTTGGTACGTGTGGCTGGAGTTCGCTGTTGACGCCATCATATTTCCTCTACATTTTTAACTATCACTGTGAATGAGCCAAGTACTCGAGGCTTGTTTACGTATCCTGCCTTATATTTTGTTATGACCCTTAACAACCCCATTATAATCGGAGAATGACCTAATCCAAGAACTAACCCTAACTTAGTGTCCATGCGTGGCCGATCGGGTTGGGGGGGGGGGGGCACCTTGAGACCTCCCAAGCAGATACGCTCGCTGTCCCGTCGCCCGCCCGTCGGGAATGATTGACAGCGGCAACCTGGCTGGCGTCACAGCCCCTCCTCCTCTTCCCTGCTGGAGAAGTCGACGAGTTCAGAAGACGCGCAAGAATATTCTGATAACAAGGACCCTCGGATAAACGCGGCATTTAGAGAAATTTCTGGGCGATGGCCTACGATCCTATAAATATTGCAGTGGTCCAAGGGTCAGCACTCTTTCTGTGGAAGCCAATTGGCTGATAGCGGCGCTTAAGCGATGTGTGGTGCAGTGAGAGACATCGGCAAAGGGAACGGACCACGACGGGAGATTACGAGACGACGGCGGACGAGGTGTTTGTGATGAGAATGGACGAGAGGGCGTGGAACCCGACGAGAGAAGGTTACTGTGGGTCAGGGTGCTCGGAGAACTCTAGAAAATTGCGAACATGTAGGATCTAGACTGAACTGTCGTGGGGCCAAATTAATATGTAATACGAATTTTATTGTAAATATTGGAACTGTCGAATGTGGACGTATCATTAAAAAAATAAATCAATAGTTTTTGATAAACTATCTATCCGGACTGCTTTTTAATTGTTTAATTGCATTGATTTCTTTAAGGTTATAATAAATTGTAGTGATTGAATTCATTAACTGTAAACACCAAGTGATATCAATTTACTGTGGGAATTTGGGTTGAGAAAATCCTGTCTGTAATTACTGTAAATAAAATTAGGAAATCATAATTAACTCGTGTTTTTAATTAAAACCTGCATTCCTTAACGAACTTGCTGTAGCCTACTGACTTTTATAAAATGGTAACATTAGGAATGGAAATCGCGCACACTCATACACCTCGAATCCATTATTGCAACCCGCGCCACAACTTTGAGGCCCCTAGTCAGTGTCACAATTACCTAAAGGCTATTCACAGTAAAGTGAGCCCTTTTGAAATCAACCTTTGAAAAATGCCACTGTCCTACCTGCACATAATTTTAAGGGGCGCAAAGACTGGCTATCGCTCCGTAAAGTTGTCAACGACAGGGAGAAAATAGTCGCACTTTTTAACGTTGAATTAATAGTGTCAGGTATACCTTTGTGAATGCATAAATGGTTTCTTTGACTTTCTACTTTTTATGTATGTAAGTGCGAGAATTACCACTTTTGTAATAACTTTTACTTATACAATAATTTTACAATCTCGCTTGACCGAAGGGTGAATAAAGTGATCAAACCCGTGGCAATGCTAATTATCAATATTGTTGGAGAATACACAATGTGCATACAAGTAGACATTTTGCCTGATTTTAGTGTTGCGTGATGCGGAAGATTCCTTAGTGGCTGGGCTGCCGCGTATTAAGCAACATCGGCGAATAGAGTTACACTACCCCATGTTGCTGGCCAATGAGTAATTTTGTTGGGAGTGAAGCTGTAGTTCGCGGCGCGGCATAAGGGACAATTTCGCTTCTCAATTCATTAACATTCTGTGACAGAGCATTCAGAAACTGGCAGCTAGAAATGCGAAAAGAAATTTCGATTCACATTTTTTTTTGGTAATGTTTGTAAAATTTGGGTAGTTGTTCTGCTTCATGCAGTTCATATTTCCCTTATACTCAATAAAACAAACCGGATGAATTTATCAAACATATTCAGTAAATAATTCTGTATTAAGTAAGAATTTTGTTCTAGTTTGTTGACGCCCTTCAAAGTTTACACTTCGTTAAACATGTGTGAGTGTTTTTACAGGCGATTGTGTGTACAAACCATATATTTTTTTCTTTGGAAGACAACTCGACAACGCCATGATATAGGAGAGTCTTGTGCACCAACCGGGATCTATCTGTGTCATGGTTAGAGATGATGGTTTATCGCGGGAACATCTGACTGTTTGCTGGGATTCAACATATCGTATATATGTCCGACAGTTTTCGTTCCTTATTGGCTGACGTGCGTGTATGAAGTTACTACCCCATTTCACTGGGCCAATGAGGATTCTGGTACTATAAGGCTGATCGTTCGTGGTTGGTCTGCAAACAGATAAAACCTTGTTTATCCAATCATGAAAGAATGCACTAGTTAAGAGTGTTATAGAATATATGTTGGCTCATATAATTTTCGTGATTTTCTATCATCTCTAGTCATGGCACTTATTGGATGAACGCACCATAGCAGATAGGTCATGGCGGATGCTACCTATGCCACTGTTGCTCACGCCAGGACACAGCAACAGCTGCATAGCGAGGTCCTTCCCCTCGAACGCCGCCTCTCTTCACGAATGCGCTTGTGCCGCCTTCCCCTCTCCTTCCCCTCTCGCGAGCTGTCGCAGCGACCAATCCCGCACTGACAACACATCATTACCTCCCACCCTGCCCTGCGATCAGGGGTGCCACCCTTCGCCCTGCATGATTTATGGTCGAGATGGGATCCTCCCGCAACCCCCCGCCCAGCTATTTGACCGTGATACCGACCAGACCCCAGCCCGTATGAATTCTTATTGTGATTACATCTCGCACCAAACCCTCCCCCGCCTACCCCCTAGCTCTAGTATACATCAAAGTTAGACGGATGACGTACCCACACAACATGCCATACGTAACAAGGGGGAAGGATATTGGCTTCACTGCAGGCACATCGCGTGGTGTGTGACAAAACTTTGTAAAGTCATATTGCTGTAGTGTATTCGCGGCTTCTTCACACTCTTTGAATACAACCTTCGAAAAATCATCCCATGTATGATATGTTGGGTTATTACCTAAATATGTGTTTTACACTCCTGTTAACTATGACTACCTTTCCTCGAGCTCGGAATGTTTCTATTTATACGCAATGAAAATACTGTGCAACATACGCAAATAAATGTATTAAGTTTCACAGCTTCACTTTAGCCTATAGTTTTATTTTAAACTTGTTTTAGTAGGATTTCATATCATTAATTATACTGTTACGATTTCTAGAAGCCAGTGGCCTCAGCCTGATACTTTGGAGGATGGAGATATTAATTAAATAAAAGAGTTAATAATTTTTCAAATAGATTTACTAACACTACAAAGAAAATTCTCTCGACTTAGTATGTCAAAATAAATGCTATTATATACTATACCAGGTGGTCAATTTAATTAATACAATTTACAATCACCTCAAAGAAATTAACGCACTCAAATAACTTAAACTCAGTCCAAATAAACAGTGTATCAAAACATACAGATTATTTTTATAAATTGTATGTCCATATTTGACAGTTCCAATATTTAGCATACAATAAAGTCCGTATCACATGTTTATACAGTCCCACCTTAGCTCAGTCCAGATTCCAGCAGTCCGAAATGTTCCAGAGATTTCCGAGCGCCCTCATGCACAGTAGCCATCAACTCGTCGGGTATCACGCCCTCTCGTCCATTCACACAACAAACACCCCGTCTGCCATTGTATAGTGCCCTTCATCGTCGTCCGTCCTCTTCGTGGATTTGCCTAGCTGCAACAGACCTATCCCAATTACCGCACTTCAGCCAGATGGCTTCCACAAAGAACTTTCTTCTCTCCGGCTACTGTGAGGGTGGGGGGGGGGAATTTATAGTGTCGTAGACTATAGCCCACCAATTTCTCCAAATACCGCATTGCGCCGAAGGAGATACCCCATTACAAGAATACTATTGCTCATCCTCCCAAGTCCTCAATTCCTTCGGCACGAGGAGGAGGGGCTGTGACGCCAGCCAGGTCAGCTGACAATCATTCCCCCGGGCCCCTGGCGTCGGAGCAGTGAGCGGGTCTGCCTGTGGGATATGGAGGAGCAAGGTGAGTCATCCCCTACAGCGCCGGACAGCGTATAACTAGGTAGCACGAAGCCCGCGTATAGTCCACGCGTCCAACAATACCTTAGCAGACACTGCTCATAAATACTGGGAGCTATTTGACGGTCGATTTAACCTGCGGCCATGGCGTTACCGACATTTTTAGCTCTATAAGATTAATTTGAAGAGATAAGTGAGATTATCTTCGTATAAAAATATTAAAATATGTATTAGTTATTGCGTGCCTTGCAACCGAAACCATGCGATTTTGTCGAAATTATCACATAGGGCCTATCTATAGACTTATGTAATGCAAGGTTTCCAGAAATTGTCTCAATTATTGTGCCATATAAAACAAACCGGAACACGCAAACTTGTCAGTTTATTTTAATAAAATAGACGCACATTTCATTGCTTTTAAATAAGACAGCAGTTTTTGAAACCTGCACTACATGTCCTCGGCGGTCGTGCTTGCTAGGGCGGGAGAAGTAAGGTAAAAGCGGCGATGTTTAGAACCGAATCCTTGGCACGAGTCGAGATTTATGAGCACACAGTCGGTAATAAAGTGGTTCCGAGTCCTATAATCATGACGTCCCTTCGCTTCTCGCCTTTTCTGAGCATAACAGCCTGACCTTTCGGTGCTGAAGACCTCAAAATTTCAAGCGCCGCTCAAATCTTTCACACGGGCGTTCTGACGTCACGTCGAGACTCGAACATTTTTTTTTTTCAAGGCAATTTATGGAACGCCATTCAAAGTGTAATCATGACTGTAGACGGTTCACGTTAAAGTGAGTACTTTTGAAAACAACCTTTGAAAAATGTCACTGCCCGTTAAGGCTACATTTCACGATAATTTTTACTCAATTACCTTAAAGATCTATAAATGAATCAAATAAATTTAAATATTTGAAGTCAAATTATTATAGCCTTCAAAATAGAGCACCGAAAATCCGAAAATATAATTTTCCAAGTTAATTTCATGTAATGTGGATTATATCATATACGCCTATAGCCTATTCACGGTAAAGTGAGCACTTTTGAAAGCCCTCTCATTTGGAATAATAGTGTATAAATCTTTTTTATTGTAGCATTAGACGTTAACGGTTGAGTCCGGTGAAATATAGGACAAAAATGGCTCATGCGACAAAAGTAACTAGGGCCTCAAAAGTGTTCACTTTACCGTGAACAGCCTATAGGCCTACACAACATTAATTAAGTATCGACGATATTCAACAATAGGTAGTCAGGTACTTTACTCCAAATAAACATATATATATGCCAATACAATTTTATTCGTCCAATGAAACTAATAAATATTGATATTATTCCTTCAAAACATGAAAAGGTAGTGTCAGGCACTTGTACCATTTAGCTACACGTACAAACGTTGGCATAACTAATAAACGTTACGTATGTCACATTTAAACCTTTTTTATTTCACGCGGAGTTCGTAGGTGAGTACAGGTTACAATGTTATAACCGTTTATTTTCATTCGTTTTCAAAGGCAGTTCTGAAATAAAACATTTAAATTTTATAAATAATTTTCCACATGTAATGAAACAGTCGCATGACATAAATTAAAGATTTCTTTTTCTGAAAACTGTTTTTAAAACCAGAAGTACAGTATAACCAAACTGCGAATCGACAGAGAGTCTTCGCAACTTGAATTCACTGAAAGTTAGGTAAAATTTAACGGAAAGTCCGTCATTAAAAAAGGAATGGGTCCATAATTTTACGGAGAGTTCTGGGAAAATTCAACTTACTCTTTGCCATAAGACCAAATGTTATTTTTTTTACAGCGAGGCAATTTTCTGGAGGCTGTACAGGGATTTACCTCCACACGTGCCTTCTCATCTTCGTTTTTAACTCTTAACCTGCGTTCTCTACCTTCCTTATAAAAAAAATTGCGACGCACTCTCCGTTATAAGTTGCGTCTACGACTCATTCGCTCACTTTATTACGATACGTTTTTACTTCACCATGTTCAGGTTAGAACGCACACAACATAATGACCCGTAAATCATGCTATGTCAACATGTTATAGTACTGCCAATCACTTTACACAGCAAGGGGAAAAATTGGTACATTTAATTTAATTTATAAAATATAATTTACTGCAGTTTTTCCACATTTTAAATTATTTTTGCCTGAACGAATAAGGCCTATCGGTAAAGGGAATTGACGTCATCTCGTGTTATGAACCCCGTTGTTTATTTGTGGTTTCTAGTATATGACGCCAAATCAATTTCAGAAGAATTCTTCATTATTTAAATAAAGAGGTACCGTACTCGTAAGATAATTAATTTGGCATACGAAAACAATGTGGTGGTTGTGGATTAAGTTCAGTACATTAGTTTACATATCAACACAGCGCTAGATTTCTGGTGAAAACCACTTCTGCCAAAGTATACGAAAAATCTTTAGTGGCTCAGACAACAGGCATATTTTAACAGACTTAGTTATCTGGAAGTCTTGTGAGACGAACGTTTTGTAAAAAAAAAAAAAATACTTGGGGAGTGTTCCAGATGTATAATAAAATTATACTTCACCGTAAGCTTACGTACATAACCAAAATATAAAATGAAATAATATTTTTAAAAAAGGATGGTTGGCGACAATACGAATGTAACGGAGGCCTCAAAAGTATTAAAAATGTGGCTCTCTAGAACATTTTCAGTCCCAATAGTGATGGGAAAGGATTTTCAGCTTACAGTACTGTGTACAGAAAAATTGACAAATGAAAATTTTTACAAATCATCGAAACCGTGTTGCAATCGCACGACACGCTTCTGAACTAGGGTTGCCAGTTTTCATAACGGAACGCAACCAAAAACAAATAACACTAACAGTAATTATGTTTAGTTTATATACAGTACAATTTCTAGAACGTAATTCATTGGATGCGGAATTTATAAGAGGCGCATTAAAGAACTGCGCTACTTTTACACGAAACAGGATGTGAAAACACTTTCGTGAAACTCTCCCAGAGCAGTTTGTTGCATTCGAGCCGAGGGTTCTATTTCGAGTCAGTTACGCTACTGAAAGATGAGACGCGTCTGGTTTCTGAAAATAAATTATTTCAAAGATAATGATCAAATATTAGCATAATGCGATGGAAATCACAATATGTTTTATTAATTTTCATAGACAAAGCCTCATTTAAAGTGACATGAAAAAAAAAACACGAATACAACGATAGACATAATATTTAAACGTTTACTAATTGTATTGTAAACGGCTTTCTAACCTCCCCCGATGTTATCTTTGAAAACCTAGCATTGGGCTGGTTACAGACTAACTTACAACCCCAGATCGGTGCGCACCAACCAACTGCGCCACAGGAAGTCAGCGTCAGCATTTATCTAATCGTATAAGTAGGTATATGTAAATTGTATGAAAGTTATGTCGTTAAAGAAATTATGTTAATATATTAAGAAAAATTCGAGAGTTTTAATTTTATTTGTGAAAACAAAACACGGTAGACGTAACTCCAGACTGCACACGCAAATGAGGAATATATAATTTATTAGCTCATTATACTTACATTTCCTGTGTACATTAATATGTATGTAATTTCAGTACAAAACAACTCCATGAAAATTTCATTACCCCAGAGAGCTAGTGTTCGTGAATAACGTATTTCATACCATCAATCACAGTAATGTAGTGAGCGCCCGGGCGCCACAGAATAATAATAATAATTTAATTTGTCACTGTTCATAATTTAACATGCTTGCTCCACTTTCAAATGTATAAATTATCAGTTAATTTAAATTTATGTTTATATGAATTTCCTTGCATTTTAATTGTATGTGTATATATATAATTATTTCAATATTTTTGTTTCCTATATCGAGAATTTTTGAAAAACTTTCGTCTTTAGTTTCAGCAACCTGCAACTTTTTCGAACATGTCGACTATATTTGGTATTTGTTGAATTTTTATGTTTGGTTCGCTTTCTTAAAAACTTCAATAAAACGACTAGTTTTGCTTGTGTGCGACGAGACAATCACAGTCTACATTACGTTAATAGCAAGCCGCCTCTTTATGGTACTTAATGATCTACCGACGCATAATTTGCGTACCTCTTTTTTAAGTGACTTTTTTTTTTTTTACAATCTCATGTCGAAATTAGAGTTTAATAATTTCTGGGAAATAAATCTATAAAAGTAAACAAACTATCAATTCAACCAGGAAGGTTGATAGGTATTTTCTTATGTCATATAACTTTACATCATGCCTAAACTAATTTCTAGAAATTTATAGAACAGCAAATAATATAAAATTTACAAAACCTTCCTTACAATCAGAAATTTAAGTAAATACAGAAAACTTTCAACGTGTGATTATAGGACCTACGTACATCTTTAAGTGGGCCGTAGAGTTTTATCAGTGTACACAGTTTTATTTCTGCAAGTGTTACAATATATCAAAATCATGATTTTGATATGTGATTACGGTCTATGCAAAAACTGTAGAACATAATTATTTTTATTTCGATGAAATGGGACAACATTTACTGTCTACTGGCACAATAAAACAACAGCATCTTTGCGGAGTCGAGAGAGACTCCAGGCCAAGGCGCATCTTACGGGTGTAGTAGCCTACTACAAGTGCTTCACACTACCTGATAAAGGCTATTCACGTTGAAGTGAGCACTTTTCGAAACCCTTAATTCGGAATAAAAGTCGATAAATGTATTTTGCTGTAGTCTTGGACGTTAACTTTCAAATCCGGGGAAGTAAATACACTGTGTTTATTACTAGCACGACAGTATTTATTTTAAAACATGATAGAAGGATAAATAATGGCTGAACTAGGGCCTAAAAAGTGCTCACTTTACCGTGAACAGCCTGTAGTAACATCAGGGGACGTGATGTGCAATACACTCTTGAGCAGTGAAGCGTTTAACAACACGACGTAACAACGCTCGCTAGTCCCCGTTACTGTGGCCGACCTTGACCTTAAATTTCTAGAATTTTGACAGTGAGAAATATAACTTAACGAAAGCGGAAGAACTTTCGCAAGCGACTCTCCCGAGTATGATTCAGAAGTGATTTATGACATGTGTATAAACATTTTGCTTTGAAATGTCAAGACATGTCATTGGCTGGACACAGGACGATTTGAAATGACATTTAAATTTTAGTCTTGCCTTGTTAAAGTTTAGCTGCGTAAGGATTGGCAAGTAATAATTTTTCTATTTTATTCACATTGTGTTCATTTTTGCAGTGCGTGCAGCGTTAGGTTCCAGACGTTGAAAACATGTTCTAAGGTGTCGGGTATGCGAATGCTGGGATAATGATGTATACCAAAATAAATGATATTAATTTTACGCCTGAATTTCAAATATGAAGTTTGTTATTTAATCATTCAGCAATAATTTTTTGGCCATCAAATATTACCTGTCAAACATATGTTGGCATACTGGTTCTTAACACTACAATGGGCAATGATAATACTATACTTAAGGGCTTGACATGGGTTCATCATGGAAACAATCGCAGCAGCTTATTTCACAACAGAAAATTCTGTCTAGATGTGTGCCAAACGAGAAGTTTAACAACAGTTAGTATGCTCTTACTGTCAAGTGCCTCACACACGTAATAGCATATCTGTATTTTCTTTACGCTAGTCATTTGTTCAAGTAATTCGTTTCCGCCACTTCATCATTTTATCGGTTTTCTACTGCTGTTATTTCGTGTTGATGCTTTGCTTCAGGAGAGTTAGAAAATAGTCCATTCCAATGCTCTTAAAATATAATTTTGTCTGTTATTTTATCCAATACCAGCTACGCATTTCTACAATAACTGTAGTTTATGAAGGCCTTTAAAATTATAGGAACATAAGTCTACAGCGTGAGTGGTATTTTTAACAAAAAAAAAGGGGGTGTTCAAATGTGATTACAGTATATAGTGGCATCATATCACTCCACAAGTGCCTTGATACTAAAAACTATTTACGAAAAACGATTTACTATAAGTTTTTATAAAGTCTTCAATGCTATAAGCACCTGGTAGCAGTCTGTGTATTGCCATTGGTTGCTGTCTGCTTGAGAAGGCGTTTTCGTATTTGACCGTGCCAATCAGATCACCATCATCGGCACGGCTCCTACGTAATTCGCGTGCAGTCCGTTAACATATGTAAAAAAGTAATTCAACCAATCAAGATAGGTAAACAACCCTAAGGTGTTTTGAAATATAACTTATCTTGAAATCTTTTCGCGAAATTACACTACCCCTACAGATGGCTATTGTGAATGACTTGCATGTTGGAATCGAAAGTAGCATGTGAGCATAGGTAGGTATTTGTTGTCCAACATTCGTTTTGTTGCAACTTTGGCGAAGTTCATAAAAAAAATATTGCACATCGACATTGTACACAATGCGTTCATGCGCTAACTCCAGAATGTCAGGTAATTCGCGAATGCAGACTGCACCACACGAATATGTGATCAGAACTAAGTAGAAAGCACTCTTTGGAAAAATGCATAAAACCCTACGTTTACGAGAAAAACGACATCAAAGGTCCAAAAACTACTGACGCAAACATGTGGTATTCCAATTAGATAAAAGTGAGGTGATGTAGTAATGCTGCAGCTAATGTGTCTGTATAAAGGCATACGGTAAGGGAACGACTGAGCTCAGTAGTGCCAGCGAGACCATGGAAATTCGCAAGCAGTTAGTACTGGGACATGGCAACGGCAATGGGTGGATCTGGCGGCCAAGATCTATGCATGCTGCATGCATCCAACGTGTGGAAAAGTGCATTGCTATGGGAATAGCAAACTTCGAACACCTGTCATGACGTTTCGACCGTTTTGTATGCTGATGCTGTATCCTGTGCTTAATGTGAAACAAAGTGATTTTATCTACTTTAATCCCATTTTTCTCACAAACTAAGGGCCTTAAGCTTTTTTACCAATGAGTATTTCCTACTTAGTTTTGATCACACATTCGTGGGGTGCAGTCCGTATCCGCGAATTACCTGACAACCTGTAAAGTACCTGGTGTTCTTAGTATGAGGTACGTTAAGCCTGATTGTGTTTCAATGCACTACGAAGGCGATACAATAAATCACCTGTAAATACTGTATTTTAAGAAAACCTGCAATTACGATTTTGGTTTTTGATGCTTTAAAGAATTAACATTTTAGCAGTTTGATTTCTAAGTTAATTCACTTCAAATTAAATAGTAACATGAGACAAGGAAGCGGAAGCATACATTGCAATATTGTATGTAATATGGCCATAAGGGGAAACTTTCCAAAATAACTACTGATTTAAATGTAGGCCTATGGCAAAGGAACTGGAAAAATTGTAATGGGTTGCTGACATCTCGCGTGAAGTATATGGATGATTCATTTCCTTTCTTGCATAAATTATTTGCGTCCGGTTGTTTGTTTAGCAAAAATAAAGAGACCCAGAGTGGGAAAAAGCATTTTTCCTCGTATAGTGCAGTAAAACCTGTGAGGTACTCACAGTTGGATGGGGAGGGAGAACCATTTTAACGGTCAATTTAAACTCAAATTACCATCAACTCATTTACGTGTGCTTTAATTGCACAGCACAAATGCGTAGCATCAACGCTATACTATTCGCCTATTTTTTACACTACTGGATTATTCCGGTGAATACTGCATAGACTGGCCAACTTCGACCTTAATTAGTTTCGCGGTGGCTACACAGTTTCAACAGCCGAAGTATAGACCAGTAACATGCACCTAATGCGCTCGTTACGTTAAATGAAATTACGTCTCTTCCCTGTGACCTCGGAGGGAAAAACTTTCCGCAGCAGGGAGGTTGGTAACTAGACGGTTCCCTTTAATAAGTCACGCTGCTTGTTAGACGAAGTTGGTAGCGTAATACGAAGGGAGTGCGCCCTAGCTAACGCGGTTCTGCTTATCAGATACAACTTGCGCAGAAATGAGAGCGCCACTTAGTGAGTCTAGTTACGGAACTGATAAGCCGAGGGGAAATTGCGGATGAGTATGGCAGCGTTTTTCAGCCTGCCTTCGATATCTCGACCTCCGCAATCACGCCCTGGAATCCTCGAATATCTGAAGTTCGCCTACAGTATAATATATCCCAGGGTTCCCATGACTACCTCCCAACGAATTTTTTCCGATAACTACTCGCCTGATACGGCTTACTCTGGATAAAACCTACAGAATGATGTATATCAACTTAATAGCTATCAGCAGATAATCACGTACTGCCAGCGGCCGGTGATTATGATTTTAACTTTTTGGGTATAGAAATTCACGGTGAATGCGCGATTCGGTATCAGATTAGATGTGTTAGTGGCTTATTAATTTTTTTGCTTACATTTGATTAACATTTTTCCTGCATACATTCGTTTATAACTGATCATAAAAACCAACTTTTCTTCGTGTGAGGGAAAAATCACTCGCTGGAACAGTTTAAATTGACGGTAAACTGTTTTTTATTATAAATGCTCGTTAAAAAAAAGGGCGGAACGGTTTTTTTCGCTACAGATTATCACTTCTAAAATTATGATAGGTACTGTTTGCAGCTGAAACCAAAACCAAAATCCACAAATATTCAATGGCTGAGAAAACGAAATTAAAGAAAAATTTACTTTCATCACTACATATTACAGGAATTGTAGATAGAAAACTTAGATGGCCAAAGAATCCATGGACCAGACAGAAATCAGAAATATGTTCAATCTAAGTATGGTTTCCCAGTTCAGAATTTATTTGTAAAATAAGGTACGGTAACATTTTTTGCTAACTATACCTGACAATAAACGAAGGACTCTTAAGTTCATTAGCATATACAAAACTATTACGCCAATATAGTGAAGGAACTTGGGCCAAATAAAGCTATTCGTATTCGAAAGAGATATATTATTGGAATCCCTTTTCTTCATCATTATGATTCTCCACAGACTTCATATAGTCTTATAAATGAAATCGACGTAAGATATGAAGCGGTGGTAAACTACTTTTAACGGAAATATTACTTCAAATAGTGCTGTTATTAACTTTCCGAGAGCTTCTTTTGGCCGTATTCAAGTACAGAAATTTTCATAGTGAAGTCTATAGAAGAAACAGATATTTGAAGTAAAACTTAGACACTTAGTGCAGTTTGTATGAAGAAGTAAAACAACAAGGTTGCCTATATTATCTCGGAAGTAGGAGTTTCACTGAAGTCTCTTAACTAATCTGAAAAGTTTTTCAAAAAAGCGTTGCACCCGAACGAGATTTTAAACTTTTATAAATTAATTCTGAATCGCACACTCAAGAATTCATTCGCTTTAAAGTATTCCTATAAAAGACTAACCATCACCTTTTAACCTAATTATTCAAATAGACGTGTTTTTTTAGATCTAAAATATAATTTTTAAATTTTGCGCCGTAACTGTCAAAGTCCCGCAAGAATATAATACATAACAGATTTGAGTGCAAGGCAAATATACTCTCGTCACACACAACATGGGGTCCGCATATATACATATATATAATACTTATATTATATATATGGTGTAGGAAATTCGACCGACAATATAAGTATTTGAAATCATATATACTACCTATGGTCTGAAGTGAATTCTAAGGGCGGCACACATCTTTGAAGATGTACCTGAAACACTTGTTTATTGCAAATATTGGAGATAATACTTGAGATGGAAATCCCATTGTCTGGATAAATGTTAACTTAATAAATAGCTTCAAACACAACACCTGTCGCTGTCATCAAATTATTTCATGTAAATAATAACGGTTACTACCCCTATTTCGAACCAACCTTCTTGTCACGGTAGCACATTTGGGATTTAAAATACGGAAAAATTTTCGGCTGTAACATGTTATGTCCCCCCCCCCCCCCGCGTTTGCAGTGTTATCCAGTTGCGGCTACTACACGCGGCAGCCGACGCACGCTATTTTTTTTTTCTGCGTGAACTGGGTTACGTTCGAAATCTCTCAGCAAACATTACCAAACACGGGCCGGTACGTGCCATGGACCGCATTTTAATGCGGGCGATTGGGCACAATTGGTATGCGCGAAACGCCGCCGACAAAGGGAACTGCATATCGATTGGTCCGTGCGAGACCCCCGTGACGTCATGGGCAACGCTAGGCAAATGTACACAAAACACGACGTCCTTGGGAGGAATTTAAATTTCACTGAAGGGCTGTGAGGATTTCGCCGGTAAGTGTGATGGTAATTGAAAATTGCCAGTTTAAAAATAAATGCTTTTAAATTTTAATTACATACATTTTGTAGCTGGTTCGTGGTTGAAAAAAAAACCTTTCAAATATAAATAATAGAAAAAAATTATTTCTTGTGGTTCTGCAAACTTTCTAATTCAAACATCGTCTAATGCGACTGCAGATTACTGTCGACTAACAATTATGTGTTATTATGTTTAGTTAAAAGCGTGATACTGAAATTTGCGTCTTCTGAAACAGATTTATTTTATTTTATAAAATATGTAACAGTCAAAATAAAAAATAGAATTACTTTAAGAGTAACATAATATTTATACTTTTATAGCAGATGAGATGAATTATTTAAAAGGTTCGCCAAGATTCTCCGATAACTAGGCCTATATAGTCACAGTGTTTATTTTTATACGTGATGGAAGTAAGATCTAAATAATGTAAAAAAAATAATTCAATAAAAATGAACAATAAATTTATATTAAAATTTTTAGTAGGACAGACCTACAAAAGTTTATTTAAATAATAATGGCTCTATATTGTCAGAAGCGTGATACCGAGATACCATAACGATTTCAATATATTTAATTAGATATAAGATAAAGCCAATTTATTTTTAGATGTGTTTGTGAACGTTCAAAAAATTCTTAAGCAACAATAATAGAGGCTGAATATATTCACACAGTCCTTTCACAATTTCTTCACACTTTTTGAATAAAACCTTTGAAAAATCATCCCATGTACGACGTGTTGGTTTTTTTTCCTAAACATGTCATAATCACAAGCGTTTTATATTTCTGACATCATAAGTGTATCTTATTTTTGATTAAATTGAACTTTTACTTACATTTTATTTACAAATATTAGTGTTTCATTTATAATCAATACGAATAAAGAAAGTGAGATATTAGGTATGTTGGCAATGCCTAGTAAGAAATAGTTTTATGCAAAATTATATTAAACTGAGTTTGCACAACTGCGGTGCGTTGTGGCTTAGGTGTAATTTTCTGGACTTGGTTAATTTTTGTTTGCAAGAGGCGGAGGAATACTTTGAAAGTAGATCTTTAGCAGGACTTCCGAAAAGTTGGCGGTAATCGTGGATTGCCTACAGTTAGTACAGAACACTCCCGCTTTAAAGCCAAGGGAATTTTTTTAAAATTCCCGCGTCAGGTAGATTCGAAGAGATAAAACGTAACTGATTGTTTGGGCACGTGTCAGATGCTTTATGGAGCGCGATAATTCATCACACGTGTGACAGGTCCGGTCGCGCGAAGTCACATGTTGCCGACGAACGCGGACCAATTAAACCACGACGCTGCGTGGCCGGGTCAGCGAAGATATTTTTGCTCGTTTTTAACGAATTGCGACAGCTCTGGAGCTTTCAGTGTAATGACGACTTTTTCATTAAAACCTTTTTGACAGATGCGTATGTGACGATTCAGATGTCTGGGTTCGATCCCACGCGATGGAGGATCCATACCTATCGATAACAGTATGTAAGCATGTCGGGTATCTTCGGAGAGAGCGTGCGAAGGTCGCCATGTTGTATTTAGCCTTTTCTGTGCTGTTGATATTTACAGATAACTCTTTGAGCATAATTAAAAACTGTAGTTTCCTAATTAACATACCACGCATCGTTTTTTTTTTAACTTAGTAAAACCAACAGAAAAATATACGTATTGATACAATATCCCAAAATCAGTGGGCTTGGCCAGGTTCATTAATGCCTTAGTTAAATAAAATAATTAATTGTAATTTCCTAATTTATTTACAATAATTACAAACAAAATACACTCGACTCAATATCATTAATTAAATTACGACGATTTGCTTTTTGCAATTAATAAATCCAGTCAATACAATACAGTCACCTCAAAGAAAAATAATGTAGGGTAGTTAATCAACCGCAATAATCAGTGTATCAAACCCATTGAATTATTTTATAAATTATATGTCCATTTTTGAGAGTTCCAATATTTGCAATGAAGTCCGTATTACATGTTCGTACTGTGCCACCTTATTTCAGTCCAGATTTCGTCAGTCCACAGTTTTCTAGAGATCTCTGAGTGCCCTCGCGCATAGTAGCCTACAACTCGTACACCACGCCTTCTCGTCCTATCCCCACATCGCAATGCACTCCGTGGCCGCCGTTTCGCAACGTCTCCACTAATGTCCCAAGCCGCACGTGATTTCGTTCGATTACCGCACTTCAGCCAAATGGCTACCGCAAGACTGCTGACCCTGCAGCTGCGATGGTAATCATAGTGACGTCGGCGATCTCCCCCAGAAATTTCTCCTAATGCCGCGTTGTGTCGAAGGCCCAAGTCCCTGTATATTCTTGCGCGTCCTCTAAAGTTGTTTCGCCGGCAGCCAGGTCAGCTGTCAATCATCTTTGGCCGCCCGGCAACGGGACCACGAGCGGGTCTGCCCGGGGAAACGGGAGGGTCGATGTGTGCACCCCCCCCCCCAACACTTAGAGCCGTATCTGTGCATAGAGCCCGCTCCTTGTGCGGTAGTCGGCGCGTAATAGTATAAAGTGAGTTTTGATTTTTTCATTGCAAGGACGCTAAAATGCCTACGTCGTTACAATTACATTTCATAACACACAAAAATAATTGTAAAAAATAAATGAGCATAGAATCGTACAGGGGCTATAGGGTCAATCGACATCGCGTTTAAACCACCTTAACGGCTATTTACGCGCGAGCAACTCCAAAAACAACGTTAGAAAATAACGTTTCCTCAAAGGCTGAAATACCTTAACTTAATGAGTGAGGTCAGAGCACTGTTTGTGTAAACAAGTGCTTCGAAATCTTTCTATACTTCCTCTAGCAAATATTTAATGTCATTGGATCACCTAAGTACCTTTAAAATATTGCATTGATATAAAAGGGTTTATCTTTTAAAAAATGAGATAAAAACGCACACGTTCATCATTGTTGACCGTGGCCACGGTGACTGAGCGGTTAGTCTGCTGGCCTCCCACCAAGGCGAACCGGGTTCAATTCCCGGCCGGGTTACTCCCGGATTTTCGCTCCGTACTCGGCTCACTCACTTCACCCTCATCGGCTCTCGAGACCTCGATGTTAAAAGCAGGCAAAATCTCACCACTATATATATATATGTATATATATATATATATATATATATATATATATATATATATATATATATATATATATATATATATATATATATATATATATACACATACATACGGTTGAAACCACCGTCAGCATTCCACGTAAAACGTAAAATGTGGTTCCTCCCTGAATGCGTATAAGGAAAACTTTAACCATTTGCGACTTTTTAACTGCGCTCTCTCCACCTTATTATTTTTTTTTTACCCACGGATTTCTTCCAATTTTCGTGGTCGGGGGGGGGGGGGGTGCGCTTACCCCCTCTCACGTCAAGCGGAGGATCGTCTGCCTCGTCAGAAAGCCTGTTTCCTATCTTTGGAACTTTGACGGTGGGCTTTCGCGGCTCGGCGAGACATAATGGCACCGTTCGTTGTTCGCCGTTTGGGAGGCATACAGCTGTCACACCTGCCTCTTGCCTACCCTGTGCCTTGCTTTCAGGACCCTCCGCTACGTCACCTCTACCTCCTCCTGCCTCCTCCTTCCCATTCACCGACACATTCCCCTCCGTGAGCGTGAAAACGAACCGATGATGAAGGGAAGGGGGGGGGGGGGAGATGGGGGAAGGGAACTACAAATTGATTTCATGGTCCCGAAACCGATTATGAACACCAGACTTGCGTCGGTCGGTGTCTTTTAAGCCAGGCCGAAGGGGGAGACCGTATCTGCCGCGACGTTGCCACGTCGTCGTGTCGGGCCAAGGCCACGGGCACTCTAGCTGGACCAGGCATGTCGAACCCGCGGTCCTTGGTTCATACCCGTGCGTCCCCAGCTCATTGTGAAGAAACAAGGGGAATGCGCTTCGCCTTCACCGTGTTTGTGAATGAGACGTGGAAATGGAGTGTGGCATATCTATCTTGAGGTTGGTTACACAGGTCCGATGAAAATGATTAATGTGGACGAGCTTTTCTTCCATCTAAAGTTGAACAAATCCAGACAGACAAGTCAGCTCACCTATAAACATTTTTAAAAATTAGTATAGCCAGATTTGTTTCAAGCGAAAATATTTCACCAGGTTTTGCACATTTGGTAGCTAAGAAGAGATGCCAGACTTCTAGTAGAGGGCTACATTATACTTTCCTAATTCCCTGGCTGCATAATGCCTGTTTTTTTTTGCATTTGTTTACAATACATGTATTGTTTCTGTACCACATTCAGTTCTGTAAGTTTAAAATGCAATTGCATTTGAAAATATTTAAACTATATATACACACACACACACTCATACACCAATATTTTTCTTTTCTTTTTCGCTAGGCGGCATGTCATAACTCTCCTGATAATATTTTATGGGCCTCAGAGCAGTTTGAGTTTGATACCCCTGTGGTGTATGCTCCAGAGTTAGTCGTCACAGCTCGCTCAGCTATGACGTTCTTAGTGACAGCTTCAACTGCACCACACCACAGCATCCCCAAGCACTCCTTGCATCTGGAAGACGAGTAATGTGCTAGAGTGGAGATAGTTGGGTGGCTCTTTACATCGAGGTATTGAGAGCCGATGAGTGTGGAGCAGCGCCGGAATGCAAGGGCGGGAGGAAACGGGAGATCCCCGAGAAGTCATCCATACCCAGCATCCATTTGTTTACTTTCATTTCGTTTCCACATCCCAAAGAGGATATTATCCGCTAGCGATGACATAGTCGTGTACAATCCACGACACAGCCACATCACGATATTTCACCCGCCATCCGAATAGACAAAGACGCCATTCTGGATTTGTTAAGAGCCTGCGTTACCCGCCATAATTAATTTTTTTATTTCCTGATTCAACTTTTGGAAGATTTATTAAAATGCAACAATAGAATTTTAGCTAATTACCTTACCCATCATTACTGAAATAATATATAAACTACTAACACCAATTTATGCGGCAACTAACTTAATGCAAAATTTAATATATTAATTCATTCTCAAATTGTAATAACAACCAGAATACACCTATTAACAATCAGGTACAAATATTTGCACATAATTATGAAATGTAAATCTTCTATAATGAAGTAAAGTGAAGATATTTGGACTGCTCTTAACAGCGAGGTCTTGAGAGCCGATAAGGGGTAAGCCTTCGTGGAAGGCGAGCATGCTAATCACTATCAGCCACCGTGGCCCCTTCTACAATGGAATATTTCCAAGTAATGGCCCTAAATATTCTGTTATGCCTTCAAAAATGAATAACTTCTACAAAAGGGGTGCACAGCTTGTTAAAATGGCGTGTGCGAAATAGCATTCCACATCTCCGGTGCTTAAAAGGAGTTGAAAAGCCATGGCCTGAGCTCTATTTGAAGAGTCGGGCGCAGCATAAATGTTTCAGTGGGCGCGCGCTGTAGACAGGTGAATTATTACGACGTCGTCAACATTACAAAAGCCGGGTGTCTTCGTTGTTTTGTTGCCGTGCCTTTCACGGACAATAACGAGTCGGCAGGTGGAGAAGACAATATGTCCGGGGCACACACACAGAAGAAGGTTAAGTGAGACGGGGCGGGGGACAAGAAATTCCCCCCGCCACCCACGTAAACATCAAGTAGGAGAGAGATAGACGCGATGGGGTCGGCAATTTAGCTCTGCTAATTACCACGCCGCTTACAGCTCTTTATGAGCGTCCGTGTACCGGAGGCGACGTTGTAAATATTAATAACCTAGTGCTGAGGCCACATGCGCGACATAGTGCAGGTTTCCTTCGGCCGCTGCACGAGCTATCTGAAGAAGACTACGTACCAATAAAGTTCCTTCGAAAACACTGTTTACGCGAATACACGTATCTCGTTAAATAAATGTTATGGAAATGCGACTATTTGCCAGAAAATGGGGGGGGGGGGGGGGGACAATTATCTGTGTTCCTATATTTTTGCGTTTATCATACTAACTTTATTCATTGAGAAAAAATCGCGAAAGTGGTCAAATATCGCATTTCTTCATATGGAGTTTCCTTAAGCCGTAAGAGAAAAGTACGATTATACGCACGTAGTAGTTTAATCTGTGGGCTTCCTTAGGAAAATACTATTATACGCACGTAGTAGTTTAATCTGTGGGCTTCCTTCACCTGTATGGTGTCCAACTGTTACAGGCTGTTCACGGTAAAGTGAGCACTTTTGAGGCCCTAGTTAATTATTTATTTAAGCCATTTTTCATCCTTTAACCACCTTTTTAAATAAATATTGTCATGTAAGTAATAAACATAATAATAATAATAATAATAAAACGTATTTATTTTTTGTGGCGAAGTTAAGGTATTATCACCTTCTCTTACACTTAAGAACTTTCCATAGTAAAATATAACACTAATTTTTTAAAAAGAAAAATAAATAAAACTATGACTCAAGACTTAATGTCTACTATAAACATAGAAAGAGACTTACATGAAATGTATAAAAGCAACTCACATAAATTAAAATTAACCTTAATTGTGAACTTACACGACTAACACATACATGCATACATAAAACCATATACACCCTGACATATATCCATATACATATAATTGTACTATTTATAAAATTAAAGTACAAGATAACATTGACTAGCAAAAGTTCTAAAACTGAAATCTATTTTAAGGATTACTGAAGAACAGAAAATCACAGGAAAACACGGGGAAAAAAACCAAAGAAATTAATTAATGTAAGACATCAAAAATTATAATATAAAACGTCTAAAATTTTCAGCTACCTAGAAATATACATAAAATAATACATTAATACGTCTACTCGCACACGCTCATCCACACATCTACATATATTAACTATGCATTTAATTAATTAAACAGTAACATAAGCATCAGATACATCACTACAGTCACAGGAAGCAGAAAGTAAATAAGTTACAGGTATTATAAAAGAGGAACCTCCACAATAAATATTTTGTTTGCTTACATCAAACCCACATTGTATGTATGTTCCACAGAACTCGAAAGTTAACGTCTAAGGCTAAAATAAAATGTATTTACTGACTGCCATTCCAAAAGAGAGGGCTTTCAAAAGTGCTAACTTTACCGTGAATGGGCTACAAAATGTAATTTGCACAGTACAGCATCACGACGGAAACACTGCACGTCTTGCGCGTAGGAGCGATGAGGCACTAGGCGTGCGTGATAGTGTCGCCCGTATCGCTCTCTCGCTTCTTGACCTCGGACGCGGGTGTTCCCACGGGGGTCCATCCCACTCTTAATTGGGTTCCGAAGTTGCCGAAGCCGCCAGAAATCCGTCAATGACGAGGCGAGAGAGTGAGTCCCTAACCCGCGCGTGGTGGAGGGGGTGCGCGCGGTTTCACCGCGTGGCCGCATGGCAGCGCTGCGGTCGCTCAAAAGAAGCCGCGCGCGCGGGGAGTAATTACCCGGTGAACGTGCGGGCCCTTTACCGTTCTCTCCTCAGCGACGCAATTACGCCAAAGGATTTATTACGGCTCAGGGAGAGATAGTGAGAAGGGGGGAAGAAGGTCCGTCCAGAAGTGTCCGGAGAACTCCTGCCTGCCCCCTGGCCGGGTGAACAAGGGCAAGGGACGACAGTCATTACCGATGTTTATTACAAGTTTGTCGCCGCGAGCTGCCTTGCCTACCGGGAACCGAGACTCCTGGAGAACAGTTTCTGTTCGTGACGGCAACTATAGTCGGTTCACGACTGGAACACACTTTTGAACAACACCTTAGTCGTCAGCTGCATACACCGTTACTACAGGCTGTTCACGGTAAAGTGAGCACTCCTTAAGGCCCACCCAATAGACATTTACCCCTAATAAATATATCTTATTGCAGTAGCAGGTATTAAATTTGGGAGTGGTGAAATGAACACCTTGTGTTTATTGGTCACAATACAGTGATTATATTAAAAAACTACAGGAAGATGGAAATTGGATGAAAGGAAAAATTTAGAGGGGCCTTAAAAAGTGCTCACTTTACCGTGAACAGCCTATACAAACAGTGACTGGCGCGGGTACAGTTAGTTTGGCAGCACGGAGAGAGAATGTAGTTTGAATGTTTTAACGTATTTTTTTATCTATTGCTTGAAAATTGGAGTAGGAAAGATTCCGAGAAAGTCTGTTCCAGTCGTGAACGGACTGTAGGCGCTTTCCCTCGCGCCTGCGAAACATCCATACCGGATCACGCAGCTTCCACTGCGACGCACTGGCACGTGACCTCGGACATAGAGTAGCCGGGTGTACAGAAGTGGAAATGACCTGGCGTCTCCTTCGATTATGTCGTATGATTGGACTGTGTCCACCGTCGACCATGAGACTTAATAAAAATTGCACACGCACAGAACTCAGCCAGACAAAAAAAGAAAAAATACCTTGCTGTCTTTTCTTCTGTTTTTTTTGTTGTCGGTCCCTTTCTGTAGTAATAAGATGTTCGTCCCTCTTTTAGTAGTTTTAATTATATACATATTTATGTACTATTGACAAGGAAACAGCTTTTCTTAATTATGTGTTTGCGGTGCTGTAAAATACTTTTTCGTTTTTTTGTCTTGCTGAGTTCTGTGTGTGTGTGTGTGTGTGTGTGTGTGTGTATGATGTGTATTTAGTCTAAGATTGCCGCTGCCTGAAGTCAACTGTTGGATTGCTGCAGCATCAGTTTTAGTTTATTCTTATAAAACTTATTGCATTTTATTTTATTTCGCATGTTAAGATTTTTTTTATTACTCTTTGAACATTCGATATTTTACTTGTGCTTTAATTATTAGTTTGAAACGAATTAAAACACTATCTTTCTTGCTTGTTTGTAGGCATATAGGCACAGGCCATTGGCAGTTATTTTTCTTGCATTGTGCAAGTAAACAAATACAGTTAGATTTAACCTAGAACGAAGTCATAAATAAAAAAACCTTTTAGTTTTTATCGACCTTTCTAATATTTTGCGGAATATAAGTATTTGTGATTGTTTTGTTTTACATTTTGTTTACAGTTGTTGCCATAGCTTGTTTATGTAACGACTTTTAACTACATACTAATATAGGTCTATAATTAATTCAAAATATTTTACCTGGCAATGGCTTCTGGAAATATTATCCATATAATCAGGAACATACATGATTTAAACAAGCTAGCAGGTATTGAAACAGAGCAGATGAAATTGCAGCAATTTTGATATATAAATGGATGTAAACATTGAGGGTTAGTTGATGAAGAAGGCATCGCTTGTGATCATTGTAACAGATGGGTTCACTATCATTGTGCCAGAGTTGCCAATGCCAATGTTGTACTTGAGGGTGACTGGAAGTGTTTTCATTGTCATGTTGAGGGGAAGCTGGACGAACCAAAACAGCTTGCTGTTGTGCTTCAGGAACACGTGGAACAAAAAGGGAGAGAACTAAAAATAATGAAAGATGAAATTGAACACTGGAAGTCAGAGCACTCAAGCTGACAGCAGTAACAAGGGAAAATAGAGAGTTACTCCGAGACATCTGTTCATGCTCTGAATTGCCATTCTCCCAAGAGGCCAAGAAAGATGACAGAGTTTTTACAAGTAAATGTAGGAAAAATAAAAAACCAGTGATCCATTCCCACCACTTGTCAGTTCACTGGTCCACGAGACAACAACACCTTGTAGCAACAGCTTTGCTGTCCTCGAAGACCTGCATGAAGAAGTTGAGTTCATCCCCCTCCCAGCGCCCAACAACCCAGCAAAGCCCAAGCGGAAAGTGCTGATCCTCGGAAGCAGTCATGCGAGAGGCCTAGGAGAGCGCATCAAAGACAAACTGGGTGAAGGTTATGACATTATTGCGTTTTGTAAACCTAATGCAGGCCTTGGCAGTGTGGCAGAATATGTAAGTAGCTTAAGTAAAGATTTTTGCAAGTCAGCTCAGGTTGGTTTTGATGGGGAAATAGGCAACAACATTGATCGGGACAAAAACTATTCAGTTGGAGCAGACATCCACAACATTGCCCGGGCCACCAGTCACACCGATGTGTTGGTCTGTGAGGCACTGCAACAGCATGACAAGCCTTTATTACAAAGGAAGGTGCAGGCAGCTAACAATGCCGTGCAGCGCTGTGCAAGATCTGGCAGACTGAGCCATGTTGGTGTGATTGATCTAGAGGAAATAACCAGGGCTGACCACACGAGACATGGTCTGCATCTGAGTCGTGCTGGCAAGGGGAAACTTGCCGACCTCATTGCTAGTAGGATTCTTACATACCATGGTTGTATTGAAAAAATCCAGGTAATCGTTGGAAACCAAGGACATATTTTAGGCTATAGAAACCCATGTCCTTAGGGTCAAATTCATTTAACAAATAAGTTTTTCTTTCACACTCAATACCAGAAACATTCAATATTTGTGCAAATATTTAAAAAACATACGATAATTGATGTCAATAATTTGTATTTATTCCATCAGAATATTAGAGGTTTAATAAGCACAATTGATGAGCTTTCTGTGTACTTGGACAAATTATCCGTAGAACGCAATTTGGATGTACACATATAATGTCTAACAGAAACACATTTAACTGAATCCTCTGCTAAGCAAATTAAAATTCCTGGTTATTCCCTCTGTTCCACTTATTGTAGAAATAGCATGACTAAGGGTGGTACCTGTATTTTCATTAAAAATAAAAATTACACACATTTTTTTATGTGAAGACCAAGTGTTTGAGTGCAGTTATGTGGAAGTAATAACTGACAAATTAAAAAAAGTGGGGGTCCTCACTATATATAGAGTCCCTTCTGCCAACTTTGGTAACTTTTTAAAATTTACAGAGCCAATCTAGAAATTATTCTCTGGAGACTTTAAACATAGATTATTTAAAAGAAAGCAACCAAAAAACTGAACTCGATAGTCTACTCAGTACCTTCAACCTTAAATCCGTAGTAAACATTGCTATCAGAATAGAAGGAACCAGTCAGACAGCAATTGATAACATTTTCATTGACAGTAACACAGTTGCAGAGAGCCACTGTTTCCCAATAATAAATGGCTTATCAGATCATGATGCACAAATATTAGTTATGTCTTCCATGAAAATGCACTCCAAAAGCATTTCTTATAAGAAAGTACGAAAATTTTCTCTGGAAAATGTCTTAATATTCAAAAGTGAGCTCAGCAGGGAGCAATGTTCAACATTGTATACTTGTACCGAAGCATATGAAAAAGTCGACTCTTAACCAAGTTCTGCATTATTTTGAAAAATGTTTCCCATCCCGACTGACCCACAGTAATACAAAAACAAAAAAAAATGTATGGCTTACCAAAGGAATAAAAATTTCCTGCGAAAACAAAAGAAAACTATACAAGGCCGCCAGAACCAGCAGCAACCCTGATACAATGAATCACTACAGGAGATACTGCAAAATTTTGAGTAAGGTCATAAAATCAGTAAAAAAAAGAATTTTTTCTGTAACCTCATAAAGAATTCTCAAAACAAAATAAAAACTACATGGGATATTGTAAAAAGCACAACAGGAAGAACAACAGAGCAATGTCTAGTTGTAAACATAAAAGTAAATGAGTGCATATCCTCAAACCCTAAATTAGTCGTAGGTACATTTAATTCATACTTCTTAAATGTCATAGAAAACATGATTAACAAAAACATTAAACAAGACATAAACCATATTCCTACACTACAGGGCACAGAATACCCTGCTATATCTTTTACAAACAGAACTCCAAAAGAAGTGGAGAAAACAATCAATTCTTTGCAACCAAAATTATCTAGTGGCTATGATGGCATAAACTGTAGGTTATTAAAGCAATGCGCTTATGAATTCAGTGTTTCATTAAGCCATATTTGTAATATCATCTTCAATGCAGGATTGTTTCCAGACAGACTCAAATGGGCTATGATTACACCATTGTTCAAGAAAGGAGACGAGACCGAAGGAAACAATTATAGACCTATCTCACTTCTTACACCATTTTCAAAAGTAATTGTAAAACTAATTTAAAGGAGGTTGCTGCAACATTTTGAGAATCACAATCACAAAATCTTATCAAATTTCCAGTTTGGCTTTAGGAAAAACACGTCTACAAATTATGCAATTTTAAAACTAACAAATAGCATTTTCAGTGCACTTGATAAAAAGATGCCATCTAATGTTATATTTTGCGACCTCACTAAAGCATTTGACTGCGTAAATCACAACATACTTATAGAAAAATTAAAGTTTTATGGAGTCTCAAGTACACCAAATAAACTAATAAGCTCATTCCTTTCAAACAGACAGCAACAAGTGCGGATCAAAGGAAAAACTTCTTCATTCTACTCTGAACCAGGAAAAATAAAGCATAGAGTCCCACAAGGACCAATAGTACGCCCCCTACTCTTCCTAGTTTATATAAATGACCTTCCATGTGCGTTAACTCCAGAAACTACTCCAATTTTATTTGCAGATGATACTAGCATCTTAGTTTCTGGAGACTCAGTAAATGATCTTACACAAAAAACGGACACAA
This sequence comes from Dryococelus australis, assembly GCA_029891345.1. Lineage (NCBI taxonomy): Eukaryota > Metazoa > Arthropoda > Insecta > Phasmatodea > Phasmatidae > Dryococelus > Dryococelus australis. The sequence continues at coordinate 92,773,835 of CM056996.1, read as the reverse complement.
CATTTACAGAGCTAAATGTATGGTTTACTGCAAACAAATTAAATCTCAACCTAGATAAAACATATCTTATGAATTTCCTCACAAATAACTGAAAAAAAAACAAAAACATTAATCCATATGTAAGCAGTAACAGAGACAAAATTAATGAAACTGCAGTGATTAAGTTTCTTGCCTTAAAAGGAGACCATTTACTTAACTGGAAATCTCACATTGCGTATATTTTACCTAAACTAAGTTCAGCATGTTTCGCCCTGCAGGGTGTTGCTGAGGTATTGAACGAGAATACAGCAAAAATGGTATATTTTGCATATTTTCATTCCATCACGTGTTATGGTATAATTTTTGGGGGCAATTCCACTGACAGCAAAAAAGTGTTTCACATGCAAAAGAGACATGCAAGAATAATCAATGGCAAAAGAAAGTCAGACTCATGTAGACCTCTTTTCAAGAGCTCAGAGATTTTAACATTCGCATGCGAGTACATGTTTTCAGTACTTATATTCATGTCCAAAAACAGTAATTTATTCCAGAAAAATAAGTCCTTTCATAAGCATGACATTAGAATAAAAATGCACATACACGTTGCTTCAGCTAACTTAAAAATTGTCCAGAAAGGGTCATCCTACCTTGGTAGCCAACTTTTCAATAAGTTATCACAACACCTTCAAGAAATTTGCTTCTCTAACCAAAAACTCTTAAAAAAACTGCTCACAGAACTTTTTTCTAAACTCATATTTTATAGTGTAGATGCATATCTAAACTACAAAAATTAAGAAATTACTATATAACATGTCTTTGTACGCATTTCTTGTTCCGGTTTTTCTCGTTTCCTTTTTCTTCTGTTTCGGCAAAAGGACGGCGTCCTACAGTATGAGGAGGATTGATCAAATTATGAGGAAAATATGTGATGCGTGTACGTGTAATCTGGCATATATATGTGTGTGTTTACTATGTTCAGTGTATAAACTTTGTATACTGTAATTTGACTTGTCCAATATCTTTGCACAGCTATGTATTGAAAAAAGTTCTTACGGATGCAATAAAACAAAACAAATAGTTGGCAGTGGATACAGTCCAATCAGACCATCATAATAACACGAACTCACCATTGTCATTCAACTTCAAAGATAAATTCTCCTTCGGTGTGTGGGCGTGGTCAATCGCTGAATGGTTGCGCGAGTTTATAAAAACGGGCCTTGTGTATGCTTGCTTACTGCGCAACCGTGGCCGAATTCGCAATCTGGGAGTTAGGGAACTGAAAATTAATGGTGTTAAATTCGATCTACGGTGAGCAGCGCTCCTAGTGTTCAGTTTTGGGACTGCATTAGTGGTGGTGTTTTGAAATATCGGGCGTAGTATATTTAATTGGGAGTTGTGTGAATGTGGCTGGCGGTTTTCAGCTCAACTCGGATGAACTTGGCCAATATTCGTCAAATTGCGGTTTCCTAACACTTTTTAAAACTAACCTGTAAAAAATCACCCCTGAATGACGTGGTTGGTTATTTCCTAAATACGTCACGCATTACAATTTTTATACTTCTGTTACTATAAAAGTACGTTATTTTTAATTGAGTTCTACATTCACTTTTAATTTTCTACGGCTTATAATATATAATATATAATTTATATGAATAAAAACAGTGAGAAAACAGGTGGGTTGGTAATGATTAGCAAGAAATAGTTATTATGCGAAATATTATTCACTGAGTGTGCACGAATTCGTTGCGTTGTCCTTTTGGTGTCATTTTCTTGACTTGGTAAAGTTTTTGTATGCTTGAGGCGGAGGAATATCACGAAAGAAGAACTTTAGCAGGGTTTCAGAAAAGTCGGAGGTTACCGTGAATGGGCCGTGGTAAGAATTTCTACAGTTTTGTTTCGCCGAGTGCTTGGCCGACTGTGTGGATATTCGCCGCGTGAAAGCAGCAGCATGCGGAATTGCTACGACTGTGAGGGAGAACTGGGGAACTCTTAGGAGAACTGTGTTCAACTTCTTGCACACCTCGATAGTCTGAAGAGTAGCTACATCACGATACCGATTAATGCACCGATTCATGAAGTAGTGCATCACGTATTTCGTATTTGATTGTCAATTTGTGGCAAATAAACCAAATCGGTTACTGCATTTGGTAGTCGACTGCAAGCTACAACAAATATACATGTCCACACTGATCACTTTCGACGATTTTTAGCGGTAGGTTCTACCGACGATCAGCCCCAGGCGATGTCAGCGCGTGAAGCATTTTTGTGATCCAGACCTCTCGCCGGAAGCAGAATGCCGCCGAGGGGAGGGGGGAGGGGTGCACGCTGACGTACCTGTATCGAGGAAACGTAACAACGTTTGCGCATTTTGGATGTAACGGTATCCAACCAGAGCGTGATGAACCTTTGTCTAAAGGTAAGATATACAAATGTTTGTCTTCTATGCTGTCCCCAGCACTGACTCTCCCATCGCTAACACGACGTTCAAAATAACATTTCCAATAGTGATCACTTGTTGACGTGAATACGTCTTTAAATTTGTGAACATAGAGGGAGGCAAGCCAGAAAATCCGATGGCATTGCAGGTCCGAATATATCATCTACATTCAAAATTCGATTACACCACTCGATTGCCAAGGGATCAAAGAAAGTCAGGTTGAGTGAGGACTGCGAAGCATCGCGCGCATCGTAGAGAAAAAAAAGGGGGGGGGGGAATCTTGAGTTCGTTTTGCCGCGTTTCATAACTTCCGCGTAGTATAAATTTTGACTAGGACGCTCGTTTAAGTATCAATCGACATCTCTCGTCAATTTCAATCGATTGCGTGTGTAAAAACATTTGTGTGGCGTGGTTATGGTGATCTTGTGTGAGGTTAATGTAAAAAATTAAGAAAACTTAACGGAATTCCGGCTTATACGCGTCAAAAAGCCAATTCGAAATACAGAAATCGTATACGGTTGGAAAGAGCATCTCAAAAGCAATCCAGTGATACCCATAAAACCCTACATAATCGAGTGAAGCGGTGCTGGGAACGTTAAAAAAAATCATCAAGGCGTCCGAGCTCGTCAACGTAGACGAATTCACGCAAAACAAACAACCGTGTCCCTCACACAGCCAAACCCAATTTTTTACGTAAAGTTTTTCAACAGAACCACCCTTTTATACTGTACGCGCCGACTTCCACACGGGACTCGGACTCGACCCTCCCCAACCCTAGGCAAACCCACTCTCCGTCTCGTCGCTGACGGCCGGGAATGATTAACAGCTGACCTTGCTGGCATCACAGTCCCTTCTATCCCTTGCTGGAGAAGCCAACGACTTGGGAGGATGCACAACAATACTCTGGCAACTAGGAACCTCGGCGCAACAATATATTTTGAGAAATTTCTGAGTGATCGCCAACGGCACTATAAATACAGCCGCAGTTGTCGGGTCGGCCGTCTTCTTGTCGAAGTCAATTGGCTGAGTGCGGTAATCAGGAGAAGTGTAGCGAACGGAAGACGACGGAGATTGCGGGGCGACGGCGGACGAGGTTTTTGTGATGAGAATGGACGAGAGGGCGTGAAACCCGACGAGTGAAAGCTACTTTGCATGAGTGCGCTCAGAGAACTCTAGAACATTGCGGACTGATGAGACCTGGAATAAACTGAGGTGGGACTGAATAACATGTGATACGGACTTCATTGTAAATATTGTAACTGTCAAATATGGACATATAATTTATAAAATGACTGAGTAGGTTTTGGTACACTGTCTATTTGGACTGATTTTTAATTATTTAATCACATTAATTTCTTTGAGATAATTGTAAATTGTATTGATTGAAATAATTAATTATAATCAGCACGTGATATCAATTCATTGTGAGATGTTGGGCCGAGATAATTTTGTTTGTAGTTACTGTAATTAAATTATGAAATTATAATTAGCTCTTTTATTTAATTAGGACATCCATCCCTTAACGAACCTGATTCAGCCCACTGACTATGGAGAGATTATAACAATACGAATACAATATTTTGACTATCTGAAGTACGTTCACGTTTCATTCTAACTAGGTCAGATGTATGAAAACGTTTCAAAGCACTTATTTAAACAGTGTTCTACCCTCAAATCCTTTCCACGTTTGTATGATAGCGCTGTTGGCAGAAAAGCAGAACAATACTGGAACACAGATAATGGGTCTACACAACCTAGCACGCGCACTCCACCCATACTCTTTTACGGATAAGCGGCTTTTGTAGGCAGTGGCGACATCTACCGCCCAAGTGCTGAACTATGTAGGTTCATTCACGCGGCAACGTAATACACGCCGTCTAAAGTAAAAAGTAGACCATGCCGGAGATACGGAAATTGATCCGGACTGTGGTATACTGCAGGACTACGGGGAAACCTGATTTTATCATGAGTACTGTACGCATACTCACACTGGCACGAACAGATATCTCGACCCGCCATACAGCTCCAGAGCCCAACCTGTGCGTGACGTCATTAGCTGGAGCGAAAAGCCAGTTCACGCGAGCAAGTCGCTTGAATTCCGAACCGGGAAATTATTTATATTTAAAAATTTTAATGCTCTGCTGTTGCGAAACTAGCAGCATATAAAGATGGACCTACAGCACCTACAGATGGACCGAGTATCTCGCGGGTTGAGTTGGCAGCAAGCTAGGCTGGACAGCCCTCTATACACTCGAGACATTATCGTTCGCTTATTGGTTACTGTGATCAAGTGAGCCCTCTGTGCATGACTGTTAAACACTCACTCGCACTACTGCTTCCTGCTTGTTACTGGCTCGCAATAAAACGGAGCGTACCTAAAGAACTGTCGTCCAGTCACAACAGTAGGAGAAAACAACAAGTGTTTGGAGTCTACCTCTCCTCCGAATCAATCCGCAAATACTCGTGGCTCTAATAATGGCTAATGAAAAATTTCGAAACCAATACATAGTTTCTCGTTTGATACCGTCGCGTGTTTTTCTTCTACCTGTATTTTTTTTTTTTTCTAATCTTACAAACTGTGACGGCGTCCTTTCGATGACCGCACGTCTTCACTAAGGAATACTCGCGTTTATGCTATAGGTAGGGACACCCGAATTTCGCAAAAAGATTTCCGCACATGCTAAATTGCAATACTATATGAGCGTACCAGCATTTTCCTTTTGCTTATTCGCGGTATGTGTCTGTAAGAAGACATTTTCCTAGTTGACTGGCCAATGAGAAATAAGTTGCTCCGATCATTTACGTGTCTGATTCGTGGGCAGACAATTAAGACACGTAACATCAAGATGACCCAATCACAAAAGTGGATCTGAGTTAAAGTGTTATGAAATACAACTTGTCGTGAAATCTTTTCGCGAAATTCGGGTGTCCCTAGCTATAGGTAGTCATACTAGCGCGTCGGTCCGCTGCCGAGCTTGTTTGTCGCGTCGCTTCCCTCTCTTCCCTAAGCCAGGATTTGCAACGACCCGTCGCGTCCGCCCGTCATCCGTCCATCACGTGACCAACAGCCAATCGGAGGTGGCTATAAATTCTATCTGTCCGTCCGTCAAAACCTTGGCAAGCTTTAACTTTTGACGGCCTTCTAAACTAGCACATTTTGTTACTCGTTCATCCCGAGTTCTTTACAAGGCTGTGTAGTGTGTGCCAGTGTTTTATTTTGGCTGTTTTTTGTTTGCATAAGTTAGTTATATAACTGTAAAATGAAATTAAGTTACATTTTCACTGAAAATTAATTGATAATTACGTTTGGAAACACGAGTTCCTTTTGTGCAATAGTAAAAATAATAAAATTATGATTTATATGCTATTAAAATTTTTTTTACATTGATTAATTTCCGTTACGTACGTGTATGATTGTTTTGGGTACTTAAAAACACAATAGTACCTAAAATCTTCACTTTTTATAAGGAATTCTTTCTTATTTGCTAACAGTTTTGGTTTATTAGTTAACAGCAATGAACGTACGACGGACTTACGGAGTTACGTCGTAAATCGCTCGGCTGGGAGACGGACGAACGTACGGCGGACGGACGGGCGACGGACGGACGCAACGGGCTGTTGTAAATCCTGCCGTAAATGGTGGTCCCCAGGGCCCACTAGCGGCGCGACCAGCTTGTGATGTCACCATGGTACGCTCTATGCAACACGGATGTTAGGGAAACTTCCAGAACGGGGCGCAGAAGAAATAAAAGGCCGGTGTTCGCCTTTTCGAGGGACCAGAGACACTGAGGAGGAGTCTTACTGAGGGACTTGATCACAACGGAACTCTGTTTCTTAGGGGGGGAGGCGGGAGGTTAGGCTTCTAATATGGTTTCATGAAGTTAAGTTTTCCCCCACGGGGTTTTGTAATCGCATTTATAATATGTAATTTGTGAGGGGTTTGTTTGTTTTATTCGAGTAGTTTCAATATCTATTACCGTATTTAACTTTGGGGTTTAAAAGTAAATTTCGTGTTCACTTCATGACCGTTGGTCGCATGACTGTACCCGTTATTGGGAATTTTCTAAAATATATTGGTAAAAGTTTTTCCTCTTGCTCACTTAGTAAACCGAGATTAAAATACTCTTTGAACCATACTACGGGGGTGTTGTGAAGTGTTGTGTTGGGGGGGGGGGGGGGGTTCTCTATTTTGTGTTGGAAAAGAAATTACCGCTGGTGGAACGTAGAGACGGAGTCACTGTACGCATGTGTCGGCAAGCTACGGCCGCAAAACATTTCTTTGAAATCTAGTCGCAGAGAATATTTATTTAACGCTACAAGTAAATCAGTGTTGAAGCCTACCTCCGTAATAAAGTTGATTGCACGGTAGCTTATGGTAGGAAGTGTTCTGGGTTCGAGTCGCGGATAAGGCCGTGTGTATTTCTTATTATCTCACTACTGTTGCATACATGTCTGGTTCGATCTACAGTGATTAGAAACATGCAAAATTCGAATTATTATTTTACATCAGGCTAAACTTCACAGTAGTGTACGTAAAGGAGACACCGTCGTTTCTCCATTGGCTGCTGCATAGATGTGAAGTTACTGCCTCTTTGACCGAACTCCACGTGATTGGGGCACACAATTGTGAAGTGCTCATTTATTGGCGCAAAGTTACCCAGGGCGTGTCACGTGAAGTATGGTCCAATTACAAACGTTTAGCAAAGATACACGTGTTTCAAGTTTAACGTGACCCCAAATAATAACGCGACTTTTGCAGGTCCCTAACAATGATATTGCTGTCAGCGAGACGTCAAGGCCTAACTAAGACCTCCATTAAGAATTAATTATATGCGCCCATGGAGAGGAAAGTAGACTCATTGGGAATTTCAGTAATTTCTTGATACAGATAGCGATTACTTGTCTACAGAAGCCGCGCTTGATTGGCTGTCCGTGATCCTTCGAAGATTCTCCCCTCTTCGATCTCGGGACGCGCAGATAGTTATAGTGATTTTCCGGGAGAACGACTATCATATGGTTGTTGCCGTGTCATTTTTTCGTCTTTGCTATTTTAATTCACTGACATTTTACTATGCTCAGGACTGGATACTGAGTTTGTCTGATCATGAGGTAATGCGTCTGTCTTGCAGTCGGGGCGTGTTATATCCCGGCAAGGTTGCACTGGCGGTAGTTTCACCATAGTGTTTATTATTATCAAAATGTTCTCCTTTCCCATGAATGCCGGTCGTTAGTATTAAACCTTCCCAGTCTCTGTGCGTTTAATTAAGACCCTGATTAGACTCAGTGAATGGAATGAAATGAAGATGAAAATCATAATTTCCAGCAGAGATCACGTCTTTATTGAAGACACTAAACGTGAGATCTTTTTTACTTTCCGGGGTTGTTAGTATTCACTGTGGCATACAGTCTCTATCGCGTGGACATAAACTAGTCTACACCAGGAAGGCGTCACTTCTTTTCCGTTCCTCGAGAAAAAAAAAATGGTGGCTTTAAAAATTAACAGTTCTCTTCCAGCCGCCCTCCTCTCTTGCACACAGCTTGTTCTCATTCACCACCCTCCCTCTCAACACACCCGTCTTCCTCGTATTTTTTCTCCCCCTCTTTCCTTTCTCTTTCTGGCGCTGGCTACTCGAAATGCTTTTGCCACGATGCACGGTCGCTTTGTATTATGTACTCGTATTTCTGTGTGAAATATTCATACGCGGTACCAGTGCATGAAGGAGCACAGCTCCGTATCATGAATGACACATCAGACTTTTATCATGTATCTCTTTGGAAAGAAAGTTTAATGAGGTCACTTCCACCTGTGTGTACGATTTGTGTGTCCGTTTAAATATCCACCCATTGCCAAAATACGTGTTTATACAAAACTCCCCTTTGAAAGAGCAGATAATTAACTTGATATGTCTTCACCATTTTTTTTTTGTAAAAACTAGTTTAAAAGCATTATCAGTTTAATTAAGTATTAAATGACTCAGTTATTAGATGTTCACGCATAATCAAGTCTTTTAAAGTACACCTCTGAAAACATTTCCGCTCTTAAATGGTATTGTTACCATTCCTCTCCAAAGTCAGTGGGCCAAACCAGGTTCGTTAAGGGATGGAGGTCATAATTAAATAACTGACTAATTTTATTTACAACTACTACAAAAAAGATTCTTTCGACTGAACATCTCACAATAAATTCATATCACTTACTGTTTAGAATTAATGAATTCAATTAATACAATTTATAATTACCTCAATAAATAAATGAAATTAAACAATTAAAAACAGTCCCAATAGAGAGTGTATCAAATACCTATTCAATTATTTTATGAATGATGTGTCTATATTTGACATTTCCAATATTTTGTACAATAAAACCCGTACATATTATATGTACATTTAGTCCCACGTCAGTTCAGTCCAGTCAATGTCCTGCCAGTCCGCAATGTTCTACAGTTCTCCGAGCGCCCTTACGCACAGTAGACTTCACTCGTCAGGTTACACGCCTTCTCGTTCATTCACACCACAGACACCTCGTCTGCAACCGTCTCGCATTTGACTTCGCACTCTGAATTCAGCCGAAAGGCTTCTACTAATATTGCTGGGCGTTGAACCACTGCAGTATTTATAGGGTTGTTGGCCATTATCCAGAAATTTCGCTAAATCCCGCGTTGCGCCAAGGGTCATAATTCCCAGAATATTTTTGCGTCTCCTCTACATTTATCGGCTTCTTCAGCGGGGTGAGGAGGAGGGGGCTATGACGTCAGCTAGGTCTCGCTGCTGCCAATCATTCCCCGGCTTGCCGGGAGGGAGGGAGGGAGGCAAGAAGGCGGTGATCGTATTTGTTTTAGGGAAGGGAAGGTAGATGGGGGTCCCCTCTCCCCCAGTGTCAGAACGCGCATAATAGGAGCTCGAGGTGGGTGCGAGTTGCTGCGCGTAACAGTATTATTAAAAGAACATCTTAGAAATTCGCGTGAGAATGTATTTATTGCATTTAGTAACTGTTAGTTTTATACATATATGATTGATAGGGCCACCTGTTTTTTGCGAAAATATTTCAGGACAACATGTACTCCAAAACACTAGGGCTCAGATCCACTTTTGTAATTGGCTGAGTTTAATTGTCACGCGTTGTAGATGTCTGCCAGCGAATCACGGACACTCAGTGTCTGAGCTACTGAATTCTGATTGGCCCAGTCAGGTAAAGAACTGTCTTCTAACAAAGACAAGCGGCCAATAACCAAGTGAAAACTCCACGTATGCCGTATGACACTGGAGCCTAGCCTTCACGTGAATCTTTTCGCGAAAAACAGGTGGCCCTACGTATAAGTAACACGCGTTCGTATAGGCAGTTCACAGTTTAATAAGCACTTTTGCAACGAACGTCTGAAAAAAGTCCACTGTCCCTACAGGAAAATATTTTAACAGACACACTGAGTGGCATGTGCTAAGTTAAGTTGGTAACGACGACGGTGAGAAATTAGTTCCAAGTATTAAAATTTAATCAAAAGTTTTAGGTAAAGATTTCTGCTTACTGAAATAATTTAGTTTTCTTTATTTCCTTTCCAATGCACAAAAGAGTACAAACGAGCAAATTCGTAAATTATTTTACTTTTATAATAATTTCACAGTTTAACTTCGCCGACGCATGAATAAGGTGACCGGGCCCATGGCGATGTTAATTTTACATATGGTGGAAGAATACACACAATGTTGCAAAATTACATGTCAATATTTCGGGGAAACATTTCTCACATCTGGAGGATTAAACAATGTTATATGAAAGTAGGTCCGCAAATGCTTCATTTCTTCCCCACAGCCAGTAACACGTAACTTACAGTGTATGGCCCGCGGGCTGGATCATGTTACTATGGAATGCCATCGCAGCGTTCGTTTGCATGACACACGACACATAACACTACGAAACTACACCTCGAACAGTAGGAACTGCACAGGAATTAGTTACACATGTGTGAAAGCTTATCTTCTGCACTAAAGGAAATGTTCAAAATGTCCTCTATCAGCACGAACACATGCAACAACCCGCCGTTGCGTGCAAACCCGGGTGCGTTGATGAATCCCTGAAACATTCCAGATTGTTTCGCAATCGTGGAACATTCCAGATTGTTTCGCAACCCGCCACAATACGGTTACAGAAGGTGCCCACATCGCCCACTGGGGTTGCATACACAAGTGCCTTTAAATGTCCCCACAAATAAAAGTCTAGTTGATTCAAATCAGGGCTCCTCGAGGGCTGGTATGGGGCTGCCAATTACAGCTGCGATGGCATTCCACAGTAACATGATCCAGTCTGCGGGCCATGAACTGTACGTTATTTATTATGGGCTGTAGTGACGAAATGAAGCGTTTGCGGACCGATATTCATGTAACATTTTTTCATCCTCCAGAGGTGAGGAACGTTTCCCCGAAGTATTGACATGCAATTTTGCAACATCCTGGATGATGCGCATACAAATAGATCTTCAGCGTGGCTTTCAAAAGTGCTCACTTTACCGCGAACAGCCCACAAACAGTTTGACAGTTTCAGTCGATTGGCGCATAAAGTGACCCGGTCCAATGAAATATTGATATTGGCGTCGCGGAAGGATAAAAAATTAGCAGCGAAGTAGCTCGATCCCAAGCCCAGCTTTCACGTTTCCGATCAACCGCGAACAACTGATAATAATGCAAGTAGATTCTCGTTCAGCCAGACCTCGTAAATTTGAATTTTCGGTTAATCTAAGACCTAGGTTATGAAACATTCATGTACGGTGTTTCAATGCGTTGTTATTAAATAAACGTGTGCAGTAGCGGAGTTCGCTGGATATAAGTGCGATGTAGTGCATAATCATGGTATATGGGAAATGCCTGCTCGATCGTGCTGCAGGTAAAAGTTGTCAGATTACAAGAGGTTCTGCTGGATTGTAAAATATACTTAGGGTTAAAAGTATTTCAAGTACGAGAACTTATTTCATGTTTATGGTTAACGAGTATTAATTAAAATATCAGTTGAACATTTTAACCACAAACTCTTTGTCAATTACTAACCGATTTGTATGAAATGTGTTACTTGAGTGAACAAGTAAGTGTAAAGATTCGGTGACTCTTAACATCGGGGTCTTGAGAGCCGATGAAGGTGAAGCGATGTGAGTATGGAGCAGCGCCGGAAATGCAGAGGCGCGGGAAACGGGAGATCGCCGAGAAAACCCGCCAACAAGCGGTGTCGTCCGGCACGATTCCCGTAAGCGATAATCCGGAGGCGACACCGCCGGGAATCGAACCCGGTTCGCCTTGGCGGGTGGCGAGTGCGCTAACCACTACAGCACCGCGGGCCCCCTCCATCATCCGACGAGTCATTGAAATAACTCTGCAGACTGGAATCACTGATTCAGACTTAAGAGTGCAGCAGCGTCGTTCTTAATGGCGTGGATGAACTTCACGTCGGCATGGAGGAGGCGCCGTGACGCCAGTTTTGCGACCGTTTGTTCCGCTCGCGACCTCGTCGATGCGCCAGATGCAGAAGAGGATCACACACTGAACGCATCGAACCCGCCCGAGAATTGTGGGTTCCTCATAGTCGGCCAGAACGGGTCCCCATCAACAACTGTTTCACCACACAAAGAAATACCGTGCTTCTGTTTGACGGTGGTTAGCGGAATGCTTGGATTTAGATCTGGTTTTTAATATTTTTATATTGCTGGGATATCGCAACACTTTCATGGCATACATTAAATAATCACGAAGTGAGAAATCTTTACACCATTCATGGTCGAGGTGGTCTAGTGGTCAGACTACTCGCCTCCCACCTCGGCGAACCGGGTTCGGTTCCCGGTGGGGTATCCCCCGGGTTTTTGCATGTGGGAATCGTGTCGGGCGACGTCGCTGATTTGCGGGTTTTCTCAGGAATCTACAGCTTCCCTGCCCTTCCGTCCCGGCGCTGCTCCATACTCACCTCGTTTCGCCCTCATCGGCTCTCAGGACCCCGATATTAAGAGCCGCCCAAATCTTTATCACTACCCCTCCCCTCCTTTTTTAAAAACATAATTGGATCTTCTGGAGTACACGAAAAAAATTTGCAGCTACTAACTGGTCAGGAACGAAACTGAAAATAATAATAAACGAGAGGAAACACCAAAACCTATAAACAAGACAGTAAAAGAATAGAAGACGACTCTAAATACATACATGTTCTGTAAGTTAATAGGCACTACAAAGATGACAGTACAATTACGAATAGTTCACAATCAAAACCATAAAAAGGAAGGCTTATGCCAAGTGGAAAGGAAATACAAGAGAGAGAAACATGTGGTGTTGGTGCGAATGAATGTATTTTGGCGCCTTACGGCTATAGTAACTGCTTGGACTATCGCTAGCGTTCATTTTATTGTACTACTTAACACAGTGCAGTTTCAAATGGGCGGTTACCTTAACCCATTCATACTCTCAGTGTTGCCTACACGATTGTGTATATAAAATGTTTCAGGGGGAAACGGGCATACGTTAAGAGGTGATGGTATGGACCATTGTGAAGGAAAAACATGCTCTATTCGTAATGGTGTCCGGACACAGCTATGTGACAATTACGACGTTGTTTCTCAGTGAACGTATGGTGCGGTACCATTGATAACTATCCCATTGGTCCAGTTACTGTAGACAACCGTATTAACAGAGAACGGCACCTGCACTTCCTGGAGAATCTGTTGCCGGAGTACTTGGAGGACGTTACATTTGCCAACAAGGGCTGGAATGTACCTGCAACAGGATGGAGCCCCTGAACATTCCACATGCCCAGTGGTACTGGATCTCAACGAAACATATCCTGGCCGTTGGATCGATCGCGGCGGTTCTGTTGCTTGGCCACCACGCTCACCCGATCTTACTCCGTTAGAGTATTGTTTGTGGGGTTGGTTGAACACTGAAATCTACAGGCAAAAAGGATAAACAAGGGAGGAATTGATTGGTCGCGTGTTAGCTGCTTGTGCGAACGTTAAAGAAGAATGTGGACACCAGCTCCGATCAGCAACACAGCATGCGACTAAACGAGATGCAAAATCCACTGAAGTTGGAGGTGGCACTTTTGAACATTTGTTGTAAAGGGAATTTACACAATAAAACCGAACAAGTAACGATCTGTTCATTTATTATCAGCTGTGCCGTTCCCATTCCAGTCAGTTTCAAATCGCCGTATCTATGACTCCTCTGTGAATAGATAATATGTTTACCAATGTTTTCCCTTCAGACTGGTCCATAATGCCCCCTCTTAACTTATGTCTGTTTCCCCTTAAACATCCTATGTATAATCCCTAGGGATGTATGTTATTTTTGGCGATACTGTACGTCGCGATACTTAGTGCCCAAAGATCGTTCCGTAACGACAACTGATTCGTAAACCGCGCTGCTTGTATAGATTATGTTTAGTTCATATTACTATAGCCGAACGCGAAGCTTACAACTCATTGGATGTGACAGCAAAACAAGCTTTGTGGCGATTTAAGCACGCATCAAAAATTGTAATTTAAAGTAAATCTGAGAGAGTTAAGATTCTAAGTCATGTCACAGTGTTTTTTCCATGATATTTGCTACATCTTCTGGAGTAAATCTTTCTTTAATAAAATAATATAGTAAGACAGCTTCGTTTAAACAGGTACCGTTTCTTTTAGAGGAATTTTTTGTTTAATACTACTGGGAGGAAAATAGCACAAGTGTAAAATTTCACTGGCTGTTCAAACCTGACGTGGTGGCTACACATATACACGATGGTCTTTACCTATTTCAATGAAATTTCTTTGAAGTGAAATATTGTCCTGGTATATATATATATATATATATATATATATATATATATATATATATAATATACGCACAAACACACACACCTCGTGGATCATTTATTGTAGTAATTGTATTACGGGATATTATTTCCTGAACAGGTTTCAAAATATGGCGTGCGACGAAAAATATACAAGAATAGGACTAATATCTCCATTTTTATTTATTATATGTTTTTCTATTTAGAATATGCTGGATAATTATTGTAGAGTCAGGCACTTCACTTTATAAACCAGGCCTACGTATTATTTGACAAATGAGGATAAAGCATTCCACTTACCATTCAAAACAACGATTCTCTGTTTTGTGAGCAAATTGGGCTTCAATGTAAGGCATCGGAAATTAAATAAAAGCGTAAGCATTTATATTAGGCCTACATCTTAAATTATTTTTGGTCCTGTCGACATGTAGGAAGCATAAGTTTAATTTTATTTATTTTAATTAATGCTAAAGCACAACAAAAAATAAGTTTGTTGAAGTTTCTGAATTTTACTAGTCTTATTTAAGTATGTTATTATTTTTACAGTGACTACATCGCCTAAGTGGCAATGGGCATATTTGCATTTTTCTAATTGTTTATTATCTGCTGCTTAAAAATCTACTTACTAATATAATAATTTAACAATCTTTACTTTGATAGGGAAATACGTTTTGTTGAATTTGTTCAATTTCAAGTTCTAAAAAATTATTATTAAAAAAATTTACTAACGTCGGTTTCATATAGAGCACACTTCCTGCTGCTCAGCGTGAACTCGTTTTTTACTATTATTACTTGTATGTAATCTATGTTCATTAATTTCAGCTTCTAGCAATTTTGAAGATACACATTTAAAAAATAAAAACTAAAATATGTTTGTACAATAAAATTTTTTAAAACTTTGTTGTTTAAAAAATGCAATTTCAGTTTCTAATTAAAATTATTTTAATAAACATTGAAACTTGCTTTTTGTATTTCATAGCCTTGGTGGTTAAAATGAACCAAATTCGTGACTTTTATATACTAGGAAAACGTAGCTGCGACTATATTTGGAAAGAGGTTGAAATCTTCATGTGATCCAGCGCCGCGCGTTGTATGTAGCATTGGACGGTGGTTTAGTTAAACACATTTACTGTAAACTAGTAAGTTAGGCCTACAAAATATATTAAAACGTACATACACTCTAATTTAAATTTCATTTCCTGTAAGTATAATGATTAACTTGTGGATATGCACGGTTCTCTGTTAAATCAGAATAATAACAAACATCTTCAGTATCTTCACTTCCGACACTCTATATGTTTTACTGCTGTAAAGATCTGTCTACGAATAATTACTGGCCTATATTCGTGTATTCCTTGTGATTCACACTGCCGCCACTTTAATTTCACCTTATTTTGTCATTCATATTTTTTATCTATATACATTTTTTTTGTGTGTTTTAATACTGCGACTTTTATCACATACCATTCTTAACAAACGTAAATATCTTAGAACATGAAAATCTTTGGTAAAGCGGGTATTTACTTCATCCAAATCCATTAGGAAGTTCACGGACTCAGTTACAGCCCCGGCTGCAGTGGTTTTTCTCAAGTGATTCTCTGCCATTTTTTACGGCAGATGTTCAATATACTTCCAACGAAGTCCTTACCCGCATAAAATATCCTGACCTGAAACTGGCCTGGTGCTGTTGGCTAACACACACAAAATAATGCTCAAGTAGGCTGCCGAATAATTCTTATCGCTAAATAAAGCTGCCCAAAAGAACAGAGTTCATTAGTACATAACGAAAGACAGCTGAAAATCTACGACTTCGATATTTCTCAAATCACTTAACTTCGCCTTGGGAACAAGGGAATCGTGACGGACTTAAAGTATTTACGCCGCGGAAATGCTTTGTTTTCACTCTCTCGCAGCTAAGCTTTTATATTTTATAGCCGTCAACTTCAGTCAGCCTATAAATTCCACCCCTATGCAGTGATTCTCGTGTCGCTTCAAAGTGATCATTCCGACTTGCAAATCATCGTTTCTTTTCCCCCCCTCGGATTCGCGCACCGACTCGGACATGAATTTACTTAAAATTAATTATATCACATCATGCAAAGAGCCATGGACACTGTCTTCCCTAGGAAAAAGAAACAGAGATCGTTTGAGGTTCCCCGTGACTACAATTACGAAATCTACTTAAAATGATTTTGTATATAAACTTAAGGCAAATACCGTTAGTAACTTTCTCACAAAACGCCATTTCTTTCGCTACTGTGCAATTGTGTTGCCAACACAATTCCCCGCCTGTCGAACGAGCTGTTTGGTTTTATTTTAAACGTATAGTAAGTGTAGGTACATTTTTTTTTGTCCCGTACGTTTTTGACACGTAGATATCAACAGATATGACGATCAACGATCAATTATATTGTTTCGTATATTAAAGGCTCAGATATTGCGATGGTGACAGGCAAATTTGCGACACCACATGAAAAATTTTATTAATTTTTTTTTCCGGGCGATAAAATACGTTGATCCATTGTAAACGCTGGCAACAACTTTTTTTTTCATTTACGGATCCACTGCGGGTAGGATAAAAATCAGCGCGGACTCGATGGGGAATGATCACTCTTTTGATCTGTTAAATCAGCGGTCACGTATCGCGGCAACCAGACTACCTCTGGTTATAACTCGTTTGCGGTTAGTTAAACAATATTTATTTCATGTAATAGAAAAACATCCACACTGTTAAAATTGTCCGTAAATTCACGGAAATTCTTACGAAAATGCACAATAAATATACGGAAACGCAATCCGTAATGACGAAAAACGGGGTGAAGTGAGTAAATACCAAATACGGAAAATCTCCGTATTTTCCGTAACTTCGGGTCTCGGACACGAACTATGGCGAGTCTACGCGAAGTTTTCTTCGCCACTGGAACCAGAAAATTATTGTTTCTGCGGCAGTTGAGGTTATCCATGTCGCTAATACCTGTTTTTTTCAAACATTAAAAAGTAGTAACAAGCGTGTGTATCACGTAACAACACTTAAAATGCACTAACTTTAACAGAAACTAAATAAGTTGCCTAAGTGTTTAATACAGAAATTCAAAAGTTGTAGGCCTACCAGGTTCTCCACGTGAGCAATGTAGGTTAAGTCGTGAACTTCCAACTTTTTCACTCAGGTTCAAATCTTGCTTAAGTATAACAAATTTTAACTTTTTTAACTATCTTATTTATACACAGTATAACACCCACATAATGAAAATTAAAATAAAATAGATATTAAAAATTATTTAAACTAGAAGTACACAAAAATAACTCGGGAATTAAAGGAGAGTTTCCGTGAATTTTAAGGAAAGTCCGTTTTTTAAAATCAATTTGTCCGTAATTTTAAGGAGAGTTTACGGACCCCTCTGGATAAATTTTTGCCAGCACTTTTCCTTAAAACGAAGGAAATTTTTTGTACCAGTGTAAGCGTAGATATTTTAAGGAGTGAAAGAAAATAAAATATTTATCTCCTACATACCTCTACCCAAACTAAAACGTTGTATATGTGCCCATATGCAAAGCAGCCTACGTATTTTGCTATTTAAATTTGCCTTAGATTCTTATATGTATATGTAAAAAGAATAGGTTATTAACGTCTAATTTAAATTTCAAATAACGAGGCAGAGTGTTATGCAAACCTACTTTTAAATTTATGTTTGTTGCTGGTTTATTTTCTTTCATCTATGTCTGTGCGAAGAGTAATATTATTTTATGTTATTTTAATGGACTGAATACTCGGTGTGGCTGGTTGCTATGTATGAAAAATTTTGCAGAAAGAATTATTCAGTTTCCATATTGTGCCTAGGGAAGAGCTAATTCTTAAAAACTATCTATTATATACTTGAATAATAGCTACTATTATTCAAATCCATTCTAGAAGAAATGAAATTTGTAATTATAATATGCAGGACAAGTTATAATAATTATGCTATTCCGAATAGGTCTTTGCTGAATCCTGCATACTTCAAAGTATTATTGCAAGAAATATTATATATTATAGAAGAAGATGGTAAAAACACGTGTTGATGATATGCTGGTAATGTTAAATTTTACATGCGCTTTTTAGAGAACTGCGCGTACAATCAAAGGTAATTGTACTATTAAAGTTAAATCTTACTGATTACAAGTAACCCAGAAGATACCCGAGAAAGAATATTATATCACAAAAGCCGGAGATGATTGATACGGGTAATTTCACAAAACAAGATTTAATTCAGGGATCTATAGATCCCAGCATTAAATCTTAATCCTGTCTCTCTTGTTTATGAAATATTTGTGCATTTGTATTGAAATTAGTTTTCATTACTAGTAAAATGTGTAATTTATGTAGTTATTATTCAGTGTCGTTCTTTTAAGTATTGTAAAAGTCAGCTCGATAACGTGATTCAAGATTTTCATATGAGGATTGATTAAATTTCTGATATGTGTTATAATAAGGTTGATACCAGAAGTACCCATACTGCACGCTTATTTAGGATCAAGAAAGACACACATAAATTTACGCTATAACTTCAACTTTATTCAGATACTAGTAGGTGTGGAAATTCAAACCAAGTTTGAATTTTAAAAGCACTCTTAATACATTTAACGTAAAAATTTACTAGCAAATCTACGGCGTTGTCGGTATAGGGAAGTAGGAAAAGGATTTCCATGTTTTACGTATCGGTAGTGTAATAATGACTTTGTGGCCATACAAAATAATTTATTTATTTTTTGGGTTTAAATGTATAAAATTAAGAACTGGTGGAATAGTGAAATTTTTACGTTTTTAACAATTTCACATCGTCTCTTTATCGGCGTGTGGTCACTAGTTTTCAGACTCACTGCAATGATCATTCTTACGTGTGGCGCGATGATACGTAATCGGTAGGAAGAGAAAATGAAGCAAGGCTTTTGAAACTGAGGTGGGGGTGGCTTTTACGTGCTAAGCTGGGCAGAAGTGTAAATACCAGGTACTCTTCAGAAGTGCGTTTTCCGTTTTTAAGGAAAAAAATTGGGTTTTATTTCAGTTCGTACATCCCATTTCTTCAACCAGGTGAGGAAAATAAAATAATAAATATTGTAAATTTTAAACCATGAAATTGCAGACGTGACTGACTGCAGACCAGTGCAAACTAATCTACCGGAATCGCTTACAGCGTAGTTTATTATTATAAATACCGAATTTCACTTCTTTAACAGGCATTTTCACATGTATCAATGAATTTCACTGTTATTAGTCGCTGGTTACAGGCGAGTTACAGTTATTCTGCAGTTTTCGGTATATATATATATATATATATATATATATATATATATATATATATATATATATATATATATATATATATATATCATCGAATTATATTTAGAATGTGATTTAGTCATTATATATATATATATAGTTTCTGTACAAGGAATTATTTGGAAACAAGTTGCGATGGATCTTTTTGTAACCGTATAAAACAAATAAGAGTTAATTTCACTAAACATTAGCGTGGAATGTGTAAAACTAGTATAATTCTGACAAGTAGCCTAAGTGTAGTAGAATTCGAGTTTACTATAAACATCAAGTGACACAGACTCTTTTGTATGTTTTCTAAAATAATGTGTTGGAAAAATACAATTTTTAAGCTGTAGGGTTAGTATAAAATCTTTGGCAGCTATTTTTCAAAGAATTGCTTGTTAACAAGTAAATATATTTTAAATATATAATGAATATTACGCTTGCTTTCCAAGAGATAACCTCACGTGCCCATCTCGCTCCTTTCGCTATTCGCATTTTCAAAGCCTCGTGCAGAGCGTAGCACTGTATCGACGAAAATGGCCTTTATAAAGCGTATAATGAGATGACAACTACACTGAATGTTCCAGTTAAACACGAATATTGTGTACGTTTCCATATATATTTGACAAAGAAACAGGGATGTTTGAGGCTGTAGTTCAGTTGCATGAACTACAAGGATTACGCATGCTTATTTTTGTTGCATGTATGGAAATTGTTGAGATAACATTATGGAGTATGAAATTGTTTAGTAAAGTGAAAACGAAACTAATACGGCTCTGCACTGACTGTAGATACATTAGCCATCAGAGCATATGAAAAAAAAAAACACACGTTTCACTGCAATATGCGTATGGAGTTCGGTGATTATAAAGAATCAAATTTTTTCGCGAAATGTCTAAACATATCTGAGAGCTGTATTTTTGGGCTTATAGATTATGTTGAAGTATTATTACATGTTCATGTTTGTATCACGTTTCCCCCCCCCCCCCATCTAACGAAAGAATTTGGTGTATCACTTTTCAATCGGCTCAGATAGCAGGCTGACCAATATTTTGTCACTTGATTTTATTCATTTACTAGTGTTATTTTTTTTAAAACCATTATGTTATTTCATTTAAATCCAATTTGATTATATTATTCCATTTATGTACAGCAGCATTTCTTTTTCCCCTCGTAATCCTTCACACTGACCTTTTACCAACATTTCTACATTACGTTTTCCTTCAGAAAGTTGTGCACACACGTCGTATCCTGCTTGATATAAATACATAAGGTATTTTTTTTTGTTTTTATACAGCGGAACTGAAGTACATTTGTTCGAGTAAGTAATTCTTTATGGGAAATAAACATTTACACAATGTCCACTATAAATTTGTCGTTTTCATTACATTTCACTTTACTGCAGCCAGTTATATCAGCAAAGATATTTTATAAACTCTATACAAGTACTAACATACGCCACTATATGTCAGCAACTTTGCTTGAAAACGAGAATCATGTTACTTTATTTCAGTCTTGCAATATTCCCCGACTTGCGTAATGCGGCGGGTCAACAGGTATCGACATCTTCCGTGCCAGATTATCTCCACGTGGCCACCCAAGTCTAAGGACGTGCTTCTTAAGATGAAATGCTTCATTCCCGTCGACGATATGTCGTGCGGTCGCTCTAATATGCTGCTTCGACCCCGAGTCATTCACCTGCAGTTTCGAGGGGTACTATTTCGTCCCCCAACCTCCCAGGGCCACTTTTCCAGGTCCCTGACTGGACCGCAAAAGGAAAGACTAGGAGGGGCGAGCGGCGAAATGAAGCATCGAGAGCGTATTTCTATTTTCAAGGATGATTGATCTCCAACCTCGAAGCTTGACCGCCCCATTACTCCCCTGAGGGCATGCGGCGACTATGAGGTATCACTACCACGTCCGTAGGCAAAACGTCGAGGGAGATAGCTCTTTCTTCTCTGGTTGGCTGGCGGCCTAGGGGAGCGTGGGTGGGCCGCCAATCAAGATCTACCCTGGCAGGGGTTGTTCGTTTGTTCGTACCTCCTCCCTCACCGTGCGAGGAGTTTTCACTGCCAGTTCCGTCTGAGATTCGCTTCCTTTAGAACACCATCGAAAATTATTTGCTTTGCAAAATTTACAGGGAAGTATGGGCTGTTCACGGTTAGGTCCAACTTTCTCTGAAGCCCTGCTAAAGTTCTACTTGCAGGATATTACTCTGCCTCATGCAAACAAAGCTTAACCAAGTTATGAAAACCTACATAAAAAAACAGCGCACGGCATTCGTGCGCATCCAGTGTAATAACATTTCTGCATAAGAATTACTTCGTACTAATCGTTACCAACAAACCTGTCTTCTCCCTGTATATGGTCGTACAATTTATAAATTAAATATTATAATTTTTAGAAAGAATATAAGTTGACTTTAACCTAAATAAAGTACTTTTATGTTAACAGAACTATTTAACGCTTGTGATAAGTGGGATAATTACGACGTAAACAAACACGTTATACGTGGCGAGACTTTTCAAAGTTTAGATTCAAAACTTGTGTGAAGAGACCTCGAACAGAATATACGTCTGGAATGAGGAATACACTTTATTGCTAATTTTTTCGGGGCTACGTTTAATTGACTGACGATAATAAATTATCGTACTTGGCTAGTGATTGATATTTCAAAGCGAGTAAATTTCTACAGTAGTGTATTGTTACTAACAGTAACATTTTCCATGGATTTATACACTTTTACGTTTGCTACAATAAAATATAACGACTACTTTAACCATTGCAAGTTGGCAGCGCTAAAAGACAAATGTTGTCAGCGACAAAATGATAAGCCAATGGCTAGCTAGTCCGTTCAGTGTATGGTTGCGTAGAGGAATAGTGCCAATTATATTTGCTGTTCTTTTTATACGGTCACACATAATTATTTAGCATAGGTAGTTGTGTCATTTAATACTGTACAGCTTTCAAAATACTCTGTAGGATTGCAAGAATGTATATACTTACAGCAAGGTAATATTCGCGTTAGTTGATTTATATGGGAGTAAAAGATGTAACAGCTGTTTTGGAAGTTGCCGGACTGGCGGGTGATAAAGGAATGTCACCACGTATCGAAAAAATGTAATAAATGTCACCACGTATCGAAAAAATGTAATAAATATCACCATGTATCGAAAAATATATCACGAATAAGCCTTTACAAAACACGCAGGAAAGACTAATGGTTAATTACTTTAATTATGAGTGTAAACTCCCTACACTAAAAATATGGGACTAAACAAAAATGTTCTCTTATAATGTGAAAGCGAAGGGTTATGGTTCTGGAAGACTACGGCTTATGATACATGCGATGTGGTCTGGAAAACGGGCAATAGGCCTATGTTTGAAGCTCTTCTATGGACAGAGCAATAAAAGATGCCCCCTTAGGAATGAGAAAAGTAGAGTAGCGCTATTAAAGTTTCCTTATCCATAGAGAAGCGATATTAAAATTAACGCCACTGTACCACAAAAATAATAACCAACTAACACCGGAATATTACACATAAGCGCATAGATGTAGTTTAAATGGAAAAATAAATTATTTGGTCGTAGAACATGGTGGAAAAGTGCGATGTAATCGGGTGTGTATAAACTACATAACGCATATCGGACCTGTGAACAAAGTCTAAATTTTCGAGCTCAAAACACTGTTTAATTTAAGGCGGGTATACAAATGTTGTTAAGCGGATGATTATAGTTAGGGGTAGCGAAATTTCGCGAAATGATTTCAAGACAAGTTATGGTTCAAAACACTATACGGTAGTTTACTTATCTCGATTGGCTGAATTACTTTTTGGCACATGCTAACTGTCTGCTTACGAATCACAAAGGAGCCTTTTCTATGTTGCCTAATTCTGAATGGTCTGGTCAAATTGAAAACGCCTTCATAAGCAGACCGCAACCAATGGCAATAGACAAACTACTGTTGGGTGCTTATAGTATTCAAGTCTATCATGTACTCATTTTTTTTTGCGAAAAATCACTACCTCTAATTATAGTATTTCGTTTCCCTCGAGGCTACTCATTCCGTACGTTGTTCACGATGACCATCTCCTGACGTTAATGAGGGGAAGTGGCATTTTTAAAACGTTGATTTCGAAAGTGCTCAATCATGAACCGCTTATAATTCACGTTGTTTTGACATATATGAGATTCGTATGCGAGTGTCACGGACGTGCATTAGATACGAAAATTAATCTGCCTCGTCTTTATTTTGGGCTGTGGACGACATTCTGTTACGTGACGTCACTGTGGTGGCTATTACCCGCCACCTTGCCACGCATCTCGCCATGCGCATTATCGTCGTGTTCACACCTATATAATTCAATTTAATTTTTGTGACAGAACTTTGGTTTGAACAATTTTGATGAAATAAGATCAGTTCAACGGTTCTTGCAACGCGAAGACACTGTAAAAACTGATGTATGGTGGACTGAACGATATGTAGTATTCATACTGTAAGACAGGCAAGTATAAATACGCCATGTTTCCAGAACACCACTTGATCACTGAGAGAAGAATTCTGTCGGGAAGTTTGGTAGCTTACGTTACTTACGTGCCCTTGTGTTTAGTTTTTGAGGTAAATCAGGCCGTTTTGAAAATATTGCTTCTTCTTCCATAATTTATTCCGTTGTGTATACTTTATCATGTCTAAAATTAACATTAAGATTGCAGCCCTTTTTTTATTTTTTTTATATATTTTTTTTATTACGTGACAATATGACATTTTCGGAAATGTAAATGTATCACAACAGTGTTTCGTCAATTATCACACAAGGGTATGAAAATTAATGTATATAATATGTAGGTATGCAGTTTTCTTATTTAAATAGAATTTTTAAGCATATCATTGTTTCTGCAACTTATTGCCAAAATTCTGTAGATGCGCTGGTCGTTTTCTACGTTAAAGTTTGTATAGTTACTGGCAAACATCTTAAAGACTAATTTTTAAGTGTTTACATCAGTTCGGTTGCAATACACTTAATTTCTCTGTGACGCACTAAGCCTAATAGTAAATAAGGGCTGATAGCATAACCCAGAACGGAATGAACTCGGTAAATATTTGGCAAAGTTAAAGTAATTTTGACGGTTCCCGGGGGAAAAGGATCTGTGCTACATCAGCATGTAAGCAAATCGATCCTTTACATGACGTCAGTGGCGTAATATTTTCAGACCTAAGTACATATTTGTTGTTTTCACGTTTAAATTTGCATAACATTTTACGTACATACGCTGTTTTAAGTTATCTAGTTTACAGGCATAATTTTGTCAGATTGTAATTTTACTATTGTATGGTTTTACTGATAAACGGAAAACATTGGCGTAAATGAGTATTCGAGTGAATCCTTACCTGATGCTTAAAATTTGCATGTGAATAAATTTACGGAACTTCTTCAGGCTTCGCAACATGTACACATTCGGAGTACTCTTATCGCAATTTATTATCGAATTGTCGTTTTTTAACTTTACATTTTTCTTTTGCTAATCCCATTTACTAGTAAATGTTATCTTTATTAGATCCGTTCTAAATATATTAATTATACGGACCAGTTTATTCGTTTTTACGTATCGATATTAGTCATTCTTTCACATTTAAAGAAATGCATTACATTAAGACGTAATAATCCAAAAGTGGAATTTCTGGCCTATAAAGTAAACATACCCTAATAAACTTATAAGACGTCTGATGCCGAGAATTTAACTTTTAGTTGTGCCGTTTATCTCGGATCTGATTCTGATGCATCTTTAGCGTTAAGTAGATTGCTTTAACATCGCCACCGAAGAAGCTGCAGGTTGTCAGAGATAGAGTTTGTTTGCTCGTCACGTGAAGGAGATAGGGTGAGGTCGCGAGTGAGACAGAAGGCACTTAATCCAAGGGCGAACTAAAAGTGGCTCTGTGGGGGAAAGAGATAGTGCTAAAGCGTCTCCCCGAGCCACACGTGTAAGACCTTCAGGGCTGCAGACACGCCTGCATGCAGACTCGAACTAATGACCCGTCACAGGGAATGTTCGCGGGAGATAAGAGCCCACGAGTTCCTCATCCCTCCTTTTACTCACTCCTTTATCAACGTCCTCTGCACACCCGCGAGTGAATATGAGGACGGGAGTTGGATTATCGCCGGACTCGCTTACCGCGCGTCCAACCTTGTCTTCGGCTACGGCATTTTTTATTGCTCCGAGGACTTCTGGCACCCCCCCCCCTCCTCCTCCTGCCATTTCTTCTTCCTTCGTCGCTCTTCCGTCTTCTCTAGCCGCTGGGAAGAAGTAAGTAGACCCGTGATAGAGGGACAGACAGGGAGGCAGGACCCAATTACGATGCGCGGCGTAGCTACGTTAACTACGCGACGAGGAAACTTCAAAGGACAGAGAAACGCAACCAAATATTCGCATGTTAAATATATTCCCAGGAAAAACTCAACTCCACAGTACGAAGTACCTACAGAAAATGACTTGAATATGAACGTACGACTGAGTAACTTCCTCTCAACTCACGCAGCTACCGAGTGCTTTTTTTCATTTAAATTTCAAAATCACTGTATTCGATCTATTTTAAAATAAATACACACAACTTAGTGTAACTATCAAGAGCATGGAGCAGGTTGCCAGGTGCAATCAGAAATTCTAAATTAATAATCGAATTTTAAAATCATTTCAAGTAATTAGTTATAACATGCAACAATCAACTTGCCTATAAAATTCTTGACCTTAGGTGTTAAGTTGTGTATCTATAAATGTGTAATTTTCATTTTCAAATGCAAGAAAACGTACAGGCTTAATTTCGCTATATTAAACTACTTGCGAAGCGGCTAATATAACATTGAACAGCGCAGTGGAAATTTTAAATTTCTTTTCAAGTAATAAATATGATGTTCCTTGGCGTAACTTAACATGCTTCGGGTTGTGTGCTTTCTGGGCGATTGCACCGATGGCTAAAACAATGTTTCTGACAATAATTACCTAGTTTCGTACTCATTCTAAATCTATAAAATACAGGCTCATCGGAATGAATTATAGCGATGGCTCATAAGAATTTCGTGAACAAATACTGTGATAATATGTAATTTAAACTAACCGCAAAATCAAGCCCTCAGGCGTTGATTACACATACTGCTAGTAAATTAAAACATAATTTCTCTGACCTGTAACAATCTGATATGCTTTTTGATTAGTGAGAATTTAATTCTCAAAGGCAGTAAATGTATTTCTCGTGAACATAAATAGACATAACAGTGTATCGTATAGAAATTTGCTAATAGAATATAATAAAATATGGTCGCTTTCTGCGGGACAAGCAGCTGAGTTGTAGCACAAAAAATAAACTGTCTTATAGCAACTTTATATTCTTGTTAAGAGACTATGAGTTTATATGTTTGATATTTGTGTGTTGTCATTAGCGAAATGAATTTCCATTATTGACTGTGGTAGTTCCATACTTATAAAATTAACGTCCTTTTGGAAATACTTTAACGTGACATAACGCGAAAGCATTTGTAATAAAACAAGTCGACATTTGTAATGCTGGTTCTGTGACTATGCGGATAGCACGAAAGCTGTAGAGAACTTGCCTGCAGTAGTTTGAATGTATTTTGAGCGTGGCTCTGGTGTCAGCGATCGTAAATTTTACTGTTAGCAGGCTGATTGCATATACCCTTTCATTTAGTTAACAGGAGTCATTTCAATAATACAAGACTATTTATTTTCTCCTGTTAACAGCCTGACTTCTATTATTACAATATAAATATTATATATTTATTTTTAATTCAAACATTTTAAATACTTGAATTCACAAATAGGTGACAAACCCGTCATCGCAGACGGGTAGCTGCTGGTCCCGCCGAGAGCGACCTGCGAGGAACAGTCAGGCTCACCTGCGGCGCCATATCCGCTACGCCCAGAGCGGCTGGGGCAGTCTCGACGGCACCTCCCTGTCGACCGCCTGCTGGCCGTTCTGGTGGCGGTGGCTGTGGTTGTGGTGGTGGTGGCGGTGCAGGAAGGGCGGCGGCGGCTTGCCCTGCTGGGGCGGCGGCACACTGGAGCTGCGGCTCGGCGCCGGGGGCGGCGGTCGACGCCGCCGCCGCAGACCGTCCTTCCTCGCGTCCGGCATGGCGAACCGCAGCTTCTGCCAGAACAGCCGGTCCCCCCACTCGATGCACGTGTTGGTCTTGAGGTAGAGCCGCAAGTCCGGGTCGAGGTCCTTCTGCGGCACGTCGCCCAGCAGCACGATGATGAGCCGTCGGCGGCGGTCCTTGAGCACCTCGTGCAGCGCCGACTTGAACTCGAACCGGCACCACTCCGACTGCAGGAAGTTCCTGGACAGCACGACGACGGTGCGCCGTGACGACTCGGCCGCCTCGACGATGGTGTCGGCGACGTACGCGCTCACGTTGAAGTCGCGGTAGTGCAGACACAGGCGGTACTGGGGCTCGCCGTGCTCCAGTCCGGGCGCCAGCACCTGCGCCACGAACGCGTCGTCCTTGACGCTGTAGCTTATGTAGGCGTCGAAGAGCCTGTCGCGGTCCTGCTCGTCCTCGAAGGCCGTCGTCTTGTAGCACATTCGCAGACCACAGTGGGCGTGCACCCAGACACGCAGCTCTCGTCGGTAGTAGAAGCCGCAGCAGACCAACACGGCGGACACAGCGAAGACACTGAGTGTAGCCGCCAGCAGGGGAAGGTAGTCATTGATGACCTGGCTCTCCACCACGGCCCTGGAGCCGCCTGTGAACGCCGCGCACGACGTCGAGTTCACCTCGGCCAGCGGCGGCCCCGACATGTTGCTGATGTTGTCGAAGACGCACGCTACCTTCCTGGCGTCCACCACCTTGACGAGGTTGCCTTGCAACCACGCTCGAAACATCCTCAAGAAGTTGCAGTCGCACGTCCACTGGTTGTCGCCGAGCCCGATCTCCACCAGGTAGGGGTTCAGCGACAATTGCCACACGGGGAAGCTGTATAGTCTATTCCCGTCGATCCTGAGAACCTCCAGCTGCTGTAAGTGAACGAATGTCCTGTTGTCAATGTAGCTGATCCGGTTTCCTTGGAGATATAGCTCGTGAAGATTCTCCAGTGACTGCAGTTCGAAACCGTTCAGCCGTCGAATGCGGTTGTTCTCTAGGTGGAGAATGGTCAGTCTACGAAGACCACTGAAAGTGTGGTTGTAGATGGCGGCAATGTTGGAGTTATTTGAGTACAGTATCTTCAAGTTTTTCCGGCCGATGAACGAGTGACTGGAGAGCTCGCCGAAACTATTTCCATCGAGGTAGACCTCGGTGGCGTCCATGGGGATGCGGCTGGGCATGCTGGTATAGTCGATGCTGGAGCACTCGACGATGTTCGCCGACCACGACTGGTCGTGGTAGCAAGTGCAGTTTGTGGGGCACGTCATCTCGCAGTCGCACGCATCGAACACACAGCAGTGGCACAGTGCGAAGCAGTGGGTTTTGTAGGTACAGAGGAAGTCGGAGGGCTCGGCCTCGATGAGTGGAACGTAAGTGCGATGTCTGTTGTACAGCAGTTTGCAGTAGATGCTGTCCAGGTCCATGACATTTGGGTGCTGCCGCAAACGGTTCAGTTTGTTTATCCTCTGCAGCCACTCCATCGTGCAGTCACACTGAAAAGGATTGCCGGCGATGTAGAAGTTTGGTAACGGCCTCTCTAACTCCACTGTAGTTAGGCCGAGTGCATTTAGGTCCATACTCACTATCTGATTCGCATACAGGTCCACTCTCGTGAGGTTTGTTTTTTTGAGGAATGTGTGAGGCTCCACAGTGTGTATGAGGTTGTCGTTTAAGAAAAGGAGTTCTACACTGTTGGGAATGTTTATCGCGGATATTTTCGTGAGCTTGTTAAAGCTGGAATCCAGTGTTTCCATCTTCAGTTCGGTGTCAAGCTCTTTCCTGTTGCCGAGGTCTTGGATATTATTTTTGTGTAGATCGAGCCACTGCAACCCGGGAGGAACCAACGAATAGTCAAAAACGTCTAGCTGGTTATCAGAGATATTGAGCCACAACAGACTTCCCACATCTTCGAACAAGCCTTGAATGTCGGTTAAAAGATTTGCATCTAATCTAATGGCTTGCAGATTCTTATTAGCATCGAATGTACCTCGCTCTACCCTCTCTATCTGGTTTCTAGCAAGGTTGAGGATCTGTAGAGATGGCAGGTTCGCGAACATGTTTTTGGTGAGGTTGGTGATCTGATTACCTATTAAACGCAGACCATACAAGTTATTCATGCCAGCAAACCCCGGATTATGTAAGTCCGTGATGGAATTCTCCCCCAAGTCAACGGTCCGCAATAACTGCATGTTCCTCAGCGCGAATGGGACTGAAGTTAGTGCATTTCCATTCAAGTTCAAGTCCTGCAATATGCTGCAGTTTTTGAAAGCCTCAGAGTGAACCCTCTCCAGTAAGTTATTGTCCAGCGAGAGCAAACTCAGCGCAAACAAGCCATTCATAGAATAACCTTCAAGGTATTTGAGTTTGTTGTAGGACAGGATGAGGGTGTGGAGGTTGTTCATCGGCGCGAAGGTGTCTGCAGGTATGGTTTCTATCTGGTTGTGTTCGAGGTTAAGTATCTGCAGCGTGTACAAGTCTTTAAAAAAGGCTGGGTCCAGCTTCGTGATTCTGTTGTGGGACAAATTCAGAAGCACTAAACGAATCAGACCCGAGAACGTCCCACTGTTAACCCAGGCGCTCGTCAAGTGATTTCTGGACAGATCGAGCGCCATCAGGTGATCGAGACTCGCGAAAAGACTAGGCGCCAGCATGCTAATCGAGTTGTTCTGCAGGTATATTTCCTTAATGGCGGGAGCACAGTCTTTGAAAAGCTCGGGGGGCAAGGCGACTACCTTGTTATCGGAGATGTCGAACACCTGGAGGTCTTTGAGGCCGCCCAGCGCCCTGTCGCCGACCATGGAGATCTCGTTGCCGTGCAGGTAAAGCTCGCGGAGCCGCCTTAGCGCGCTGAAGCCGTTGGTCGGCATGAGCACGAAGTGGTTGTAGGATGCGTCGAGCACCTGGACGTCGAGGCTGCAGGCGGAGGACACGGACGGCGACGAAGCCCCGGGTGGCTCATGAACCACCTCCTCGTCCTGCGTGCTGACAAGCCTCTGTGGGGGCGACGCCTTCTCCCGGAAGCCCATCTCGCTGATGTCCTGCAGGCGGTTGCGGCTCGTGTTGAGCAGCACGAGGTTGGTGAGTGCGCAGAAGATGCTCTCGGGGAAGGTCCAGATGTTGTTGTAGCTGAGGTCGAGCCTCTCCAGCTGGCGCACAGGGGAGAAGCTCTCCGGGGAGAACTCGAGGCTCATGGCCGGCCAGTCGGTGTTGCGGGTCCGCACGGTAAGGTTACGCAGGTCACGCAGCCCTGTCAGCACGCCCGCCGGCCAGCGGCCCAGCTTGCAGTGGTCCAGCACCAGCTCGCGGAGGCGCGACAGGTGCGCGAAGCTGCGGTCGTCCAGCGAGCTCCGCGACATCATGTTCTCGTTGCACTCGATGCGCAGCGAGGTCGTGTGCTCGGACGGGATCACGCTGAAGTTGGTAGTGTCGAACTCGCTGTTGATGGTGCGCAGCTTGCAGGTGAGCGCTACCTCGTCCCCGGCGCCGGCGCCAGCCGCGGCGTCGCGGATCCACCACTGGCAGTCGTCGGGCGCCTCGTAGCGCAGCGGCGCCGGCGGCGGCTGGGCGCCCAGCGTCGGCTGAGGCTGCGGGGCGGCGAGGTGCACCAGCGCCGCCGCCAGCCACAGCAAGCTCGCGCTGCCCATGTCCTTCCCTCGCGTCAAGACGAACCACTCCTCTCTACCACGCCGATAGACTGACAGTCATGCCACATTGTTCCCACCACGCCGCCAAAAAATCGACATCGCCCCAAGCTAGTATTAATAATCCACGCACAACACGTTAAAAAAAAAGAAAAGAGACACGAACGAAACACCGAAATCCTACTATACTTCAAACAGACATGCAAAACACGGAAATTAAATAAACAATTTTAACAAATCTGTCTCACATTTTCCGTTGGTCGTGAGTCCGCTTCGCGAAGGCGAGTTGATCCATCCCCGCCGGGATAAACGGCCGTGAGCGTCGTCGCTCACTCCCGGTCGGCAAGTGTCCTGGGAAGCATCCCTCGGGATGAGACGCCCGCGGGAACTGTAGCGGCGCGCTAGCACTGCACACGCACGTGTCACCGCTGCGCAGCTCAGAGCGCAACTGAGCCCAGGCCGCCAGTCGGTCCAGCTCTATGAAGCCCGTCGCGCGGACTGGTAGCTGGCAGGCCCAGCAGAGGAGGGATGGGGAGGGGAAACTGCGTCCTACAAGAGGGGTAGAGTGGGAGGGGGCGCTTTACTCACACGAGGCGCGGCCAGCACCCTTCGCGAGGCCCGAGCTTACCCGACCGCGCCCGAACGTCGAGAGAGGGGTGGCCAAGTCCCCTCGTTCACCCCCTCCTCTTAGCGACTACGCACTTTCATACCATTGAGGGGTATCAACCCCTATTGACCGCCCACTCTCTATACACCACCCTCCACGAGAATATTACGAGAAACTGTTTCTGCTACGCGTAGATTAGGTTCCAGCTATGCTATATGTCTTGCACAACCCTTCAGTGACAGCGAAATTGCCCTCTTAGCATATAGACACACTTACAAGTCTACGCGCATTGAAAGGTGATAGCAACATTACAGTAGAAAATAATGTTTTGAGATAGAGCCACTTAGGCGTGGGGTATACAGCGCCATAGTTATGTTGTTTGTTAAAATTAATTCCCAGGACTAATATATTATTCGAGAGATAGCCAAAATTTTTATTTTGTTCTAAATAAATTATCTTTGTTTGGTTCATACCTATTTCAAAACTTCTTAAGGCCCTTTCAGTCTGTTTCTCACTCCGCTACAACTAAAATTTAACGTTCTCAGGGCCCTGTGTCGAAGAAAATACACGAAGAAATTAATAGAAACGCAATTGACTCCTGTTGAGCGAGTGCTTGCTATAACAGGCATTAATAACATGAAAACGATTAGTGCTGTTATTAATGTATTACCTTTTTATTTAAATAATTATATATAGATCTATGTTTTGCAACTAGCTGCCAAAATTTTTTTTATATCCCATTTTTTGTTCACTTTAAATGTTTGCAGCTTCATTCACGGTTTTTCACGTTTATTGACTGACTTACTGATAAATATTATACGAAATAGAAACTATCATATTAAGTTGAAAACTCATTGCGTTTTTCCCAGGACTCGAAACGAGTACCTGTGTATCGAATTCCAAGGTGGTTCTACCTCCGGTACAGATGCTAGCAAGAGACTTTTGTACATTTGAATCAATTTTCCATGATAAGAAATTTCTTCTCCCATCCAAACTTGGTTCCATATTTTGTGACGTGTGTGCAGATTTAGGCTCGTAAGAACGCGGGGGCCACGGTGGCTGAGTGGTTAGCCTCTTCGCTTCCTACCAAGGCGAACCTTGTTCAATTCCACGGCCGGATCACAGGATTTCCACAAGAGGGAATCATGTCGGACGGTGCCGTTGGTCGGTGGATTTACCCCCGCCCTTTCATTCCGGCGCCGCTCCATACCTCAATCACCCTCATCGGCTCTCAAGACCACGATGTTAAGAGCCGCTCAATCTCTTCACTCACTGGAAAGAAAGCAATATGAAAAACAATTCGAGACTTGGTCTCATACTATACCTGGACGTGTATATATATATATATATATATATATATATATATATATATATATATATATATATATATATATATATATATATAATATCTAAATTAATACCACAAAAGAAACGAAAAACCTATATGAAAACATTTATGCGTCCTATGGTCTAAAGCGAATTCTAAGTACGGCACACATATTTAAATTTGTACCTAAGACACTAATTTGTTACAGTGCCACTGTTAATTTGCCTCAATTTGGAATCTTTCCCTCCCTTCGACAGCCGCAACAGTATGTTATTTGGCGAATTACGTGTTGCCTACCTGCCAGGTGTTGTATTTTTTTTAATTGAAGCTTGAATAAAGCTCGAAAATGGTGACGCGAAGGGTATTTACATAAGACGAACATTTTCGTTAATTGTGGTATGCGGATTATTAACCCATCATTTAAATCCTAAATACGCAACACCAGCATAGATTAGTTCGAAATAATGATAGCAACCGTAATTATTTCCATGGAATAATTCGATGACAGCGACAGTATTCGAGGTGTTCGCAGATCATTGTTCAGTTACACATTACCCTGGCAACTTGTGTCCCATCTTAAATATTTTCTTTGACATTTGGAATAAACTAAGTGTTTCAGGTCCAACTTCAAAGATATGCAATACCCTTACACTCTAAAAATTGTCTGTACTTGTAGAAGAAAAATCCTTGGAAACCCATTTACCAAGAAATTCCTTTGTAAAACTACAAATAGTTTCATAGTAAAATATGCTAAACACTTTTAATATTACAAATGATAGCGTTGTATTACAATATTACAACTTACAGTATTGAAAAAGGTACATAAAATAATTTTTTCTTCTAAAAAATCAATATGATGAATTAATAAAAGAGAAAATCTTTAAAAAAATATTTTAAATATATTTTATAGCAAAAAATGTCACACTTTGCAGCACGGGGAATATAAACCACCCCCCTTATATTATTAGCCTGCGCCCTTAACCACAAGAACAACTTGACGTACATATTTACCAATTAGTTTTATATTAAATATAACTCCAAGTACTTACAATATACGAAGGAAGTTCTTTGGTAAAGAAGAATACATTTACCGGTTTTGTATTTCATTTTATGTGTTCCGTGTAGCTAGGAAACATCAAACAGTTAATGAGTAATACGGTCGCGTTTGATTGAAATTGTAGTTTTTTTTAATGATTATTTGAGTTCTTTAAGCGTTTTATGTTAGTCAAACTCGCAATACATTTCCACACTTTACATCACTCATAGCTTTTACACAAAAAGTTATATACTGTTTTACGTTGTTGGGTGAGTGTCCGCCATTTTGCTGAAGCTCGTGGATATGGGTCCGTGTAGTACAACCATTTCTTGAGTTCTACTAGAAACACGGTCCTCGTAGTTTTACAAACGAGTAGCTCTACAAGAGAAATCATTCTACTCTTACAAGCCTTTGTAAAATTACAAACAATTTCTCAATAAAAAGTTATATACTGTTTTACGTTGTTGGGTGAGTGTCCGCCATTTTGCTGAAGCTCGTGGATACGGGTCAATGTAGTACAACCATTTCTTGAGTTCTACTACAAACACGGTCCTCGTAGTTTTACAAACGAGTAGCTCTACAAGAGAAATCATTCTACTCTTACAAGCATTTGTAAAATTACAAACAATTTCTCAATAAAAATTACAAAATTTTTTCACAGTGTAAGATTGAAGTGGTAGGTATATATGTTTTCAACTTCTTTTTTCGTGATTAATTCGTTACCAAAGTTTATCGATCGAATTTAGATACACTCTTTATGTATGTACTTTGCAATTTTCAATAAACACAAACGTTGTAATAATCCAACTTGTGGTTTCCCAGGCTCGTTATCTGACTACACGAATATTCCCCTATGTGAATGACTGCTATTTGGGTTTGACACCTAATTTCACATTATCTTGCAGGATTCTTCTGTAGTGATTTATTAGTGCCTTACATAAGTGTGAAGATGAAACTAACAAGACAACGCCTAGTGCCAAATCCGGGAATAAGATTTACCACGCCGGAACCATTACTGATACGGTCCTGGAAATCGAACCCAGTTTACTTGCCCTGTACCGCTCGTGTGACACATTGCGCGTAAGCAAGCTTGACCCGCAAATTGGGATTTCGAGGGTTCGACACCGGCTGGGAGAACTGGGAATTGGTTGTTCCCAATTGGTTTATCCCCATTACACGCTAATTCTGGCGCAGCCTTTCAATACTCTCTCGTTAAATCAGTACCCCGATTAACCTCGGTTCACAAGAAATTATATGTTATTATTATTACCATTAAAATATCACCCATACGTTTTAACAGCAATCGGTGACGTTCGTGCATTGCAAAAAACTGAAGCTAACGATCGATTTTGCTAAAACCGATTCCTCTCACTACAAGGACTTCACTTGGTGGATGTCATAATTGTGCTTTAGATGAGTGGAGATTTTCACTAGCAGACGGTGGAGATGAAATTCGAGGAG
This sequence comes from Dryococelus australis, assembly GCA_029891345.1. Taxonomy (NCBI): domain Eukaryota; kingdom Metazoa; phylum Arthropoda; class Insecta; order Phasmatodea; family Phasmatidae; genus Dryococelus; species Dryococelus australis. The sequence goes on along the minus strand of CM056996.1, from coordinate 92,738,098 downwards.
ATGCATATCGAAAACGGTCACAAAGCATTTCCAAAAACTGCTTGCCTGCCAGAACCTGAAAACGAATCGAGAACTACCAGAAGACGAGTTGTTTTTTTTTTTTTTTTTTTTTTTAAGGCACTGTGTTTTTGTGTAGGCCCTCTGTTTATTTCGTTAACTTTACTACGCGACAGTGCGGAGTTAATTTATTAATCCAATTATATTACATTATAATTTGGTTCATAGTGGAGATGTGTGATCTAAATTTTGTTTGGGAAGGAGGAAACTGTATAATTGGGGAGTGCTGAAAGAATTAGAAACAAGCAAATTTTGTTAGTTAATTTCTGTACTGTATGAAATACATCTGTTTTAATGCATAAGAATAAAAATTAGTATAGGTGTTCACGGTTATTTCAGCACTATTGGGGCAACGGTGGCTGAGCGATTAGCACGCTCGCCTCCCACCAAGGCAAACCGGGTTCAATCCCCGGCCGGCGGATTTTCGCAAGTGGGAATCGTGCTGGACGATGCCGTTGGTAGGCGGGTTTTCTTGGGGATATCCCGTTTCCTCCATCCCTTCATTCCGGCACCGCTCCATATTCGCTTCAATCACCCTCATCGGCTCTGACGACCTCGATGTCAAGAGCAGCCCAAATCTCTTCACTCACTCACTCACACAGTACAATTGAAACCAACCTTTGAAAAATTTCATTGCCCGTACCTGCATGTATGCTCACTGACTGGCATGCTCCCAGCAGTAAAGTTGGTATAGGCTATTCACGATAAAATGAACACTTTTGAAAGCCCTGCTTAAGATATATTTGTATGCACGTTGTATTCTCCCGCCTTATGTAAAATTAACATTTCCATGGGCCTCATCACTTTATTCATGCGTCGGTCAATTGAAGGTGTGAAATTATTAGAAAAGTAAATATTTTACAAATATGCTATTTCTATCACTACCGTGCGTAAAAAAATACAAAGCGAAATAAATAAATTTAAGTTATCAGAAATGGTTACGTAACACATTTTATTTGACGTTAAGATACGGAAATACTTTTACATCCAACGTTACCATCTTAACTGGGTGCAAGTCACTCAGGGTGCCCGTTAAAACATATGCATGTAGAAGCAGTGACTTTTTTCTAAGGTTGATTTCAAAAGTGCTCACTTTATCGTGAACAGCCTTTAACGATGCATGTGTGGTAGTTTCATGTATTAAAGTTGAATTATGAGTGCCAAGTAAACATTTGTCAATAACGAATATTTTTTCTTTATGTTTTTTTTAATGCATAAGCATATAAGTTCAAGAGTCGGCAAATATGTTTACTCTCATAAGATGACCTCGTTACTCCATTTTTGGTAGTTTGTAGGTTTCTACGTCACAAGAAAATAACCTGTTTGAACACAAATATCTCGTATAACCAGGGTTATTTAAAATCACATAATACACAAAGAATAAACGGAAACGTTAACTCCACTATGAGGTTTTAAAAAGAAAAAACTCGTTTAGCCAGTTCTTATTTTAGTACAAATTTATCATCAAATCTAGGTTAAAGAGCATACGCATAAACATATATTAATAATAACAATGTTGTTTGAAACAGCTAAAATTTATATTAGAGATAAAGGTAATAAAAAAATACAGTCTTTGGAGTTACGAAATTTCCTCATGAGGGTAACGATAAGGCGGAAAGAATATTACGTGCACAAAAGTGTTCAGTATATCGTGAACAGCATATTTCACTTGTTTTACTATACGCTACAACGCCTCCAAGTGAAAATTTATTTTGTGCGTCATGAATAGTTCATGCTAACGTGAAAGAAAGAATTTTTTTTATATATATAGAAAATTATTTGGTTTTTAAATATTCTCGGATACCTAAAATCAGTTTCCCCATTTTTACTTACTGTTTATTACTTTTCCTTTAACTACATTTCTAGTTTCAGTGCCGAAAAGTGCACGGGAAATAAAATGCCACATAACTGTACGTTACACCGCACGGATATAAACAACTCGAAATAATCATCCCGCGGACTACGGTGTGAATGTATGACGCGGTGTGAGATAGAATTACTAATAATGTATTTACTCTCAGGTACATTTATCAACAGAGTTATTGGGTGGAATTGCTTTTGGATCGGTTAACTCGACCAGACCCAGTGATCGTACTGGGGTTGTACACGTAATTGCACAAAAAAGTTTCTTTGGCCGGGGCTGTGCAATGCTAGATTCAGTGTCCGATAGTCTTCCCTGTGGGTAACTGATCCGTAAACTGTACTAGGGTTTTCTTTTAAGAATGAGTCATATTACTGTAGTCGAACACGAAGCCTATAGCTCATTTATTGTCACAGCGAAACAAGTTCTATGTCAGCTTAACTACAGTATTAGGACTATTCAAAACATTTATTTCCTGCAACACCTAAAACAAAGAATAAATTACATATGAAAGGGCTGAATATGTTACAATTTCTTAAGGATTTGTGCTCATTCTCCCTACCCTAGTCTAAAAAAACAATATTAAAATTAAAACGTGAATACATTATTTCGATTAGTTAAATTCTTTGCTGAAATGGCAGTTACTGAGCTGACAATTACTGGCAAGTCGGTGTAATGCTCTGGTAGTTAGTGTTCGTCAAAGTGTAACTGAATATAAACAATTACAAATTATCTTTTGGCAAGATATATAGGCCTACTGTGATAAAGCCAAGTGAGACAGCTTTCACGTTTAATATGCAATGACGCCAGTGAGTTCTCGGACTGTTCAGTGGGATGCAGGATGCGTGCAGCAGTTAAACTAGCACAGGACGCCATAAAATACAAATAAATCTGAGCGCGCGTTTTACGTAGTACACTTGTGCACAAACGAAACATCAAACGTGTTAGGAGGTTTCCTATTATAGCTGCTCTGAACTACGTGATAGCAGAATTGGCATTAAGATGTGTATTTGAATAATGCAAGGAATTGGGTTCAGACCACCGACACGAAGTTTTCCGCATTTGAACCGCTGAACATAGGATCTCTTCATATGAAAGCGTGAGAATAAGGCCTCATCATATGAAAGCGTAAGAATAAGGCCTCATCATATGAATGCAAGCTCGCAGAAAAAATTTACAGGCCACTGGCGATTTCAAGTAATGTCCATTCACGGCTTCTTCGGCCTTTTTGAATCAAACCTTTAAAAAATCTCCCCACGTATGACGTGCTTGGTTGTTTTCAACATATGCCACGTATCGCATGCGTTTTATACTTGTGATGACATAAAAGTTACTTTTTTTTTGTTAAATTGAAATGTTATTCATATTTTATCTATAAATTATATTGCTTTATTTATAAATAAATCGAATAAAAACAGCGAGAAAACATGTGTGTTGGTAGCGCCTAGTGAGAAATAGTTCTTATACAAAATACTGTTACAACAGAGTGCGCACGAGTCTGGTGCGTTATCCCTCTGGTGTAATATCCTGGAAGTATAACTTTAGCAGGGCTTCAGAAAAGGCCGAAGATATCGTGAATTAACTATAGGCACAAATCTCACTATATAATATACATTTATTTTTTACGTCTATTATGAGGGTCCTGTAGGTATTAAAATAAATAGAACTATCAATTTTTCTTTCATTTAGTGCGAATGATCAATATATTAAAAATACCCTACGTAGGCTACAGTAAAAAATAACATCACATAATAACTTTAAACAGGTGCCATTCTTCCCTGCTCCAACTCTCACCACCATAACGACAGGGTCGCTGCTATCCAGCTGAAATTCACTGGTTTTACTAATGATATGAAGTGAAACACGAGCTGGGATTTGAACCAAGTACCTTTGTAAGTATTTTCTGCCATTTGGGGCCTCTACTGAGGTGACTGAGGGCCATGACAGGTAAAAGCGTCACGCTATCTGGCTCCAAGAAGATTGGGAAAAATTAAGGGGAGGGTAATTCCCAGTGGCCCTGTAATTGGGGCGGTGAGGGTTGGAGTAGGGGGGAATAGAAGCTGTTAAAAATTACTATGTGAAATTATTTAAATATGTATGATATACGTAGTATATCAACCATTCGCACCGCAATTGAAACAACAATTAATTTACTAGTTATTCATTAACTGCAGGACTCTCACAATAAAAAAATCAGTTTAGTATGATTTGGTGGCCCTACTTGAAAGCGCCCAGTAGCCTGCAAATTTTCTCAGCACGTTTGCAATCATATGATGAGGTCTTATTGTCAGGTGTTCGAATGCCGAGGACCTAGCGTCAGTAGATTGAGCCCACTACCTTGTACTATTCTAATACTTCTTCTTGCCAATTGGGCAATCACATGGATCGGAGCCGCTATAAAAGGAAAGGTTCTACTAATTTTTCATGCAACGTAAGGACATAACATAACCAAATGAGTAGGTCGTAACCAGGTATTAAAATAAAAAAAGTATATCACTAAATGCCAGATCGCTGGAATAAACCGGCACTCACTGGTCGTGACTACAGCGTGATAATATAGGATGCAACACAAATGATAATTTAATCTAGGAAATTCAACACGGTTAGTTATTAAGAAGTTGACAGTGATAACCAGTTAAATATATTAGCTGGTTTCACTTATAGGGAGTCATTTTGACTATTTCAGATATAGAGGGCAATGCCGCCCGTTCTTTCTTCTATTTGACAGTGCAGTGCTAATTGCAACACGCAGGATTTTATTCTTCATTGCACTTCGACGGGAGATATATCTTTGATGAATTCGCTGCTATTACGGAAGAAGAAGACAGGTTTGTAGAGAGGAACTCATATATACCATATATATATAAATACATACATATACGCATATATGCATGCATACTTACATGCATACGTGCTCATATAGGCCTACATGTATTTATATGTATACATGTTTAGAAACAGTTTTATATACGTATACAACATATTTGGAAATATGGGGACAAATTTCGGTATTGTATTCCTAACGAAAATACAGGACGGGGCTGAATTAGACCGATAAACTTGGTGACTTGATTCCTTATGCAAAATCAAGGACACTTTGTACCTAAACAAAATACTAAGGGCGTAATAAGTCCCCGGAAATAGAGATTCTGGAAAGTATTTTTGCGAAGTGTCGGAAACCAGGTGCGATGAAAGTACAATTCGTGGAACTTTTTTTTATGTTATCGGGATCTTCAACTTCAGAGCAAAGTCTCAGTAATAACACTTCCCGTTACCAAAATTACAAGGGTGGCCACCCTCTTATTGCCGGCAACTTAACTTCGTTACCGTCGGGAATTATGAACGTTTGATGCTGGTTTATTGAGCAGTATGACCTCCGGAACAAAATGGTCCCCTAGTTGCAACTTCCTAGGACCTACCGTTTTCGTTTAAAACGCACACACATTTTCCGCCAGATTCCGCTGCCGCGATACAGTGCCTCGTACGTAGGCAATACGCCCTACATGCGTGTATGGTACGCATTGTTAAGTGGTGTTAACTTTGTCCGCCACCATCGGCTGTGCTGTGACTAAACACGCACGCAGTACTGCCTGCATACTAGGCGCTGTTTCACTCAATTAACATTGCCTTACTGACTCAACAGTCACTGCAGTGAATTTAACTGATGAATAAGTGAAAAAAAATCATGTTTTTCTTCACTTACTGATTCAGTGACACTTTTCATTGATTCGTCCGTCTTTTCTCAGTGATTTGTTTTTTTGATTGATGGGCCAGTTAAACAGCGTGTAAAATTGGCTATCAAACAACTTGTAAAAATAGTTTTTAAACAATGTTTATCAAGTGAAATAACAACGCACAAACTAATAAAACCATTACAAATTACTTTCTAAAATGTGTTTCGTCTTTCAAAACACCATTTTATGAGGTAACATGAACATTCAATTTTTCATTCCGTTTTTATGTCTTCATTTCCTTTACAAGTAATCACCACAGCGCTTCGTTTGAAGGTTTAAACAGCATATAATGTGCTGAGGAGAGTACACTAATATGTACTATTCGTTTTAACAATCCTAAGGGTACTAATCAAACCAAAAATGAAAAGTAAGGGCATACAGTTTAAAACTGCACGCTTTCTTTCCTCTTTTGTTGCAACTTGACTTGGTAGCTCAGCTGGAATGTAACTGTCAACTAGTGAGTTGTAAAATAGAGTGTGAGTTAAATCCCGGCTACCCGCAGAAGATTTTGACTTCTTTAAATTATGTTGAATAGTCCAATATAAACAGCAAACTATCATAAATATTTTTATTTCTCGTAATTATTTGGATAAAATCGATAAAAACAATATTTAATTCGCCGCTGCAGTTGCCCGTAAGTTATTCAATCAGTGGAATTGCTTCACGTCACTAATTCAATAAGTGAAATTTTTTTCACTGAAACAATCAGTGGTTTTGCGCTGATTCTAAAAAGGGGGGGGGGGGGCATTTTCACTAATTCGAATAGTTGAATTTCACTGCGAATCAGTGGTTTTTCAATTATTTGAATTTAGAGCGTAGCTATATGACATCATACCTAAGAGCGGACCATTATAAACGGAACAGATGCTCCAGGGGTTGGGGAAGTAATAGGCCATGGTCTATTTTTGGGAGAAGTCCCTTCCCGTAGGCTCGCGCAACCAATCATCTAATGAGCACAACATCAAAGGAGCCTCAAGGTCATTTACCATCTGTAGAAATACCTGTTCTGTGTGTGGCTGTATGTTAATAGCAAGCAGGGATAAGATAACATGTCATAATTGGGAAGTACATAAATTTAAAATAGACATAAACTTCTCAAGCAGTTACATCATAAAACAACTACTGATTTTAATCGCCAGCTGTAATGCAGACATATGTCATTAATGCCCGTAAAGTATTTATTTAAGTAGGACTATATACGTATTTATGTAAGTATTATTTTATAAGTAAACATATTTTTGTATTATTTTATTTTATTTTTATTAAAGTAAGACTTGATGCAATTATGGATTTACTGGCAATGTAAATAAGGCATTTCAGTTTTATAAAGTGAGTGGTGGATTTTACAGGAATAGTACATCATCTTTGTGGTCACTCGTGCATTACCGGAAATTAATTCCCGTGACTTGTGGTTTTATATTTTCTAATGAATCGCTTCTGCTACAAATGGAAATAGCGCATCCACCACCCGAATACATGTTCCCTTTATTTATCTGGCCTCTTTTAATTTATAAACGCACTTATATCAAATGGGTTATAATAAAACAAGTTAAATTGTTTTATTTTTTATTAACGGAGTTTTTAAATTGATATAATTTTTTAAAAATTCTCCTCAGGTGCAGAAGTTAGTGTTTTGAAGTAAGTTATTTGGTAAAACATTCTTACAATTTAAGAAATTATACTGTAGTAATGCAAGTCTCACTTACTGTGTTTTAGAATTGGCCTGCTTTCTAAAAAAAGGAACCTTCAATATTTGCTTATTTAAACAATGTTTACTTTTTCAAAACGTTAGCACATATAGTTTTAAGAATATTTTAAGAATTTTTTCAGTTAGTGTTACTAAGGCGGATTGATTGAGCTGAAATACGTCGCAAAATAACCGTGTTGCTGAGTTGTGTTGTTAAACTTCTAAAAATAAGTATTATCTAGACTATTTTAAAAATAAAATGTCGTCGGAACTTAATACTTTCTAGAGAGTCGAGTAAATGAACTCTTCAAGTGTTTCGTCGACTATGTCATCTTTTTTGATACCAAGTGAATACTGTTATAATTATTGCCAAACAATTGGCGGAGAGATTCAGACCTTCACATCGCTGGTAAAAAAAAAAAAAAAATCAACTTTGTGCAGACACGAACCACGAAAGCCAGAAATATTTGCTGCTGTACTTTAAAATGTCTTCACCTATCCACGTTTATGTCTCTCTTTCGGTTTTCCTCCTGTAACAAACGCTCAGAATAGTTGCTCTTCGAACGTTCGACCGTGGTAAATCCTACATTACAAGTTTCCGGGGCTATTCGAGTTGTCCGGTCGTTCGGAGAAACAGCTAAAATCTCTGTATCAAATTAAAGTATTCCGTTATGTGTTTTATTTAATTGATAATATGATTAGTTTTACGGAAATTGGCCATAGTTATAATTTATCGCCTCTTAATCTTTTGGGTTAAAAAATAATAATAATTAATATATTTAAAGGTTGTTTACAGTTTACTGAGTACTCTTCAAATCTGACCTTTGAAAAATATCGCTTGTGTATATATTTTAACAGGTACCTCGACTGGCATATGCCAAGAAAGTTGGCAATGACGGAGGTAACGTAGTTGCATGTCTTAATGCTGAATTAAAAGTGTTAGGTAAATACTTTGGAATACTAAATTTGTTTCTGTTGTCTGTTTTAATGCATAACATGTAACTATAATAATTGTAAAAGTTGTAAATTATTTACTTTTCTGATAATTTCACGGTTTCACTTGACCGACGCATGATTATGCTCAGGCCCATGACAATGTTGTTTTTACATATGGTGGAAGTATACACTGTGTACAAATAAGTAGATCATAAGCAGGGCTTTCGAAAGTGCTCAGTTTACTGTGAACAACATATACTATGATAAATGCAATGACAGTCCAGGTAGGTTATAATCTTCGTTCCACTGCACAGAATCCGTACGAAATGTAAATTATTATACTACGCTGACAATATCCGTGCAATGTAGGTTGGAATTGTACATTTATTCGGGTGTTTTGACAAGCTGTGCTCGCATCAAATTCTGACAGTCTTTATTATTACAAACTGCTGAGCGTGAGGCGCAACGCGCGTCTTTGCGGCGTAAAACCAATAACAAAGAAAGCCAAGTATGCTTTACACTTTAACTGTTGTGTTGAGGCAACTCTTACAAACACGTACAGCATGTACGCACAACGAAATAGGAATTTTTAATTTTCTTACACTAGACCTTCTTCATATGTGAACACACGTATGCATATATACATAAATATGTTTATATATGTGTATGTGTGTATAGGCCTACGTGTGCAAATAAGATAAATTGAGTGGTAAAATAAAATCAAGCTGCCTTTGAACAGCATGAGGTTTCTCAAGCAATGTGTACATTGGGGAGAACCGTGTATTGAAAAATCACTCCCGACTGGAAATTAATTACAGAAAAGCACTGTGAAGGGAGCTATCCAAATAGATTTTTACTGCAATAAAACCGACGTAGATATTTTAACAACCCTTATTTCTGCTTGAAACTTTTCTCGGTGGGCTCTTTTATTCACAATCTCAGACTCGTGCAAGGAAATTTCTTGACCTATTCACTTGAATAGTCGAAAGTTTTCAATAGCAGCCATGTGACGACAATCTCACTACATCCGCTCCCCCACAGGGGTCCGTAATTTTTTTTTAATGGTTTATTTTACTTCCCAAGCTTCTGCGTCAATAACAGAGGAAAAGAAACAACTGCTTGAAACGGCGAACTTTGTAAAGAAAATAAAAAAGTCTTCTTCCCTAGAGCTTTTGAAATTTTCTCCTCTTACAAAAACTTCACATTGGGTTTAATTACGCGATGACTCAACACTTAGAGAATGATTTACTTCATTTATTACTCGCACTAATAAACAATGCAAAACTTTCGGAATTGATTTATAGAACGTGAATGTTCAAATATTAATCTCGAGAAATGGATAACTTAAAGGTCTGTAAACGCTATTGACTACTCATTACTTAATTCCATGCTGAGTTTAGTGGTTAGCCTATTTAAGATAGAGGAATTTTAGTAACGAATTATTACGCAAAACATAGACTGCGAGTAGACACAATAGCTGTTTGATTAAAATTTTCAGTGCAGAATCGAGAAAAATGTATTTGTACCGTTGACGAACATACTGAGTGACATTGTTATCAAACTCAGTCTGGCCACACAGGGAAATAGGGAGACACGGTGTTTAGGTCCTCTGAAGTACGATTAATGAAATATGATATCAGTGTAACTGTGATTTACTAGCAAATATTGTTAAAGTATTACAAGGCTTAATAAAAGCAACATGCGTAATGCAAAATATACCAAAAATTTCCATTATAAAGGCATTTAAATAATTATGAAAAAGTAACAATATCCATTAAATTACTCTCTACGTGAAGCGGAAAATCAAAGTATGCTCATAGTCAAAAATAATATATGGGTACCCTGAGGACAATTTAAATTTTACCTCAAATACCTCGAATTTTCATTTAAAATCAAGCAATTTTACCCTAAAATCAAGCAAATTCAAACAAAAACTAAGCAATTTCGAACCAAAAATCAAGTCCGTCCAATGACCCTCGACTCAGAACCCCTCAAAATAGCTTGAACACACACAAAAAACCATCGAAAACACTCAAAAAAGCATTAAAAAAAAACACAATGAACCCCTTTCCAAAGAGCTTCGACCCAAAAAACGGCCCTCAAAAATAGTCCTAAAACACCCAAAAAGCATTAAAAAATACCCAAAAAAAAATTAAAAACACCAAAAAACTTGCCCATAAACTGGCAAAAACACTATTTTTCAAACTGGCTTTTACCCACATGAATAGTGAACGCAAGATTTAGACCCCCAGTCAAACATTTTTACCCCTAAATCAAGCAAATTTACCACGGGTTTTTCTTTCTTTCAGAAATAGTCGGTAGAACAATTTTATTTTAGTTTATTTTTAACCTTAAAATCCTCGGATTTTACACCAAATTAAGCCAAAATCAAGCCAATTTTCATATATTTTCATACAGGTAAGAAAAGCACCGCGGTATGTTTCAGATGCCCAGTTTCAGCTACTTTTTCATTTTCCAAGTTTTTGCCAAATTTTACCGATTTTTACCGGAATCGCTTGTTACTTTTCTATTTTATAATTAATTTTTTCCTTAAGTAAATAGTAGTTGAAAACAGAAATGTCTGCAACCAAATATTCTATTACAGAGTTTCTAGGAAATAAAATTAAGCCAACCAATTAAAAATTTGGATTATTGTTCTTAACAGAAAATTTATATAATAATAATGTTGTTACAAATATTGGAGATATTATCTACACAATTGGAGAACAAAAATTTAAAAAATTTAAACCAATAACAAACCCTTTTAGCGATAACATTATGGTTTTTAAAATAACATATTTTATAGATTGTGAAGGAAAAATGAAAAATAAACAATTCCTTGTAAAAAAGGTACTTGTGGAAGTTTTAACAGTTTTTTAAGATCTAGATTTTGTAAATTTAATTTGACAAGACATGGTTTTAAAGCGAAAATTCCATACTTATTAGATTCAGATGTACGAACAATTAAAGGTGTTAAGAAAATTATATAAGGAGATATAGAAATTATTAGACAAAAATATAAAATTCAAATTGCCATTCCTCATAAAATAGAGTTAGCAGATGGAAAGTTAGAAAAATTATTAACAGAGTTACCAGAAATTTTAAAAGAACTAAGAAAAGAACAATACTATATATTGGATTTGTATATAACACAAGATTTTGCAGATGTTTTAATAAAGAAGATATGTGTGCCTACTTAATAAATAATTTTAATTTTCGCATGCAAGGAGAGTATAGAAAAGAGTGTAATATAAAAGTTAATAATAATAATTCTGTCGGAAAAGATAGTTTAACATGGATAAATTCTAATTCTTGAGTTAAGATATACAATTAATTTATTTGCCAATTAAGAAGTCCTGAAGTAAACAAGCAACTTGGAAACTATATTATACATTTTCTAAATTTTCCAGATAGAAGATTAAAATAAACATTTGCTTCTAGTTAGCTAAAGAATATGGAATTGCAAAAATAGAAGCAATAATCTAAAATTATGCTAACACAGATTTCCAAAAAAACAATAATTCCACCCATTAAAAGATTGTTTGGAGTTAATAAAAAACATTAGAGATTATTTCCAAAATGCACCATTTTATTCTGTATAGTTTGCTAAGACGTGGGAAAAATTATCAAATTCTTTACAAAATAGTTGTGTTGTTTTTAATAATCTTCTGCAATATGTCTATTGGGGAAATAAAAATACAATAAAGTTAACTGGAATACAAATTAAAATACCAGAAATTACAGAGAATAAAGAAGAAAGAGACAAATTAGTTAAGTATGTTCTATCTGCATTTAGTTTTAATTTATTGCCAGTTAATTGCACAGAAAATGTAGAAGATAAAGAAAATAAGAATATCATATTCATAAACCAAAAATGTTTTATTAAAAGTGGAGAAAAATATTTTTCTAAATCTAATACTTTATTTTCTACAATCTATAAAGAAATAAGTGTAGAGGAGATAGGAATTGTAAGAAGCAATAATATAACACCAATTCTTTTAAGAAAAAGTACAAATATTACACACAACCTATATCCTAATAAAGTAAAAGAAATTAAGCCAATTAAACTACCATATTTACAATCTACTAAAAAGAGAGAGCAAAGAATTAGACAATTTATGTATACAGAAAAGAAAATTAGAATATTTAGATAGTACTCTTACCCTAAAAGAGGAATATAAAGTTCTATTAGGGAAGGATCAAAAATAAAAGAATTAGAAGAATAACTGATTAATTATTTTAAACGACAGTGGATAGATTTCGGTACAAATAGAGTATATAAAATCTATGGTTTTGTTGTAAATGATAAAGGTAAATTTACATATGTCGGAGTTTTAGCAGAAAAAGATGGAGTTAAATCTGTTTACATTGTTAAGGGTTCTAATAAAAATAAATTTATAAAAATTAAGGATGGTAGAAAACTTCTAAAAAAAGAAGGATTTATATGTATTCCATATAATAGTTTTAGACAAGCATTAGAAATTTTCTATTATCCAAAAGAAGATCCATTTATGAAAATAAAAAACACATGGTATAGCAACATATAATGGGAACTCCTTTCCAAAGATAGACAGTATAAAAAACATTAAATCTTTTCGAAGACAAAGAAAGTTTATTATACAAAGAAGAAAATAAAGAAATAATTGAAAATAAAAATGGGGGATATAACTGGGAAAGAACAAATAAAAGAATGTAAAAGATTATAAATTTCACAAGATGGAATTAATTTAATTATTTCCAATATATCCGTTAAAACTTATCGTAGAAAGGAAAGATCTATTTTAAAATTTGGAAATGTACAAGATTGTTTTTGTTCTAATTATTGGCTGAAGAAAGATATCCAAGATGAAAAAAGAGATTTAAATTATAAAATTAAGGTTAAGTTAGATAAAATTAGAAAACACCAAATAAACGTAAAGAGAGATTCATTTTTGTTGCTTAATTTTTATATATTAACATTTGTAAATTGGAAGTTTTCTGGTATACTTATAATATTTTCTTTAAAGTAATTTAACATCTCTGTTGGGTAGCTGCTATTAATTCCAACTAAACTTTCGATATATTTTTTTTATATAATATTTTCCATAAACGTATATAGGACGAATTAATTTTCCTTCTTCTGGCGAGTAAATATGGCAAACATTATAGCCTAAGTAACTATACAACAATAACCAAAATTATTTTTCTATTTTATTTTTACTTATATACTTATATACCTCTACATCGTTTCCTCAAGGTACAATATCTTTGGGAACTGTTAACTTTTCCATTTAATTGCTAACAAATATTTTTTAATGAAGTAACTTTAAAAGATAGAATTTTTAAAGTAATTTTTTATGTTTAAGTAAACTTTCATGTGTAATAAATGGATAACCAAGATCTTAACTCCAATATTTTAGCTTTGTTATACAGCAATAAGGAACATTACCAAGATACCAGGGAAAAATTAAATAGTTTTCTGGAAGAAGATTACCGAGTAGAGTGTTTAGATGTAATTTTACTTAAGAATGGCTGTGCTAAAATTACCATTTACCACAAAAGTGGTTATTTGTTGGTATTTATGCTTGTAATTGACACTTTCAGTGTAAAAAATTTGGCCAAAATTGGTTAAATGGTACAGCAGCTATATTAAATACACCTTAAAACGTCTGTATGGCCGACATTTTGAAAATAAGTAACTAATCAAGTTCAGTTTCCTACGTTTATATGGCCTACCATAGTATTAGCTACATGCAAAAATTGGGTGAGAATTGGTTGAATTGTATTCAAGATATATTGTAATATATTAATTTTTTTAATTGGTGCTATTTTCCAAAATTGCGGACCAACGATAATATACGTCTCAAAGTATAAAATTTGGTTTAAATCAATTGAATGGTTCCCGAGATATGACATAACACCCACAATTTTTAAATGGCCACAATTTTGAAAGTAAAGGCCCCACGTGGTCGAAAGCCATAAAAGTCAGATGTATATACTAAGTATTATGTGTGTACCAAGTTTGGTGAAATTCGGTTGAAGCGTTCAAAAATTGAAAGCGGACGCGAACAGACACCTACGCCTACACACATCACACACACACACACACACACACACACACACACACACACACACACACACACACACACACATATATATATATATATATATATATTATATATATATATATATATATATATATATAAGAAAGACAAAAGTGGTTATTTGTTGGTATATATGATTCTTGTAATTGTCACTTCCAGTACGGTATACAAAATTACACCAAAATTGCTTAAACGGTATGGCAGGTGTGTGTGTCTGTATATATATATATATATATATATATATATATATATATATATATATATATATATATATATATATATATATATATACAGACACACACACCTGCCATACCGTTTAAGCAATTTTGGTGTAATTTTGTATACCGTACTGGAAGTGACAATTACAAGAATCATATATACCAACAAATAACCACTTTTGTCTTTCTTATATATATATATATATATATATATATATAGACCATACAGTCAGGAAAGTGACCTCATAAGCCTTTCTTTCCTTTGTAAAGTAGGCTCAAAATAGGTGCGCGCTACAAGTGCTGGTGGTTCGCTTACCTAGATGCCTGCGCTCGGGTCGACGGCACGGCTCAGCCGATGGCAGCTGACATTAGTGACGGCTCGGCTGTGTACCAACTGTTACAAAAACATTCGGCGCGCATCGGCCAAGGCGCAACTGATAGTACGTAGACAAATGTTTCTAGCACGGTATTTGGGTTGCGGCAGGCTGCGCTCGCGGCGACCCCTCCCCTCCCAGACCCCTTCACGCTCCGCAGAAATTCCAGGACCAGGAATCCCAAGACGCGTGGCGCTAACAGTAGGCGGGCTCCTTGAGATTTTTTCCTCCTTGTTTATGGAGATAGTTCCGTAGCTCAGAAGATATCTCTATTATCGCTTCATTATTCTTGTCATAGCTACTTATTTTACACCCACCCCCTGACAATTCAAAGTGGCGTATATGTGTAACTCTTTCAGATACTTTTGTCGAGTTCAAGTCCGCATTTTACGTTACTAAATCGATCAAGGCATCAGGTTAAGTGCCTGCATATTTAAGGAGCGAACTCATCAAGGCGAACTCATTAATTTGAACACCGGGATCACTGCTCCATGTCTCTTCGAATTCAACGGATTAAATTTCCAGCACCCTAAATTACCATACGACTAACTTTCAAAAGGTGGAGAAACATCAAACGGTTATCAATAGGCTAAAATAATTTTCTACATTTTAAACATATTAGATCCTTTTTCTTTGTGACATGAAAAATAAAATAAGCTTAAAAAAATAGTATGGAACAGTAAGAACAGTTTTAGTAACTTTACTAAAACGAATGGGACGAGATATAGGAATTTAAATTTATATATTTTTTGTCCAAATTTCAAAGTAGAACCAAATTAATACGTTATGTTACAACGCAAAATAATTCTTCATACCATTATAACGTCTTTGAATATATTTGTTGGACACTTGTTATGCGGTTTACCTGTATCTCAGTTTTAATTTATGAGATTACATATTTTAAGTTAATATAGTTATGGCACAGAAGGTGTCGAATTTCGAATAAATCGCAGCATGCTATACCCGTGACTTCAATAAAGCTTTTGAAATCAAACTGTGTGTTAAATGTTTGTGGCAATAAAAATTATAAACTCAATTTATAATTATATTCGCACTAGTGTGAGGGAGGGAGGGAGGGAGGTAGAGAGAGAGAGAGAGAGAGAGAGAGAGAGAGATAGAGAGAGAAATAGAGTCTTATGTTTCGTGCGTGTTATTGCCACTCTTATCAAATTTCATCAATATCATCCACGAAACCATAAAATAGGCCTATCCTCAAAATATAGGAAATGAATTATGGCTCTTAAACATAGTGTAAGCTTATTTTTTATTCCGTGTTATTAAGTAGTTGTGTCCGTGCTGGAATGGCACGTGGGACCAACTACCCCATTCCAGTGGTTTGGCATCGAGCTCATGACTTTCCTTGAGCGGAAGAGGCGCCCTTATGCACAGCCAAACAAGCGTGTTACACTAACTTGCTACTCCCTTAAACCCATGCACAGCTTGTGAAATAATCTTGTCGCTCCCCAAACAAACAAGTACAGAACATATTCCAGTTAAATGTAAGCGGTCAAAGACAGACTTTAAAACTGACGGTACACAATTTTGAAAGTTTTGCTAGTCAGCTATATGGGATGCAGTTCTGCAAGGTGCCATGCTAGCTTAGAATACAAAGTAAAAAAAAAATTATTGGTTTATATGTTCTTCTTTTCGAGGTGTTGACCCTTTTTGATTTGCGTATGTCATGCCGATGTTTTCGTATTGGGATAAACATGAACTATGGGCGTCACCAAGATATTTTTTTTTCCAGGGGGAAGGCATAGGCCTTAGAATAAGTTTCCTTTAGAGGAATATGAGATCTAAAACTGTGTTGTACTCAACAAAAATGCCGCAGAAATCTGTAACGTGTCATACGGATACATTATTTTAACTTTAACAGTATATCATATATTGTAAATATCAAAGCAGAAACTATTATCACACTCTAAATATGTGGAAAGGAGGGAGGAGAGGGAGAACTCAGTTACGCAGCATATAAATCCCTGTGCTGTGTTGTTTGGCAAAGAAGCAAGTTTGTATGGAAGAAGAAAATAAAATGTATGTATTCTGTCGAACAAATAATTTGAAACTTTTGACTATGAGAACAGTTTGTCAGGTGGTGTTTGTTGGCTAAAGCCTGACATGTGTAATGGGTTTAAATATAAACTCTTATGTTTTTTTTTCAGGAATAAGATAAACTCAGCTAATAAGCTAATTGTTTGTTAGAAAAAATATATATTTGTTTTACCTATGAAAATGGCCACGAGCACTAATAATTTGTAAAGGATTGTTTCAATGGATCTCTCAGATTTATTAGGAAATTATCCAGTTTCCAGGGATGGGCAAATGCTTTATTCTCCCCCATCCCCTAATCATCATAGACATTCTTGTTGACACCTATGAAATGAACATTATTATTTTTTTGTTTCGAACAATTCAATAAGGCCTCAGGTTCGAACAATGTGACATGGCCTCAGCAATTTACTCTACATCCGTTAATACTATATTTTTCGATTCTGTTTTGTTTTTTGAGTTTACGTTAGCTAGCGGCACAGATTTTACCAATTGGAAAAAAAAATAATTCGTTACATATATCACTCTCTACACTCACCATAAAAATTGACAAATTTTCAAGAGAAGTTTTTTTTTCCAGAAGAGGAAAAAATTAATGTGCCTTATTACGTAGCGCAGCCAACTATGTTTAGGTATTTTGTGAAAAGCTGAAGTAATAGAAACATTTGCTCTACTAAAAGTGTGGGTATTTTAATTTTAAAATAACCTGTTTAAAGACAAAACATGTTTGCAACTTGAAAATGCAAGTGTGAAGTAAATATTTTACGCCCAGTTACGCATGTGTTTTGGGACTTGGTGTGTGTTACCATAAGCGCGGTACATCTCGAGGTGGCTACAGCGTCGCATTTTAGAACAGGTCTAAACAAAGGTTCTCTATTTCAGAGATAAAGCACGTGGCCTATTAAGCGATACTTATCTTTTAAGCACCTATTGTTTGGGGCACTTGTATGTAAAACAGAGCTGCCCTTGGTAGTTTTTATTCCCGCGTTTGATGCTTTCACATTAGAACCCACAGGAGGTCATAACTGACAAAAAATTTTTATGACACATTTTTCTAAACGCCATGCGTAGATAGTTCTTTATAATATGTTACATTTTACAGGAATTGTTAAATAATTTCTTATATCAAGTAACGATCTGAATAAGTAATTTTTCGTCTACAAAATTGAAGAGATGAGCATTGTGACGTAAAATAAGCCTAAGATTATGTTTAATTAATGACATACTTATGTAAATAAGTAAGAAATGTTTAATGAGAGAAAATTTATAACAAGGAACAAAAATTTTGCGGTCCTTACAGATGTAAAAGTTAATTTCTCATATTTTCTTTAAAATTTACAGGCAAAAAAAACTATTAAATACGCTGTGCATAAAATTTAATTGTGCGATAAATAGTTTCATAGCTTTCAGTTTGGAATAACTTTAAACCATTCTTGCACATTATACAGAGTCGTGTAGCTTACGTAATATATATGAGGTTATATCTGTCCATCGAGTTTTCTCTCCGGATAACACGGATTCGTAAACCGTGTTACTGCATATGGGTTTAGGTTATCACCGTTCATTCTCTTTCACCGGATAAAATGCCTACAGCCTGTTGGTTCCAATTACAAAACAAGAAATCTGCAAGCATTAATAATTTCCTTTATTTGCAACATCCGATACCATAAATACAAGTGCGCCTGGAAAGTTTAAAATAGGGACTTTAATGCAACATCGCGCTACCTTAATTTACGAGGGCGTTACGAAATTCACAGCTGAACAGCCCGTATGCAAAATTAAGGCTTACAAATAATTAAATTTGATTTTACATTATATTTGTAGGTCTTTACGCGCCAAGCGTAGATAATAAACACATGTTTCAAGAGACAAAGTAGCTAAAAGACTTAAAAATTAATTGTTGGCATTCACGTATAGATGCATGAATTGTGCACTAGCAGTTCAGGTGGATAATTCTTCACATCTAACAATAACATCAGAAGCAAAACTAAGCGAATTCCTGTACAAATGACGGTACAGAAACCAGAAGAAAAAACCTTGTCACTAAACTTTTTCCTAACGGTGTTATATCTATATAATGCCCACTTAAAAAGCGAAACATTTCATCTTTATTTTGCGACGTATTGTTTAATGGTACTTTATTTCCTAAAAATGTTCTGGCTATTGGAGATTTCAATAAATGAAAACTGCGTTTTACTTAACGGCATTTTGCCTAATGACGCTTTATCTAAAATATTTGTTTTATTGGCGATACAAGCACGATATGAGTAGCTGTGGTTTACTTAACGGGATTTACCTAGAAGCAACTTACTTAATGGTAGTCCACCTAAAAAATAATAACTTTACTTCTTCTAACTGCGCTTAGCCTAAAATACATCTCTGCATTTTGCCTAACGTTTTATTTCTTAGAATATTATTTTCTGAATGCATTTTGACGAATTGCAACAAACCTAAAATAGAGAACCCGTTTTCCCCTTAATTCTGTTGGATTAAATGCACCTTGCCTAAAAAGATATAATCAAGAACTTTATTTGGAGTGATTTTGATAAATTTTATGTATTATCTGTAAAAAGTATTTGGAATTAATGAACTGCATTATGATGACGACTGTTACTTTGGAGTTTCTTATAGTTTTGCCTAACAAACAATTTTCCGTAAATTATTTTGACTGGATGTTAATTTTTTTTTTATTCTGTAGAAAATTGAAACGCAGAACTTCTTTTGTTTCTTAACAAAAGGTTTACTTGGACATACCTGCTTTTGCTCTGTTCCTGCAAAACTTATTCCTATAAGTTATCAAAGTGATGTAGGTATACTGCTTAATATGTATGATACCTTTATATCACTTAAGTAACATGCTGAATTGCGATTGCCGTTTCTGAAACTACGTGAGGAGGAAAAAAAAAAAAAAAAAAAGTAGAAATGGGATAAATTACTAGCTGGGAAAATATGAATCTGAAATTTACGGCGTCACGATTTAAACACTGAACAGTTAAATAAACACAGTCTGATTTAGATCAAAGAACTTTGCGCACTGTAGTTTATGTCAATACGTTATAAATAGCATAATTTTTTCCATAATGAATCACTTTTTACATCACATTCTTGGCAGTGTAGGTCTCCTCCTTTGATCCCCCTTCCCCCGGCACTTTCTGCTTTTCAAACAACTCGGTTCTTAAAAAAACAAAAGTAAATTAAAAAGTTCTAAAAAAAACAGTTTATTTCACCCAGACGTAAAATCACTATTCAAAATGGGTTCCTAAATCCTGAATTAAGCCCTTTACATGGGCCCTAAATTACACAGTCAACCATAATTACGGAAATAATGTACTTCGGAATACAAATTAAAAAAAAAAAAACGAATTTCTCGATATATTTACTGTTCCACTGGCAATAAATCAAAACGAATTTCTCGATATATTTACTGTTCCACTGGCAATAAATCAAAACGTAAAAGCTGTAAGAGATAAGAAATACGTGATATTCTTGAAGAGAATTTAAAATGATCAATTCTAGTTGATATGCAATTTCACGCTACTGTCACTCTAAACGGCACTAGAAAAATATAATAATTATTGTATTTTTCATTTATTTACTTAAAAAATTAGTTCATCGACATATTTATTTAACTAATCTGTCAAAGTTTTTATAATTTTAGACATAAATACTTCCCGTAATTTATTAAAAAATTTTAAATTTATTTATTCTTTTCTTAAATAATGCCGTGTATATTCGTAAAGAATTCAGCTAAAAAGAAAATAAATTGTAGTTAATGATATAACTTAAGAGTCTACTTACCTCTACAGGAATGCAAACTACTTTTAATGAGGTTCATAAAAAGTAGGGCTTGAAGTATCGTTGACAGCAATACCATTAGAGATGAAATCGAAGACATATGTAACAGTAATTAGACAATTAGAAATATACAAATACTCGAACACAGAAAACCATGTACCGTAAGTTAGCGTGCAATCAACCGCATTGCGAAGGGAGCATTCGGAGCATAAACTTAAACTGCAATTAGTCTAAGAATTTCAATAGTAAGATTTATTTACTAGAAATATTAACAACCAAATGAAAAAAAAAAACGCGCGTGAGCTACTTAAATTACCTAAAATTACATGGCTCACCGATATGATGCATGTAATAGATACATTCAGCATAAAAAATTTGGTTGAAATTGTATAGTAGATATGCCAGACAAAGCTAAAATGTTTATATTGCTGCCATTAAAAAAAAGTACCTAATCAAGTTAAATTACTTAAATTTACCTGACTTGTCATAGTATTACTGACATCTTACATGCCAAATTGGGTCAGAATTGCGTTGATAATTTTCGAGATATAATATCAAATCTTAATTTTACTATTGGTGCTATGTTTCAAAATGACGGACTATCACAACAATTACCATTTCAAAATTTAATGCTTACACGATGATCTACCAGCATACAACATTTGGTTTAAATCGGTTAAATGGTTTCGAAATATGACATGTCACTCCATATATTAAAATTGCAGCCAGTTTGAAAATAATTGTCCGGCGTGATCGAATACTACAAAATTCAGGTGCGCTTACTAAGTTGTATACTACACGCACTGAGTTTGGTGACATTCGGTTGACGCGTTCAAAAATTGAAAAGGGAGAGTTGGGAGGACGCACACGCTCAGGCGCACACACACATACACACAGACATGAAAGTGATTTGATAGGCCTTTCTTTCCTTCGGAAGGTAGGCTAAAGAAATAGAGAGAGAGAGAGAGAGCGAGCGAGCGAGAGAGAGAGAGAGAGAGAGAGGGAGAGAGAGAGAGAGAGAGAGAGAGAGAGAGAGAGAGAGAGAAGAGAGAGAGAGAGAGAGAGAGAGAGAGAGAGTGACAGAAAAAATGAAAGTCATTTATAGTTTTTCAGTATATTCTTCAAGCCAGAATGTTCCTAACGATAATGTGTGTACTAAATGTCCGGCCAGCTCTAACAAGAATTACACATACATCTACAGTTTTATAGCGGTAAGTTCTATTAATAATATTGCTTCCCCACATCATTTTAAACTGCACACGAAAATTAAACAGATTTAGAGCTTACATAGTCCTAACATAAATCTCAATAGTTTCGAAAAAGAAAGAGTAAAATTTGAAAAATAAAACTAACTATAAAAAAAATAATTTCAAGAAAATGTGTTATTTCGAAAGTTAGGTTGGAGTTAGCCGTCAACATTACTACAGTGGCTCTAAAGTGCTTTTTCACACCTCTGCGGGGCCGCGGTGGCTTAGCGGTTAAGTTGCTCGCCTCTCACCAAGGCGAACCGGGTTCGATGCCCGGCAAAGTCACTTCCGGATTTTCGCAAAGTGGGAATCCACGCCGGACGACGCCGCTGGTCAGTGGGTTTTCTCGGGGATATCTCGTTCCTCCGTCCTTGCATTCCGGCGCTGCTCTATTCTCACCTCATCGGCACTCAAGACCTCGTTAGGAGCCGCCCAAATCTCTCAGCTCACCATTCACTCCGCCGCGCGTGCTCGCAGTGCTGGCAAGTTATGCCGGAATCACATGCCCTCGACGAGCACGACACGACAAAAACCACAACACCGACCATTTCCAATCTGCCTGCTCGAATTTACAGCCCGACAGTGTTTACTGACGCGACACGGCTTGAATTTTTCGGATCCCTTTAGAAGGCGCCGATTAACTACAATAGTTTCAAAGGCGGTGGGCAGACGGGAAATTTCGAATACGTGATGGTGATCACGTTCTATAGCTAATGCATACAAAGGTAAAAGTATTATTTATAAGAGTTAAATACAATAATTCTCATAATTTGTTTTCTTTTAAGCTACGTATTTCCCATTGTAGGGAAAGTTTATCGTTTTCATTTTGCAAAGTTGTACACTATGTGCGTCGTGCCACATGACACGAAGAAGAATAGAAATAATTTATAATCCAAAACTGCTGGTCGTACGACACAATCGGCTGGGCTTACGACGATCTATCTTGTATTTCATTGGCTGTTGGCCGTCGTGTTGTGCGCGTCGGGGCTATGTGATTCCGGCATAATTTCTAATCCAAAACTGCTGGTCGTACGGGAGAATTGCCGGGCTTACGTCGGATCTATCTTGTATTTCATTGGTTGTTTAGATTTAAGGGTCGTGTCGTGCTTGCGGTAGCGTGCTGGTCGGGGCTATGTGATTCCGGCGTTACTCGAGCGGCGAAGCAGCTCCGCGCAGCGGGAAGGGAAGTCAGGCCCGCGAGGTTGGCTGCCGTGTTGGGGCGGAGAGGAAAAGGCCGCTGGCCTGCCTAGCCGCTCGCCATTTGTCTCGATTAGCTGTGTTAGAGCGTGTGTGTGTGCGTGTGTGTGGTGACCGGCCTGCAGGGGGTGGCCCCGTAGCTGCCTCTCGGTGATTTGATGGCTCACCTGGGAACCTCTGCTCTTCACCCCCCAACAGCCACCCCTGCACCGTGATGGACACCACCTACCCTCCGACCGACACCAATCTCCGTTTGCCCGGACGCCAAGCCTACCTGCGAGGGCCGCAAACTCCTTCTAAACTGAATTTTCCTCTTGGCCCTCGCTAAATAAATGTGGCCTGCAACGTACTCCTCCGTAACAGCCTACTGTCCTAATTCAACGTAAAGGTAAACAACTTCCTGTTACCATGGATACCTCATTCCATGCGTGGCTGTGAGAAATATCTACTCGGACTGTAATAAAATAGCTACGGAAGACAATTAACCTTTACGATTTTAACAACTTCAATTCATACTTATTTCGATAAGGCTGAAATCAACAGTCAGAGTTATATATAAATATATTGGAAACATGTGAAAATACCAGCATTAAGTTATTAAAGAAATATATTCGGAAGAGTCTGACAAATCTAAATTAAATTATTAGAAGGATAACTTGTAAATAGGTGTAGAAATATTATTCGCTGTTTTTATATAAGTTATAGTAATGTTAAGCTACATCATAATAATACTTAAATTTGTTAGGCCTGTTCAGTAGAACGGCTTCGCCAACTAACACGAAGCAATATAAAGAGATGTCTTACAGAGCCAACCATCATATTTTCCAAATAGTTTGTAAACTATTTTAAAACCCACCTTTATTATAGTGTACAAATTTAGTTTACGTTTCTGAAAATGCCTGCCATTGAACCAAATAAAAAAATATCCACTCAAGACTTTTATTTTTGGACAACATTAAAGCAGGCCCATAATGACTCCTGTAATTTATCGACAGATTGTACTGTATTCGAAACAATATGGTAAGAATATTTCAGTTTCGAATACTTCATAATGGCCAATTTTTCATGCCGTTATGAATTAGGGGGGCCTGACGGGTAAGTTAAGTTCGCTCCGTCTGTTGATTTATTTGTGAGAAAATACGTTTATCTGTCTTTCACAATCAGTTATAAACGCCTCAAGGTAGTGTAACCTTTACTTTAGAACTTCAGAATAATAATGCTCAAGATAAATTTTACTAGCCGATTAGCTTACGCACCTTCGGAAATCCATATTCCGGTTAAGTTACTGGCAACTAATGTGCCTATTTTCCTGTACATGAGTGCAAATAAATTTCAATGAAGCCCTTAAAAGCTTAAATGGTAGGTAGGCGTCGACGCCTCATTGTCAGCTATATTATTGTAGATGTAATTAGAAACATGTGAAACAGTACACAAGTGACTTACCAGGAATTCGAATTCAGAAAAACACGTAAAATTAAGCTAGCTAATCAACTGCATCACAGAAGTGGGATTTGGAGCATCAACTTTGGATGTAATCAGTTTAATGTTTGGAATGATAGGGTTCATTAACCTGAAATATATACACTGCCATCATTTTGAAAATTAGTGACTTAGCCACTTAAAACACGCGAATTTTCATGGCCTACCATAACGCTACTTGTGTGAAATTTTTTTAGTGGAAATCGATTCATTGGTCTCAGAAATATGGTATAAATATTCTTATTTTCTTAAACGGTGATATCATACAAATTACTTAAAAGAAACCCTGTACGCGATGTTTCTAGTATATACTGTAAGCATAAAAAGTTTGATTTAAATTGTTAAATTGTTAAATAGATATGCAAACATACCAAAGTATTTACTCATCTGACACACTTTGCTAAAAATCCAGTAAAAGAGAATCTCTGTATGTATGGATAAATTATGCTTCTAATTAATACTGTTTGCATACGAATTTGGTTGAATTTTGTTGAAATGTTTAAAAGATACAACAAATTAATCTAAATGATTTGTATAAACCTCATAAAAACATGCCTGTTACACATAACACATGTTAATTTACATACCTTACTGTAGCATTTGGTAGATATCAATTGTTATTTCGGAGATATCAGGTAAATTTAATTTTTTGTGCGATACTATTTAACAAAATGGTGGATAAAAGAGATTTTGTCTGGACATATATGATGGTTGTAATATATACAGCAAGCATATAAAGTTTTAATGCAATTCATTACATGGTTTCGACGATATAACATACAAAACGAAAATAGCTATACGACAGCAATTTTGAAAATAAGCATCTGACATACCTAAAACATAACCTACCGCAGTACTACAGGAATCGGCCAATTATTTCCTGAGTTATGATATAAAAATTATATTTATTCGCGTGTCACTATCTTACAAAATGGAAGACAAAAGAGGCTACGTGTAGACAAATTTTATCTTTGTTATATGTATTCCCAGCATACAAAATTAAGTTGGAATTGATTACATGGTTTCGGAGATATATCATACATTGCTAAAATAGCTAATGGCAGCCATTTTGAAAACAAGTGTCTCACATACTTGAAAAATATCTTTACAGACCAACTGCCACAGTACTAGGCACTTATTTGCCAAATTTTGTTAGGAATATTTCTATGCTATCCCGAGATATTACACAAAAACTAATTAATTAAAGTAGTACTATGGTACAAAATGGCTGAGAAATGGATATTTTTTGGCTTATATGATGCTTGTGATAGAGTAACTGTCAGCCTACAAAATTTGGTTGAAATTGATTGGTTGAATGGTTTCCGAGATATGACATATCACTCTAAATTTTAAAATTGCCGCCATTATGAAAGTAATTGCCTGGCGTGGTAAAAAAAAACTCAGGTGTCCATATTTAGTACTACATGTGTACTGAGTTTGGTGAAATTCTGTTCACGGAGCCAAAATTGAAGGGGGGCCAACACACACGCATACATACACACACACACACAGACAACCAGACACACACGCATACAGACACAAACAGGAAAGTGATTATAAGCGTTCCTTTCTTTCGAAAAGTAGGTTAAAAAGTAATCTAGCTAATTTTAAAAATAACATGTTATAACTATAAAAAAAAATTATGCTAGGAAATCATGCAAATTAATTTTGGAAATGTCTCGTAAAAAGTGTGAATACATTTGGAATTAATGTAGTGGACAGTACCACAAATCAAACTTTCCACACATAAGCACTTTGTGGAGAATAAGTGTTGTCAAATTGTTCCTTGTAAATTTGAAAAGAAATGCGATTGAGGACGGGCATATAAGTTTGGTTTAATTGAAAAGAGGAAGCGGGGGGGGGGGGGGGGACAGTTAGGCTCACGTGTGCTTAGAACACGCTAAACATTTATTTGAACTGCAGCCCTCATTGTTAGAGAAAACTTCACGCTAACAATACGTAGTCTACTTACAACACTATCAAATTGTTCATAGCACATCTCACATTATAGGAAAGTGAACATCCCGCTGTGAAATGTTTCGTCTTTTGGGCTTTCTGAAAACAACACTGAATACTACGACGCTAGTGAAGAACATACCTGCATCCAAAGAGAGGTGAAAACAAGCTTCGGAAATGGGAAGGGTTACGCTTATATTGGGGTGAAAATAGTTTTTCCATAGCCATTAGGCGGATAAAACTTGCAGAACCTATGGAGATTTTGTGTGCACCCGTTCTTTCTGTTTATGTAACCAGAGCGAATGAATTAAAAATCAAGCATTTCATAGGAAAAAGTGTTTCAATATGTTATTCAAAATAAGAAAACCATGACAAGTTTAGTTTTACAGTATAGTTAGTACTTAAAATGTAAAGTGTGGAATACTATTTTTAAAAAAATTTTGATATGTTGCATAGACATTTGGTAGTAAACGAATCATACATTCCTGTGAGATAAGAGTAATTTGTTCAAAATAGGACATACAACCACATTAGTATATAGTCAGGAAAACGGATGAATTTCTATACCCTATTTTGTAGTATTTTCTTACTTTTTGTCTGCGAACATAGTTAAATCGTCCGTTGGGTAATTATTGGAAGTAGCGCACGTAACACACAAAGGTGGATATTTCCTACTATTATATATTTACTAGTACAGAAATATTCTAATTTATTTCAGGCAGTACATATGGAAATTATTTATTTAGCATATCCTTAAATTCGTCGACATAATTCGTGGTACCTGAGCAGACACAAACAAGTGTCATTTGGCATTTAGAATCTCTGATTACTTAATTTTAATGAGAATACTGTAAAAACAATTGTTACAATTTCTTAGAGTTAGTGAACTTGGCCAAGATTTTAAGGGATGGAGGTCTTACTTGAACAAAATAATTAATAATAACTTGCTAATTTATTTACAAACACTGCAAAGAAGTACTTTCGACACATCTAACAATATATTAACATAATTTGCTATTCACATATACTATTTACATAATTGTCCATCACCTTACAGAAATTAATACAATCAAATAAATAACGCCAATATCAATAAACATTATAACACAACCGGTTACTTTTTAAAAATAAATCATGTGTCCATTTTTGACAGTTCCCTTTTACGTTAAATTCTGTATCACACTTTTATACAGTCCCACCTTGATTTAATCCATATTCCACAAGTCAGGAATGTTCTAGAGCGATTCATGCGCCCGCACGCACAGTATCGCTCTACTCGTCGGGTAGCACACCCTCTCGTCTGTCAAAACCACAAACATATAGGGCGTTCACGGTAAAATGCGCACTTTTGAAAGCACTGCTTAAGATCTACTTGTACGCACGTTGTGTATTCCTCCGCCCTATGTAAAACTAACATTGCCGTGGGCCTCATAACTTTATTCATGCGCCGGTCAAGTGAAACTTTAGAATTACTAGACAAGTAAATATATTACAAATCTGCTCATTCTTATATATAGACGGATTTAAAAACTTGAGAAGAAAGGAAATAATTTCAGTTTGCACAAATGGTTACGCAACACTATCTATTTGGCGTTAAGATATGGAACTATTTTCCACCCATCATTACCAAGTTTACTGGGCGCTCTCAGCGCGCCCGTTAAAATATATGCAGACAGGGGCAGTGATATTTTTCTAAGATTGATTTCAAAAGTGCTCACTTTATCACTTTATCATGAACAGCCTTTACATACTCTTGTCCGCCGTCGTCTCACACCCTCCACCGACGTCCGTCCTCGCCCCTGATGTCCCTCGCTGCACCAGACTTCTCCCGACTAACACACTTCAGCCAGTTGACTACCACAGAAACTGCCAATCCTCCAGCTGAAGGAGTATTTATAGTGTCGTCGACCCTAGCCCAGAAACTCCTTTACATGCCGGGTTGTGCCGAGGAAGGAAATTTCTAGACAGTTCATTCAATATCCCGCCGCCGCCGACTTCTTCAGAAGGGGATGGGGGATAGTGACGCCAGTCCAACTAGCCGTTAATTATCCCGCCCACCAAGTGACGTAACGGTGGCCAGGTAATGGTGACTCACCTCCCCCCCCTGTGACAGATGGGGGGAGGAGGACTTGCGGGTTTTGATTTAGTAAATATTCTCGTAATATATTAATTGCCACTTCCACAAAATAGATCAAACGTGGTAGACGTTGCCATTTGTTGGTGAGTTTCTCGGGGTGTTTCAATTTTCTCCTCGCAGTCCGTCGCTGCTCCAAATCCACCTCTTTTCATGCTCACTGAGACACACCGGATCCGTAAGGCGTCAAAGTTTATGGCTGCTTGCAGCGCAACCTACGTAAATTCATTACATGCCGCGTAGCAAACTTCATAAATGTAAATAAGCATATTAACATTGCGAGATATTTTATACAATAACATATTTTTGAGCCACCACAAACAGCAACTGAATCACATCGAGGCGAAAGGGACTAAGCCAAAATTTACAACTCATCAGGAGAGACAAATAACATTATTAATTCACACGCACAACAAATCAAAACAATACATGGAATGACACATCTGTGTATAACCAGATATAATTTGGCTATGCTGAAGACACTACATCACTGAACATGGGCAAAACATAAGGCTTTGAAAGTACTGTAACATCCTTGACTTACTTCCTTTCACCTCACTATTCAGACATTTCACACAATCAAGAATTAGTTTCGTCATTTTGATGTTTTATTTATAGACTTACGAACTATGATGCTATTTTTACAGCCAGATAACAAAGCTTAGATGAGAAGTAACATTGAAAAAATAATATAGTTGAGCATTGACCGCTAATGTTCACCATCAGTTGCCAGGTTCGTGGATTTCCAGTGAAATATTCTTGAAAAGAAGTTCACTGCCTCCTCGTTGTGTTGTAAATAGACTTGAAACTTTCTGATATCCAATAACTTCTTCTCGCTTATGGGCACACTGTTATCCAGATACGCCTGATATTTAGACACGGAGAAGCTGGAAAGGGTAGGCTTGCCCATCTTGTATGTATGACTAACTAAACTACATATTGCTGAAAGGAAGGGCCACAATAGTTCCTATGCTGTCACTACTGAATCTGAATTATTTGAACTGAGTAGGAAGAAAATGTTCCCTCATTTTTCTGTGTGTGTTTGAAATACTTGTCTCAACAGATTTAACAGATTTCTTGAAGTAAGTATGCCACCATTTGTCCAAGTCACATACATATTTGGACTCTATCATTTTTCCAATAACACTTTTACTAGCAACGATTTGAACATAATGAAGAGGAGTGATTTCTTTATTTGTCACTTGAACACTGCAAATTCATGATCACAAGGTAAATATGAGGGCCTTTGTCAGGAAATTTGTATATTTGCGTTTTATTTTACCTAGTAAAATAAGAGCATAGCCTATGTAACGCATAGTTCCTATTTTGACCAGGGCATGAATTTACAAATAAACGAAGGTTAGTAACACTATTTATTAAAAACTCTTGTATATAGACACACAACAGCGATGCTACTTAATTTGCGCTTTTCTTCATTTCTCCTTAATGGTAAAGATACATGTCACATTTGTCTGTTTTTATGTCATGAATGCAAAATGCAAACAGCCGCGACTGCGGCATATAAAAAACCTCCTGTACCAGGCTGGATAGCAAGGTCAACATTGGCATGTAATCCATGCAGAGAACTGTGACTGTGTTGTCATGTAAATATATTTCCTTCGCATTGTTATTCTCAATGTAAAACTTCCGTGCTCATCTCTTGTGGATAGTAAGTTCTGATTCAGCTGCTTTTCTTACACTCTCACACAGGAACAAACTCTTCATATTTGCTTAGAGCTCTTCACATTTCGAGCGAACGTCCACCTGTGGTCTCCCAAAACTCAAGTGGAAGTTTTCAGTGAAATTCTTTCGGTAGAAATCATATTTCATATTTAGGCCTGGATGTTTGTTCATAAATAGGTTATGTATCTTCGTTAACATTAAGGTATTTACATTATTATCCAGCATAGTGGGATGTATTTACTGGGAAACTTTTGATATGTCCACCAACCAAAGGTAAAATGTGCTCGGGTAGTTTACTGGTTGGTAGGCGTTTACCTCCTTTACCTTCAGATGTTTCCCCAACCAAGAGAAGTTGGTTAAATCTAATAACTCTCTTTTTACTAAGTGCGTGCATACTGATGAACGCCTTTTAACATACCGGTTCACACGTACTTCCATCAAATACAAAATACTTAAAATACGAACTTATTTTGTTACTTCCATCTCCTTTTCGTGGACGTCTCTGCTTAACCTACCTAACGTAATGGGTATCTGTAAATGACGATCTTGAGCATTCTTGGTTTGAGTGTTCAGAAAGTCTGACAAATCCCTGTTTCGAGCACCTTCATTTATTCCAGAAAAACAGCTCACACGACGGTTCCGTCAGCACCAGTTTGTTTTGCTTTTACTTCTTTGCCTCTGTAAACACTCACGCGTGCCTTGCAAATAGGGAACCAGGACAGAAACTCCGTAACGTTTACAGAACGACCAGTTTCGAAAATGTAAGTTCGTGATAAGTGCGCGGATTCTGGCGCCAAACGAAAGGTCTCGTCTAGATCTGTCGTTTTAAATCATACAAGATGTCCACGGTAAAATGAGCACTTTTGAAAGCCCTGGTTAGGATATATTTGTAGGCACGTTGCGTCTTCTTCCGCCTTATGTAAAATTAACATTGCCACAGGTTTCAGCATTTTATTTATGCGTCGGTCAAGTGGAACTGTAGAATTATTAGGAAAGTAATTGTTTTAAAAATCTGCTTATTTATTTTATATATGCATTGAAAAGCAAAAAAAGAAATAAATAATTTAAGTTATCACACATGGCTACCATACACTTTTTGTTAGACGTTAAGAGTGGAATAGAGCCACAGGTT
The DNA here is from genome assembly GCA_029891345.1 of Dryococelus australis. NCBI lineage: Eukaryota > Metazoa > Arthropoda > Insecta > Phasmatodea > Phasmatidae > Dryococelus > Dryococelus australis. The sequence continues at coordinate 92,706,476 of CM056996.1, read as the reverse complement.
TTATCTGAAATAGTTGTTTGCGCGAATACGCGTATATCGGTAAATAAAAGTTCTGCATATATGACTTCCTGCCAAAAAAGATGAGATAAAAAAAAAAAAAACAACTATCGATTACATTTTTTTTTTTTACTTTTGTCATATAAGTGTATTCTTGGAGAAAAAATCGCGAAGATGTTCAAATATCGCATTTGTAAAGCTGGTTGTGCAATTTCCTTAAGCGGCAAGAGAAAGTAGAAATATACTGACGTAGTTTAATCTGTGGGCTTTCATGGCGTGTAATAAAGTCGCCCTGTTACAGATCTAATTTACACAGTACGTCACGACGGAAACACTGCACGCCATTCGCGTAGGAGTGATGTGGCACTGTAGGCTGTTCACGGGAAAGTGAGCACTTTTTAAGGCCCTCCCAAAAGGCATTAACCCCTAATAAATATATTTTATTGCAGTCTCAGACGTTAACTATTGAGTGTAATTAAATATATACACTGTGTTTATTAATCATATTGCAATTTTACATTTTAAAAAGGCGGAAAGGTAGAAATTAATTAAAAGGAAAAATTTATCAGGGCCTTAAAAAGTGCTCACTTTACTGTGAATAGCCTATACGCGTGCGTGTTAACTGGTTATGCGCGGTCACAGCAATGTGAGGTGTGACCCACTTCGACCCTTCCCTCACCTAAGGAAGACCCACTCGAAGCTAAGTCGCCCGGCGGCTGGGGGAATGATTGACAGCCGACCTGGCAGGCCGGAGGTGTTAACGGCTCGAGAGGATGAGCAAAATTTTTCTGGTTATAATTTCCTCGTCGCAAAGCTGTATGTGAAGAAGGTTCTGCACAAAACCCCTGCACCTTCTATAAATATCGCCGCAGCCAAAGGATAGGGAGTCATTGTGGTCGCAATTCGGCTGAAGTGTGGTCATCAGGCAAAGTCTGGTGCAGCAAGGGTCATCAGTGGAGAGTGCGAGAGGACGACAGCCGATTGTTTGTGTGTGGTGTGGACGGATGAGAGAACTTTATGCTCGACGAGTAGACGGCTACTGTTGACCTACATGAGGGCGCTCGAATTGTTCGAATTGCGAACTTTTTTGAAGTGCGACTTTTGAATGTGTAAACGGACTTTATTGTAAATATTGGAATCCATCTATGTCCACTGACTTTGATAAATTGTAATATACATATGGTTGACTGAAGGGTTAGTTAACGAGAAGTGTAAATATGGCTTACTTGGTGAGTGGAAAATGCTTGTGTGGGCGGAATAACAGGTATTTCTTGTTTATACTCTCCTTAATTTAATTTTTCTATTTTTTGTTTACGTCAATAAAATCCGACTGAATCGTTACCACCGAAACTATAAAGTCCTACAATTTCTAGCCAAACTAGTGATGTCACGTTTAGAGTGCAAATATAAGTTGACAATATGACTGACAGCTTAGTTTTTTTTAGGCATGTAGTGCGCTGTATTTTAATTAAAACTGTTGTTTGCAGTGTAATAACACACAATGGTGTTTCATTTATGTGTTCCTTAGTGTATTGGAAATTACTTTGATGGACTAAAGTACACGTCATTAAGTTCTCTGATAATAATTAAAATGTAAATATCTGGCTGAACTTTATTTCGCGAGAGAACTTCATACCCACAAAGTTTACGTGCTAAAGTGAATACTTATCAACTTTCTTTCCAGACAAAAAGTAACATTTTAAGAAATTTATTGTTTTTGCATTGTTAGTTTCGATTCACTTCTATGAGAAAATTAAATAAACCTGGTTATGCTTACACAGGAGCTTAACTGATTCATGCATCTTACATATAATATATTTCTGCAGTATCTATTTTGCGCTTAGACAAAAACCTATTTCAGTTATCTTATATAAAATTATTACAATTATTTTAAGCATTTTATTCGTTAGTTCCCAAAATTATTTCAAACAATACAGATATTTTAAGAAATATAAGACACGTCAAGCATCACTCCAAAGATGTTACATTTTGATATCTTTCCCATTAGTTAAACATCACTACTATCCGAAGAACAATTACATATAGACTTACAATAATTTATATATTAAGCGAATGTCACATTAAGTAACATTTCTGAACCAAATTTGGTAGTAATAGGACAATTGTTTCCCGACGCATGACACAAAATCTTTATTTATTCGTGTAGAGCTACTTTACAAAATGGCGGACAAAAATCATATGTATTGGAATATATGATGCTTGTAATAAATACTTTCATCATACAAAAATATTGGTCAAAATTATTTGAGTGGGCGCCATTTTAAAAATAATTTCCTAATAATTTTAAATCGCATACGTTTGCATTGCCTTCCATCATGTTAGGCCCTAATTACAAACCAATTTGGACAGAATTGGGTTAGTAGTTTTTGATAAATAATGTAAAAGATAATTTTTGTCTTCCAAAATGGCGTACCAACAACAATATATATTTATAAATTCAATGATAACATGATTCACTGTGAAAATGCAAATTATGGTTTAAATCGGTTGACTGGTTCCCGAGATGAAATAGAGTTCTAAATTTTAAAATGGCCGTTATTTTGAAACGGTGTGGTCGAAAACTACAAAATTCTGATCTCCTTATTACGTTATATATGTGTGCCGAGTTTCGTGAAATTCGGATGTGTTCAGATGTTTTTAGGGGAGAGGGACACACATACCACACATACACTCAACACAGATGTGCACTCACACATACATACATGAAAGTGACCTCTTAAGCCTTACTTCGGAAAGTAGCCTAACTAGGCGATTTCAAGCACTTTATGGCAGCAATTGGCGATACGACTTTTCACGCAAAAAAAAATTTATTCATACTCTGCGACGTAATTTAATACATTGTCTATTACTAAGATGTAAATCGCAGAGATTTCCAATTTTATTTTCAATACATAATTTAAAACACAAATGACGTTATTAGATATGTATTAATGAAATCATTTCAATTTCGGGAATTACTTTATCGTTCTCATTGCCAATATATTAACGAAAATTCGTGAAAATCTCATCATTTGATGCAATATTCTTGACATGCCAGTATTTACTATTTATATATTCCGGCGAAGTTTCTCACAAAGTCAGTCAAATATCACCACACTTATATGAAGAGGACAATACCATTCCGTCTTTGTAGTGCCTATGCTGTCTTTTTTTTTTTTAGAGACAATCGTAATGAGTTTCATAAACAAAATGCACATTTGAAACATTTTGAAATGCAGTTCAAGGTCTGGATGGACGTCAAAAATTGCAGTATTTTTTATTTGATCGAAATACCGTATTGCTTCTAGGCATTATTTACAAGTACTATTCCCTAAAAAAATATATTTTGGAACGCATCATTTTTTTGCAAAATGGCTTGTGACGTTCACAAATAAGTGTTCTCAGGTGTACAAGTAGTAAAAGCAAACTCACCTACCGAAATGAGGTATTGTCATTCACACTGAAATAAGACTCCATGAGTTACTTCTTTACATATATTCAAAATGAAGCTACTAAATGTTTTCGCATTTTTAAAAACTGCTATGATTTTGTTTAAAATAAAAATGTTAAGCATACCTGAAATTGAGTTAATACAATATCTTCTAGTGGCCCTAGTTTAAATTTTCTGTAAAATGTTTCGTTTACTTTATTTGTACATTTTAGTAACACTAAAATTTACTGTAATATTGACATGCTATAACGCAAAAACTATGCGACTAATTTTTTTACGCTACGGAAATATATTTAAATGTAATTCCAACTAGTTGGATGGTATTTAGTACAAATATAAAAAAAAAAGGAATATATAATAACTTACTTGGTAACGAATGCCGATAAAGAGGTGTCAGTCCATAGGCTGGCTAGGCGACACTGGAACCCCCTGGAGCACTGGAACGACCTGGAAAGTCAGGAAGTTGACCAGCCTTCCAGGGAGACGGCAAGACCAGCTTCGTGGAAGGGCAGGTCGCGGTGTGTTGAACATCTGCCGTTCCCCTTCTCGCCCTCTACGCCCTTATCAACCATGTGGTCACGAGCGCGGCTAATAAAATTCATTACCGCTGCACAACAAACTCTGCAGCTGTTCCTGAATACAATGCAGGGAAGAGCCAGGCCTTTGTTTTACCTTATTCCCTTCCCCCCCTCCTTTATTTATTTATTTTTAACCTATGTGTGACTCGGAGAAACTCAAAGCTGTTTCAAAGAACCGCGGGCGCATTGTAAAGGATCTGACAATTATTAATGCGCAACTGCGAATGTGCGACTTAAACCCCATTGCAGTACAAATATATATTCGATTTAATCATGATTAAATTAGTCACTTTTCTAATAAAATACATTGATAGTAAAGAATTTAAATATCACTCCTGAAACACTTCTAATATGTTACTCAAAAAACCGAGCATATTAATTAATATTTAGCAAGTTTCATTACTAATTATTTTCATTTTGTATATATGTATATACTCTGACGTCTAGTTTGACGCGTGTGCTATAACATATCATACTTGCTTACAGTTCAATTCCCGTTTTGTTAGGTAGCGTAAAATTTATCATTTTTTCCTTCAACAAAGAACCAAAACTTGACAAAGACATTTATTCTGACACAAAACATTTGTTTCTGCTCCTGAGCAAATGTGAACGGAGAGAACACATGGGGACACCGCTAAGAAAGGACAACACAAAATGAACAAATTTTTCCAACTTTCTGATCAACTCCGCTCGCAATCATTTGTGAATCATTTGACAATGTATTCCTTGCACTAGAGCGTTGTAGGCCTACCTTTCAAATGTATTATTCAGAATAAAACGAAGAAAATTATATGAAATTTTAAATGAGAATTTATAAGTATACATTTTGGAAATTCGAAATACGCGAAATTCGTTACAGTAAAGGCTTACACAAAAAGATGGAAATACTTTATATGTACACGCCAAAAAATATTATGTGGAAAAATAAAGGGGCCGAGGTGGTATAGTGGCCAGAGTACTCGTCTCCCACCAAGGCGAAGTCACTCCGGATTTTCGCATATGGAAATTGTGCCGAAAGATGAGTGGGTTTTCTCAGGGATCTCCGATTTCACTTGCCTTTACATTCCGGCGCTGTTCCACACTCACCTTGCTTCAGCTGTTTAGACCTCGCTGTTAAGATTCGTCAACCGTCAAAAAAACACATACATTTTCGGCGCAATATAACTTTTACTTGTGTAAACTACATGCTTTTAAGTGTACATCATCAAGCACATGAACTCACTTATTCTTTCTGATGTCTTTGAAAATAAAGTATGGAAGGCTTACGGAGCGAAAAGTAATGCTCGGGCAGTTTCTTTCATAGACTTAAGAATGAGGCAGACAGCTTATTCGTCTTTTGCGAATTTACCCAACATTCGCATACCCCAAAGGAACACAACTGTCGAAGTCACATGGTCAGCAGTGATGAACGTGTTTGTTTATATCTTTATTTTTAAATTACAAGCACTATTATCTGAATACAATTCTTTGAAAATTTTGAATTTAATCAAAAAGTATTCAGAATTGCCTAGAGGAAGTATAAAAACATCTCAAAAACACTAGTTTAGTAATTAGTGTTCTGACCTCAAAACTCAATCCACGTCATTTTTGCTAGCCATATTGGCAGGTGAGGAGTTCAATGTTGGGACACTGAGATTGGTTGTGCGCAGCTAGCGAGATCGGCCTACCTCATCCTTAGTGTATGGTTTCTTTCGCGAGTAGTTTTCCATGGCATGTGGTCACCTGTCGGTCAATTCGAACTATCCAAACGAAGGCGGAGATGGCAGCGGACGAGTCACTACCCATGCCGTCAGTGATTTAATCCAGATCTGTTTCGCGAAACGAACTGTGTACGTGAACCCTTTGGCACCAGTGCGCAGGGAAACCTTTTATCTCTCACATCCGATGCGGGCACTTGACACGGAAGTAATTTATATTCTTTTCCTCTCATCCCTCCCTAGCCCACCCCCTCCCCTTTCTTCCATTTACCAAACGATGCGGAGAGTCTTTGATAAGGGTTCAAGGGTGAAAAGGGGGGGGGGGGGTTTGCATCGGTCCTACGACGTCTGCAAAGGGCGAGGTCCGATATGATGCGGCGATAAACAGCCGGGTTTATGCGTACACACTTCCTCAATCCTCTTAGCGGGTTCGCTGTCAACGCCAGACAAACAACCAGACAGCCGCTGTTTCAACCCCTTCCGCCACCTCCTGGAGGTTCAATTCAACAATCCCCCCCCCCCGCCCAATTCGCTTTCCTTCTGCCGGGCACGACCTCTCCGCAGCGTTTCAGAATCTTATCGGTCAGCGCCATCACCCCTTCTCCAGTACACTGGCTTGTCTCCCCGACGGAATCTCATTACCATAAAAGCCGAATCACTCTCCCCGTATTAGAGCGGTGTAGGTGGGGAGGGAACTAGTGTAGAAGGGCAAGAGGGCTTGGTTTTTTAAAAACCCATCCCGCAGGGCCTTACCCCCCCGTCGTTTTTTCCCTCTGTTATCTAAGGACCTCTCACCCCTCCACCACAACCCCTGGCGGTTGCAAGGCGGCTGATTTGGTGCCCCGGGCAGGCTGAGATGGTATCAACACCGGGGAAGGGTGTACCTCTCACCCTGCCCTCCCTGCAGAGTATGAACTCTTCGGCACTTACCTAGGGGTGGGCAGGGTTACTTGGGCGTGGCCAGGTGCTCTGGGAGAGGGGTCACGCTGGGCGGTGTACGTGTCCCCGAATACGGGCTGGGACATTTCTCCCCCCCCCCCCCTCCTTCAACATCCTCTGACATACACAACCCACCATGGATGTCTCCCCCGACCGTGCTGGGAATCGCTTATCGCGCCGTACGTCCCAGGCCGTGGGGCGCCTTGCTTAGATCGCGCAGCGGTGCCGAGATAGATTTACTCTGCAGTGTTTAAGCTGTATATTTTCACCGCCGTTCATACGTCTCCATCCTGCTCGCTCTGAAATTTCACCTGGCATACTACCCCAGTCAAAAAACAAATCCGGGGTGTGGCTGTGTCGTGGACACGGTCCGTGGGTTCTACGTGGAAATATCTGCAGCGGGTAGTGGAGAGATGTACATGCTTCTCAAGGGGAATGGTGCACGAGAGCAGTATATTTGCTCGATTTTCGATATAAGTCGTTTTCTGAAGAGTTTGTTGAAAATTTTGGCTTGACAAGACGCAAATAATAATTTTCCACACCTTTTTACGTTGTTAGATTTTCACTGCCTTCATTATTCTCGGAGCACTGATGGAAGAAATAAAAGGAAATTTTTTCCTTATCTTCAATCAGAGCTCCGAGAATAACGAACGCAGGGAATTTTTAACCATGTAATAAGACATTAAAAATTGTTATTTACGCCTTGACGAACCAAATATTTTGGGAAAATTCCCTGTAAAACAAATTGTGACAAAAAGTATATAAATATACGATTTTCGTGCACCATTACCCTTAAGGCTCCTGCCTACCTAGAGTTTTTTTCTTGCGTTTGAGACCAAGAAGAGCAGGAGCGATAAGGGCGACATTGCCACGCGCATCAAGTGCGCCATCGCCGCTAAGCGCAAGGCTCTCAACTGGCGTGCAATGTTCTAGTCGCACTTCGTGTGCCTACTACGAGCCTTTCAGCGGTGACCGTATTATTTTATTGATGGAAAGTCTACAGGAAGGTTCAGCGCAGGGCCCTTGAATAGTTTTGTATGTGTCTGACGTGTATATTCCAAGACACAGCACTTTGAAAAAGTTTTGTATGTGTCTGACGTGTATATTCCAAGACACAGCACTTTGAAAAAAGCAGTTTTTAGCATTTTTGGAGTGCTATGAAATGGCTCTCGGCCGAAGTGTGTGTTATTTTAGTACGTACATTTAATAGCTTCGTGAGAAAACGTGTATTACAAACACATCGCAACGCAGTTCCAGTGCCGGGTAGACGGGAACCTTAACGTCAAGGTCTCGAGAGCCGATGAGGGTGAAGCGAGACGAGTACGGAACAGCGCCGTAATGCAAAAGGCGGAGGGAAACTGGAGGACCTCGAGAAAACCTCTTCGACCAGCGGCATCGTCCTTCACGATCCGCACTTGCGAAAATCCAGGGGGCGACGGCGTCGCATGAGAATCGAACATGGTTCTCCTAGGGGGAAAGTGAGTAGTCTGATCGTTACACCCACCACGGGCCCTGCAGCGGGTAATACTTTCTTTGTGACATGGGAATGAAATGGAAATAAATAAACGTTTCCTCTTCTTCTGTGGCTTAAATCGACAGATCTAGACGCGATATTTAGTTTGACACCAAAAAAAATTAGCGTGCTAACACATCGGAGTAGCGAGATAAACTCGCTGTCTGGGAATTGTCGCCCACTCACCAAAATTTCCGCCAGTCGTCGCGGGCCCCCACCCGCACCTCTCACATGCGCGGTGCCAACTCAAGGTCATAGGTCATGCACGTATCGTAGTTGTAGGCCTATACCCATTAAAAAAACTCATTTATTTCAATCATGTTTTTACTCACGAAGTTACGATGTCGGAATGGTTGAACTTACGAAATTGTACATCGTCATAGCTTCCATCCTGGTCCTTCACGTGTCTGTCTGATTATGAAGTATTCACTTAAAATAAAAAATAATACTTATGTTTTGCCTAATTGCCATTATTTACCGTGTTTTATTTCTTTATGATCCGGCTTAGAGTAGGAAGGTTTTGTTTGTTTCAAACTCCATATAAAGTATTTGTGTGAGCCCGCAAAAAAAAAAAAAAGGATATTTGTGCGAATCCAATTTCATAGCAAACATAACGATATAAAATAAATGTGCCGCCTTGTGGCACACACTTTTGTGTTCTGTTCTTGTGAGGGTTCGTGTTCCCTTTTTAGGAATATTTTCTCTCGGCAAAACCGGTTTTTTTTTAAATTTCCAATATCTATTTTTTAATATTTGTTTTGTATGGTAAATTTTTGGGTCATTCGTAAGTGCTTTCGAGTCACTGTTCTGGTGACTTAGTTCTTCCCTAGTATGTTTTAATGTAACTTCTGTAATTTAATGATAATAATATAAATCTGTTATTAATTTTGGATTCTGGAATTTTACTAATTAGAAGCATAGTAATTTACTGCTTCCACAAACCTTGTAGTTGCTAGACAAAGACTAAACTGTTTACCAGTTATGATGTTCCAGTAAAAATACTGTGTAATGATTCTTTCATAATTAATTCGTGTTTTACAAGATACGGTGTCAGTGCACTATATTTTAAATATTTACGTTTTATGGACGAGTAATATTAAATTAAAGCGTTTTCCTTAATTAGTTCGTTACAAAAATATTTGTCAGTTTGTGTAACTGTCATTATGTTACTTGTCATTAATTTCATGAAAGTCATTTGATGTTTTAAGCTTATTAATTATGTGTTCCACGTAAAACATAATATTTGCTAATTAGTATTTATTCATACTAATTTTATGTGTGACAAATTGTAATGTTCATAATTATTTATGTTAAAGAAATCGTGAAATGGCACATATCGATTTATCGTTTGGGTTGGCTATTCTCGGAATCGACTGTTTGTCGCATCGTTTTCCTCAGGCGTCTTTTCCGGCCTTCTCCAAGTACGCAACATGGCGTGAACAGTTCTAATATTTTTCTCTTCTGCAATCTTCAGTCATCTGATGTAATTACTTTGTAATCCCGCTAAGGGTAAGTGTTTCTTGTTTATTTTTTTCGCCACACGATGCTATATGTTTTTTGGGGGGATGTCCAAGTTTTCATGGTTTTATTTAACTGTTAATTTAGCGGTGCGGGTGTACCCCGACACGACCATGACCCATTCTTTCATCGCCCGACTGTAATGTCCTGAAAGAGGACTTTGGTACAGGATGTGGTCCTGATTACTGCATTGCTTTATCGCGGAGCAGAGCACCCAGGGAATGCCGTCATAGGCATCGTTTCCTCGGCCGAACACCACGCCAAAATGAAATTTTAATTTATTTTGCTTATGCATGCTGTAGGCTTAATCATGGTCTGAACATTCAAATCTTTTCAATTTAATTAGTTCTGACAGTGGTCCAACCGAATCAGGAAAACGCCCAAAATAAAAGGATATATTATAATTAAATTTTTTGTTTGAATTCTTTTTTTAACAAAGATGTGAAGTGGTAATCTTACTTAATCGGCCACATGCAAGGGTTGTCTTTGTAATAATTGTGTGTAAATCCTCTTGTTCATGGTATTACTTAAAGATGGTAGTGGGAATCACCAATTCTTCTCTAAAATTTGGCAAAGTAATCACATAAACCTATGATATTTTGTCACCTGAGATAACAGTTACTTTTTTGTTGTAAAGAGTAAAATAAATAGTTATTTGTTTCGCCATCCGATTTCTGTGCATCTTTATTATCTTTAAACTTAAATTAATTTTTTTTACTTATTACATGAGTGAATAATTTTTTATAATATTCCATATGACGATAAATTTCTAAAAATCTGATTTTGATTCAATATTGAAGGGGAGTTTATGTTCTCAATCTCTTACAAAATTACCTTTGTGGTAGATGTTTGGCACCCAAAGAAAGGTTCGGCCATTGTTTCTCTACAAATAAAACTTTAGTTATAGGGGTATGCACGCTGGACGCAGCCTGGTCTACGAGTTTCGTGTCTGTGCTGTCATTGTTTGGGGACTACTGGCCTTGTGTTATGTTTATTCTTTTGCCACGCTTCCATGTCTCTAAATTAATGCTGGTGCAGCACAGAAACAGAAATACTCAGCACCAATTAAATAAAAAAAAAAATAACGAAATGCAACTGTATATATTTTTCTTGCAGGAGTTGATACTGAAATTTAAGTACAAAAATATAGTCGTATTTTAATTTATCACCTGGCATCCTATTTTCACTTTTTACTCAAAAGTTGCAATAAGTTTCAGTAAATCAAGAAGAAACTCCATTTATAATGGTAACTATGACACTAAAGATAAATATATAAGGAAACTCCCGAAGTTCTTGCGAAAATTGCATTCTTCGAAAAGCCTGTGTGGTTGATCTCCTAGATTCCAAAGTATGTGGAAGTAGAAAATATGTGACTTATAGTACGTAACATGTGTTCTACCAGCGAAGTTAATTGGGAAATCACAGCGGATACTACCTTAGTTCCATTCCACTCTATCGTTGAAATGTGAGGATATAGTTGTGTGAAGGCCTGAGGGTAACGTTGCCTGGATCTTACTGGGACGTGTTCGGATAGTTAGCCAAGTGACAGCGAGACTAAAGCTGGCGAAGGCGCAAAGAGAACTTCCAACCAAGTACGTTGCGATACGCAGGCCAGGGTGCAGTCGTTCATCATGTCACGTGTCAAGTATAAAAGTTAAAAGCTCCCTTCCTAAAAGATGTTGTTATACGCTGTTCACGGTAAAGTGAGCACCTTGGAGGCTCCAGTTACTTCTTTGTTTCAGTCATTTTTTATTCTTTAACTACATTTAAAATAAATATTGCCATGTAATTAACAAACATTGTGCGTATATTCGACCACACTCGGAAGTTAACGTCTAAGGATTAAATATAATATATTTATTGACTATTATTCCAAATGAGAGGGCTTTCGAAAGTGCTCACTTTATCGTGAATGGCCTATACTGAGACTTTCTGACGTACAGTAGCTCTTGGATGATTCATACGAAGATCGATATGGTTTTTTATGGGCAATAAAATATGGCATGGTTGATTAGAATTTAAAAATTACTTTTTGCAAACTTGAAAATTTATATGCCCGTCAAGTTTGAATATTCCTCCCCCTCCCCCATCCCACCGAATACAACTAAGTTATTTTTGTATTAAAGTGGAAACCGCTGTGTGTTTACGCATGTCAGTGTGCCACAGTTTGTCTGTCCGTTAACACTTCTGAACGAATTCGCGGTTTTCATGTCAAATTCGTACGTTTTTACCGACGAATTCAGAGATGCTTTTTAAGTTAATATTTTCGGTTCCATGGCTAAATATTCAGTACTAGTGTTGTCATGATTATCTCGATGCCTAATATAGATATGATAAAGGGAAGCTAGAAACAATTTAATCGGATATAAGATGAAAAAATACACCCTAAATGAAACCTTAAATCGACAAAAGACACCAGCTGATAATGTTAAACGCTATAAATCCGTTTAACACGCAAACGTGTGGTTAAGGACTATATTCGTTTTCATTTTGCATCTTTCACACCTAAATCCGATGTATCAATTTCCCCGTAGAAAACTTACATTCTGAAAACGTATTATATAATTTACGGTGAAATGGCGTAGAGTTTGTACTTTTCAGGTAGCGACTTGATCAACTCCACTGAAATTTCTACGCCGTTCGATTATTGAACTCTATGACGTCAAGTTCAGTTAAATTATTTTGTTTGAGATATTGAAACCGAAGAGTATATACTGTACATTGCAAAAACAAACATTTTCCATCAATCACAGAATTCCATTATTTTTAATGCCACAATTTAAGTAGAATATTGACGAACAACGATTAGTGGATTTGAATTTTCAGTGGGGGAAAAAAATAATACTGAAAAAACAAACGGCAGAGCAGACTCTTGTTACGCAGGTTATTTCAAAAGAGCCGCCTACTTATTGCCGACGAAATACAAGCTATGAATACAATGAATATCGTACGAATTCACGCCCCTCTATTCTAAGATGAGCTCTGGTCGAGCAATCGTCTGATATTACAAAACACTTTATTAAAGAATCAAATTAGATATTTCATTTGAAGGGTCCTTAGTTGTCATGGGATTCTCACTGTAAGTATATTTGTCTATTTCAATTTTTAAAAAAGTAGAGTGTGCAATGCAAATATTATTTTCAGGATAGAAATGAAAGTCGATATTTTGTTGCCAACTTATAAATTTGGTTACTTAAACATAAATGTGGTCTTTGAAATGAGTCGAAGCCAGCAAACATCGCTGAAGTATCCCTCTGTTCCCGACATGTATTCTTGTGTAAAACAGCGTTGTAAATTATAAGGAAAATGCTGTATCTTTATTTGAACAGATTGCTGTATTAAAAACATATAGCCAACACTTGAAATACTGAGATAACAGAACTCACGCGAAACTAGTTCATGTTATTTTCCATCGACATAGCAATGCTTCCTAATGGCCGGATATTACCTGGAGGCATTTAATGTTGTTTGCTTTGGATTCCCCTCACCAACCCAATTACGATCTTTCACAGCCACTTTCTTCATTCTGCATAATATGAAATGTGATATAGATAAGCTGTAGCAATTACAGTGAGATTTTATTTAAATGTAGTTTGGCAAGAAACGCCCGGACGGTTTGTCTCTTATTATGAGTTCGATGTTCCCTCGCACACGAACAGCTCTCCGCTCAAACAGCTCTCCGCAAACGATACTGAAGCGTGGGAACACTGGATCCGTCTGCCCCTGACCATTGTGTTGGTTGGTGCTTCGCAAGTAGTTCTTTCTCTCTCTTTCACTAGAATAGGCGGAGCCGTGTTTTTCTCAGGTCGGCGCTTCTGTAGTATTACTTCTGTAGGCCACTAAAATTATGGAACCCTACATGAAATAATCTCAATAAGGATGGCATGGTTACGATTAGTATTTCAGAGTGATATACATTATCTAAAAAAAAATAAAAAATAAAAACTACTCGACCGATCTGAAGCAAACTCTATATGCTGTCCAATATTCGCATCACTGACAACTTCTTTAAACCATTTTTGGAAGATTGTGCCATCTGAAAATATGTTCATTTGTCTTGTCTAAGAAGTTCCTAAACCGATTCCCATAAAATACGATCGAATAAATTTGTTTACTTGCGTTTACTGTCAGACATTTGTTTTATGAATGGCGTGGTTATAAATATATTTTGACGCCATAAGTTGTACAGTATTGTGAGTTTTGGCGCAGGAGACAGGATATGGTGCCAGTTGTGGTCATCTTGACTTTGTTACGTCCCTCTTCGTAGCACTTCGTGGCTATGATTGTATAGGCCTATGTGTAAATTTATATTAATTACTTATATAAGACTCATTATTACCAATAAATTTAGATTTAGAGAATAATATTCAAACTTCCGTTTCGAACCAAATAATATATAACTGCATGAAGTTTTCTTTCTCAATAGGTTTACAAAACTGTCAGAAAACCGCCAGCTTTCTGGTGACGTCACAGCACTGCTGCTATGCTCGGTTGCACTAGGGTCTAACCATCCAGCCTCCGAAATCCAGTTTTATTTTATAACGAGTCAGGAATTCGGCTCCTAGTATTAGGGGTTTAATGAGTCCCTTTATTACTAACGGAGTTACTGGTTTTGAGCTACCTAAACGTTCAAAATTTAGTAAACCCTGTTTTATATTGCGCCTATAATTCTCAAACTTGGTACCAGTATACAGGATAATGTGTATCCAGTAGCCAAAATACTGCTGTACAGTTCTTCAGAAATGCGGCTGATTTCAGCGCCGCTATCTAGTAAACTTGGTACGTGTAATCCGCCCATATTCAAAATCAATTCGGGAAACAAGATTTCCTGCGAATTCACTATTTTATCGACTGGCTCGTTCAGCAGAAATTCCCTGTTGGTCTGTTATAGTGATACGGTACTGTCCTTGCTATCACTTCCGTTAGGGATTCTGACTCTTCGTTACTACCATCTACACTGGCATTCTGCTGCTCATTGGACCCCTTTGGATTAGCTCTCGTGTTTAAGATCAGTGACCAGAACCCGTGTTCCCTGACCTTTTAGCAGTTTAACTTCCGGTCTCGACTGTTATCGGAATTATTTGCATCGCCATTCCCACCTTGATTATTCGACTGAGGTGCTGGGATAAATGGAGGAATTCGCGGATCAAGTGGCACTTGGCTAACGAAGTAGCCTCTCTCTCTCTCTCTCTCTCTCTCTCTCTCTCTCTCTCTCTCTCTCTCTCTCTCTCTCTCTCTCTCTCTTCTGGATTTTTATAACCTCTGCCATGCTAGTGAGATGATCGTGGCGGACGCAGTTAGGCATTCTCGTCGCGATTTTCACTGCCATTCTGCGCTGTGCTACTTCTAGGCGAACGTTCTCTCTGTCCGTTAGGCTGGTGGGTAAGGGAACCAGCTGAATTATGGCTAGAACCATCCTGTTTGTCGACGCTGCGCCGCGGAGCGGATGGAGAATCAGTTTGTATTCTATCCCTGTGTCTATGCTCGTCTCTACTATCCTCCTCACGGCCATATTGTCTATGGGCTCCTCTGTTTCGACCTCCTCTCCTAAATGAACCCCTGTAGAAATACAGTACTTACGTCCGCGATACACAGATGCGGGAAACTCCCCGATACACAGATGCGGGAAACTCCCCCACGATTCTGGTCCACAATATCAAAAAGGTTCAGTCTAGAACGTGTTCACTCTTGAGTTACGGTTATGCCTGGGATGTCCTCTAAACTGTCTGTTTACATTTACCTGGTAAAAAGTAGATGGGCGCCTGGTGTTGGTTTGAGGCTCGACCTCGCGAATACCTTCTTGGCGTTGCATTCTTTCAATGTTATCGAATGCCAACATATCTTCCCTGAAAATCGCCAGGCTCACGTCATGTCGGCCTGGCTTGGTAATGGAACTGTAATTGTTAAAGAATGATTGCAATGAATTCTTCGTCAGATACGGGGGGTTTAAGATAGCGGGAACGCTCGTAAACTCCCCGACACATGTACCTCAAGATGTTTGCCCTTCCTTGGCACAAACATCTTTGCGTGCAACTGAGCTCGTAAATTACCTTGAACCTTTGGTTACATAAGTAGGCTAAAAATGTGTTTTTGAATTCCTCGTATGTGTGGGTATCTGGTTGGTGTACTTCCCACCTAAGAGTAGGATGTTGACTTGAGGGTAAGGTTCGTGTACGTCAACATGTCAACGTCAGGTAGTCCAAACTAACTAGTGTACTCGTTACATTTTATCAAAAGTTCACCAGGTTTTCTCCTAGTTTTCCCTCAAAAATAGGCATCTTGTCTTGATGTATTCAGATTTTCGCTGGCTTGTGGAGAATTAGGTGGGGGAGACATGTCTAAGTTCGGGTTCTGTTCTGTACACTGTATTGTTATCCATAACTGCAAATCTCGGTTTGATACTGTGACTCGGTCAATGTTATCCTCCACATAGATGACGTGCTCTCCTACTTTAGTTAATCTGGCTTCGGTTTTAGCCCTCTCTACATGAGATACTTTTTCCACCTGGTTGAAGCGTTGGTCAATATGTCTATCGAATGATTCTAGTTGGGCCTACATCCTTGCTGGAACTTGCTAGTTGTTTCTCTAGCGCCGTTATACGCTGTTTGCCATATACCACTTAACTGGAGTACTGCTCATTTATAAACTCTAGCTCGCTCCTCGTAGTGGCTATTTCCTCTCTTAATTGAGCAAACGTGTTTTCTAACCTAGTATTTACAGACTCTAACTCAGTCTGTACAAGGGTAATTTAGGTGACATTTCTGTCTGGTTGAGTGATTTGGGCACTAAATTGAGCCTGCATGGCATCGTGTTGTTCTGTTAGGGTGCTCTGGAGCCTTTCACTCTGTTCTGCCTTAAGTCGCTCTAGCCTTTCTGCCTGTTCTCTCAACTGTTTGGCTTATTTCTCAATCAGAGCGGTAATTTTCTGTAACATGGTAAGCTGGTTACTCTCGATGTGGTCGCCTGATGTCCTTGGCTGTACATTTTGTTGTTCTGCTTGTGCTCTTGTAACTGCTGCGTTGTCTACATGTGTAGATTTAGGTGTTTCAGCTGCTAGGTTTCGTGTAAGGTCGTTCAACTCTGTCGAGGCTTCAGTAGTAGAAGTGTATTCAATTTATTGGTGTCGTGCTTCTCAGATAATAGGGTGTTCAGGACTCTCGACTCATAAACTTGTAGTACAGCTATCAGTTTGTACTGCTTGCTGCGTTTTAGCGCAAAAAATATTGTAATGTAGTGTGTAATATATTATAAAAATTTTGATAGATAGTATACGTGGGTGTTCTTTGCCCGGTTTACACTGTATAACATATGAGGAGAAGTACAAACCAACATATATGTTACCACCAATTAAACTTACCAGTTTTAATTCTGCACTGATTCTTTCAAAGATGTAAGAACCAAAGTTTGAACATATTATGATGAGAGGACAGATCAGAAATTAAAATAGAACTGGGCATTAAAAATCATACTTTCAATTATCAAGGTACTTGAATATGATTAGAACTACTAACTCACAACTCTCAAACTATAGATATTGCGGCCGACACTAGATAGTCGGCATTTATGCCTGAGCATGGAAAATATATTAAAGAGCATGTATCTTTCGTGTAGGGTCTTTGTGGCTAAAAATCTGTGCAAACTGAATAAAAAAAATTTATTTTTGGTGCAGGATAAAATGTCAATTAACAAGAGCTGCACGCTGTTTAAACTGGTTGAGACTTATCTGAAAATTAAAACGTCGCTTGTCGTAGACAGCAGCTAGCCGAAGAAGTCACGTAAAAATTTCATTGTATACATCCCCGCAGCTGTAGTATTTCCTCTTCTACGTCCGCGGAAGGCGAAACATAACTAATATTCAACACGGTTGTCGTACGAACTCAGACCTCTTCTTTGCTTGAAAATGTTATCACGTCTTCGTACCTTCGTACTTGTCTGGTTTTATAGCTATTCGAACTCGCGTAGCAATAAATGAATGCAAATTCCTAGCTGTGTAATCATCTCAGATCACCCCAGCCCTAGCGAAGAATCCGATATGACTTAAAACTTCCTAAAAACAATTTGAAACGTCCGTGGAGAAGGTAAAAATCTTCAACAATCTCATTTTAAAATGAACATATTCGTTTATACGCTAACTAGTATTGCCTCACGTAGTTATAAAATAAAATATTTGCACACAACAAAATGTTGACAACTTTTTCTCTCAAGTAGACATTAAATTCTTTATCAGTTCTAATTTTAACAAAATATCTTTCTATTAAGTGTAAACCAACGAGACTGACTGTTCAGGTGGTTGACAAAATTCTAACCTACATGAAAAACAATGTCAAAAAAATCCTACGGCATTCAATCATGGTTTCTAAGTTAGTTAAGTAAATTTATAATCTAAAATTATACACGTCTGCTATCTCAAATATAGATCATCAAAATAATCAAAATAATAACTAAAATTCCATGTGTTACAAAACGGCAGGTATTTGATAACTTTTTGGGAACCATTTCGGGAAACTGAACTGATTAAACTAAATTTTCGTTTGAAGTACCAACTTCCTAAAACTCTCGACTTTTACTTGTACATCATTCTGTATACTGAAGCAGTGAAGTTTGTAATACATCGATTAAAAATATACTCAGTAATATGTATAAAATATGCATGTATACAATTTATAATTCAGGCGTCTGGGTAGGCAGAAAAAAGTGTGTGGGATGTGTATATATATATATATATATATATATATATATATATATATATATATATATATATATATATATATATATATACATATATATACATATATACACGTTTCGAATAAAACAAAATTTATTTGCGGTCAGTACATTCATGAGGTTTATGCTAAATCTGTAACATAAAAAGGAATCTTCATGCAATGGTTTATTTTTACGAAGGAAAACTCACAAGCACCTACATTATGTACGTAGGTCTAAAAAAGGCAATCGAAATTAATGAAAGAAAGTAGTTATTAGCTATTAGTTACACAATGTTGCCTCACAAAATTCCAGCATGTTGAATAAAACTAGTAACTACAGCATTTATTATGCTTGGAAATGTTCAGTTGTTTTCTAATGTACACAATAGCATGGTTGCTTGCCTTTATCCTCGAAACAGAAGATTTGGAATGTCCTCGCATAGATCGCAAAACACTCTAGTTTTCAAACTGTCTGCCTCTAGCTGGGAAGGTATTTTTACGTCAATGTTAGTTTGTGATTTGTTGAAGCACAGGTGCATTAACGTCTATAAATGGGAATGCCCACGAATGTCCGTTGAAACACGAGGTGGCCATCTCGCCAATTATACCCGCTCTTGTAACTCGTTTCATATGCTGGGAATTCCGGTTTAAATATCGTCTTGTATAATGGTTTTAAATGTAACCCGAGCAAACGAGTGATATTCAAGAAATCAAAGTTGCAGTATTTATTGAATTGACATGATGGGTTTAACACGATTTAGAAGATTAAATTTAGAAGTTTCAGCTTCTGTTAATAGATGGAAAATAATTATTAGTGAAAGCAGATCTTCTTGTCAGCGTGTTTTGTTACGCGCCCGCCTCTTCGCCTGCTGCGCGGGCGAGTGGAAGAGAAGAAAAGAGAGTTGTCATACGATAGCCATGGCAGAGGGCCAGGCAATGACGGGCTTCGAATTACAGATGCGTGCCGCGATCCTTGGTTGTATTGTTTTCGGCCGATATCTGAATAATGCTCTGGATTACTGACCTCGTTCTCTCAGCGCAACTCGGGGTGCGTTGAACCTTCCAGATGTCACGGCGAGTTCTATAAATATCGCAGCAGGCTTCCGGACCGAGAGTGAAGTTGGAGCTGATGAATGAACGAGTGGCTGAGTTCCGAGCGATAGAAGAGCGAGCGACGTGTCCAGCAGTGGAGAAGGGAAGTCGGCGACTGCGAGTGTCAATGTTTTGTAGGATACTTCGGGCAAGCTGGACTATTGGACTAAATGTGTAAGTCAAAGACAGTATAAATGATGGAAACATATACTGAACTCATGCTAATAATGAATATGAGTTAATTGACTGTAACCAAAAGAGACAATTAATAAGGACTGTAGTTGGAGTTGAGATAGACATTAAATATTGCGCTCACTATTGCAGGGGTTTGCTACTCTAATCTACGTATGACTATATTTCCAGTTGGGTTGACAGTTATATAGTAGTTGAATTATTTCCACAGTAACTGTGTATGTAAATTGCCACATACGTTGGTTGCGTTATAAGATAGTGTGTGAATAGTTGTGTGAAAACCAGACATATGTTTTGTACTGGAATATTACCACCTTTTAGCTTAGGTAGAAAACCTTGTAGACACTGAAACTCTGCAATGTTAAGGAAAGTGCACATTAACACTGTGATAATTTAATTCAATGAAAACAAACCACTGGGATAAACAGATTTTTAATTAGAGAAAGATTGAATCAGAAAATATTCATCAATAATTCCAATTAACTTTTATGAAAATACTTTAATGAAACATAACAATTATGTGTCGGTCAACAAATAAAATTAAGTGTGATAAAATCAGTTAATTTATGTGCAAGCAATTAGGATTACTGTGTATCAGATTTTATACCACCATCCTTTAAAGGATGAATATTACTGAAACTCTAAGCAAAATTAAGTTGAAACAAAATATTAATATCTGCAACAAAATAAGATAACTTAAACTTGCAAAATAAAATATCTTCAAATTATAACTGCCCAGAAGTAGTAGTCATTTAGTGCTTCCTTACTTAACATGAGTTTAAAGAGCTCCATATCAATTCAATGCAAATTACTAACAAGTCTCGTAAAAAAAAATATTATTTTTGGTGCAGGATAAAATGTCAATTAACAAGAGCTGCACGCTGTTTAAACTGGTTGAGACTTATCTGAAAATTAAAACGTCGCTTGTCGTAGACAGCAGCTAGCCGAAGAAGTCACGTAAAAATGACAAACCTTAAGCCTTTAACATGGCATCGAAGAAGTCCTTGACGTCTCTTCTTAGGCCTAACACACTTATAAATATAGCTAACAATCACAAGAGGATCAGCCTTCTTCTTAACTTGGCTGACTTTTAAATACTAACTGGAACCTCTGGGTAATAAAATCTGGTCTACCCTGATGCAGATGCTGGGGATTTTCCTAATGAAAATCCCAGCGAAAAATTATGCTGCTGGACCCTTCAAAGGTCCCATCCAGAAGCAAGCCCTTCCCGAAAATTTACTAAGACGTGACGTGACGCAACCAAATGAAGAAAATAATTAAATCTGAATTTTCTATCATAACAACACACAAGTAATAAATATGTTTCAAAATTAAAGGAAATAATCATGCGAACATGTAAATTAATCTGTAAATAGAAGTTGACGTATCCAAATTATAACCTATTACCTCAGAATACATGTACACATGCCATACAATATTACAAATAATAATAGAAATATAAGCAAAATTAGGAATGGTGGTTTACAATAAAAATAACATAACGTGTGTGAAATAAAAGTATTCATAAGCCTAGGAGGGTTAAAATAATTATTCTTATTCAAAACAACATGTAACTAGATGTGTTATAGTGTCCAAAACACATATTCAAATAATTACAATACCTGTCAAAAACATAAATACTGGTGTAACTTGAAACCCTGATAAGCTATACTACTAAATTAAATAAACGTGTATGTTTGTGATTTTCGAATATTCAACTTTTAATAAATTTTTCATATAGTATAATTGATAACTAAGCCATATCAAATATTATTTTTTTCTCATGTCTGTCTGTCTGTCCAATCGGATTTAACTCAAAAACCACTGAACGTATTTCCATCGAATTTGCATAGTCTATAGATAATAACTCCAGGACCAACTTAGTCTTTGTTTCATCGTGATCTCTCAAACGGTTCCGGAAAATATGATTATCAGGGATGTACATAGGTACTAGATTAAACTTCTAATAAAATTTATTACTCCTAAAGTGGGGCCACAGCGGTTTAATAGCTAGAACTATATCAAGTGGGGCCGTAGCGAGCCAGTGGATAGATATATGCTTTTCTTAGGATTACTGCTACCTACACAATAAAAAAAATGTTAAAAAAATTTCCTGCATTTTTCTTTTTTTCTATTTGCTGTCCTCCTTCCCTTCCCAAGAGAAGTGGCTCGATCGATTCAAAGTCCTAAATACCATGCTAACGAAGTAGTACTGGCCTGCTAATAATAAATAAATAGAGTAGAAGATTAGACAGCTAATTTAATGCTGTAGATAATAGCAGAGTTAATAATTTAGAAATCTAATTTATTTTCTTTTATTTATTTTTTATTGAAACCTCCATCCCTCACGAACTCAGATACGCTCCTCAGGCGTCCTCACATGTAACAGTATTTATTGTTATCGATCGTTAATATGCGTTACTTCTCCGTATTTCATGTAACTTTAGATGTGTAAGATGACCACTGCTGAAGAATATGCATATATATATATGTGTGTGTGTGTGCTTGGGTGTGTGTGTATAACTATACAGGATGGAATTGGACGCTACCGACAAACTTCGGCAGGTTATATATACCTCATCAATAAATAGGTCGAAAAAAAAATTAAGACTGTAAGAAATACTGTGTGGGAGAAAACTTGGAGAGATATAGTTCACGTATACCCTACGTATGAGTATCAGCCTCTTAAGAAAACGGGTGAACCCTGCTATGGTTTTCTAGTCAAATGTAATGTATACAGGCAGAACTGCATAATTAAAGTGCAACGACCTGGGAGGAATTCATAGCAATAAAATTAACATCAAACATGAGGCAACTGGCAGTTATTTTGCATACCGCAAACCATCATCGAAGTTGCTGTGGTATTCCACACTAACAGAATTTCAATTACCTAGATAGCCCAACTCACAATCAGGTTCTGTGCAGCCCCCTGCATAGCTATGCAACACTACAAACACACCGGAAGATATAGGAACCAACCATGTATTTATTTAAAGCAATGAAAGGCTTCCAATGTTTGAGAAATAATTTAATGTGGAAAAATATCATAGAAGTAAATTGCCTGAAAGTTTCATTCCTTGGTAGTGTTAAATATGCAAGTGATATGCACGCAGCAGCTGGACTAGTTCTATAAAGGTATCTCTAATTATGCCTGCTACAAATGCCAATTAAGTGAATAGAGTATTTGAAAGTTATATATATATGTGTGTGTGTATATAATCTAGATAGACAATTTGAATGTTGCACACACTTAAAGTTTTGCAGAGTAAATTTCATTCAGTTCAAAATATAGGTCGAATGTTCTCACACTTGGCCGTTATAATAAATTACGTGCCTGTATAATTACATATTTAAAATGCTCCTGGCTAGTACAGTTTATGTTGATAGAGCAATCATACACTTATTTAAATCTCAGGCACTTTGTGACCACTGAAAAGTGTCGGGAAATGATGCTGCTTACTTTAAAAGTTTATTAAACACTCTCAAGTACGTGTAACGGTCACTGTACATTAAGGTGGGATCATACCTTATATAAATGTAGAGTTTTCACACTTATTTTATATGTAGACCTGTTCTGACAGTAGTACCGTGTACCGTTGACTTATCACTCAAATTTTAATGTACTTTTTTTGGGTCTAATTAACATTAAAACATTTGATTTATATTTTTAACGTAGAACTAAGGCCTCACTGGCCTGCTGCCGTTATGACCCACTTAATTCAAGATGGAATATGGAACATTCCATCACCATCCATTATCGGCAGCAGTTAAATATTCAAATTAATACAGAGTACATAGGGGGGCTTAACCCAGGGTGCTTTCCAATACCATGACAATTCAAAAGGGTGCACCTAAATGTTGCCAACTTGTACACAATAAACAAGTTATTTGAAACCAGATAAAACAAAACAAAATTACCACAATTCACATATTGAAAAATAACATTCCAGCTGCTGCGTGTACATTAATATAACGTAGAATTAAGGAAATCAAATTATGATATAAATTATTACATGTGAAACATGTGACATTCGTAATATTTGTGTATAAAATAAACGTACGTGTGCTCTTATGATAGATTTGCATGCTATCTTAAAGTGTGTTGAAAGGCAAATCGCAAGTATAAAGTATTCATACATTACAAGATATATAGCCTAGGTCTGTTCCGAACGGGTGAAAACCGCTCTTAAAGTGTAGTTGAAGCAAATGTCTTATTTTTGCTAATAACACAGCCAGAATGAGCTATACATGTTTGAGTTTTTGAATACTGCATTATTAAACGACGACGTACAAAGCACACAAGTATGGGCTCCAATATCAACCCCACAATTAACAGCGAAGGGTTGGCAGCGCATTTATGAAAATAAAAATGTAACTACATAACTTTGTTGTTTCCTGTGGATTTGAAATCTAACATACATGGTGAACGAAAATTCTGTTTTGTGTTTTTAAGCTTAATGCCGCCGTTTTTGGGAAACCAAGTCATAACGTTCCAACAATGAATTTCAACGCCCAACATGTGCTGTTTGTGCATGATTTTGCTGTTTTAAATGACACCATGTAATGTTGGAAGAGACTTAGGCTATATGTCATGTCTATATTTTAGAACTATTTTTGATGAGGAATCACCTGTTGAAGTTTGTCGGTAGAGTTCAGTTCCACTCTCTATATGGGCCTACAATTATATTTCACTTTGCATGAAGAAGAACAGAAGAATTATCAAATAACGAGAATTGTAAAAAATAAATCAAATTTTTAGGTGTATATTTACCAAAATGGCATTAGCATGACGTGGGTTGATACAATGTATTTGAATTGACGTAGCATGCATGCTCTACAAAGTTTCCACTTCCAGAGTTTTATATCTATATAAGGGAGATCTTCTTTTGGGAAAGGCTGCGCAATTACAAGCGTTAGTAGCGTCAAATTCCTGGAAAATTTTATTACATTTTATCGGTGTTTAAAATGTCATACGTGGGAGCCATACAAACATACACAAAAAAAACGGATCGTATTAGTCTATTTCCATGGAAATACCCTAAAATAGGCATATGTAATTAGTATCATACTAGTGTTAATGCAGCTATACATTTTGGTTTGGAATGGAAGTTTGAATATTATTCTCGAAATCTAAGCATAGTATTTTAACTTTTCGTTACTGTAGAATTTCTTACAAATTGGAATTCCTATGCAACGCTTCGTTACTGTGGAATTTCTTACAAATTGGAATTCCTATGCAACGCTTCGTTACTGTGGAATTTCTTACAAATTGGAATTCCTATGCAACGCTTCGTTACTGTGGAATTTCTTACAAATTGGAATTCCTATGCAACGCTTCGTTACTGTGGAATTTCTTACAAATTAGATCACCTACATGAAATTTTCGTATATTAGGTAATAATAGATCCTATTCAAGTTATTAATATAAATTTGCACATAGGCCTATACAGTAATTGTAAAATGGCATTGAGTTGCAAACATTATTTAGTGATATTAATGTGTTCGTACAATGACTATATATTGAAATGTGCAGTTAGAATGTTTTAATCTATTTGTTAATGCATTTTAACACAAACTTTAATAAGCGTAAACGTGCGAGGTTTTTGGTTTCCTAACACACACTGTCCGCTTCCATCCCCGTTACTGATTCTCTGGTCCATTTGTTACTTATGAAAATTCACCGCTTTCGACGGGACGTTTAGTCTAGATAACTTTTAAAATGCGCGTGAATACAATACCGATATTTTAGTTAGTAAATCTATGTATATGTATAATGGATCGTAGTAGTTTTTGACAATCTGCTTCCAAAATATGTAAAAATGTTGACTGTTAATGCAATAAAATTTATACTTATAATAATGAAATTTTGTTTACTAGGTAAGATTGGTAGGAACTAACGTCGATTAGAACTAGAGAAATCGTTCGATAATTAATTTCGTCTTTAATTTTACTTGCATGTCTACTCGTATCTAGCTAAACGCTTGAAAACCTATTTGATGAAGAAAACTGCATGTTGACTTACACTTATATACCCTCCTCCGTACAGCCAAGTCCGTGGCGGAACTCAAATTTACAACGTTCCATTACGTAAGCATTAGCAGTGACACTTACTTCACTGGAAGCTAGCCATTTCTGTAAGAACTGTCAGCTTAAATATACAAGAATTGCTAGTGAATACTTAACGTTGTCAGTGCAGTCACACGGAGAACCTTGAGGTACAAGCTGATTTTACAATGCTTAAATCATTCGAAAATGCATAAAAAAAAATATTCTGCCAAATGCCACTTATATTCACTTAGTGGTAAATTTTTTTTTTTCATTCTTACAAAGTAGAAGAAATTTTGCGTAAATTTACGGTAAAAAATAAAGTTCATCAATAACTAAATTATCACGATTTCTCAATAAAAATGTATTCTCTTGTTCTTGGCTCTACTCTTGCAACAGAAAGTTGGCCCATTTTCCTCCCATTTGTGTTCAGACCCGATGCTTCGAATTTATTAACCTCTCGGGCAGGCTCCAGAAATGAAACACTATAATGCCGTAGTTATCGGGATCGCTCTCTCTCTCTTTCTCTCTTGCACACTACGACGTAAATAATCCCTGCCTTAGCTCAAGTAATGAGGGAACCGAACTGTGCACATATTAAATACGACACAAATACTTCGAATTGACGCCCGCAAAATGCTGTTACTGAGGAGAAAATCTCGATCGACCATATTCCAGGAGCTTACTGAAGAAAATGTGTTATTAGCTCGCCCTCAGAACGGATTCGTCTTTGCCAACGTGGAGTTTCTGTTTGCTCCAAGAACTCAGATTTCAGAAATAAAAAATTAATTTAGCCTAACCAAACATTAGCTAAAGATTTAACAATAAAATATATGAAATTGTATTTTTTTATAATTTTAAATGACAATTTGTTTTTCTAACTTAAGTTTTACTAACTATACAGCACGAGAATTAACCGAAACTGGAGAAATAATTATAATAATACAGATATTTCTGTAAACCCATTACGTTTTCTAAAGTTACAATAGTAATGGTGTATAACTGGAAAAAAAAAGCTAGAATTTATTTAGGAAATAACTGACCCCCTGACTACGTTTTAGAAGCTCGGGAGTGTTTTCCACTACTCTCCCTATTGCGGTTGTGAACTGCATCAACAAGTAAAAATTACATTTCACTTTGCTGCAAAGAACTGTTATCTCAGTTTCAAGTTTCCAAGTTTATTTTTGTTATTTCATAGATAAAACTGTGCTATTTTCATTATCTAGGTGTGCTGTAAAATGTGGGTTTCTGCGATAGTAGGCTATGCACCGCTTAGAATGATGGCATAAGATTTTAAGTTGTTAAAAGGGTGGCACAGTAGTTTACAACGGAGACATTCGGTTACTGACAGGTACTAACAAGGTATCAACAACAAGCACTTACAAAAAATTAGATTTCTCTTTTTTTTAGTATATTTTCCAAAAATAGACAACAGTGAAATACATTCGCAAAATAGAAGCGTTATAGGCCTACATTGCCATTATTCATAATATACAGGAAACAGTTCCATTATCCTGAATAGCCAAATAAAAAAAACTATGATGTAGGAAAGTTCATAAAAGGGTAATGTACGTTTGATCCCAGCGACTGCTAGCAAGATAATGCACAATAAAAAAATATATGTAGACAAAATATTGGCTTACCTAAACTCTGATAATTTACACTACTATAATGGGCCAAGAACTTCACAATACAACTACTCTATAACTCGGTAGGAATAGAATAAGGAACAATATTAGACTAGTAATATCAAAATAAATGTTTATCAGTGATATATCATTTCCGCCTATTAAAAGCAATATATCTAAAAACACTGGCACAAAATTAACTATAAAACTCGTGCAATCTTTTTCAACTTATGACACGCAGTTCAACGTACCAGTGCTTATGCTTCAGTAGGACAAAAGTTAAGAAGTCCTACAACAACGTCACTAGGTGATTTTAAAACTTTAAAACTTATCTAAGAGAACAGCTGATATTCCCGCGGCGCACTGCTACCAGCTCGCAACAACAAAATTAAAGATATTGCCTCTTCACATGAAGGGAAGGGAATACCTCGCATATTACACAGGGCAATAGGGTACACTTTGCACTAAACCCGTTGTTTGGTCGCACTAAACTCATCCAAGCATTGAAGAAAACTTCGGGCGTACCTCACAAGGTCATGCACACACGCAGCGAACATTTACCTGTACTGCTGCAGAGTGAGACACACTGAGGGGTTTTACAATTTAACAGCTCCCAGTTCAGATTTAACATACATTAAATCTGAAATACTCATCGCTAGTGCCAGCTGAACTCTACGCAGGAGTCGGGATTTTTTTTTACGGATTACAAGAAACATCGGCTACGAGATCTGTACTACGAACCAGTTTGTAGCTCCCGACCGTGACTTTACCGTGTACAGCACAAAAGCTTTTCTTTTAATACGCCGCGACAGAATTACGACGTGTGCACCCTCCACCATCACTGCCCGCTACTTGTCCCTTCCGATGGCTCAACATGTACGTAGCCTTTCCGAGTGGAAGCGATCGCCGTCAAATAAATCGTGCACTGTGCGTTTCCCACGAATGATGATAGTACCCACTCTTCACACCCACACAGCGCGGCGATTCTAACTCGACAAGCATAATCCGCTTTCTCCAGAAGCCTAGGCACAACTCAATCCCCGCACACCACGGCAATTAAGACAGCCGTCCTGGAACAGTTCACCGCAGAAGCTACCAGCCCACTCGCCTGCAAGGTTGCCAGAGTCTCATGGCAATGTTACACGACCCCGAGGTTCAAAATACACGCCAATACATACCATTTACACTTGTACGGCGAACACATTTGCTCAAAGACGATAGAAGCATTTCCTTTGAATTCGTAGCACCCGTCACAATTTTCTCTTGTTTAAATGGCCTTGTATTAAGTTTATCCTACACAGTAATTAATGGACAAAATTAACAACGTATATTTGTAAATTTGATTTAGTTTTGTACTTCGCCAACTTTTAAGCCAAAAAATTTCTACATTTAATTTACCTAATCCCCTCCACATTTATTTTGATGGTATAAGTTATAAATGCGTAAATAAAATAACTTTTTATAATTCACATATTATGTATCCAACATCGAAATAAATATATAATATAGTAAACAGAACTTAAATATTATAAACATGTATTTTGACTTTATGGCATAGTAATTTTAATCTAGTAATGACAGATAAGAGTGTGGCATTATTGTAAGTTAAAACTATTTATTTTAGGAACCACTGGAATTTTGGTTCTAAAATTTTAAGAGTTCAGGTTCCTTGTTGAACCGAACAGCAGCACAATGTGCAAACAAGTGATGATTGAAGTGTTCCAAACGGAAGCCTACAAACAACAAATTCCAAAATGTAAATATACAAATGGCCGAACCAATTATTATAAAACGTCCTAACGTCATTTTCAATTTGGTTCTTTATTTACTAAAATATCACTTGACCTGTATATTAAAACAATCACTTATTGTGCAACTTAGTTTAGTATTCAGTTTTAAAATACAAAATTACCTGATTTCCTGTCGCTAACATATTAATATTGTACTAATCATGGTAAAATAAATAGAGAACTGTCAATGGCTCCAACACTGAATGACGCTAAAAGGTAAATTACAAAATTACATAGTGGATAATTTAAACAAACTAGGATAAGACTTAAATTTGTGATGCAGTTTTAGCCATCTATTCTGCTTAAACAGAATGTAATGCTCAACGTTTGTTAAGGGCAGCCTTAGAAGCATTTCAGAAAAAAGCTCAAATCAAGTACCAACTCACCAATGTTCGGATTCTGGATTGGAGATAAAGAATGTTGACATAAGATAGTTGTAGTCTATTGCAGTATTCGCTTGGGATCTTATATGCACTTCACTAACACTGTATGTATTTATTGCACATAAAACTACGCACAAATTAATTCTAATTTTTTGTCCTATATCTTTATCGAAACCATTTCTTCATCCGGGTCAAAATATACAACCGACTCGCGCTTGCTCGCTAATGCCGTGTTTAGTGTGAATAAGCGCGACAATAGTTTCTGTGCCAAGTTTATTTTCATGGTGTGTTTTACAGTTTCGTAGAGGACTAAACAACCGTTCTACACTGGCATTTGAAGATGGAAGAATCAGCAATATTTTAGTTAGTTTTTCTATTGTGGGGAAAATTGACATTACTGCTGCTTTTTTTAAATTGGAAACTTTTCTCCAGTATTCCTCTGGCGGCTTACAGGGATCCAAGTCGAATTCAGAATGGTCCAGCAATGAATATTTGCACAGCTATTTATCTGCTTCTTGCGCATCCACAAATTGGTTAAGAATGTAAAATCTTTGGAGAATCGGGGTTAATGATTGTCCTTGAAATGACTGAGATACTGCTGGATCAACAATAAAGATCATGCTGATAAGGGTATCAGGAAATATAAATCCGAGCCGCTTGTGTAGCTCCTATGCTAATTCTATGTAAATATGTAGGCAAGATTGAAAGAAATACTGCAAGTCTTTCTTTTATATGTTGTAGTCTCTTTTTAATCGTTCTGCACTCTCTTGCACTCGAATACCTCAGAAAATAGTTTCAGGTTCCACAAGACATATTTTGTCGCCATATTTGACGTCTCCAACATTACTTATTTTCACATAGACAACATGCAAATAGTTATTATAAATGTTTCTCGTCAACCTTTTTAACACTGGCTTTAGCGTATGAAGAAAAGGCGCTTCAGAATGAAATTTAGTAATGAAGTCTGTAAGAAGACCTAACACACAAGACATAAACTCAATGTATAGTTCAGTAAAGGGATTGTCCATAGTTACGAGCATTTCTTCCAGTGTTTTTGATGGATCGTTGAATACTGTTTCCCTTAAGTAGGATTTTATAGCTAAATGTTACTCAATAACTCGTTCAATACAGACTTTAAGTGATAACCAACGAATATTTAGAGGAGACAGAATTCTGTGCGTTTCCACGTGAAAAAACTCCTGATATCCTCTGAATTTTTGCTGCCTAGAATAACTGCGGCTAAAATGAGAGCCTAAGTTTCGGAGCAAATTCTAAACAGACCGAGGAAGCTTTTATCAGCCATTAGATGCTGCAAGAAGAATCATGTGGCAGGAGCACCTAATACATACTATGTCAGGAGTATTCTGTTTAAGAAGAGACAAAACAGAATGGTTTGTCCTGCCATAATCTGAAACCCATGCACTATTGAACTTCACTTAACTTTTTTTTTTAATGTTTCACCGCTGTCTGTATCAGCTACCTGTTCATCACCTACTTTTCACTTTTTTATAATACATTTATCCATCATGAAGGCTCCTACCTAATAATGATTTTAGTTACAACACACAACTCCAGATTTGGACGCACACAAGAACATCTAATGTAACACTGTATAAAACTGTTCGATAGTCGCTTAGTCATTTAGAGAATATATGATTTGGTAAATCCCCGAATCTACAATCCCAGGATCTACAACACCCTCCCAAACTTTCTCTTAAAAAGGTATATTTTCCCACTGCTGTAAAAAGATTTTAGAAGAAATCATCATTAAAATTACACGCAAATGTTTGAATACACGCTAAATGACAAGCCTTCCTTTGAATTACACGCCATCTGGCAACTCTGCTCGCCAGTTGACCACGTGGATGTCACACCATCTGGCAACTCTGCTCGTCAGTTGACCACATGGATGTCACACCACCGCCGCGCACCCCCACTACCACAAGCGGGCAACACAAGAACTCAACACACTGACAGCCAAACGACGGCGCGAAGCAAGTACTGCCAACATAAACAATACACACACACACAACCTACATCACACGCCGCACTGAGTATGCAACTGTTCCCCGCACAGCCAACATTGTGATGTCCAGACGTCATAGCTAGAGCAGAGCGTACACAAATAAATGTTTTGTCAAAAAAGGTAATTTTTTTTCCCCTTGTGGCGATGCTTAAAATATTTTGGCAACAAATGGTATTAATTTTTGGACGCGGAAAAAAAAACGGCAATGCGCGAACAAAAATTATTCTGCCGGGAAACGAATTTTTATTAATTATATTACATTTATTCAATCTCTACACTACTAAAATCCTTTATGGGATGGTTTGTAATGGACAAGTTTAAGGGATTCAATTACCCCTCCTCATCCCGCCACCTGCCCAAAAAATGAATATACTTTTTATATTCACAACCCCCTTGTTGGCCATTGTAAGTTTGGCACACCATTGTGTTTTACTTTTTGAAAATCAGAACTATTCTGTTGAACTGAGGTAAAAATTAAAATTCTAGGTGACCTAAGTTATCATTCTTTAATTCGTGTATATTTTAAATAAAGTTTTCCTCCACACAATTTCTGCAAAAAAAAATCTCGAAACCTTTTGTTTGTCTAAAACACGTTCGATTCGTGGCTAATAAGGACGCATATGTGCGCGGAGGGTGACTTTAGGTTTCCGGTTACTGGTAATGTGTCGGCGTAAAAGTTAAGTTAAATTACATTTGATTTTCGAAGGTTATTCAAAAAGTCACTTTATTTAAATCAAACCCATGAAGTAAACGAAATTAATTAATTAGGAAACAAATTTTCTGTCTTACATAGGTCACTTGAAACTCTAACCTCCTCTTTGTTGTAATAAAGCTGGACTTAGCAATTTCAAATTTTGAACTAATACAGGACAGCCGATATTTGAAATTTCTTCCGATACCTTTATTATTGGTGCATCCATGTTAATGCATACACATCAAAATTGTTTATTTGGATTAAGGCCGAATTATCATATCATACAAGATTAAACTAAGCCATAAACCTTTTTGCCATCATTGTTAGTAAAAACTCCACTGTTAACAAAACGAGAACCAAAAAACAATGTTCTGTATATCACTGCACAGTATAAAATTAGCTTTAATTAAAAAAAAAAAGAAAGAACTCTGTATACACCCATAGTAATTTTTTTTTTCTTGAAACACATTTTCTTGCATGTAGTAAATATTAACAGTTTGATATTTTACAAAAGTTCGTAAATAAATTATCATAGCTTTTATATATTTAGTCCATCTAACTTCACACGGAAGAATCGTATAAACCATTTCAAACCTTCGACCAAAAGGAGATAACTCTGATTATAGCAATATACACATATTTTTGCTCTGTAATAGTTACACGTGCATGATACAGAATTAAACCTTAATATATTGCAAATAGAAGATTTATTTCGAATAATAAAGGTAAATACATTTTGTTATTTTATACTAATACTAACACAAACAAACAAAGGAGTAACAAAACAACCCTCGGACATAAAGATATAAAGTTAACATAAAAATTTTCGCAGCGGAAAGCACAACTTCGTGTACTCACGAAACTCGAAAGTAGTCTACGAAGTAGAAATAATTAGTCACCAGCCAAGGGTCAAACTCTCTTCTCTCCGGTACTAACAAAGGAGAACATTTGTTACATATTCTGTGCAGAATCCAATTATTTTATTCCGCTTCCTGCATCAAACTGCAAATATAAAATTCTCATTATAAAGGGAAAACAATTTTAAATTACATGACCAGCTAGCAATTATTTCAGTTTTTGCTGGAACAGACAAAAGCCACATGCAAATGCAATAAATAATAAACTTAACGTCATGGAGCAGCTGCTGATGAGATATATTGTACTACAAAGTTTACTCAGAACTGTTGGGAAAATAATATGGCACGGAATTTTTATTTAGCAACTTGAATCTTACCATCGAAAATTAAATTTTATTTTATTTTGGTAGTCATCTTTATTTCAGTACAAAAAAAAATTCCCTCTTCTAGTCTTGCGCAATTTAAATTGTAAAAAATATTTTATATTGATTTAAACTCTCTCTCTCTCTCTCTCTCTCTCTCTATATATATATATATATATATATATATATATATATATATATATATATATATATATAAACACACACACATACGTGCGCCAAAAATGCAGACACTCAGTAATATTTTTGGTGAAATACTGTTATATACAGGATGAGTCCTTTAAAAGAGGCTCCACATCGATGCCATCCAGCAGCATGTCATCGCCCATGCCTTTCACAACTTTTGGTGTCGTCTGCACACCTGCCTCGAGGTCAGTGGTGGCCATTTACAGCACCTACTCTGGGTATTTTGATGTCACACTGGACTGTATTTCCTCATTCCTTCGCTCCATTACACACATGTTCCACGGGGCCTCTTTTAAAGGACTCTCCCTGTATAATATTATAATAAATTTATTATATATCAATAACATGGTTTCGATATGTATTTACCTCTCCTTCAAACAATTTTAGGAAAGTATCTGTCAAAAACTTAACAATTGCAACGAGCGGACACTCCCGTTCGTGCATGCACCGATATTCACGGAGCTCTCACACGTCACAGTGGAGATATGCCTAACCGCATGTCATCTGTGTGCTTACTGTTCAGGGGATTTTTATTCTCTCGTATCACAAATCACAAGTGTGCAGAGGACGGGGGTCAGCTTTCAGAGAACTGACCCCAGCACTGACGTCTCCCGTCGAACTCACTTCTTGAAACAGAATCTTGGACTAGCACGCGCTTCTTATATAACATTTCTGGAAAGGAAACACCGGCCTATGCAGACCATTAGGCTCACCCTGATCAGTGAACTAACCGTAGCCTGTTTTGTAAAAAGATAATTAGTTAATTAATTAATTAAAATAATTATGAGCTAATCACAAAGTAGCAGCCTTAATCCACACTCACCTACACTCTAAATCGGAATAAGTTATTTTTTACTGATTGTCAGTCGAAACTACTCATTTGGAATCAGCAGAAAAAAAGGACACTTAATCTCTTCAGGTAAATGAAATCCACTAATATAAACAGTATAAAATCAGTTAGGTATTTATAGTCGATTAATAAAAAGCACAAGGATTAAAAACCGTGTATTACGGTTTGAAATAAATGAAGTAGAATTATTTTGTCGCAAAAAAAATAATTACGTGTACAAAGAAATTTTGGAAATGGTTGGTATCGAACCGCCACCCCAAAACGCAACACATATTCTTTTGGCTGACGTTCTACCAACTCTGCTACTTTGTCACTTAGATAAACAGTCTCGCATTTGCGTAGTAACAGAAACATACAATGGCGCATGACTGTAAGTATCGTAATGTGAAAGTACTTCATGTTGTCGAAATATACACATATTATGCGTTCGTAGGTACATGTTTTTGTAAGACTGGAAAGTCATTCTAAGTTAATTTTAGTTCAGATTGTGTGCTTTAAAAGAGAAACATAGTGGTTTTAACGGTGTTGTCAGTGTTTTCTATATATCTGTCATTTTACAATGCAACGAGATTTTACAGAATGAAACTGTTATTTTAAAGAGACAGATTGACTAGTAATAACTGTGCTATTTAGACAGTGGAACGTTAGAAACAATGTAATATTTTATAAAATTTGTGGTTTCCTTATTATTTGATCTGTTAACTTGCAGACCATAAAACGTTTGTTGCTGTAAATCCGCCTTATGGAATCACCGCATTATCGAGTCAGTAAAATTATCACTGAGGTATCTGTCATTAAAAATAACAGTTTAAATCTGTAGTGTATCGTTGCATTGTAAAATGGCAGATACTAGTGGATATCGATAACCTCGTACATTGAAACCACTATATTTATCTTTTAAAGCACAGAATCCGAACTAAACTAAAGAAATATTGACTTTTGAACTGTGGAAAGACCTGTACTGCGCAGAAAATATATATATTTCGACAACAAGAAATACTTTTACATCACGAAACTTACAGAAATATTTGACATTACATTTTGTGGTTCAGTACGCGTAACACGAGCACACGTTTGACAATGGTAAAGTAGGGCAGTGGATACGGCTGATCATGAAAGCTTCAGCATACTTTGCTTTATGGGCGGAGGTTCGAGCCCAACCACGTCCAAGAAGTTTTTGTGTAGACAATATTTGTGTTATGCGACAAAATAAATCGTACCTAACTTACACTACATAAGAATGCTCTGTGCTTATTTATTTACCAACTATAAATAACTGATTTTTCTACTGCTTGAATTAGTAGAGTTATTTTAAATAATAAATTAGTGATATTTTTTCTACAGATTCCGAATGGAGCAGTTTCAACTGACAATCAGTAAAAAATAACTGATTCCGATTTAGAGTGCACAGTGGCAACATTTATGAATGAACGTCTTAATGGCAAACATTCCAAAAAAGTCTATTAATCATTTACAGGGGTAAGAAAGCTTTCCAATGAGAACCTTCGCAGCACCACAAACCCAAACACATTAATTAATTTTAAGTTACGGCAAAAATCTACCGACCTATGTCTATAAATTATTTTTAATTAAATTCAATGAAACTGCACTAATTATACTGTTACCGTCGTCTCCACGACCGCCGGATTCCATCGTCCCACTTTCCGCACTTCGATACTCACTAAACACTATGACCAGTTTACTTACTCTAAAATTAAGTACTTGTAAGATAAAACAACAGCTCTTGGCAGGAGCCAAAGCCCCCCCCGAACCCGAGTTGACGAATCAGCTCCCGCGACTACACGTTTCTCGCGTGCCCACCCGAACTGAAATCATGACCTGAGTCGTGAAGATACGCCGCTGAGCCGCCCGCCAGCTGAGTTCAGCGTTCAGTGATCTCGAATATGGCCGCTACCCAGGGGTGCTCCAAATCATGCTGCGTTGCTATGCCGAAACTACAAATGCGACATGAGGGAGCCATTTACTCCCCGGGAAGTCACGCTACTGTGGCCGGCAGGTATCTGGGCTCGTCTCAGTGCGGGGAAACCTTGGAGCGGGGTCGCAGGAGAAGGGGAAACACGGATGAAAGGGGAAAAGGGACACTCCTCAAGACTAAGGAGTTCACACGCCCAGATACCTGCCAGCAACTGTACCTCGGACAACTGAAATCTCAGCTAATGCCGACGAACCCTCCATGGCAACTTGTATCGCACCTACTGTTTCAATGCTGCGCAAGAAATTAATATATATAAATATATATATATATATATATATATATATATATATATATATATATCCATGGAAATTCCCAGCTAAATTACTGAACATTATTACATCCACGGTAACATCATGCTCGTAAATTCGCGTGATAAACTTGCGAACGAATTTTCTGCGAGAGAAACATGTTATTCGTACTAACGATCATACGCAACAAAATTATCTGAGATTTCCCTTCAAGTCTGCCGTTAAACTTGGAGTGTTCATGGCATGCTAAAAGTGTACAGGCCTTTTTTGAAGAAAAAAAAAAAAAACAAAAACCGAAACTAGTTCAATGCCAATATTTTCGCTTTTAGGGTCAAGTGATCGACAGAAAAGTCGCAGTTCATGTAAGTAAGTTCATGATAGACCCTTGTGGACAAACATCGATTCCAGATCAAGACTTTATAGATCCGGTTTGATGAGCCAAGACTTTATTTATTTATTTTTTACCACACGAGACGTAAAACAATTCAAGGATCCTCGATAGCTGTGATTCCTACCACGTCATGCTTGCATGGTAAGAAGACTGAAGAGCAGAGTTGTTCGATTTGCGGCTTCCCAGACTCGTCAGATTGACCCGTGTACAAAATATTTTACACACTATCTCCTTTTCCTAATTTGTAGGACTACTTTTTAAATATAACTTCATAATTTAAACATAATCTGTAACTGTCTCTGTGATAAAACTTGCAGCAAATTTATAAATTATTTAATTAATTTACATATTTACGTCAATTAACTATTTTTTTCGCGCTCAGACTCCCGCACTATACGCGGGATACGTGATATAGGTTATTCACGGTAAAGTGAGCACTTTTTAAACCCCTGATAAGTTTTTCCTTTCAGACAATATCTATCCTTCCGTCACTTTTTAATGTAAATATTACCGTGTGACTAATAAATACAGTGCATACATTTCACCAATATCAAAAGTTAACACATGCGGCTGCAATAAACATATTTGTTAGTTATTAATGCCTCTTTAGAGGGCCATAAAAAGTGCTAATTTTACCGTGAATCGCCTGCACCTGGTTATGCGCGGTCCGGCGGTAGGGGGTGACCTATCTCGACCCTCCCCTTCGCTGGGTAGATCCGGTAGCTGCCCCGTCACCCAGGGGCCGGGGGAATGATTGACAGTCGACTTGGCTGGTCTCTCAGCCCTCCTCCACCTTGCTGAAGGAGTCGACGACTTGAGACGATGAACAAGAAATTTCTAACAATTTTGTCCCTTGGCGCAACGCAGAATTTGAAGAAGTTTCTGGTACGACCCGACACCACAAATACCGCCGCGGCCGGAGCATTGGGAGTCACTGAGGTAGCCATCTGGCTGAAGTGCAGCCATCAGGAAACGTCTTCTGCAGCGAGGGACATTGACGAAGAGGATGACGGTGGATGCTACGATACGACGGTAGACGAGGTGTTTGGGGCGTGAACGGACGAAAGGGCATGATGACCGACGAGTAGACGGCCAACTGCACATGAATGCGCTCGGAGATGTCTAGAACTTTTCGGACTGGCGAAATATGAACTGAACTGTATGAACACGTAATACGGATTTTTCTGTAAATTTTGGAACTCTTAAAATAATTTGTAAAATATTTCAATAGGTTTTTATAGGCCTACATTTTTTTTTAATTTGAGCTGATTTTAGTTGTTTGCTTACATTAATTTATTTGAAGTGTTTGTAAATTGTATATATTGAATTTGTTAACTGCAAAGACCAATTGACAGCTATTTATTCTAAGATAGTAGGTCGAGAGCATTTTCTTTGTCGTTATTGTAAATAAATTAGCAATTTATAATTAACACTTTTATTCAGTTAAGACCTCTATCCCTTAAAGAACCTGAGTAAGCCCACTAACTTTGAGTAATTGTAGCAGTACAATAAGCAAGCCATGACTTTTAAATAACGACAGGTACGTGAACTTAGCTCATTTATTTGGCAGCGACCTAGACGTCCCACTCCTTTACACAACCGAACCACAAATTGTTCACTCGTTCTCTGCCGCCGTGGTGCCAACCACTGTTTATATTCAGCATGGCTGCACGCGATACAGCTCCGTTATTTTCCCCTCTCCATTACTGGCCAAGGATCTGTCGACGGCGTGTTGAAATTACTGTCTTCCAATGGTAAAAAAAAAAAAAAAAAAAAAAAAACACTAGAGTATAGTCCATTCAAGGTAACTCCTAACTTTTCTGAAGCCCTAAGTTCTACTTCCAGCATACTCCTCCGCCTCATGCAAACCGAGCTTAAACAAGTCTAAAAAATCACACCAGAGGGACAACGCACCCCATTCGTGTGCACTCAGTGTAGTAATATTTTGCATAAGGCAGATTCCCTCCCTCCACCTTGGATTTATGGAATTTTTGTCATACTCTGGAAATACGGTATTGTATCATGTTTTTTGGTACGACAAGGCACAGAGAATTGCCTAGTGCATTTCAAGACTATTTGTACTCCAAAACTCTTGTTCATATGCACTTTTGTTGTAGGACGACTTTAAATGTCATGTGCCTCAAGTGTCTGTTTAAACTCGAATCGGTAGAAAACCACTGATTCGCTAATGAAAATGGCGCTATTTAGAATCAGTGGAAAAACCACTGATTGTTTTAGTGGAAAAATTTTACTGATTGAATTTGTGACGTGAAGCAATTTCATTGATGAATAAGTAACGGCCGACTGCAGTGGCAAATGAAATATTGTTTTAATTGAATTTAGCCAAATAATTACGTGAAATAAACATATTTACAACAGTTTACTATTTATATTGCACAATCTACCGTAATTTGAAAAAGTAAAAGATTTTTCAGAGGGGTCCGGGATTAAACTCACACACCCTCTCCATTTCTCTTTTAGGCTGTTACCTTGCCATCTGGGTTACGAAGTCTAGTTGATAAACGATAGGATAATATATGTGTTATAATTATTGTTGAAATCTTGAAGATGTAAATTCTATTCCCTTACTTTTGATTTTTTGTATAATTGGTAGCGTGAGCATTGTTAAAAGGAATCGTATATATGAGTGCACTCTCTTCACCACATCATAAGCAGTTTAAACGTTCAAACAAAACTCTGCGATGATTGCAAGAAAACGAAATTAAAGACGTAACAATGGAATGAAAGGCTGAATGTTCATATTACCTCGTAAAATGGTGTTTTTGAAAGACGAAACACAATTTAGAAATAATTTCGTATTAGTTTTATTAGTTTATTCGTTGTTAGTTCCCTTGATAGACGTTGTTTAACGACCATTTATAA
The DNA here is from genome assembly GCA_029891345.1 of Dryococelus australis. NCBI lineage: Eukaryota > Metazoa > Arthropoda > Insecta > Phasmatodea > Phasmatidae > Dryococelus > Dryococelus australis. The sequence continues at coordinate 92,666,437 of CM056996.1, read as the reverse complement.
GCGTTGTTCGAGGGTCATTTTTGCACTCTCTTTAACTGATACATCAGTCAAAAAACAAACCACTGAAAAACAATGAGGGGAAAAAAAAAGTCAGATGAATCAGTGGGAAATGTCACTGAATCAATAAGTGAAGGATATCTGGCTTTTTTTTTCACTGATTCATCAGTTAAATTCACTGAAGTGACTGTTTCAATCAGTCAGATACTGTTGACTGATTGGAACAGTGGAATTCTCATTGATTGAAATTTAGCGTGTGGACGTTCAATATCGGAGTACTTTATTACGATTGGCCCAGTCAAATAAGAACATGTCTCCTCACGTAGACACATGGCCAATAACCAAAGGAATTTGTGGTTGTGGGCGTAGAATATTGAAGTCTAGCATTATCATAAACATTTTCGCGAAAAACACCTGACCCTACTTAATAGGCATTACCAACACGCTTATTTTCTCTTTGGTTTTATTCATATAAATTATAAATGAAATATTGTAATTTATAGGCAGAATATATGTTAAAGTTCAATGTAAATAAAAATGAGGTACTTTTATGCTAAGAGAAGTATAAAACGCTTTTGATATTGGCATTTTTAGGAAACAATCAAACTCACGTCTTATTAGGGTGATTTTTCAATGGTTTGATTCGGAAAGTGTGAAGAAACCGCCAATAGACTATATACGTCTTGAAGTCTAGCTTGCCACCGGAAGAATATGCGAAATTCACCTACGTATACAAAAGATAATAAGTGAATATATGGCCCATCAATCACTGTAATCATTTGCAAGCGGTCCAATTAGGGAACTTATTGAATTACCCAGCCGTAGAGAGAATATGCAATGGAGGGCCGAGTGCGCATCAAAACTGCGCAGTAGCCATATCGTGTCCCAACAATTCAACTGCTTATCTCCCTACAGAACTCTAAAAAAAAAAAGTGACTTCGAGTAAGACTACCACATATTGTTTACTAAAATAAGTTCTTAAATATGCTAATAGTACTCTACTATTAAGTAAATTGCAACTCAAATGCTTATTGAACCAAGTTACTAAAAAATATCAACCCTTCCTTCCCGTAAAACGTTGGTTTTGAGGTTAAAACCGAATTTAAACAAACGGCATTACGGCACCACTCCGTATTCACTTCAATCACCCTCATCGGCTCTCAAGACCTCGCCCTCGTTAAGAGCCGCCCAACTCTCTTCACTCACGACTGTCGCGACGTCATGCTAAACGGAGGAGGTGGTTTCAACCCTGTTTATTCCCATTCGTCGCCTAACTGCATTCACAACAGTCAAAATAGTACCGCATTATGAAGCGAGGGAGCGATACGGGCGACACTAACACGCACTCCTAGTGCCTCATCGCTCCTACGCGCAAGGCGTGCAGTGTTTCCGTCGTGGTTCTGTACTGTCCAAATTAGATCTGTAACAGTGGGATTTTATTGCACAGATTAAACTACGTCGGCATATTTGTACTTTTCCCTTGCTGCTTAAGGAAACTGCATAGGCAAGCTTTAAAAATTCGATATTTGACCATTTTCACGGATTTTTTTCTCCATGGATATACTTAATATGTTAAAAATAAGAACATAGAAGCATAGATAATTGTTTTTCTTTTTTTTAATCTTTTCTAGCAAAAAAGTTGTATTTACAGAACATATATTTACCGAGATACGCGAATACGCGCAAACAACGATTCACACCAAAAACATATTTCAAGGCACACTCGTCTTAAAATAACATATGGGTGCCATAGACGGCGTACATTTCACGCGCTTAACGCTCCACCCCTTCTCATTCCTTTTTAAAATCGCCTTAACCTTCAGGGCAGGTACAGGAAGTAGCGGCCATAAAAGCTGTCACGTTCTTCTTCCGTGAGAGACGGGGAGGATAAAAAAACAAAACTAGTATAAAAGAGAGTGGGACGAATAGAAAGTTCAGGCGCGCGATTACGCGACGAATGAGCAGCAGAAGGTGACCGGCACCGGAAGTCTGCGCATTCGAGGCCCCGCCTTTTTTTCATTAGCCGTATTTAGAAGGCTTGAAAAAAAAGGGGGGGGAGGGCTGTGTGGTGGGGCTACTAAAGCTTGTTGAGAAGAGGGGGAGGAATGGGTATTACGAAGAAGGAGGCCCGACTACTTGAACAGTGTTTTGCATGTGTCCTCCTGCGAGCGTGAAAAGAAATCAAAAACCAGCTCCGCCTTGTTAGCAAGAGGGCAGGAAGGTGTAAGACTGGTGTGGGAAGTGTAAAGACGATCGTGGGGAGGGGTGGAGAAAAGGGCCTCGGGTGTGTTCCGAAAACTGACTTCCTCCGCTGCGCCGAGGCCACTCCTACATCCGCCATGTTGCCGACAACATGCAACTCTGAGATCCAGCATGCTCGCGTGCAGTGGTACCAAACAACTAAAGATGCCTTATACCGATAAAACTGTTTGAATTATTTTTTTCTTAAACGTTCTTTTTTACTGCGTCCTACTTAATACTTAAAGAAACTACACGCTGATTAAAGATGAACTATGAATTAGTTTTTAATCTCTTAACGTTTGGCATGTTTGCCAGTTTGTAATATAAAGTAGGTAAATAGCTTCACATAAATTTAATTTACCACATCATAGTAAAAATTTGATTTGGAAAAACAGTTAACGTTTACTTTCCTATGGCGACATTCCAATCTTCAATGGAAATTTTATTGTGTTCACTTTATGATAAATTCCTATTAAAAAAATTTTATGTTGTACTCCAAAATATGCTCGAAAACAGTATATTTTTGTAACATTACACACATAGGACGTATTTTAATGACTAAAAATTAACCACTTTTTATGCTTACCATTATTCACCAAAATTATTGAAAATTTTTTCGTCTACCATTAAAAATTTGAAGAAAGTAATAAACAGAAGTAAGTTAGTGACACATTACTATTGGACACAACGCCATTGCATAGCTATATTACCATAGAGATCCCAGACGATTTTTTCTATGCAATGGTGTGCCTATATCCACAATAATAATTTTCCATTTTATTACTAGTCTCATTGAAACAATCGTTAAAAGAAAACAAGACTCACGTGGCAAAATATATTGCAGTCATTTCTTAAACGGTACAAAAATTGAAGTATTACAAAATATTATTATTTTTCTACATAAAGAGTTTTGCTGTGTTTTTAGTGATGAGAAATGAGATTTATTATTTAAATTTGAAATTGTTCTTTAAATTTAATTACGTACAAACCTCAATTTTTATGTATCTTGAAACATACACGGTCGAATTACATTATTATGACCACCTGCAAGAAGGGCCATCTGCAACGTGTAACCTATGACGTATGTCACGTGACGTGGGCTGGTGAAGCGAGTTTATAATGCGACCAACTGGCTGGCTGTACACAGTGCGCTTCCTACTGTCACGGCCAAAAGAAGCGATTTAACCGAGTTGCAAAAAGTAATGTTCATCAGCTTTCGGGTCATGGCGGGCTGCAATTCGGAAACAGCGACGTTTGTGAACAGTTCACGTGCCTCTGTGGAAACTGTGTATCTCGAGTGGACGAATGACACCATTGGGAATAAACCGTCATGAAAACTGCGGAGCTCCACGCGCCCTTGATGTCCGAGGTACATGTCCACTACGACGGTGCATGAAGGCCAACCGACAGGATATAGTGGAACAGCTCACCGTTCAAATGAACCAGGGGGCATCCAGATACATGTCTACCGCAACAGTCCAGCGAACCCTTCTGCGAATGTGGCTTCGGAGTAGACGGAGGGTGACTGCACCCATGCTAACACAGGTGCACCGACGAAAACGACTGGAATTTACTTGGCAGTATTGCGACTGGATCGCTGCTGATTAGCGACGGTTAGCCTTCTACGACGAGTCACGTTTCCAGCTGCATGGAACGGATGGACGTCAGCGTGTCCGGCGAGAAACATCGGAGAACCGACACCCTGCATCCAGTGCTGGACCACTGTTATGGTCTGGGGAATGTTCTCGTGATATTCTCCAGGTCCCATCATCCGTGTGGATGATGGATCGATTTGGATATGAATCCATCCTCAGCGATCACGTCCACCCGTACATGATTATTGTCTTTCCTCGGGAGGATGGGATCTTCCAGCACGATAATGCGCCCTGCCTCACGGCTAGAAGTGTCCGCACGTGGCTGGAAGAGACTTCAAAGTTCCCCCCTGGCCTCCAAACAGTCACAATCTCAATCCAGTTGAACATCTGCGGTACTACTTCGATCATCGTGTTCACCGTCTGTCTCCTTCACCACGCACCCTTCAACAGTTGTGGGATGCACTGCAGAGAGCATGGCTCCAGATGCCCGTGGAGAACTATCAGCACCTGACTGAGTCCCTGCCGGCTCGTCTAGATGTTGTCCGTGCTGCGAAGTGCGGTTACTCTGGATACTTGCAGGTGGTCATAATAAAGTGATTCGCATGTGTATTTTGTCTGTTCATTTTCCTAACAGGTAGAGCCCCGAGTATTTCGCGGATTTAGTTGGCAGCAAGCTAGGCTGGACAGCCCTCCAGCCCTCTATACACTCGAGACATTATCGTTTGCTTATTGGTTGCTGTGATCAAGTGAGCCCTCTGTACAGGACTGTTAAATACTCACTCACACATCTGCTTCCTGCTTATTACTGGCTCGCAGTAAAACGGGGCGTGTCTAAATAACTGTCGTCCAATCACAACAGTAGGAGGAAACAAGTGTTTGGAGTCTACCTCGCCTCCGAATCAATCCGCAAAATATTCGTGGCTCTACTAATAGGCCTGTATTTTTTTCATGTGAATTAAATTTACTGATGTTCATGACGGTGCATGCTTGCGCATATATCATGAACATCCCAGAAAAGTGAAAACCATTTTATTCATATGGCGATGGTAGCTTCCCGACATCTGAATATTATTTTTTGCGTCTGTTCCCACAATTTTAATTGTAACGCATCTAAATGTTGGACCTAATTAGTTATATACTTTAATAGCGGCATACAGCCAAATAAATACTAATAACATATAGAATTAAAAATACTTTTAAGGTATAAACGCCCAAGAGACATGAAAGTATTTCTGTTACGAAACTGTTGACACATGAAATTGTATGTTACCCGTCACTTTTTAATGAAGTGTTTGCACAATTGAAATCTTAAGCGGTAGTATTTGAGAGTGAACCTTACAAAAAGTTAGTATACATAACAGCGATTTATTTATATTTTCCTGCTGGCAAAAATTATTGCGAAAATAAAAGTGCAACTAAATAAACGTGTTTTTCCGTATTGGTTAAAACAACGCACCATAAAGATGCATTTTTATTCAATAATTAATTTTGGTTAGGTTACTACTCATTGCCAAACCCTATTGCTTACTGGTTAAGTTTTCATTTGTGTGAACCCTTTAATAGCTAGTATCAGCCAATAGCAAATTGTCGCCTTGTTACGTCGCGCAGCTTGCTCTTTTATAACTTCCAAGGCTACTCAGTCATTTTTGTCTTCGGACGATTTACAATCAATTACAAGTCGTGGCCAACTTGTACATAGTCACTTTATTTGAGTGAAGATCTAATACATGAAATCGTTTATCATTCTATTACAAGTTTTACGCTAGTAAATGCAAGAGGTGACGTTAAAGTATGTAATTGTATTCAGAAGTATAGTACGAACAACTGTTAAAATATTTTGTCCGTGGACCAGACAGAAAAGTTTGGCCAGCTCTCGGGCTGGCCGCATGTGGCCAGCGGGTATTTAATATTGTTATCAGTTTCGTGGAAGAGATGCATTTATGTAACAATGTTCTCTACAGTCTTACTGTCAGTGATACCTACTTTTCGAAAGACTCGTATGAGGAAGCTATAGCATCTCTTGTAAATGAAATTGACTGTCGAGACCTCGATGTTAAAAGAAGGCCCATATTTCCTCACTCAAAATTAAAGCAAAACTACTGTAAAATTAGTTATCTTACGGCAAATAAAAGTAAATGGAAGCTACTAGTTAAATAATTTCTGTGGGACAATTAATAATTATAAAGTAAACAATTTAAATTCGAATAAACCCTCCGCATTTGTTAAGGTGAACCCTTAAAAAAAACAGCAATAATAAAAATTCAATTATTATAAATAATAAAGATTTTGCGAACGGGCAGAAAATATCCGGGAAATTGAAGGCGAATAATTTATGGAACGTTGAAGACATCATAATATGGTTTGGGAAGAATATTACTGCGCTCATGAGGCCATGCCATTGTAAAGCGATACGTTTTCGAAACGAGGAACTGTTTATGTCATTACTTAACAGTGATATAATAATATACAGAAATACAGTATTATAATATTGAATTATTACAGTTATAGTATTTACTATTATTCATATTATTATTGTCTATAAAATTTAAGTAGATGTGCGATTGTGTGCTGTTTTTATAGTTATTTTAAAAAGGTTTATATTCACCTGGTGGCATGAATGCGTCTAGAATGCGTTTTCCATGTTCTTCAAGCACGTTATTTAAAACAATAGCTGTTAGTAAAACGTCGTAGACTGCCACAAATTCAACTAATTTTATTTCGTAATGTAGGTCTAAGATTCCTATTTATACAATGGAATACTTAGTTTAATCATATGGAAATGAATTATATTTATACAGTATACGATTTTGTAATAATAAATGTTTGGTCCAATTATTACGTGTTATTGTTATATCTTCTTTAAAGTTACAAATATAACGATTTTACTGATTGTCTAAAAATATCAACCTTGGGAACAATGACTTTGGCAAAAGTCTCAAAAATAGTAAAATTTGAAAGCAAAAGGGGAAACGTAAATTGTGGTGAAATTATTATAATCCTACTTAGTATAAAAATGCTATAAAACGATCTCAAGGAGTTCTTGTTGTATAAGAAATAGGGTTTCAACTGATTTTTTAATTGTATCAATAATTTCTATACTAGCGAATACTCCTGCTCCTGTGGTATAATACCGGAGGCGGCTGATTTGGAAAGAAATGCTCGACACTTTATTCACAGTCAAGTATTTGAGCATTTGCCTGTAAAATGCAGGGCAGTAAATAAACGAAACTCATTGTAATAAAGAAAATATTTTTCTTTGTGAAAACATAAAATATTAGTTTACTGACTGTCGTACTGTCTGTATTAGTAAATTAACAGTTGATTTTAAGAATATCACATTACACGTAGACTGTCAGTGTTATTTTCTATTTTGTCAATGTACGTCCCAAAAGTTCAGAAGCACATTTTAAGAATATCACATTACATGTAGACTGTCAGTGTTATTTTCTATTTTGTCAATGTACGTCCCAAAAGTTCAGAAGCACAATTTCATACATGCAAAGAAGTAGTAGTTTTTCCTTTATGAAAGTGGAATTCGGTTTTGTAAAAATAAAGAAGTATTCTTATACATTTAGTTGACTTTGACTATAACAGAGAACTTCAAGTAATCATTCTGGAAGGAATTTATTATTTCCGATACTCCCTTACTTGGTCTCTGTATAATGTCCTTATACTGGATTTGTAGGATGGCAGCAAAAAATTTCCTCTTACTGAACCTTAGATTAGCAACGAAATCAGAAACTTTATAAGTCAATTTATTCTACATTTTCTTTTTTTTATACACGATTGTTGTAGATTCGTTTAAGATAATAAAAAAATGGGGTGGACTGTGTCGCCTACTGTAGGTATTCTTACGTCGCAGTGTCTATGGGTGATGAGAGGAAAATAAATGATAGACTGTGTGGGTTTGTTTTGCATTTAATTGTCTGAGTTGTTGCAGTCAATCTTGGTGCTTTTTGCTTTTGCGCTGATTGTGTCGTCGTTGTTTAGTCTTTGTCTCGTCACGTGATGTGGCATGTGCTGATGACTCATTTTCCACGTACGCATTTCGCTGCTGCGTAAAGTTGTCAACTTCTTCATATAACTGCGGAATGGATTGAGGCAATTGAGTCATCCTTTAAGTATTGGATCTGTATTGTCGAGCACTATTCATGTTTAATATCGTAAGTGTCCTTTTCCCCCAACTCGCAATTTTTAACTATTTTGGCCTCAGAACGTCAGAACGATAAGTTTGTGTGTGAAGCATGAAGACAAAGGACCTACCTATATTATCGTGCATTTATATTTAACGTACTGCTCATTCTCAACGAGTAATTGCCACGGACCCGAGAGCAAATTTTCGTGACGCTCACTTTCTGAAAATGAGGGGCTGAGTTGTAAGATGTTGACACGTAAAAAATGCAAAGCAGCATTCCTTTCTCACATTTGATCTGCTGCAAACCGTTTACTTACATAATCTCTACGATTACAGATATTTTATTTTGCAGTGCAGTTGTTAATAGTGTTGTTATGATTAACTACTAAACCAAAGCTAACCTAACTGGGTTGGAGTCAGAAGCAGATCACCTCACGGAGGGTGAGTGGACACTGGGAGCCAAAAGCTTGCATTCACTACTTCCATCATATTAAACCAAACAAAAAATAACGTTGGTATTTTGGGGAATAACATTTTTCAACCCCAGAAAGTTTAAATTGTACAATGAATCACAGGGCTGTAGCGTAAACAAGATGCAACGTGTGCAAGCCTGACTCCAGCTGAGTTCATCGACGATGTGGCCAATTGGAGCAGGCAGCACTTCTCACATTTCTTGAATTAAACCTTTGAAAAATCACCCCAGTCATAAAAAGTTTGCTTGTTTTCTAAATATGTCACGTATCACAAACTTTATATAATTGTGTTAAAATAAAAGATGGTCTACCTTATTTTTGGTTACAGTAAACATTTACATTTTTCCTATAATTTATGATTATTAATTTATAATCAATGTAAGTGAAAACAGAGCGAGAAAAAGATTGATGGCAATACCTACAGTAGAAGGTTGTTCACGATAAAGTGAGCACTTAGAAATGGACCTTAGAAAAATATCACTGCCGCTGCATGCATATATTTGAATGGGCGCATTGAGTGACATTCGCCCAGTAATATTGGTGACGATGGATGGGAAGTAGTTCCATATCTTAACGTCAATAAAAAGTCTTAGGTATACATCAGCGATAACTTAAAATGATTTCTTTCGTTTTCTGTTTTTTCTAATGCATCGAAATGTACAAATGAGCAGATTTATAAAGTATTTATTTTGTTAATAATATAACAGTTTCATTTGACCGACGCATGAATAAAGTGATGAGGCTTATGCAATGCTAATTTAAAAAATGGTGGAAGAATACACAAAATGTATACAAGCAGATCTTAGGCAGGGCTTTCAGAATTGCCCATTTAACCATGAACAGCCACTAACAAATAGTTCTTATGCAACTGAGTGCGCATGAATGTGGTTCGTTGTCTCTTTGGTGTAATTTTCTAGACTAGTTAAGATTTGTTTGCATGAGGCGGAGAAATATAATGGAAGTAGAACTTATAGCAGGACTTCAAAAAAGTTATAAGTAACCGTGAATGGACTATACATAGTGGAACTGCAGCTTTCACATTCCTGTGTCACGACACTACGTAGTGATAACATCAGACTGGAGCAGTGATGCGGGGTGAAAAGAGGGTGTCAATGCGGTAGAAGTATGTTACAGGCGCTGTCATTACGTCTTACCCCTCCGGGCTTGTTTCCAAAATGTCAGTGGATATGCAATATATTTAAAAAAAAACCACCGACAGTAAGCATTATGTAATGAAGGACAAGGAACTGAATATTTTTTGACGAGAGGGAGTCAACGCGGGGGAATGCTTGGCTTGTCCGCAACGGGGCGACAAAGTCGGGTACGCCTCAACTATTTTGTATGGCGTAGGTTGAATAACAGGATGTACAAGACTCCAGTAACAATTGAGGAAGATCTCACTGCACGAATCCACGCAGCAGCTGAAATACTTAAACACACAACCAGGCGCCTTGGACAGTGCATCGATCTCTGCACCGCCGGTGTGAATGAACTTGAAGGTCGACAATTCCAACCTTTTTTGCTATCCATAATATCATGCTCCTTTCGGGTTGATGAAGGTGTCTTGCTGATTAAATTTGTGGCTAACCGCATACGCCCAACCTGAAACAAAAAGAAAAAAAATACATTTCCTGCTTTCTGTACAGCAAAGAAAACTATTTCTTGCGGCAGTTTTGTTTAAACTAACAAAATATTGCTTTAATCGAAAGGAAAGATTAAAGAGAATAAGGATTTTTTGTTTGTTTTATGGCAGTATTAATTTTATTTACAGCAAAGAAATCAACTTACTTAAGCTTTGCTTGGTTTGCAGTAAATAAATGTTGCTTTACGCCTAAGGAAGGCATTAAGTTATATTAAAACATTTCTTTCGTTCGTTATAAGTTTAAGTACCTAACGAAACTTTCTAAATGCTATTTTACCAAATAGCAGATTCCTTAGATCATCAAAATATCTGTTTAAGCTTCAAAACATAGTAATTTATTTTATTACAAACGATACTGTTGAACTACTGTAACCAAAATGCAAGGTTATCATTGTCATTTATAAAGCGATCAAAAATATAGTTTGTGACAAACCTACTTTGCAGTGGTTCATATTTAACAGTAATTTCTCTGGCAACAAAATATGTGTTTTAACAAAGGAGGAGTTTGTAAGAGTGTATAGTTAGACGCCAAATAGCGGACAAACGATGCATTCCTGGACATGGGTTCCCTCCGATAAAATGTTAACTTCGCTGTCGTATGTCACATACTGTACGCTATCGGTGTTTTTGAAATATGCTGTTTATTAGATGAACTCACTCGTGCTGCTTCTTCTGGAAATCAGCTCGCATGAGTTCAAACACGATGTATCGCCATAAAGCGTTTTTCTTTTAAAGTAATTCAACACACTCGTTGATGTGAAAAATATTATGGTCTACACCAAACATACTGAACTTGAATGGTTGTATCAAGCACTCACTAAATATATTAAACCGTCGAACTAGCTATGAAAAAAGTACATATGTATTAATTTTAGTGTCTTTACCGGCGCACTCACCACGTAACTTTAAGTATATTCGAATTACCGTCTGTCTTACAAAATCAGAATGATAACGATAGAATGGGAATTCGCCCAGGTAAGATCACAACGTTCCAAATTAGTGAGATTTGCTATGAAACTTGTGGTTGGACACCCACTAAGTATTTCGTTAAACTGTGATTATCCAGTTAATACCGATATTTTCCAGGAATATGACTGCCCTGATATACCCATTGAAGAAGAAACTGGTATTACATACGTAATTCAAGAGGATAACAACCCAGAATTAAACTTTAATCTGAATACTTTTTTTAATTGTGTAAAAGATGTCGCTGATGATTAGCAAATAATCTCGCCTTACCGTAGATCGTTTTAGAAAGCTACTGAATCATCACCGGTGTCTTCATTCCCTATTTGGTTCTTGCAAAACTGAAATAAGTGGCCTCCTGGAGTTTTAATACTCATGAGTTCACCTCATACGATCACTTGCAAAGGCGAACCTTCAGCAGAAATTTTTTGTTGGGCCATCTTTGCTCCAAATTTTGCTCCAAAGTTTGCTCCAAACATTGAAAAAGTAACGTTGGTTAAATAAAAAAAACGACACTTGGGCCAATGTCGGCCCTACCGCGTTTTATTAGCTGGGCATCAACCGATGTTCAGTCATACATAGATTTACTGACATTTTACAACATTGGTAGTATGTTGGCAAGATATGCTACATATATTTCCACCAACAAACAACGCTTTGACAACATTGGTAAGTGAAGTTTCTTATCTGTTTCACACAATATATACTTAAATGACATTTAATGGTACTGATTAAAGTTTCACTTCGATATTCAGTCTTAATTACACTTATTCTAAGCACATTTTTAAGGTACAATAATATATTTTTTTTCATTTTCACATTTAATTTACTTAATAGATCCTTTTACCCAACACCTGGGGTAAAATTATCCTTTTATATCTTTTCACTATTTAATTTATAACGCCTTGGAAAAAATGCGATAAATCTGAAAAACATACACGTGATAATGGAAAGACGGTATTATACTGTAAACACTTGCAACTACAAAGAGATCAACGTCTCACGTAAGTCCGTATGATGTTAGAATGTTTCATTTAACTAATATTAATGTATTAGGTTGTACACATTTCAAAACACACTTGCGTGCATAAATTTAGTCTACTGCAAGCTAACAAATTCTACCGAGGTAAGGAACAACAAACTGTATCAATTTATACAATAGCATATCCGAAGACATTTGAAGAACGTAAGTAGATAACGGGTTAAGCGACGAAAGAATTGGTTAGAGATAGACAACAAAGTATTGAAAATACTTACCTAAACCAGTGTAAAAGATAATGAAAAACTACGGAAGTACAAAATTCCTGTAGGCTTTTGTCATTTATGTATTTTTGCTGAAACTAAGTAAGCTTAAAAACTAACCGGCACAGAATTTAACATATAATGTCTTTTTAAAATTCATTTCACAATGTTCTCATAAAAACACTTAACTTCCTCTTCCAAATACGGAATCATTTTAGCTATGTCCTGTCTCTTTTCTTCCGAAATATTTGTTTCTCTCTAAAGTAGTTCCAGCTGCACCTGTTGAAGATCAGAAGGCTGAAATTTTCTCTTTAAGCTGTTAGTTTCCTTGAACTCTTCAATTTCGTTCATAGTTGACCGAACTTGCAGTACCTCTGGTCGTTGAGCTGCCAGTCTGATCCAACGTGCTGTCGAAATCTGCACATTGGTAGTGAGGCATTTATCAGCAGCAGACTTGTGGTCAAGAAAATATTTTTCTTGCATAACTGTCACTATGAATGATGTATGCGTGACTTCAACGAAAAGGCGAACTAGATGTGTTGGGACTTCACACACAGTTCGTCTCTTCTGCTTCTCAATATGTGCAAAATCATGATCGTAGGACGTACAAGGATGTCCTTTAACCAAAAACATATGTTCTAGTTCAGTAAAGTAGCCTTTTACTATTTGGTAAACCTATATAAAAATCATGGTATTATTTTATTTTGCCCACAGCAGTTATCACTCCACATTACTAGTTTCTTGTTACAAGTAAGTCTCGATGTGAAGGCTTTGTGCACACAGGAAGCCATCACAGGCTTATAATAATTACATTTTCGTCCTCAGAATTGTAATTGAGAAGTAGCGCCTTAGTTGAATTTTAAGATTTCGTGATTGTTTCGAATCTCAGATTTGGTTACTTACTTATTTATTATATTGCAAGACGATTTCCGCAAATAATATAATTTCTCAAACAAGTCCTTCAGATTACAGAAATATTTGATGTCACTGCATAAACTGCGGGGTGTCGATACAAAAGTAAAATCTCCATAATAACGAAAATTACAAAGTTTTATCTGAAAGACGCATGAAATAACGTGAACAGGTTTGCGGTGAATTTTTTTGTACACTGTAGAATTATATACTACGAGAAAATGAAAAACTTTGGCAATTAAAAAAAATTGTGTTTAATTAATATATGTGGATACCCATAATTTCAGTCTTTGCACTTGCTCCGGGCGGGCCTTAATAAAAAAAAAATTCGAACATCTCTTTTCCTCCCCTCTCCTCTCTCCTACCCACTCTCAATGCGTGTGCCACGTAACTATGTCGAGTGCGTGTTGCAACACGCACAGTAATTGGAGAGGAAGTGTGTGTGGGAGACTCGCTGCCAGGTGGCTCTTAATTGGCCCAGATGGGCGCTAACGGATGCGATGGCCGCTCGTTTTAATGTCCTGGTTCCGGCGGGAGTCCCCAATTTTTCATAAAAAAATTAGTTATTCAATCCCTTTCTTTTTTCTTGTAATAAACCCCACCCACGCGAGCCTCAAGTAAATGGGACTGAAATCTCGCCGAAACTGAATTACACACCAACGCGTTTCCGTTTTTAAGTGAAAGTGGGAGGATATATTTGTGCTTTAGTTTTTTGCACCATAAAACTTTCAAAAAAAATATTTCAACGTAACTTAAGTTTTAGGTATGTTTCATAGAATGCTATAAAATTATTAGTACGTGTTAAAAAACTTGTTACACATCTTTAACAAATTATTTGCCTTAGATTTTTTGTTTGGTTGTACGAAACATAACAGAGAAACAAGTACCAGGAAGATTTTTTCTCCAATGATGAATTAAATGTACGTGTTAAAAACATTTTCGCACATATTAAACAAACGATATCCCTTAAATTTCCATTATTTTAAATATATTTTCTCTGGTTGTACCGAACATACCAGAGAAAGAAGCATCAGGAAGAATTAGATTTCATCAGTTAGCAGTTGGAAATTTTTTCGCGTAAGGATCTCCATACTATTAATCAAGAACGAAAGTTTGCTGCGTCTAACATTTTACGCCCAAACGATGAAAGGGAAAAGGGAGGTGGGGTACGGGCCTAGAGGGGATCGATAGTACCCCATGGGGAAGGGGGCGAGTTATGGTTACGGACCCCCCTTCCCTGCTCCTCTGTGGGAGAGGGGTTTTTATGCCCCAAGCTTAAGGTTCGTGTATAGTAGGGTTCGGATATACGGTAATTATTGTATACAAGTTCATATAACCATTTGCCATGTCTACCCTCATGTCTTAAGTCTTAAGTTTCAAGTCTTAATATTTCCATTGAAACTGCAGTACGGGATGTGCGAGCGTGCTAGAGTTCCCAGACGACATTGTACCACGTATACTAATTCGTACAATTACCTGCTTCAACGACGGTGGCTTAGCCCGCAGATTCCGCGGGTCGGTCCCCTGGTGTAACTAAATCGGAGACATTAAAACAGAGAGTGCATCTTGTTTATTAATTGGAAATTGGTAAGTTGTAATTTTAAAAAATAGTATATTTTGTCGCTGAAAGAGGGCGGCAGTTAAATACTATTGAGACGCGAGAAGTAGAAAAGGAATCAAAGTATTAAAACCCATCATTTTGATGAACGGTTTCGAACTGTTTGTGGGGTAATCTCATTTTAGTTCAAAAGCATTCTCTAAAGTGGCTACTAAATGTCTAGTACAGTTCTAACTGCTGCTCACCCGGCATTCGGGAATAACATGTCGTACAGGACTTAAAAACCAAATTTCCCGTAATCAAAAAATCAGCACACCTGAAATTTATTCAAAACTTGCAGTATCTCGTTGTTAGAAGGACCTCACCCTTCAAGTTTGGGAAAATATTAATCGTTATTAAAACAATGAGATGTTCTTTAGACGTTAATACTACGGTCATGTCAGCCACCAGAAGAAAACGCATGTCAGAAGACAGTTCTCATTTTATAGAAGATTACCAGGCGATCTTCATTTGTTTGTCCTGCATGTGTGTGTATATGTGGGTTCCATGACAATTAGAATTTCATTAAATTTTGTAATTTTATAGAAGAGTCCGAGATATTTTATTATGGTTTTGAACATACTGAACAGATTTTCACGAAATTTCTGTAAGATCAAGTAATTTACGTAAGACATTATTTATAGACAAATCGTGTACATAAAAAGTAACCTAACACAAAATCGGGAGAACTTTATACTACTTACAGCGATTGACTCTAATAAACATTAACAAATGTTAATTTTAGCTGGGGATGTAAAATTTGTGTAATTGCATTCAAATTTCCGTGAATACGCAAAAATATGTGTCATCAACCTGTCACGTTTATACATTTAGTCTACAAGTGTAACACATCTATAGATACACAAATGGGATGAAATTTTTAATTCGATACGTTTTTGTCAACATCTTAGAAGTACAGACTAGAATTATGCTAACGGCATGTTAAGGAATATTTTAAAAAATTCGACTTAACCCGACAGGAGCGCATATTGGAAAACCAATGATTCGCAGTCAAATCCAACTACTCGAGTCAGTGAAAATGGCTCAACGTAGAATCGGCGGAAAACCACTGGCTGTCTCATAAAACAATTTCACTGATTGAGTAAGTGACAGCCAACTAATGCGGCAAATTAAATATAGTTTTTATTGAATTTAGTCAAATAATTACTAGAAACAAATATATTTTCGAAAGTTACTGTTTATATTGTGCAACATTACGTAATTTTAAAAAAGTAAAAAAAAAAGTTATAACTGGGCTTAGGAAATTAACCGACAGTATTCCCGCACTAGTAACACTACCTTACCAATGGAACTATCAAGCCAAAACTAACTGCGAAGGGGAAAATAGAGGTTTAAAAATGCTATCCAAAATATGCAGCTTTAAATTACATGCCCCTTCGTATCGTTTTTAGTTCAAGTGATAATATTAAGAGTATTAATTCAAAAAATACGCACGAATGCACTCACTTCACCACATTTAATGCAGCATAAACCTTCAAACCGAGTGCTATGGCGATTAAGTGAAAATGAAATGAAAAACAATAATTAAGTGAAAGACAAAAATGAAATGAAAGACAAACCTGAAATGAAAGACTGAATGCTCGTGTTTTTCTTCTAAAATGGTATTATGAAAGACGAAACCCACATTGTAAAACATATATTTTACGGATTTTATTAGTTAATGTGGTGTTACTTCATTGATATACCTTGTTTAACTAATCCATCAGTCAAAACAATTTAATGTGGAAAGTGAAACTGAATCAATAAGTGAAAAAACTGTTTTAAACAGCGAAATTCTCACTGATTCAGATTTAGGGTGTTGATAATAACAATTTTAGGAAATATTTTGGAAACATTTAACTACAGGAAATCAGTATTTTAAACCATTTGATATTATCTCAGTTGAGTTTTAAAACGTGCACAGTAAACGTTCATGCCGAAATGTTGTTTGTTGGAAAAGAGGGCTTAAGGGGGGGGGGGGGGGGGTGACCGGTCACCTGTGATTCCTTTCTGAATCCGTCTCCGTCGCTGTACCCAGAAGGTTGATTGCAAGCATGATACGGCTAAGTCCAAATCGCTACAGTTCGAGAGGACCGTGTTGCCAAATATATTTATTTTTACAGCTGTTCGGTGATATTTATTTAGGGAACCTAGCTCAAAATTACACGTTTAAAAGACGCTACACACAGATGAAGATAATTAGTGTAAAATTCAGCAAATAATTTTGTTTTTATACTAAACAATATTTCTGAGACTATTCGCAGCCAAGTTTTACGGTGAAGTGAGAATTATCCTTCCTATGCCTGTATGGCTCTCATTTGAGTGATATTTATTACAAAGTGTCCCGTAAGAGATATTTGCTCAAAAAAAAGTATGAATTTGGTAGAGACTATTCAGCTACTGGCCTTCTCTTCATATATTGTATAAGCGAAAAAACCTGCTAACCATTAATGAAATTAAAGAAAAACAATTTGCTTAGGTTTTTAATATTCATAGTTATCTCCACTTGTATTTCCTTAACCCTTAATTTCATAACTAAAACATTAACTGCATTGCGTGGCTAATGGAACATACACTACTACTTACATTGTTTCTTGCCCCAATCTTGTTCTGCTGCTCAGATTGTGTCTTATTTCACCTAACTAAATTCCAAAAACGTTTGTGTTGTTACCCAACTTTTATTCCTGCAGAAAATAATGAACGACTAGTTTTGACCACGTCAAGAAACGAACAACAAAAAGTTAAAACTTAGGAAAAAATGAACTGCTCAGAAATGTTAACATCTTATGATGTAAATGAAGACCGAAATAGCTTGATATTGTACCTGATGTTTTAGCATTTGTTGGTGTGCATAACTGGACGATAACTGTGCGTTTATTACAAAATTTTCAAAAATATGCTTTACTTACGTTACACGTTTTTCTAAAACAATTTCTCACAGTTGAAACCAATAACATAATGGGAATTCGAAATGCATTTGCCAGATAAAAGCAGAAGTGACTTTATTAATAATAATAAACAGAGACTTCTATTGCGTTTTACTTATTCAACAAAATTCTTTTGTCACTGTTTTCCCGTGGTTCAGTGACTGAGATCGATGACATTTTTTCCCCCTTGTGTTTCCGTATTTCTGGTCGCCGTGAAACGGGGAAAAAAGTGTACTATTTTCCTTTCATCTGGTGTGGACGTAGGAGGCGTTTTCACAGCGACAGTGATTTGTTTTTCTTAATAACGAAGCCGGGATCGAGTTGCTCGTCGCCTTGCAGCTTCTCAGCGCGCCCCTTGTCCAGCCTCTCGCACACCAGCGGAGATGATAGTGATTTGTATTCCGTGGTGGGGGGGGAGGGGTCGTCCCGTGGACAGGCGACGAGGGTCCAGGAACAGCGGCGTGTGTGTGTGTATGTAAAAGGGGGGGGGGGGGCAGACGCAGGGGTCTCCGGGCCGTACATCGTGATACAGTTAAGTAAGAAAAACCGAACAGAATTCGATGCGTACGCCCCATTTTCCTCGTCTGTGACCCGAATACCCTTCGCAACGAGGCCTTTTATCTTCGCCGTCTCTTCCCTTGTGTCCCCGTGTTACCGCTGGCCTCGGCGAAGGGAGAGCAAAAAAAAAAAAAAAAATTAAGCTACGTCCACCCGCGCAAGTATCGCTTCTGTCCCCAGCGACGGATAAGCTGACTCTTGCAGGCCTTCCGTTTGCTTACCTGTGCTTTGTGTGCGAAGGGATGAAAGGCTTCGTCGGCAACTCCATACCCGAGGAACACACATAATACTTCCGCCCAGGATAGAGTTCAATAGTGTACTGACACTGTAGCGGTGTTCCTTTGTCTATTGGTTGCACGTCTTATAGCGAGAAGACGTTCTCTTACTTGACCGGTCAATGAGAATTAAGTTACTCCGTTAATGGAATTCTGTGGTTCGCGGGCTGATACCTAGGATGCGTAACAAGTAAATCATACAATCACGAAAGCGAATCTCAGCAAAAGTGTTTTGGAAATATTACGTGTTTTGCTTCTATGTGATAAGAAATTATAAGGATATATAATTAGTTTCGTGGTGGTTTATTCTTTCATCGCGTAAGGAGAATTTGTCACATGTATAAACGTGTGCTGAATACAACTTGAAAAAATTCACAATATAAGTATATTTACATCGTTCGGGAATCTATCAGTAAAATAAAAGGTATTAAATAACATTACACAAAATCACTTTCCAAACTTACTTAATATATTAATTTTACTCATAGGCTTTTTAACATTTTTGCCACTTACATTACTGACCTGTTCAACATAGTACCGTTTATGAAGAATAAATGCTGTCTTATAGCAAGCAATAATAAATAAAAACTTTTAAGGTGGTACGTTTCGAAAAAATGTTCTATCGGGTTTTGTCTAGGACATACAGCTTTGTTTTTTTTTCCCAAAATGTTAATTTTGCCACCGCGTTACTAACAACCACTTAATAAAATTAAGAAGAAGATTGTTTATAAACTTTAATACGGAAATAATTCTTATCTTCATAACTGAAATTTTTTAGAGGTTTATATGAACGTTACTAAAAATATCAGCTATACAAAGTTTATGGTTTTGTTGTATTGGGCTCGATATATTTACTGGCACCGAGTGAGTTACTGCAAACAAGAGATTTCTTTCCTCATGAAGGTTTCGCGAATCGCACTGTTAAACACCTAGCTCTGAAACGTGCTCCAGATTAATATTAAATTTAATTTGAGAATAGTATTCTCGACCAGATCTAGTACCAATAATCAGTGCAAACGTGGGACACTGAGAAGGTCTCGTGTAGCCACAGAAACCTGTCGTTTGTATTTTGATGTGTGTTTACGACTCTGCTCCGTTAGTATGGCTTATAATGTATAGATTTTATATTTAGTTATTTACATCCCTAACCTACAGCACAGCAAGTTTTTTTTGTAGCTACAGGTTACCTACTCACACGTTCGTGATGGATGAAATACCTACGGGGAAATATACTTATCAACCACTGTGTAACTGATGAATGGAATGTGAGTATACAGTACTGTTTGAAACGCTATTTTAATGTACGTTTTTACCATTATAGCTCAAGGAACCATTTTTAAAAAGTATATTATTCGGAAAAGAAGAAACGCTTCTAAGCAAAAATAAATAGTTTTATTGATATTATTTAATATGTAATATTTCAGGCCGATTTAGATCAAGAGAACAATAATTAATAATTCTTCTGAAGGAAGCCTCCTGGCACAATAAAGGGATTCAACTTGAAGCTGAAATTATATTAAAACCACTATAGCAGAAGCAATGGGAAAGAATTAATGACAACTAAAATAATATAAAAGTGATGGAAATAATGGAAGGTCGCCAAGTGGTTCAATATCCGTGTGACATTCTGAACAGGAACGTGTTTGTGAGCCACCAAAAGGTTTTATAGCTGAGCTCCGATCGGCCTACCCGCACTGACAGGTCACTGAATTTAATTTCTATACGCAGTTAACTAATATTGATGCGATTCCTTGCTTTCGTATGACATGCAGGTAGAGATATATTCTTTTCATTAGTTAAATGGTCAATTTAGTTCTTCGGTTCCATAATGATTTACAGTAATACCAATGGTGTGTAATTTATAATTGCCCTTTGCTTCACAAAAGTCATGAGCAGTTGTATCAAAGTAATGGCTTAACCGAAGACGGAAAGAACAACAATAGTATAACCATATAAATCAAGCGATGAAATATCTCTAGGAAAACTGAGGGAAAGATGCCTGGAATAATTTTAAAGGAGCCGGAAATGGCAGAAAGTCTCATGACAAGAGGGTTGATAAAATTGATCTCATTTTATGGCTAGACGGACCGGCCTAGTAAAGAAAATTAATTGATAGTGGCCGGTCACTCTATCTGAAACATAAGCATATGGGAGCACTTTTGCTTTTTTACTTTCAGTCATTTTTTTATCCTTTAACCAGCTCTTAAAATAAATACTCCTGTGTGAGTATAATATATATGGTGTGTATATTCCACCGCACTCGGAAGTTAAAGAATAAGGCTAAAATAAAATACATTTATTGATTTATATCCAAACGACAGGGCTTTCAAAAGTGCTCACTTTACCGTGAATAGCCTAACACTAGTTTAACTTGAAAACATTTAAGTGGCTTTAGAAGTGAAACCAGTGAGAACTGCTGCAATGAAAATTAAGGGAAGCCTATTGATTGTTTCTGTGACGGAATTTCACTGATTTAATTTTTATGTCTGCTGATTCCGTGTAAAATGTTCAATTAAATATTGACAGTGCCATAGTCGTCAGGCCCATCACTTCACACCAGGGTGAACCTGGTCCGATTACCAGCAGATTCTCTCACGATTTTCATGTCGGAAACGAAGCTGAAGTTGCCATTGGCTAGTGGGGTTTTCTCGGAGTACTTCCTTTCCCCCGACTCCCGCATTCCCTCACTATCCCGTCCCTTCACACTCATCGATAGCGCCCACTGTCCAGATCCCTCTCACGATCTCAGTACACTTTTTCTCAGAAAGTTTTAATTGATTTGCCTCTCGTCAGCAGCTTAATAACCGACTGTCACCGAATAATACATAATTGACATGTCAGTGATTCACGTTTACAGTGTAAATTACATAGTATGCTTATTTTTCAGCCACTGTCAATGTATTTTTCGTTACTAGGCCGGTCCGTCTAGCCATAAAACTAGATTAATTTTATCAACCCGCTTGTCATTTTTCGTTTATATATAGCCCACTAAATGGCTACCATAAAGTCACGCAGCGTTTTTCGTTAGCAGCGAATATGTGGTAAATGGCTCCGGAGTTATGTTTTATATAGTGAGCAAATATCTTGTCCTTAAAAAAGTGGTTCAAACGAGTAGGAAGAGCGCTAGTGTGTTCCTTTTAAAAGAAATTTGAGCAGTTAAAAGTTACAAATTTCATGGCACATCGAGGTTAAACGCTGTGATACGTGGGCAAATGTACGAGGTGAAAGTATATACTATCAAATGTGAAATGTCTTACGTCTGTTCTGGTCAAAACCATCTATCAAGCTCATCATAGTCGGTTTTCTTCGAGTAACTTTCCAACCAAGCGAATTCTTGAGATCAAAAATTAAAGCGTGCATGCATATGTGTGTGTGTGAGAGAGAGATAGATAGATAGATAGAGAGAGAGAAAGAGAGAGAGAGAGAGAGAGAGAGAGAGAGAGAGAGGTGACGAAAATTACAAGAAGATGTTAGTAAGACCTCGGCGAATGAAAAAATCGAGAGGAACAAAATTCTCATGAACAATCTCGCACGTATAATCAATCCTGATATTTTTATCAGGCGCTCACTGAATCTTTGGATAACTGGGTGGAGAGGAGGGGGCGGTCGGGGGGTGAAGATCCTACTGTCACCTCTTCAAGTGAGTAGCCAGGAAATTAGATCAACATGGACAATCGAAGTGTACAGCAGGAAATAGCTTGCGACAATATTATTGAAGTAACAAACATAGCTGCTGACGATGACAGCGAAGGTTTTAAAGAAGTACGCCGCAAGCGATAGATGTCATTTTAAGAGGCTGTTTCACCTCTTATACAGAAATTATTCGTTTTAGTGCCACAACAGAAGTGCCAGGATCATTACTGAAAACGTTTCATTATAGAAGCATTACACTGCACTACTCTGTGCAAATATTTGTACCTGATTTTTAATAGGTATTCCCTGATTGTCATTGAAAGGTGAAAATGAACTGGTACATAAACTTTTGTATTAAGAAAATTTTTGCATATAAATGCGTTAGTATTCATATATTAAGCCCGTAATGATGTGTAAGGTAATTAGCAAAGCTTCTATTGTCGCGTTTTTCAATAAATCCTCAATCTTAGTCAGGAATAAATAAAAAGAATTTAATATGGCAGGTGACGTAGGTTCTTAATATCTGCAGTTTGATGTGTGGTATTATTACGATACAGTGTATAAGTTAAAAACTTCCATTAAAGTTTAGGAAGTTAACGAGAAATTTTTTTTACAGAATGGTCAAACTTTAAACTGGGGTTAACAAGTATGCATGCTTTGAATATAGGTTCTTTAAAAGATTTCATCACAATAAATATTCTGATATTCCGGCTGTTTTGTCTTATCTTTCATTTGACTCCATTAATCCGCGAGGTGAATTCATAACTAAGTTTTGTGCTGAGCAGAATCGGCATCACCGAAATGTAACTCACCAAGTAATTTCGTCATACACACTTATTCGAGTCGCATTTGTTGGTAACATCTAGAGGGACACTTGCATGTATTCACAGAGTAATTAGCAACACGTGTTTTTCGGTGTGCTAGCACTTTTGGAAAATTTCGGTTTCGAGCAGTTTGGATCTTGAGCTCTCTCTTCATTAATCGTGTGGTTTTGTGGCGTTTCTATAACATTAAATTGAATACAAGATTTATAGAGGTTTAGTTAATAAACAATTGTGATTTACTGGAAGCATGAAAAAAAAAAAAAAACTAGACAACAATATATTTAACATAAATTTATGGCTGAAGCATGCACTGACCCTTGCAAACAGATATTACACAAAAACACCGATACGAAAAAAAAAAAAAAAAAAAAAAAAAAAAAAAAAAAAAAAAAAAAAATTATTTAAGTGTCAAACGCCGTATATTTAGTGGCAGGAATTGTATTTCATTTCGCACTTATTTCTTTTATAAAGAACATTTTAATCTGATAAAAAATTGTGGTCTTAGTCACAAAATATTGTGTTAATATAGCCTTAGCCAATTATTTTGTGACAGTAAATTACCATATTGCAATTAACACGTTACTTTTCCGTATACATTCCAAACAAACACTATTAACGTTAACATACGTGTTTTCAAGAAACAAATTCCTTTTTTCCCCCAGAAAAATAAAAACATTTTGCAGGTGCAACAGTCACCAAATGTTATGTAGTAACGAAGCAATACTTCTGAATAGTCCCTAATGTAGGGGAATTAAATATTACAACGATCGTATATCTTGAATTTATTCATTCGCTATAAAGATTAGGTGTGTAATTTTCGGTGCATGATACCTCGGATTAAACTTTGTGTTTACCTCAATTACTTTCTTTGCTCTCCGCCACAGTATCACGCCGACTTTCCGAAGCCCATAGCAGAGATACGGTAATTTTCCAAGAGCGCGGCACACAGCAGGGGCAGGTCCTGAAGCAGATGCGACGTGGTTGAGAACACCTCGACATTAGACGCGGGCCCGGGGCCCGGAGCCGGCCAATCAGGAGCGGGTTCTCTGGGCGGCGACTGACGTCGTCCCATTACCCCGCCGCGCCGAGGCGATGAGAGGAGGTGTCGTGTTGGCTGCGGCCGACGGCGCTAACAAGGGACAGGTGCTGCTGCGGGACCCTGCCTGCACCCGCCCGAGAACAAATTACAGTCTCTGGTAACAAGGCGCTTGTTCCCCCCAACCCCCTCAAGGACCCACCACGAAATTATCAAGGGTTTTGCCGCGGGGGGGGGGGGGGCGGGGGGGGGGGGGGGGTAGAAAAAGGGGGAAGTTTTGTTTATGGAGCGCTTACCTCGGCGACAGCCGCCAACCCCTCCTCCATCAAATACGAAAATAACCCGGGCACTAGAAAAAAAATGTGTAAAGTCATTGTCTCATTTGCTGGTTAGTCTACACGCGAGAGGGGATGGAAAAAAAGTATTGGATGGTAAAAAATTTGCTCTTACACTTTAGGTCAAATTATCTAACTACACGAAACAAAAGTCTTGACCTTTAAAAATCATTCACTAGTCATAGTATCCCGCCTTTATAATTCGGAGAAAGAAATTCATTGAAATAGTGAATAGTGAAGAGATTTGGGCGGCTGTTAACAGCGAGGTCTTCAGAGCCGATGAGGGCCGAGTGGCCCGGAATGAGCGGGTGTGGGAAACGGGAGATCCCAGAGAAGACCCGCCGAACAATGGCATCGTTCGGCACGATCTCCACTTGCGAAAATCCGTAAATGACCCGGCTGGGGATTGAACCCGATGCGCCTTGGTGGGAGGCGTGCAGGCTGACCGCTCAGCCACCGCGACCCCTTAGTAAACAAGTGCTTTGAGATGTTTATATACTTCCTCATAACAATCTGTAATGCAGTTTTATTAAATTCTAACTGACAAAAGTATTTTATTCACAGAAAAAGGCTTTACTTTAGAAAATTAATATATAAAAAAACGCGTCCATCAATATTGACCACGTGACTTTGCAGGTTCTGTTGGTTTGGGGGGGAGGGGGAATCAATTTTGGGGTTTATGCGCTCAGAAGACGAAGAACCGGTCTATCTAATCTTCAAATTATGGTCCACAATTGACGTGATACCTCTGCTGTGACCTCGCTGGGAATAGCGATTCCCCACCACACTACCCACATAATGCACGTGACACACAGATAAAGGGGTTGTTTAGCCTATTTCGCACACAATTACCTGTTTGAAGTGTTAAAGAATGGAGGTACTCGGTTCACTCATTTCTAAGACCAAGGCTTCTTAATGGCGCAATCGTCACTGTGTTCACGGGTCTCAGGAAGAGACGAAAGCAAGTTCTTTAATTACTTTTGAATGATCGCATATATGGAACCCCAATAAACTGACCTTACAGCATAAATCACGGAAACGAAAATAAACAAATCTAATAGTAACTGCCAGAAATATACCAGTAAATAAATAAGTAAACATTTAAACATAGAGACTGGTGCACCTTTAAGAAGCCTTCCTCTTACTATCGGGTTCACGCAGTACCTGTCCTCATATCCCTAAAACAGGTCGTTATGTGCAAAACAGGCTAAACCAAGCCTTTTTCCGTGTGCCACAGCCACAATGCAAGCGGTAAAGGCTGTTCACGATAATGTGAACACTTTAGGAATGAACCTTTGAAACAAGTCACTGCCTCGGTATGCATATATTTTAATGGGCTCACTGAGTGACATTAGCCCAATTTAGTTGTAATGATGGATGGAAAGTAGTGCCATATCTCAAAGTATAATAAAAGTGTTAGGAAACCATTTGTGATGAATTGTGATTTTTTATTTTTTATTTGTCGAAGTGTAAAAATAAGCAGATTTGTAAAGGATTTACTTTCTTAATAACTCCACAGTTTCATTTAACCGACGCATGAATAAAGTGATGAGGACCATGGCAATGTTGATTTTACATAAGGCGGAGGAGTATACGTGTAGACAAGTAGATCTTAAGCAGGGATTTCAAAAGTGCTCAATTTGCTGTGAACAGCATATACAATGAATGCGGTCTTGGGGGGTTAGTCTGGTTCGGAATCGCTCTACTTCTAGCGAGATCGCAGTGGTATCACGCCAAGTGTGTTATGCACGGGGAATAGCCGCAGTGATCACACATGTCGACAATCGCTAGCGTGCACCAGGCCTTAGGTGACGCGACTGCAGTTAAAGATTGTTCACGGTAAAGTGAGCACTTTTGAAATCAATCTTAGAAAAAAGTCACTGCTTTTAACTTTATATATTTTAACGGGCGCACTGAGTGACATGCGCCCTGTAAAGTTGGCAACGAATAATGGAAAGCAGTTCCATATCTTAATATCGAATAAAAAGTGTTAGGTGACCATTTTTGATAACTTAAATTATTTATTTCGCTTTCTTATTTTTTTAAAATGCACCGTAGTATAAAAATTAACAGATTTGCAAAATATTTTGTTTTCCAATAATTCCACAATTTCTCCTGGCCGACGCATGAATAAAATTAGGAGTCGCATGGCAATGTTAATGTTACATAAGGCGGAAAAATACACAACGGGCATACAAGTTGATCTTAAGCAGGGCTTTTAAAAGTGCTCATTTTACCGTGAACGGCCAATAAAGGCCGTTCACGGTTAAGTGAGCACCTTGAAAAATGTCACTGTCCCTACCTGCATGTATTTTGACGAGCACACTAAATGGCATGCGCTGAGTAAATTTGGTAACGCACTGGTAGAGAAATAAGTTTCTGTTTAAGCATAGAATTTAAAGGAGTTAGGAAAAAAGTTGATAGGACTGTAATTATTTGCTTTTCTTCCTGTACTGTATATTTAATGCCTGCAAGGACAAGAGTTAGCTAAATTGTAACATATGTACTTATTTAATAATTTCGCAGTTTTACTTGATCGGCGCATGAATAAAGCGATCAGACCCACATCAATATTAATTCTACACATGGCGGTAGTATACGGATTGTGCATACAAGTATGACTCTCACTTTCAAAAGTGCTCAGTTTATCGTGGTCAGCCTTTACAAGAGTTTTAGACCGAGTGTCTGTAGGCCTACTGCCTGATTGTAGGTGAAGCGACTGTCGGAGGAAATGCCATCGAGGAAGTTAGTTGTAAACGAAATGAAATGAGATACTTAAGTATATTTCAGTCAAAGGACTTGCGTTTATTGCTTGCTTGATAAGTGATTCCAAGGAGAAATGGCTTCCGATTAATCACTGCCGCAGAGACGATTTCATGTCTCTTGCCACATTATAATCATCACATAATGATTATAATTAACTTAAAATTTTATGTACAAAGAATTGTCACATACATGATAAAAAAAACTATTGTAAAGAAAAACGAGAGTAGGGCATTTGCAAGGAACTAGAATAAAAAAAACCCCCGCTAGGAAAATTACTTCGAGAGCAATCAACATATCGAACGAAATTCTATGCGATAAAAAAATGGATACATATTAAATTCGATTTTAACAAATTTTTTATATTTGAATCCGTTCTGTAATTTTTACATTTACTGGCTTTAAATAATTTGAGATAAAATGTGTGATATTAGAAATTTTCTTTTGTAACATATTTTTAAAATTACCCAGTTTGAATAAAAATTGTAATTATTTTCCATACCACACTGTAGGCCTACTAAGAGTTAAATATTAATTTCTAGAATCAAGCCAGAACAACTGAATTTGTAGCAGGTCATTGAACCCTTGAGAAGAAGAACACGTGAATTCTGAGAACGGTTAAAACAAATCATTCTAGCTGATTTCCATGAAAACATGATCAAGAACTACTGATATTTATAGCCCAGCCCAAAAGTATGTACGAGAGTCAGTGTCATTCATAAATATTTAAATTTATCGGAGATGAAGTATATTCCACTTTTTTACATAGTTTGTTTTTATTAGACACCATACCCAAAGACGAAACCAACACCTACATTTAGGGCAGTGTGAAGGTATTTTATCTTCGTATCGCTTCACCGCACTGCAATAAATTAATAACTCTTGTCATCATTATCGGCTACATTTCCCAGTCTCTGACCAAATCTGCTTCGGAACCAAATTCTTTCAGCCGTGTTTCTCCAACTAACGCCGCCCGTCCATTATAATGTTGCAGTAGTCTCCGCTTCGTAGCCAGTTACACCTTCACGGTCTACCAACCTCTTGGATTTACCTGCGATAGTTTGCACGATAGGTGTTTTTATGTTGGCTCTCCTTAAAATTCTCGTACGACTTCAACAGTATGATTTGTTCATGCCTGTGAAGTAGTTTTATTTCTCTTCAAGTCAGTCTGATTATTTTGTATAAACAACACACCTTTTTAAATTAACGTGTACCTAAATAACTCTTCACTAGCCTGAATAGGGAATACTACTTCTTTGTACCTAGCAGTGGAGTGTGGTGAGCTGTTGCAAGGTGAGCTGGGTTTTGCTCTGTGCTATACCTAAACGTTTGCTAGTTAACACTTCGGCCACTTAAACATAGTAGTGAATTTGGCGTCACAGCACGCGTGTAATGGGTACCTCGCCGCTCTCTCGTGAGTGGCCGCAGTACAGCCAGTTTCTCGCGGCACCACTCTGGTTACTGGTCCCTGCTGCGTGCGCCGAGTGTGTACAGCACTGAGCAAGCACCACTTTATCTTGCAACACTTCCCCACACGCCACTGGTGCCTAGTCTACATGGAATAGAGAAGTATAAACACGTGATTGATGTTGTGAATTAACAAACATGGAAAATGACAGTAAAAGATAGTTTAATTGAGAACTAATTACACAATTCCTTAATTTATGTGTTTTGCGATGTTCTGAAATCCACCTTTAATTCTTATAATACTCTAAGCACCTAAATAAATATGAAGCGTACTCTTAACATAAAAAAGAAAATGGTATTTTATCACAGTACAGAACATTTACCGTCTTACTACCTGTGTGTGTAGTCGCTTCATGTTTCATACATATGAGATCAATGACAAAGGTTTGTTCGAAATATGTCGGAACGTTAGGTTAAAAGCCCGATGAAAAATGTTTCCGAAGCTGATATTGACGATCACGTATTTTATAAGGCCTATTAACGGACCCGGTTTTGTACCAGAATTATAATGCGGGGATTGTTAGAAGCCAAAACAATATAAAAGTCCATCTAAAGACAGTTCACACGCATATCCTTTTCTTACCCGTAATTCTAACCAGTACCACGTGGTGGGAATGTAACGCCTTAGTGATCTAGGCCACAGAAATTACCCCTTTTTTGTGCAGTGGGTTACCGTTTACTGACATATTTACCTAAACAACTACTTTCCCTTTATGTAATCATTAACTGGTGCTGTGTATGTAACCGCATTCAGCTCTCAACTTGCAGCTATGTAACATAAAAATTTAGTAGAGCATATTTAGTATGTATTAAAAATATCAAGGCCAGGAATAAAGATCTATTCAACGAAGGAAAATGAAACTTACCAGTTTCATAAATTTTAGACTACTCTCCAAAGAAATGAAAGGCTAATGAGATCACTTTCCTGTCTGTATGGCTGTATGTGTGCTTGTGTGTGTATATATGTGTAGGTGTTTTTTTTTACCTCGGGGAACAATTGACATATCACTTCCAGATTTGGCAAACAAATAGTACTGCTGCAAATGATGTTAATTGGTAGGTTTTATGTAGGTCAGATACTTATTTTCAAAATGGAGGTTTATATGAATTTTTCAGCTTATGATATTTTATTAACGAAACAAATTCCAATTTAAGTTTGTATGCTGGTAATACCTATAACAGCCATAAAATTTGTGTATGCAGAGCCTCTTTTCTCCGCTATCCTGTAAGATAGCCCTACAAATAAAAAACAATTATTTTATCTCGCATTGCAGGAAACAATCAACCCATTCTTACAAAATTTGGTGACGAAATTGTGCTGTGGTAGGCCATAATAATAAATGTATTTTTTAAAAGTAGGGCACATTTATTTTCAGAAAGGTGGCTATAAAATCATTTTAGTTTTTGTGAGGAATATCTACGAAACAATGTAATCTATTTTCATTTAACTTTTTATATGGTCACTATACAATCATCGAAATTGCTACTACATCAAAATTTTGTCTTCCATTTATGAAGATCGCTACATGTAAATTATAGATTTTTTTGCTTTGTCTCTAGGACCAATCAACTAATTCTCACCAAACTCTACAGTGGAACATTAGTAGTGTAATATAGGGAAGTGTGGCATAATGCATTTTAAATGGAAGCCGCAGTAGATTGTGCTGCTGGTCGGCTTGATTAGATGGCTTCGGCTCGTCTCGGACGAGCTCGGCAATCTTCGGTTCGACTCAGGGGGAGCTCGGAAGTCTTCGACTCGGATTTGTCGAACGTATCCGAAGATGCTCGACGGTTACGTCCACTAATTTTCTTCAAGCAAGTATGTTTGTTTCTGTTAGCCATATTGGTTTCTATAGCCATAGGGTATGTGAAATTGTAAATCTGTATTTTATTCGATTTTTAGATTTATTTTTTAAATAAATTTTTTCTTTA
Organism: Dryococelus australis; assembly: GCA_029891345.1. NCBI lineage: Eukaryota > Metazoa > Arthropoda > Insecta > Phasmatodea > Phasmatidae > Dryococelus > Dryococelus australis. Next base: position 92,635,887 of record CM056996.1, on the reverse strand, counting down.
TTTTGTGTCGAAATAGTACATCGAGTATAGCAAAAAGTTCTCTCAATTACATTTCCAGACCCTCTCTTTCGTTTCTCTCTCTTGCCACCCTCATTCAATATCTTTATCTTATTCCATCTCTTTCTCTCCTTTCTCTTTCATTCCATCTCTTTCGTTTCTCTCTCTCACCTCCTCATTCAATATCTTTCTCTTTCATTCCATCTCTTGTGTCCTTCTCTCTTTCGTTTTTTATATCTTTCTCTCTTTCATTCTTTTTCATTTCCCTTTCACTCTCTCCCCAACCAACACGAAAAGTACGGGCCGGAATCGGGCCGGTAAAAATAGCCCACAAACTCCGATCAGAAGACTGGATGACATTTCGATGCCGGGCTTGCAGTGGCATGATGTCCAGAAATAAGCAGTATAACCATGGAAAAAACCTTAACTTTTCGATTAAAAATTTTAGTAATTTTATTGTTATTTCCTCTTTACATGTATTCATTTAATTTACTTCTCAACACATTATATGATATGAAAATCATTTGCTTGCCGAGTGCGGGATTCGAACCTTAGACTCTTGAGTAGACAAACCAGCATGGTGACCTATATATCACAGGGTAATTTGCTGATACTCTCCAGTAATTTCAAATTTATCATGACACAAATTATTATAAGTGAATGTATAAATTCCATGACAATATAACAAATAATTTTAAAGCACTGATTAATTAAAAAGTGTTTCTTCGTTTCTTTAAATGCCTGTGATTAAATTGTTTTTGTTAGTTTTTAATATATGTGTCGGAATGTTGTACAAATGAAAAAATATTTCGTTGGCGAAAATACATCATATTTGTATCTTTATTATGATAAAGAGCCATGTCTCGAAAATGTTAGCGGGCCGGAATAAATTAGATGACGGACAGCTTACCGAAAAAACAAAGGTGATATATCAGAATTGGGCCAGAATATTATTTTTGCTATTGGCGACATGTTGGCTGTGAGATATCACGCCAACATAATTTTGGTGATATACATCTGTTATCCTAAAAAATACAATGGGCCGTTGTCTTTTTTCCAAATGGAAAACATACTGTCTCAAAAAAGACGTCACGCCATTGTCAGATGGCTATCTTCTGGCACTAAAACGACAGTTGCCCACAGTACAGGTATCGGGCCGACAAATTGCCGACACTTTGCTGACAGGTTGTGTTTGCTGGGTCATTCCAACTCTTTCACTACTTTCTCTTTCATTCCATCTCTTTCGTTTCTCTCTCTTGCCTCCCCATTCAATATCTTACTCTTTCATTCCATCTTTTGTGTCTCTCTCTTTCGCTTCTCTCTCTTTCTCTCTTTCATCCTTTCATTTCTCTTCCATTCTCTCATTCCATCTCTTGTCTCTCCTTTCTTTCTCTATTTCGTTTCTCTCTTCCTCTCCGAGGTTTTTCTCCGAATCCTCCCATTTTTGTTGTTCTGTTTCTCTCTCTTTTATTCCATCCTGTCTTTCACTCTACATCTCTTTCTCTCTTTCGCTTCTCTCTCTATATCAGTCCATAGGTTTTCTCCGAGTCCTCCCACTTTTGATGATTTCGTTTATCTCTTTCTTTCTCTCATCTCTTTATCTTCATCTCTCTCGTCTCCCATTCTATCTCTTTCTCTCTATCGCTTCTATCTTTATCTATATCAGTCCATAGATTTTCTCCCAGTCCTCCCATTTTTGTTGTTGTTTCGTTCCTCTCTTTCATTCCCTCTTGTCTTTCACTCTACATCTTTGTTTACATTTATCTTTCACCAATCATCACCAAAGCACTGCAGGCACCTTTACATTCAATGTTTCACCCACTGTAACTTATGCATGCTATTTTACTATACCAACCACCATTCTTTCTGCTCTACTGATCGACACCAGTCAAATGTATACTGACCACTCATATAATCCATTATATAACTTAAGTCCTACAGGGGAACTCAACACCCCATATCCTAAGCCCAAAGAAAAACTCAATTCAAAAGCACCTCCCAATACACCAAGCCCAATATCCATCATAACTTGAGCAACTATACAGCTGAGGCTAGCACATAACTTAACACCCATTCTACTTGTTCTACCAACCAACACCGCTTATACCCACCAACCATACCACCCACTATAACTCTCGTATATCCCAACCATTCGTCCACACAGGCCATACAAAGTAAACATGCAACCCATAACAGTGACACAATCAACTTATTCTCATACCATCCACCATGCCGACTGAAACCAGTCAAAATACGTTGACCATCCATACCAAACACTTTAACTCAAGCAACTCAAGCATGCCTTAGCATTACATGCACACATACTGTTCACACCATTCGACATGCACCAACAATCGCAAGACAGGTATTATGGAAAACATATTACCCAATATATCTTCCATGATAAGCCAAGGGTACTGGATGCGAAGGTGGAGGCGGAGGCGGAGTTAGCATAAACAATATTCTTCATGACTTTAAGCATGTTTTGGAATGTGTCTGTTCGTTTTTCTGAGTCTGAAAACAAACAATTAAATTACAATCACAACACACCACAAGGATGTATTGTCCCTATAATTCACCATACAGGTGAATGGCTTTTTGCTGTCGTTGGTCCCAGTATGTATGCGTATAACATTTTAAAGTGGTATCACATGGCGCTCACGTGTCATTGCTCTTTCATTGTATATCACTTTAAGTGTGTCACATGGCGATAACGTGACATTGCTCGTTCATGATTCACTATTGCTCACATGTGACATCTCAGGCTCTGAGGGCACATAAGGCGGACATACTCGCACATTGCCTTAGTTCTTCGTCTGATGCGACAGGTGACGGATCGTATTCTTTTTCCTGAACTTCTTAGCATTCTGACTGGTAAGCACTTTTTATGACCAGCTCTTCCATAAAATTCTGTAGGGAATTATCATTCATGCTCGTAAATATACCTAAGTATATTCTATTTTGTATAATGCATATCCATTATAACTTTAGATTATCATATGGCATTAATTCTGTTAGTTTTTTTCTTGAAGAGATCAGGATGAAGCGTGCACTTAATGGTGTGCCTACAAGTGACGTCTCGACTTCGTCACTGGCTGTTCAAGCAGAGGCCCCAGATGAGCTGCATTTATCTCCATCGATGTCGTTCGTGGTACCCTCGTCGACAACTTCAGTTACATCCGTGCCATCTACTGAACCATTACTTCGTCACTCATGTCGCTTATGCGATAAAACCTTCGTGTTTAACCACGATGCACGAAGGCACGAGAAGTATGGCTGTGCGATGAATACAGATTGAGTGGTACACAAGTGCACGGATTGTGGACTGTAATTTGCTAGGGGTGATAACTTGCAGACACATACGATAACCTGCAAAGCTGTAGGACCTTTATCTACCAAAATCACTGGTGTACAGTCTCCTTCATGACACTGTAGGAGTGTGCATTTTGCAAAACCAAGGTTTCAAGATGTTAATCCACCTTCGTACCAACGACCGTCGCGTCCAAGAATCGTCGCTGGGTTTGGGGCTGTTAACAGCAATGGCTTCATGGAAGCTGAAACTGCTTTCCGACGTAATTTAAAGACATGCGTAACTGAAAACATAAGTGGTTCGTCAAAAGATAATTGCAGTTTTTTGGCTCACATGAAGAAAAATATCATTGGTCAACTCCCCGACGAAGTATGAGAGCAAGGTCCAATTAAATTTAATGTGTAGCTTGAGTGTAATTATACGAAACCAGAGAAAGCGGTAGGAAACAACTTAGAAAAAATACGTGAAGTGAAGGACGCATACAAAAAGCATGGTTCAGGGTGGATACTGTTGTCAATCAATCACCTGCAGCTCCGCATAAACAATCTGGACCCCCTTCGAGTCTCGTCGTACATTTACTTGCCAGAATCTATCAAGAACAAGAAGGCTGTGATTAACCCGCAAAACGCAAACAACTACACGTGATTAAAATGGGCCCTTCTAGCAGGTTTTGTAGAAGGCCAGAACCCTGAACGAGTGGACAAGCGATATCATGCTCTCGAAACCAAATTTGAGTTTTTAGGCCTCGAGTTCCCTACACAACTACGACATATCACAGTTTTCGAGAAAAACAATGCGTCAGTGACTGTGAACATTTATGGTATAGGCGAGAACCAGAAAATTTATCCCATACGAGTAGCCGAGAAAGGAAAGGACCAGCACATCGACCTCCTCCTCACGACCGAAGATGGGAACGCTCACTACTGTTGCATAAAGAATTTCGAACGTTTGGTAAGTTCGCAGTTGGCAGCCCATGGTCACAAGATCCACATATGTAAGCGCTGCTTCACATTCTACCATGACCTGCCACGAGTATCTGGGCTGACAGGGAAACAGTGTCTAGAAGAACACAAGCAATAATGCAAAGAAAATGCTCCACTTCGCGCAGAAATGCTACCGGCAGGGAATGAAGGTAGTCCACCCGTTTTGAAATTAAAGAATTACCACCAAATTAATAAATTGCAGGTAGTCGTATATGCAGATTTCGAGGCAATACTCAAGACGATCCAGACCTGCGAACCAGACCCCAGGCATGCCTACACGAGCACGAGACCTACAGTTTTTGTATTTACGTGAAAGTCGACAACAGTGTAATTCCAGCAGCACTAACATCCACACTGAGACAGGAGCCCATTATATACACGAGGGAATTAGCGGAAAATAAATTTTTGGACACTATAGTAGACATCGGCACGAAAGTAAAAGATATTTACACCACTTCGAAGAAAATTATACCGCTCACCCACACAAAAAATTCAAGCTACTTACAGGTGACATGATGCTGCTGCTGTGAATCACTGTTCACACACGAAAATTATAAAGCAAGGGACCACAACCACTTCACTGGGCACTCCATAGGGCCTGCATACACCACCTGCAATTTGCTGCGTCGCTGCCCTTATAAACTACCTGCATTCTTCCACAACCTTAACTACGACGAAAACTTTACTATCAAACATCTTGACTACGATACAAAAGACATATTCATTATTCCACACACGGGTGAGAAGATGATCACATTTTCAAAATAGCTGAGCGACCGTTTCTATGTCAAGTTTGTTTATATGTCCCGTTTCATGGCCCGCAATCTGTTCCCTGGTCGAGTATACCTACCACCTTCAAAATTTACCAACACTGCAAAATTCTTCACCCACAACCAACTACCTCTCATCACACGCAAAGGCGTTTTACGCTACGATAACGTCGACTCGTGGGAGAAGCTGAATGAGTCACAGCTACCTCCTAAAGAAGCTTTCTTTAACAAGCTGAAGGACTCGGGAATTAGCGACGAAGAATACGCTCACACTCAGAAAGTATGGCAAGAGTTCGACTGTAGCAGTCTTGACTTATATTCAGAATTGCATTTGAAGACTGACGTGCTCTCCTATCCGATGTTTTTGAGAACTTTAGAGACCTCTGCATTTCCACGTACAAGCTCGATTGCGTTCACTACATCAGTGCTCTAGGTTTCGATTTCGATGCTATTTTACGTATGATGGGGGTCGAGCTGGAACTTCTAATTGACTACGACATGCATATGTTTATTGAAAATGGAGTTTGTTGTGGAGTGGCCCAGTGCATTAAACGTCATGCTGTAGCAAATAACATCAATGCACCAGGAACATACCACCCCAGCAAGCCGACAACATACTTGCAGTACCTCTAAGCAAATAACCTGTACGGCAGGGCTATGAGTTTACCGCCCCCAATACGTAATTTCAGATGGGTCAACACCAACATCAATGTCATGTCAATTCAAGACAATGGGGCGACAGGTTATATTCTCGAGGTGGATGTCGAGTACCCCACGACCCTGCACGAGGAACATCGTGATTTACCATTTCTTCCCGTGAACTAGTGTCCACCTTATTCCAAGCATTCGAAACTAATGACGACTCTGGAAGACAAGAAAAAATACATCGGCCACTACCGCAACCTAAAACAAGTCATCACCCATGGCTTGAAGCTTACGAAAATACATTGTGTACTTGCATTTGAACAAAGTCCCTGGCTAAAACCCTACATCGAGCTCAACACTGCGAAGCGACAGGCGGCCACCAACGGCTTTGAGAAGGAATTATTCAAATTGTCGAATATTGCAACATTTGGAACACTTATGGAAAATATAAGAAAACATCTAAAAATGAAGCTAGTGTGCAATGAAAAGCGACTTAAAAAACAGGTAGTGAAACCAACATTCTTAGCCAGGACGGTATACAAAGAAAATCTATCTCTCCTCCATTTACAGCATGACTTCATTCTCTTTGATAAGCCTATATATGCAAGGTTCACTCTCTTCGACCTGTCAAAAACTTTAATGCATAATTTCCATTATGATGTAATTAAGGTTTGGTACAGAGATGATTTTGAGCTCTTATACATGGATACAGACTCGTACCTGGTGCAGATACGAATCCCATACTTTTACCAAGATTTGGCCAGCGATCACAAATTATATATATATATATAAAACAATGATCTATGTCCGTATTATTTTACTTTTGTCATATTTAGTATACTCTTAGAGAAAAAAATTCGTGAAGATGGACAAATAGGCTATCGCATTTTAAAATCTTGCCTGTGCAGTTTCCTTAAATGGCAAAAGAAAAGTACAAATATACGGACGTAGTTAAATCTGTGGGTTTTCACCGCCTGTAATAAAACTCCACTGTTACAGATTACACAGTACAGCGTCACGACGGAAACACTGCACGCCTTCCGCGTATGAGCGATGAGACACCAGGCGTGCGGGTTAGTGTCGCCCGTATTGTTCCCTCGCTTCTTGACCTTGGACGCGCAGCTCCAACTAACTCTTAACATCGAGGTCTTGAGAGCCGATGCGGGAGAAGCGTGGCGAGTATAGAGCAGCGCCGGGATGCAAGGGCGGGGGAAACGGGAGATTCCCGAGAAAAACCGCCGACCAGTGGCATCAATCGCCTGGCACGATTCCCACATGCGAAAATCTGGGGTCGAACCCACCGGGAATCGAACCCGGTTCGCTTAGGTGGGAGGCGACACAGGAAAGAGAACATAGACATCATAGATGCAAAGCAGGCAACTGTTTATAAAAATTGTAGAAAATATTAAGATGACAATACAGTGAACAAAGTAGGATTTCCTTGAAGAAACAGAAGTGGCATTTCAGGAACTTATTTCCCGTCTTCAGTCAGACATGGAAGCAGTTCTCACTGGATTACTTTTCCCAAATTTACAACTTTTAAGTTAACAGTTAAAACATTTTGTAAATTTTTAAATATATATATATATATATCGAAATAGTTATATTGCAAATTATAATAACCGCCTCCAATTCCCAGAAGAATTTAAAGTTTCAGCGAATATTTTCTTTAACTGAGGTAAATATTTGTTCCGTGGCGATACATAATTTCTTATTTTTTGCAAATTTAATTAAATATTTTAGTATAAGAAATTAAAAATTTTGCATTCGATCCACGATTGCTATATTTGTTTTAAACTGGATTAAAACATTAAATAAAAATATGTTTTGCAATTTATTATGTATCTTTATTTAACATTTTCAATAATTCCAGAATTTTGCTATCTTTAATAAATATTTGTTTAATATTTATTTTTAGTTTTAATTCTAAAAAATTGTTAAGCGATTTTGATATTTTTGGCTACAAACCTAACATTATAATGTGGATTTCAAGTACTTGCCTGTTGGTATCAAACACAATATGAAAGCCTGCATTTCCCCGTAATATTATTGTAGTAAGTGAATCGGTCTGTCAATAAAATAAAAGTAAAGAATTTTGTCCTTTTTAAAAATATTTTTTTTGTACTATCAACACCGATTTTTCCTTGCATGCTGTGATATTAAAATTAGTTTTTTAATTGGTCATTGTTTAACAAAATGACAAAATTGTAACATAAATGCTAATTTAAGTATACGCTTGACAAACTATATTCATGGATTACAATTTATTAACTTTTTTTTGTTGAAAATGCAATTTTATGTCAATTTGATTTAGTGATTGAACACTTAGACACCAACAGAGATCAATTGTATTACGGCGGTAGCAAAGTTAAGAAAATAACTCTTTATCAGAAAATATTACCAAGTACGTAATCTTGATATACTGACATTTGCTACAGGCAATACTGTACTTCCAACGTCCCTAATGGTAACTTAAGTAGAGACCATCATACAACACATCGCTTCAGTTGTTTGATGGCAGTATAATATCATGGTCGTAGCCATCTGAATATACATTAAATGTTCATTTGAATTTTCGGCCGAGTTGTTCACTCATTATGTAAAACATTTCAACACACGAGAATAAACGATTACGCCATTTACCTTCCGGGCACTCAAGTTGATTGGCGGGAAACCATTAAAGGCGCTTTTCCTTCAAAGATATGGCCTAGTTTCGTTCGGCGACTCAGCGTCGGAAAAGTGGAAACTGCCTGTGTGCATCAAACAAAAACTGAAGTAAGTTTGTAAGTAATTAGGTTCGGTTCCAGGACCGAAATGACGAGCAAAATAAATTATACAAACAAGCAAAAATTAAACAGAAATATATATCTTTTTATATTAATTTATATGTTATAATGTGTTCAAATTGAAAAGGTTAAAATATCTTGCCCGGGGAATACGTATCTATATAGGCTGTTCGCGGTAAAATTAGCATTTTTGAAAGCCCTGCTTAAGATCTACTTGTATGCATGTTGTGTATTCCTCCGCCTCATGCAAAATTAACATTGCTATGTTCCTCATCACTTTTTTCATGTGTCGGTAAAATGAAACTGTGAAATTATTAAGAAAGTAAAGATTTACTAATCTGCTCTTTTTTACACTTCGAGAACAAAAAAAAAAAAAAAAAAAAAAAAAACAGAAAGTGAAAGAATTCATTTTAAATTATCACAAATGGTTACATAACACTTTTTATTTGATATGAAAATATGGAACTACATTCCGTACATCGTTACCAACTGGGCGAATGTCACTCAGTGCGCCCATTAAAGTATATGCAAGCACGAGCAGTGACTTTCTTCCTAGGTTAGTTTCTGAAGTGCTCACTTTATCGTGAAGAACCTCTAGGCTGAAAGTCATAGATTCTTTCACTTGAATGAGTTAATCTTCGTTAAATATTTTCCAAGTGTACAGTTTTAACAATATCAAAAAATACCTCAAGCGCACATGAAGATACAACTGGAGACTGCTACTGGTGATGCATGTACATCTGCTAGCCAACTATAAGGGCGTTTGTGCACATACTGCCCGAGGTGTTATTTCCTGTTCATATTTTAAAGGAACTACGCTATCTCGAAAACCGCTTACAAAATACTTTAATGGAAGTTAACTGTAACTGATGGATACATTAACTAAAATATTCTCTCTAGAAAATTTTAAATACGTTTAGCACAGCTCTTTTAATTGCTAAAGAATAAATATACGAAAAAGTAGATTCAGCGTCGGAACAGCGGATAATTCTATAAAGACGAACATACGTACCCCCACAAAGGACGAAAATGCGTTATCCAGCGTTGCCTGTTTCGAATGATGTGGAATTTTCTTTGCAGTGTTCCAGTTTATTTCCCTGCTTTCTTACACTTACAAGACATTATAATTTTTTTTTTTTTGTTTTTGCAGCCTGGTGCAGTTTATCCATATCACAGTTAAGAACGTTGGTCGAGAACGCATACCCACATTGTTGGAAATATTATCACCAAATCACTGTAAATGCTTTAAACCCTTAACGAATCATACCGAGCGTAATCGTCCACGTTTGACGTGTTGCAGAATAGGTAATATCATGATCGGTGTTGTACAGATCCAGAAGGTATCACCAATGCTGGAACTGCCTTTCCCTGTGTAATGTTATTGGTCACTGCTAACACACTACACTGTAAAAAAAATAAGTGTTAAATTACGCATACAAAACGTTGGTAATTTTACATTTTGTATGTGTAATTTGTAAAAAAAAAATACAGTACGTGTAATTTTACACTAATATTCTTAATAATCCAGAGAGTAATTCATGTCTCTGGTTAAAATATATGAATATATTGTTTAATAAACACGATTTTGGTGTTAATTGACACATTTTGAAGTATGTATAAAAATACACTCACTCACTGTATTAAAACGTTAAGTTATGTATTTTAATGGCTACATAGTCATTGTATGAACGCCGAATGTCAGTATAGTTGTACATCTTCAATTGTGTAATTTTACAACTACCGTTTGTGTGGAAACTTGCATTACATTCTGGACTAATCTGTGAGCATAAATTTACACATATAAATTTTCGGTAATTTTACATATTTATGTGAATTTTACTAGAACGAGTACCGTATTTGTAATCTTACACTAACGTTCCTGTTAATTCAGATATAGCTACAAGTATTTGTTTGAAACATGCGATATAGTAGTAATTTTACTAATTTGTTGGATAAATTCACGTGGACATATGTAAGTGTAAAATTACACGATAGGCCCTATCAGTAGAGACACTGCTGTCACATACGTTTATTGTAAAATTACACAATTTTTTAGTGTAACTATTTTATATTTGGTCGTTTGATATGAAATGGGTCTAATGAAACTATTTTTATACATTCCAAAATGTCACGTATTGTAAGGAATAAGTAAGTATTTCTCATGTCAAAAATTTCTTCTTTTGCAACACGCAAAAGGAAAAATTGATGTGTGCGTTAAGAGGTTAAAGTCATCGTTTGAACTGCTTTGCAGAATATCTGGAAATACTCGTTTTTCCACGGAACTATTGAACGTAAGCCCGCATTGTCTTTATATAAGAAATGAACACAAGCTTCAGATGAGGCCTGTAGACTGCTTTCAAAACGTCAATCACATTATAAATACATTTTCAGACCACTCCAGCATAGTTAATAACAGCTTCATTTATGGAGCTGTATCTCGAAATATACGCGCAAAGTACATACAAAACGGAGGCCCTGCATTATATCTTACTATAGACTTTCCCAGATTAAAATGATAGAGTCCCATAGGTACATGCAACACGACCGAGAAGACTGCGCGTCAATCCAGTGTCTTGCGTTTAACGGCGATGACGCACTTGATGTGGATGGCAGTGTCGCCCTTATCGCTCCCGCGCTTCTCGGCTTCAAACGTGGAAAATATTGCCAGGTAGACGGGACTCTAGAACAGTTAAAAGCTGTTCACGATAAAGTGAGCACTTTAGAAAGAACCTTAGAAAAAAGTCACTGCCCCTGCATGTATATATTTTAATGCGCGCACTGAGTGACAGTCGCCCAGTAAAGTTGGTAACGATGGATGAAAAGTAGTTCCATATCTTAACGTCGAATAAAAAGTGTTAGGTAACCATTTGTGATAACTTGAAAATCATGGTCCACAGTCTGTACACGTACACAATTAATAGACTAATGATTATGCTACCTTTGCACGGTCAAAATACTGCGGCCTAAGACACAATGGGACAATTGGCTGCATTCTGGCAAACTCCCATTCTTTACGAGTTTAACCTAAGACTCGAAACGTATAGTCTGGGGAGACCATCTAATATTCCGTTCCTGGTTAAGTTAAATTCTACGGTTCTATATATTTTTCCAAACTTTATGGGATCAAAATTGTGTCTAAGTTGAAGCTCATGCGATGTTTATCATGATTCTGGACTGATGTCTTTATACTCTCTTCAGTTTAGTTTTCGGCAAAGGGGTAAATACTTTATCTACCAAAAAGTAATTCGGCACCTGTCCATAATGTTTGCTCGGTGGTTGTCACCCCGTTAGAGTCTCGTAGGGCCACCTCTTGTGGCTATAACAACAGCCCCCATGTCTGGCATGCTCTACGAGTGTTTGCAGGACATCTACGGGGATTCGTCGCCATTCCTCTTGCAACAATTCCATGAGTTGAGCAATGGATTTTGGCCGTGCCTGACGAACCCTCACCCGGCGATCCAAATCGTCCCAAAGATGTTCTATAGGGGTTAGGTCGGCGGTCTGGGCAGGCCAGTAAAATCGGCGAACATTGTTGTCGGCGTACCACTGCATAGTAGCGCTTGAAACATGGCACCTGGCATTGTCATCCTGGAAGTAACACGGGTCCATTCCGTAAAATCGCCACAATGTTGGGAGCATTTCATTATCCAGAATGTTACAATAGGCCTCTGTGTTCATGCCACCACGAACAAACACCAGAGGTCCTACGCCGAAGGCCGTGAAACACAAGTCAACTGATGTACTAAATTACCTAGCTTCACGTGTGCCAAATTACTTTTTGGTAAATAGTGTATATGATCTGGTTATTTAAAATCAGCTTCTCTTAGCATATTCCTGACCGAGCAGTCAGGTTTTTCTTAATATTATGAGACACAGTTGAGGTTCTTAATTCTTTTAAGGTGATTGAGAGAGTACTAAGGTATCTTCATTAACTTACGGTAGCATTAAAATAGGCTTTTCTAAATAAAATAGTGGTTAGTGAAAAAAAACATAAAACATAACACGTGTGACCTCCTGTTTATACATGGTCTGTATTCGAATACCTATACATGTATCACTAGTATCAACACCCGAAAGTGCATAACTTTAAAATTTGACGATAAGAGGAAATTTAATTTACACCCGAAGCACAGTGCTCAGTCAACATCCAAGAAATTGGTCGATTTCCAGTGATGAGATTATGACATTCTCGTAAGGGTTTGTGGAATACAGTGCATTCTGTTTTATACAGAAATTATTTTAAAATCTCTTATTCGATAAACAAATGGCACACAAAATGGTTTGCAAAGTTCTGAAATACATGTCAACAACATGTAACATGAATTTGAGAAGAACATGTTTTAAAACCTGCTGCTTGAATACATGCAAAACTTGTTAAGGTAACCTCACAGGGATTTATTGCATTTTTAATTTCCTTGTTTATACGGAAAATACTTTATGTCGGTTCATTGCCTTGTGCCTAGAGGTAATAAGTATTTCTATGAAAGTATCACAGTGGTCTTTGCCGCTCATTTATTCGTGTTCCTCAGACAAGTAAAACTAGTCCCAGATAGGTAGATAATTAAATTTACGTAAATAGTAAAATTGCGTTACACGGAATGTCTACAAAAGGTGTGCAATAATTTAAAACAAACTTCCTAACGCCACCGCGTTTGCACTGTATGTCTAATAGGGAACCGGCCTCCTTAGTAAACTATATCGAAACATGTAAGAAAAATAATACATATGTATGTCTTGTCCTCAACTTCAAGCACATACGAAAAATTTAAATTTTTATATACAGAAAGTACACCATTTTTAGCTATGCGTAGTGTTATGGCCTAAATATAAATATGTGGGCTATTCCGAAAGTTCGTGTACTGAAATAACTATTTGGAGTTTCCGATTCAATCGGATGTTTGGTGCGTGGGATTCATTTTGGAGATAGCTATCTTTTAACTATGTACACAGTTTTCAGCGATATACTAACTTCTCAAACATATATTGGAGAACATTTCCTGAGAGCGTATGCATAGTTGTGGATGTAGAAGTTAAGAAAATTGAAAAACCGTTTACTGTTTACTTTTTGACTCGCTCTTTCTTAAGTGTTGGAGAAAGCAGATAAATACCAGAGTAAGAGATGTGATAATTGTCCATAAATTTGTGTGTCGTGGTAATATATAGATTACTGTTACTTGTTTATACTTAGAATTTAGTAATTCATATTGTTCTATATTTTCAGATCACCATGTTTTCCATACGGATGGTGGTGACAATTACTGTGTTAGTATTCGTAACTGCAGTTTGGATGGATTTCAAACATCAAAACAGTTTACTGTTGATTCGTCAAGAATGCAGCAGCCAGTTGACAGAAACATTAAAATTGGTGGCAGATACTCATTTTATCAACAAAGTTTACTTTCTAGTGGTTAACGTGGATACAGCACAGGGAACGACAATTTTAAGAGATTTCCTTCTCCACATAAACAATATGCACAACACTGCCATACTCGTAACCAGTTCATTTTCCAATGTTAGTGAATTCAGAAGTCTGGAGCGAACGGACAATTATGAGAGTGGAGTGGCATTCGTGATGTTCCATGAAAAGTATAGCAACGGGTGTTTTGCTGACACAGGGTGGACACAAATTTCATTCTGGAATTCTCGGGCATTTTTTCTGTTGGTTGATGTTGCCCCAAACAACAGAAGTCTCCAAGACATGGAAACCATGTTTAAAGACTGCTGGGAAAAATACAGTATACTTAACTTGGCTGTACTGCAGTGCAACAGATCTAACTGTGATCAATATTCCAAGAAGAAAATGAAAAAATGTGGCGAAATAAGCGTCTTGAGCTGCAATCCATTTACTGGAAAACTTAGTAAGAATGCTATAAATAATGGTGGCCATAGTGCCACAGAAGTGTTCCAAGACAAGCTTCTAGACACCAATGGCTATAACTTCACTCTATCGCAATCAATAAATCACTCACTGCTGTACTCGGTGATTGACAAGAATGGACACAAGCACCTAGAAGGTCCCTCAGGTATGCCGATCATCATAGCGATAAATTCACTCAATGGAACAATCGACATAGCAGAGCCTATTGGCTCGTTTTACAGTCCAGGCGGAGCAGACACCAAAACGCTCATCCCGAACGAATTCTACACAATTCCGTCCTTCGTTCGTCAGGTGACATATCCGCACGAACAAGAGTGTGTAACAGTCATTGTGCCAAAGTCTGCGCAGATTCCCAATTACATGAATATAGTCATCCCATTCAAGCCAACTACGTGGATCTACTACTTTTCCAGTGTGGTCGTCGTGTCTTCTGCCTGGAAGGCAACTTCTCTGTATCTGTACGACCGCAATAGGCAGGACGGATTGCTTCTAGAAGCAATACGGCTACTGTTGTGGGGATCTACTTTCTTTGTGCCAACTCACTTTGGCCAAAGAGTATTCATATTCTCGTGCATAATTATTAATATTGTTTTCAACAATGTTTACCAAGGTTCCTTGACCAGTCACCTGACCATCCCTCATTTCCAACCGGACATAAACACTCTTGAGGAATTGTTCGATACTAACATGCCTATAACCATATTCCTCAAACAAGATGACATAACTTCAGTGTCAATTGATTTGGGGGATTTGGATGAGATTGGTTTGAAGTTTATGTCCAAACTCGTGAGCTGGGAGGATAGTGAGGAAGTCTTGTCAATGGCGACTGAGTTTAGGAATATCAGCCGAGTTTGGGGTAAAACCTCAGCGCTATACGAAATTATCCAAGAAAAATATTACAGGAATGGACTTCCGATGTTGCACGTGGTCGAAGAGTGCATAACCTATATGCCCATGTGCTACGCCACAGAGACGCCCAACAACCCATTCCTGGCTCGCATGAACACCATCGTATATCGACTGAAAGAGGGAGGATTCTTAAATAAATGGAAGCAGGGTTTTATGGACGACATAGCGAAGAAGACGGCGAAAGTGGCTAAAGTTCCAGGCCCTAGCAAAATCACGTTTTCTCATCTGTATGCTCCGTTCGTTGCATTGGTAACCGGTCTTGGCATAAGCGCAGTCATATTTGGAGTAGAAATTTGCCAGAATGCAAGAGTAAAGTTTCAAGAAAAGCTGCACTTTTACAAATAGTATTTGTAAACTCAACCAGTCCATTTTACACATAAATTTTTTTATTAAAGTTTCTCAAAGTTCTTCAGACACATTAATTTAAGATCATTACTGTAACTGACAATTATTGGATTATTTTGTTTGGTATCATCCTAAAACAGATAGGTACTCTATAACTTATATAACCTAACCGGTTTTTAATACTTTTGAGGACGCTTTTGTTATAGTTTATAATTTTAATTTTTATATTCAATTTTGATTATTATTTTCTTGATAAAATACTTTTATTAGAAAAAAATGCCAAGGAAGGGAAATGAAATTCAGTCTCATATGACATGTATGCATCTAGTTTACATGTAAGCATTAAAACGATGTAATATTTAACTAACAATTTTAGGTTTTTTACTTATTGTTTTCGTACCTATATGAATTTTTTCGTTCCCAGAGATTGCAAAATTTTGTGTATTGAAGAGATTAGAAGTAAGAAATAACCCTCTTATTCATCATGCGAACACATGACAAACTTTTTATTAATAAATTGGTGGGATTAGTAATTTTTGAAAGCAGTAACGCAAATTATAGAAAATAGTTAATTCTATCACCAAGGAAATACTTTAGAGAAAATCGAAATGTTATAAATTGTTCGTTCGATACGTTTTAAATCAATATGGCAAATTTTATAATTTTATTCCTGCTGTGGCAATTTCTGGACTCGTTAGTTTTTGATAATTTCCACGTGTACTTTATTTATTTCTTTGTTAAACTGGAGTATAAAATGTATGTGCTTATACAGCATCTAAAAACTCTGAACGGCTCGATGTACTGTCAAGAGCAGAACTTTCTATTGTCATTTAGTACATATCATAATCGTATTAGATCCTGCATTTAATATAATGTGTTTCTTCACAATTTTAATTTGGCAATCTAAAAAATACTCTATTTTTTTCTGAGTATGCTGACATTCATGCATTTTAAAATTTTTACCCAACCGTATGAGAGTTTTAAATAATTAATGTTTTCTTTTCACACTATTTAGTAGTGAACCGATAGATATAGATGTTTTAGGCAATGCAACATAAAATACGTCAATTTTATAACAGATCATAGTTGTATATTAGTATATTACAAACGTGTTGCGCGAACTGATTTCAGACGTGTTTGACACGTAAGGTTTTTAAAGAAATCACGTTGCTTATTCTAAATTCAATTCCAACAAACACAGACTTAATAACATATAGGAGAATAAAATTTAAAAGCATTTTGAGTACCAACAATATTATTCAAAAATTTTAAAATAGTAAAAGGAAATTGAATATCCAGACGAGTTTGTGTATATTTAAGCGGCTTTTGTTTGTGTGTGTGTATGTATGTGTATATATATATATATAATATATATATCAACACGCCATTTTAAAAACTAAGCAAATAGTTCAAGTGACTTCACTGAACTTCAGTGTTTGCTATAGACATTTCATTAACAAATCGTAGACATACAGAGTGTGCCATGCTTGTACGCTGCACATTTGCTCGCCTGTTCTGTTCTATATGAATATAGACGCGAGGGAGCATTTGAAAACACACAAATGATCTCCGTGAAGGATCACAAGTAAGCATCTTAAGTTTAGCAGTAAATAAAAATTAAGACTGCCTGTAACTTAAAACCATTAGATTTTACACACTTAATGCGTACTATTTCGGATAATATTATCTTTTGCAAGTGAAAAACGTAACAAAACTTAGCTTATTGGTGTGCTGAAGAGTAACCAAGATGTCCACAAAATTGTAGCAGCCAGTGTACGGCGATTGATGAAGTGTATACTACAGCTGATGTGACGAATTGTAATTTTGTATAATTTCTAATTGCTGCCATGTTCAATATTCGTCGAGTATAGTGTGTGTGCTTTTTTTTTACTTCAAACTGTAACTAAGTTTCTGTTATAGCTACACTATTGTTTGTGAAAATAGCAACATCCAGAAAGAATGGCCCGAATGAATCCAAACTTGGAGGATATTTTCATTTATTTATAGCATATGGTTCATCAATACAATTTTGGAAAGAAAATAATAAAAATCAAATATTAGAGACTTCAACCACTTTATCGCATCAACTGACAAATCTTTGATATCATCAGTGGGTCCAGGGCATGATAGCTGAGGACATTCTAGGAGAAGGTGACGTATGGTCTGATCTCCATGACCGCAGGGACAGGCTGGAACGTCTCTGCGTCTCAATTTATGCAACATAGAATTGCAGCGACCATGCCCAGTCCGAAGTCTATTCAAAGTACACCACTATTTACTATCAAGAATAAATTCGTCTTTCTTCTTTTCACCGAATGCGAACAATGGACTGCTTATGTTCGATTCTGTCCATCTTTGCTGCCACTCCAAATATAGGTAGAAACCATTCGTGTCTAGGTCTTCAGCTAGTTTCATTGGCGGTTCTCTCGACTTAAGCACTGAATGAACATGCCTTGAAAGATCCTCATGCAGCATGGTTCCAATAGAGTTCCTTTCCTTAACATATTCCCGCAACAGTGCTTTCTGCCTTCTAATGTCAGGAGGGAGGATGTTAGACAAAGCAGGTAGCCAGATGACATGTGTTGATTTTACTGCGCCGCAGATGGTATGCATGGCAGAGTTTAGCTGGACGCCTACTAGATTCACGTGACTGTTGTTAATACACACAGGGCAACAATATTCTGCGGCTGCATACACTAATGCCAAGCTGGATATACGAAGGCAACTGGCTTTCGCTCCCCATGCTGATGATGCCAACTTCTGAAAGATGTTATTACGGGAACTCAATCTAGCATGCAGACTTTCAAGATGTGGTTTATATGACAGAGTTCTGTCAAGAACCGCTCCCAAATACTTCGGCTTATAGTTGTGCTTGAGAGGCTGACCGTCAAAGTCCACTTCCAGTTTGGCATTCGCCATTCTGTTGTTCAGATGAAAGCATGCAACTTTGGTTTTTCTGACGCTAGGTTTCAGTCTCCAGTGTTTGCAAAATTCAACAAACATCTTCATGTCATTGGTCAGGGCATGGTTCAGTTGTTCGAAGCTGCTCATCTGGATGGCATATGCGATGTCGTCTGCATACATGAATTTTCTTGCATACAGGATGGTAGGTCGTGCAGGTATAGATAAAAAAAGGGGGGCTAAAACACTTCCTTGAGGCAATCCATTGTTCAAACTCATCAAGCTACTACTCTTTCTATTCATGAAGACTTGCAGGAATCTGTTGCTAAGCAGGTTGCATATGAGATCGCAAGTGGTGGTACATGGAATGGCCTTAAAGAGTTTGTATAAAAGGCTTTTTTTTTCATACTGTGTCGTATGTAGCGATTAGCTCTACAAAGATTACGCCTGTTTTCAGCTTGTGTTGAAAACCTTCTTCAATGAAGTTCGTAAGATTTAAGACTTGGTCCGTGCAACATCTACCATTTCGAAAGCCTGCCTGCTCGGATGGAATTATTTTGTCTATGACTGGATTTATACGATTATAAATAAGTCTTCCAGATAGCTTCAGCATTACTGAAAGTAGAGCTATAGGTCTATAGCTTTCAGGCAGATCAGCAGGTTTGCCAGGCTTCAGTATGGCTACAATCTTTGTTGACTTGAACAATGTTGGCAGACGATTCAACTGCATCATGTCTGTGAATAGCTCTGCTAGCCATGATATTCTAGGGCCAGTATACACTAGGAAATCAGGGTACAGCCCATCGAAACCTGCGGCTTTTCCAAGCTTGGTTTTTGATAATGCGGAAATGATTTCGTCTACTTCGAAAGGCCCTGCAAAGTAGCTTGTCTTTGGAGAATTTCTTCTCAGCAACTTGTATTTTCTAAATATGGTTCTGGTAAATTTCCTGTCGGCAGCAACTTTGGACATTCTAACAATGCAACGAGCAACTTTGTTTGGATGGATCTTAGTGTCATTTGGATTCGCTGGAGTAGGATGTGTAGAAAAGTGACTACGATTGTAGAGAGATGGCGTACTGGTAGGCCCAGCAGTGTACTCTCTTGTGTGACCGGAAAGCTGCGTGTTATGCCAAGCTCAGTCAACGAAGAACCGTCAAACGAAGTGAAATCAAGGGCCAATATGCCTCGTCAACGTCAAAGGGTGCCATATCAGCATGTGAGTGAGTTCGAACGGGGCAGAATGATCTGTTTCCGGGAAACGGGCTTGTCATCCCGTGATATTTCATCTCGTACAGGGCATGATACTACGACAGTGATGCGTGTGTGGAACCAGTGGATAGAAGAGGGTCTTACGAAGCGACGAGCAGGTACTGGACTACACAATGTAATCGCAGCACGGGATGACCGCCATTTTGTCCGCATGGCCGTAATGGACCGTACATCTTCGTCCACTGTGTTGGTTCGACAATGGAGCACTGCAACGGGTGTGGACCCATCTGCGTCGGCGGTTCGACGCTATCTGCTGAGGGCTGTGCTAGTACCACACATGCAATTGCGTCGGCTTCCAGTGTCCAGAAACCACATACGTCTCAGACTGCAATGTATACGTGAACGCCGTCGCTAGCATTCTGAGTGGCAAAATGTAATGTTTTCGGACGAGTCCCGCTTCAACCTGTCCTACAGTGATGGCCGCATACGTGTTAGACGCTACCGTTGTGACCGCAGTCTGGCAGCCTGCATTGTGGAGCGGCATAGCGGAAAAAAGCCAAGTATGATGTTTTGGGGCGCCATTGGATACAACATGCGATCTCAACTGCTACGTATTGAGGGTAATCTGAACAGCAAGCACTTCAGTAGGGATGTTTTAGAGCCCGAGGCATTGCCCCTCCTTCAGGCAACTCCACATGCCATATTTCAACAGGACAATGCCCGGTCACATGTGGCGGGGTATGTGCAAGCCTTCTTCAGTGAACGAATGGTGCCACTGCTCCCTGGCCTGCACCTTCCCCTGATATGTCGCCCATCGAACGTGTCAAAGATATTGTTGGTCGGCGACGTGTTCGTCATGGACCTCCAGCAACCACTGTTGATGCTTTGTGGACTCGCATACAAATCGCGCGGAGAGAGTTTCCCCAGGAACATATCCAGGTCCTCTTTGATTCCATGCCGCGACGTTTTGGGGCTCTGATTGCAGCATGTGGGTCTTAACACCATTCTGAATTCTCAAGGAAAGAGATTACATGTATCCTTCTTGGTGTTGCATTTTTTACAAAAGTCAGTGTATAGTCCATTCCCGATTGGAAGCGACTTTTAAAAATTAACCTTTGAAAAAACACTCCAAGAATAACATGTCAACCTGTTCTTTTAATAACATGTATTCCACAAATATATAACACTGTGGTTAACTTTAGAGTACTGTATTATTGAATAAATTAAACTTTACCTTAATATCTTCTATAACTTGTAATATTTATTTCTATTTGAAATATGAATAAACAACAGTGAGTGCGGCGATGGATTGGCAACGACCGGTAAGAAATACTTCACAATTAAAATATTATTTTAAACTCGTTTTCTAGTATACTATTTGTTAATTAAACTGTGCCTGTTGAAATATTGAAATATTTAGGTAGCCCCGATGGCAACATATCTCATTTTTACAGTTTAAAATAACAGCGGAACATATCGTGAGTAGGCCGTAATGGTAAGGTGTTGTTTTATCGAACGAGAGCAACTTTGAAGCAACTGTCTGCTGAGAGAGGCTTGGCGCTCTCTCTCTGTTTTTGTCTCTTTCACACTCGGGAAGTTTCATTTCGCTAGTACGCGGCCAAATTGTACATGTTTTCAATTTTAGCATATTTCATACTTATTACAGCAAAATAATGATTTTTGAA
Organism: Dryococelus australis; assembly: GCA_029891345.1. NCBI lineage: Eukaryota > Metazoa > Arthropoda > Insecta > Phasmatodea > Phasmatidae > Dryococelus > Dryococelus australis. The sequence goes on along the minus strand of CM056996.1, from coordinate 92,614,469 downwards.
TTTGTAATTTAGAATTGAAAAGAGATTTTAATGCTTGAATAGTTATGGTAATATATTTAGATATGATGGCGGTGCAGAAACAAAGTGAAGTTGGCAGACGTAGCGAACCATGACATGGCGTGTTGCCATGTCATGGTTCGCTACGAAACTTAAATTATTCTTTTTCCGAAAAATACTTCAAATTAATACATCACGTTTACAGACGTTGTGTTTATTAAACCTACCCAGGCAAGTTACGATGTTGTGATAAATCTGTGTTTCCACGCAGTAATAAATATACTGTGACGTGTGTTTCGTTAATCATTGCGTCTGTGAAATGGCGTGCCTTTGTGCATCGTGGTCGATACGCTGGCCCTGTGTGTGCGTGATTTCATATATTTGATTAGCACTATTTATACGTTGTAAATGTGAACTCTTTTTATGGCGAAGTTATTTATTTACATCCACGCCTGTTTATTTATCACAACGTTGTACCTTTGCCCTGGTGGGTGTTTGTAATACAGTCGTGTAACGTGATTTACCACCAATCAACAAAATAACCAAGTCTAGCCGCAATAAATTTCAATAAACCTAAATACAGTAAGTAACAATACATATGAGCGGAATAAAAGTTACGGTAGGCTTATTTGTGTGCATGTTCACCGCTATATTTTAAGTTTCTATAACAAAAAACGAGCGAAACGAGTTGCGTGCTTGATTTTAATGCCGCTTTTTCGTTGGACTGGCTTTCCTTCGTTATTCGAACTGAGTGCGTCCTTTTAAAAAAATTACCCAACACATATCAATAACAAATAGTTAAATGCTACTGTTCATTACCCCGCAGTTGTAACAGTGTTTAACACAGTCGCGGCAAAATATTAACGTGCATTACGTGTAATGTGCTATGTCGTGGAAAACAAATATGTTTCTGTAACGTAACCGTAAGAACTATCGTTAATTCAGGCATTTTTAAAACGTCATAAAGCTGACCTAAATAATGTTATAGGTCTAAACTGTGAATATTCGAACGAAATGGTTTTGAAATAGACCTAAGACAGAAGCTTTGAAAATACTTTTGTCTTAGTTAACAGTTAACTGTCTCAGTTAACAGTAAACAACACATTTGACAGGTATAAAAGTAGAAGTCACATTTCAATGTTTATTTTTAGTTGTAGCGAAAGTATACTAACACATGTACACACACAATGGCATGTAAACATTGATTTTGACAGATGCTACATGGCAGTCACATGGCAATGTTTGTTTACATTTGGCGGAAGGATACGAAACGGGCCCGCAAGTAGATATTTAGCAGGGCTCCGAGAAAGTTGCTTCCAATGGGGAATGGACTATATATAGACACGTGATTAAATATTGTCGGTTTTGTCCATTCACACCGTTCTAGCCAACTTGAAATAATTTAAATGTAATATTTAATGCGATTAATTATAAAATCTAGACTATAATAACTGCATTTCTATCGTATGTTGCTGCAAGCATAAATAGAGTCAAGGGTTGTTCTATTAAGATATGTTTATGTTTAAACATTCATAGCGTCTACCACTCCCACTTCAGTCACCCAAAGTAAATTTTTAAACGTTTATTCGAGGGTAGAGTAAGCGAACATTTAAATTTCGTTATTCATCGCGAGTATTTTATTCTCGTACATGAGTTGTACACTCTAAATCAAAATCAATGAGAATTTCACTGCTTAAATCAGTTAACAGCATCTGACTTATTCAACAGTCACTCCAGTCAATTGAACTGTAGAATTAATGAAAAATAGCAGTTATACTTATCTTATTTATTCAGTGACATTACCCAAATACTTATCAAGTTTTTAACTATTTAAACTGCACTATGTATAATGAAGTGGGTGCATTTATACCTACTAGTTATTTCAAGATTCTTGATGTTACCAATTAAGCTAAAAACTCATATAAAGGACATACAATTTAAAATCTACATATTTCCGGTAAAGAATGTAACACATAGATATATTTACCCCCTTATAGTTAGCGTTGGCTTAATGGTACGATTCGTAAGGCAACAGCTCGACGCTGGAGTTCTGTGAGTTAAAATATTGGACACTGCAAAATTATTTTTCACTTATTTTCAAATTACGTTAAATTAGACAATATAATCAGTAACTACGGGAAATTAGTTTATTTCTCTTAATGATTTGGCTAAATTCAATAAGAAAAATATTTGATTTGCTGCATGCAGCTGGCTGTCTCTTATTCGATCAGTAAAATTGTTTCAGTGAAAGAACCTGTGGTTTTTCACCGATTCTAAGTAGAGCAATTTTTACTGATTCGAGTAATTGCATTTCACTACGAATCAGTGGTTTTCCCTTAATTCGAGTTTAGGGTGTACCATCTGAAGAGACAAATTTTAAAACATCATAAAATCAAATTATGGTATACACCAACGATAACCAGGACAATTGGTGATTGCATCTGTTTTACTAAACATTCTCACTGCTCATATTTCTCAAAACTTTTGCTGTGAAAAATTTTGTGTTTTAGAACGGACTGTTTGGTTTCGAAGCAATTTGTGCACAGTCTATGTAGTCATTAACCATTAATGAATCTGTTTACGTCTGCAAAAACACACGATGGAGATACGTTCTTGCAGATTAAATGTATATATATATATATATATATATATATATATATATATATATATATATATATATATATATATATATATATATATATATATATATATATATATATATATATATGTGTGTGTGTGTATAAATTTGGCTGGAACTGTGTGGATTCACAAAATCCATCATCGATCATGTGTATAGATAGATATGCACTTACAGCTCACAAGTCCAATGCTGTACAATTTTCTTAACATCTTAGGTTACAATTCGACACGCTAATTACGTAATCCTGGCTACGTCTGTCAGATAGACTTTTTATTCTTTTCCATACTAAAACTTAACTGCCCCAATCTACTTTCTAAAATATTTGATCTAATTTCCTTCATCAGAAGGCTATTATTTAAAATGTGATTGCCCATCTAAAATTGCAAAAAGTTAAATTATAAAGTAAAATCACTAGTAGTTCTATACATGATCATTTATAATTATTTTTTACAATTTAATTAACATGTGAACCTTTTTTTTTTGCATTTCACTACGAAGTGAGTGTTCATTTCGTCCTGCTTAGCATTTTGTAATGCGTGAAATACAGAATGCTGAATATATATATATATATATATATATATATATATATATATATATATATATATATATATATATAGCTGCATGAACTATGTTACAGTGGTACATTCTGAAACGTTATGCAATTCGAGAAAAATTACGTAGGTCTAAGGTTAATTAATGTTTTTCGTCACATTCCTTACATTGCTGTCGTTAGTATGGCTTGCGTTTTAATTTAGCCTCATTCACAAAATGTTTTAATTTAGCCTCATTCGCAGAATGTTTTAATTTAGCCTCATTCATAGAATGTTTTAATTTAGCCTCATTCATAGAATGTTTTAATTTAGCCTCATTCACAGAATGTTTTAATTTAGCCTCATTCACAGAATGTTTTTTTTTTTTAGCATTGCTTAACAAATGACATACGTTAGCCAATTAAAGAAATTTGCATTTGAAAAATGCAAGTAAATAATAAGTATGGATGAGTAATGGTTCTTTGAAAATGTTTGAAACGCACCGATGTCATGTGTTGCGGATTCAGAAACAAACGATAACAAACATATTCAATAATGACACTGGTTTATACACGATCGTTGCACATATGCTCAACTAAAATTAATTTCCGCATAAAATAATATAATGTTCAGAGTAGAATATCAACACAAAAATCGTGTCCGCTTTAATTGATGTTTTGCTTATTGAAATACGAATATTTATTATCAGTAGATTGTGTAGCGTGGTAATAAAAAATTGTTAAGTATTAATGAAGTGCATTAATGAAATGTATAATTATTGTATAGTTACATACGTTTTAAATGCTAATTCACACATGTCTATTGCAACAAAATCTAAAGTATGTACTTTTTCCATTTCAGAAATAAAACTTGGCACTGCTTCTGTACCCTCAGCTAAAATTGCTAATTTTCGCATTTTAATGTGACTTTTTCCTTGTTCTGATTTTCCCCTCAGTAAATGACTTTAGGATATTATCACATCCGTTTATATACAACTGTGGCTACAAAATTATCACCGATTCTGACACTGGACTAAGGCCTACGTAACTGTGGGCACACCATGACAAATATCAATTCATGCATGAAGAGATTGTACTTTGAACGGGAAGTTGGCTAATATCACATTCATCTAATATAGCCACATTGTTAGCTAAACTTACTATGCTTTTGGTGCATCACAATACACAAATTTTAACCCATAATTTTGTAGGCCCACCTACTTCTTTTCTAATTACACAGTCGACGAGTTTGAATCTCATACTGTATATGGTTGTAAGTTCTGGTTTAACTGCATGATTGGGTACACTAAGTGATTCCTATTAGACGAGGAATGTAAGTAACATGTTTATGCTGGAAAGTATATTAGCATTATATAGCACGTAATTAAATAACGAGATAATATACTGCATTACAACAAAATGAAATTAAAACTAAAAGTACTGTACAAAAATTTTGGTAGAGTGCCTAGTTGTCTGCAACTATAAAAATATATTAACAGAAATTGTTTAAAAATTTCAATACATGCATTTAATACTGACAAACAATATTAATAGTTTCTTCCACCATGAGAGAAATTATGCTCTACCCTCAGCCTCTGCATAGTCGATAATCTGCCACTAAAGGTGGTTCACGATAAAGCACGTATTTCTGTATGTGTGTGTATATATAATATATATATATATATATATATATATATATATATATATATATACACGCACTTCAACTGCATGAATCAGCACATTTTCCAGATCGGCATATTATGTGAAATTTAAAGAATTTCTGGAGCAAAGAACTATGCTGATATACAGCAGAAATCAATAACAACCAATTTCACTTCACTCATAACACCTACAAAAATGCTTTTTTTAAAATTACTTTAAATTATACTTTATTTCAGAAGTTACAGATTTAAACTGAAAATCGCTTTGGTTAAGGAAAACGAACATTGAACCAGCTAACTTGAACATTGCTTCAGCCAGGTGAAGTATGTATGTATGCATGTATGTATGTGTGTATGTATGTGTATATATATACATACATACATACATACATATATATATATGTATGTATATATATACACACACATACATACATACACTATCGACCAAAAAGTAATTGGGCACCTGTCCACAATGTTTGCTCGGTGGTTGTCACCCCGTTAGAATATCGTAGGGCCACCTCTTGTGGCTATAACAACAGCCACCCTGTCTGGCATGCTCTCTACGAGTGTTTGCAGGACATCCACGAGGATTCGTCGCCATTCCTCTTGCAACCATTCCATAAGTTGAGTAATGGATTTTGGCTGTGCCTGACGAGCCCTCACCCCGAGATCAAATTCGTCCCAAAGATGTTCTATAGGGTAAAGGTCGGGGCTCTGGGTGGGCCAGTCCAATCGGCGAACATTGTTGTCGGCGTACCACTGCATAGCAGCCCTTTAAACATGGCCCCTGGCATTGTCATCCTGGAGGTAACACGAGTCCATTCCGTAAAAACGCCACAATGTTAGGAGCATTTCACTATCCAGAATGTTACAATAGGCCTCTGTGTTCATGCTACCACAGACAAACACCAGTGATTCTACGCTGAAGGCCATGAAACAGCCCCACACCATCACTCCACCACCACCGAATTTCCTAGTTGGCACTATACACTCCGGCAAAAACCGTTCCCTGGGTAGACGCAACAGCCATACATGTCCATCGAACTGGAATAATGTAAACTTCGACTCGTCACTACACAGAACTGATTTCCACTGCTCCAGTGTCCAGTTGCGATGGTCCAAACACCACCTGAGTCGCTGAGTTTTATTGCTTGTCGTGATATGGGGCTTATGTGTAGCTGCTCTTCCGAAATATCCAAGTCGGTGGGCTTCTGTACGCAATGTTCCAATGGAAACCGATACACCTGTTGCTGCATGAAACTCCCGTCGGATGGTAGCCATGGGTTGTGCCCTATTTTCGACAATTTAACGTTTCAGGGTTCTGCGAGTTCTGTCGGTCAAGATTGGAGGTCGCCCAGAACGTGCAGTATTGGCACAATGCCCATCAACCTCCCACTTAAGCAGGACGAATGCGAACTTTAATTTGGGCCTGTTTACTTTCCGTTCAATCGCCCGGCTAGATAGCCCCAATCACGGCCTTATAGAAGTCCGATAGCTCTGTACCTCGTACTATCTCCTTGTCAACTGGTTCTACATCGGCCTGCAGCGTATGGCGGCCATACAAGTCAACTGATGTACTGAATTACCTATCTTCACGGGTGCCCAATTCCTTTTTGGTCGATAGCGTGTGTGTATGTGTACGTGTCTATATATATGTATATATATATTCTACTATATATATATATATATATATATATTCTACTATATATTAATATATTAAAAACCTCAAATAAACTTGAACAAACTTTGGATGAGTGTGATTTGTTATATTTGCAATGTTGCAATTTGAGTGTGTGTTATTTGCTATTAACACGATTCCCAATTTACGAGTTCATACCTCTGCACGTATCTCACTCGTTTTGAAACAATAACGCCATGATAATGTTATATATTGCACGTGGAGCATTCTTTGAATATTTTGTCCAGCCATTGAGTTTTATGAGAATTGTTTTCGTTACTCGTAAGTTAATAGTAACGTCTGTCGTTTGTTTGTATTCGGTTGAGTAATAAAATATTAATTTGTGATGTATTTACGTAATATAATGCTTAGGTTGCTGTCGTGTGAATACACTGTGTTATATAAAAGAGTGCTTTTTCTTAATAAGCACACGTTTCAGCAATTCACACTTTTTGAAGATGAATGTTCTAAACGACTCTGCGTTATTTTCGTAACAGCAAAAGTAATAATCTTTAATTCTTCTGCTATTCTGTTGATAACACAAACCAAAAATATTTTCTTATTGCCTCGGAAGGGTTGACCACAGTAAAAGACATAAATTTACGTCTAAAAAGAAAAATAAATGTGAACATCAATCAATATTAGCAAACCATATTATTTATTGAAATTAATGTGTATGTGTTTATAGTGTTGATTACAATATTAATCTCGTTTTGAGGTTTATTTAATGACTACGCAGCTGACATATGAGCCCCCTGATTCACCCATTATCTGAAATTCACATGGCAGTCTTTACTTTAATAGGAACGCGGAAAGATATGCAACCAATTGGCTGAAAGTAGAAACAGCAGAGTTCTCATAAGTACTTACTTTACCGCAAATAGCCTTAATACACAATTAAATATTTATGTACCTAGAGATGATAAATGAGTACAGAGTTACGGACTTAATGCAGTTTCAAAACAACATAATTTTTTAATATACGGCGTTTGTTATCTTACAAGAGTAGTTAACACCTGTGCAGATACTGATAGAACGTTGATGTTTATGAGGATATTCACTAAATAGCAGACAACATGCTACTCGTGATTTCTGGGACTTCTAACTCTTTAAAGTGTTGCTGTTGAGACGGGAAAGAATGTGTTTGTGCAAGGAAACATCAGACTTTACAAAAATGTCTAACTCCAGTGGAGAATGAAAAGAGAATACTCGAGGTAAAAGACTCCACCCCTTTGTTATCACGAGTACCGTTCGTAAAATTTATGATTCATAACCATAAACAATTATTCAAGACACGCGAGAATGTTATTACAAAAAGACACAGTATCAAATGTATTTGATATTCTTTATGGATATCAAAACTTGTCCTGCTTGAGTGCTAGAAAGTACACAAATTCTGTGTTATTTGGGCATGTGTGGCATACACCGCCGAAGAAACAGAAACAGAATAGCGACAGGAATCATGTTATAGACAACTCCTCAAGGCGATCAGATGGCATTCGTACTTTGCAGCAGAATCATAGGATATTTTACCTCGAGTGCTGATTTCACAGAAAACGATCTATAGAGTTAGGTGTGGAATTTTCTTCATAGAAGAGGGACCCATATCGCATTAAAGTCGGATGTAGTAATACTTGAGGATAAGCCAAGTCATGTGTTAATATTTCTTGTACTGTACTGGTAAGGGCAAGAGTGGGATGGACCCCCGTGTCCAAGGTCAAGAAGCGAGGGAGCGATACGGGCGACACTAACACGCACGCCTAGTGCCTCACCGCTCCTACGCGCAAGGCGTGCAATGTTTCCGCCTTAACGTTGTACTCTGCAAATTAGATATGTAACTGTGGGGTTTTATAACACGCGATTAAAGACCACATATTAAACTACGCCTGTATCATCGCATTTTTCTCTTGCCGCTTAAGGAAACTGCATAGGCAAGCTTTAAATATACGATATTTAACCATTTTCACGATTTTTTTCTCCAAGAATACACTTAATATGACAAAAGTAAAAAAAAAAATGGTTATAGATAATCGTTTTTTATCTTTTCTGACGAAAATTAGTATTTGCAGAAAATTTATTTACCGAGATACGCGTATTCACGCAAACAATTATTTCACAAAAATTGCAGGGGTCGATCCAACTCTTAAGGAAAAAATTGTCTGGTTTAGAGTTCGTACGCTACAAGTCAGTAAAAAGCAGACAGTTAACCAGCATGATGAACATTAAAGAAGGAAACAGAATAGTAGCACTAGCGAGCGCTGTTACACATGCGGTAAAGGAAAGCGTTCGATAGTAAATATTGTGTACTTGTAATATTAGGCTGCAATAGATTTCCTAGCCAGACTGTACTCCAGTCTGATCTCCCTGAACCCAATCATCCTTCCCTAGTTAATGAGGCTGCAACAAATAAACCACGAATAATTAATGAGGAGGAAGTGAGTGTTCTAGAGAAGGGTGTAAGTAATAAGGGCTCCGGGGTTCTTTGCCATGAGTGAGGTGTATTAAACCAAATCATGCATAGTACCTTGAGTTGAACCATAAAAATGTACGGTTTGTACCATTATGACGGAACAACGTACTACTATCATCTCAGCCAGTTTTAAAATCTGAGGGAAATAACGTCAGTTCACTTGTTGACGGAATCAACAAGCCTGTAATCACCGTTAAAAAGTATATTAAGTAAATAATCTCCAGATAATATAAAAACGACATTTTATAAAACAAATGTATTTAGTGGGAAATAATGCAATGTCATATAATACTAAATATAAAAATTATACTACAACAGTGAAACTGGTAGCTTGTTCCTACATTCAAGATGAATGTGGCAATTATTCGAATAAAACAATTTTTTCACTTGTCCTATCACGCTAAGCATAGAAAATAAATGCGTTTCTTTATTCAAGTAGTGGAAAAGTGATATTTTAGTCAGATATACAAATGCAATGACAACAGTTTAAGTGAAAATGTAAATCAAACAGCATATATATATATATATATATATATATAAGAGAAATGGAAAAGCTTAAGGAAATCGAGGACACGTAGGTGATGATTGAATTCCCGAGTTTTATTTGAGTTTCCGCTGTTTTATGGAAAATTTATTTTTAATTTAATCTTAACTACTGAGCTTGGTGCACAATGAAGACTACGTTGTCTGCTAAAACTTATGACACCCGATAGAAACTCAAAAAGTCAGATTCTATGCCCAAACTGTACATTATGAAGTATTTCGAGAATGCAGTACGAATACAAAACACACCACTTTATAGATGTATAGGCCTACACTTCCTTAAACGCACATATCTTTAATTTTTTTAAATGGTATTTCAGCTAACACTAGTTGAAATCTTATTTTATTTCCATGTTACTATAAACATATAAATATATAATACAGATATGCAATACGGCATATGTCTTGTCGAGAGGACCTATTTTCGAAATTTTGAGGTTCACAAAAATCACTAACAAACTTCGTCAAGTGATTCCTCACATAAATAGAGACGAATAGTATGAATGTAATGACATTCAGCCTAACTCTCTTCTGAGGATGGTCCACCCCGTAAATAGAGAGATGAGCAACAGGTTTATTGCGAATAGCACGGGCCCAAATTTACTTAGACTTCTGAACTTACGCGTAGCCTTCCAGTAATTAGACATACATATCTACGGAAAACAATGTTGGGGTATATAAGTAATATGTTACGGAAATAATGATAGTTACCACACAGGTGTATCCAGTCGCACTGGAGGCGAGTGCGAGGCCTCCCTACTGTGTCTGTGCGTGGTACCGCATTCACTGTTACACTACACTTGCTTACTGTGTCTGTGCGTGGTTCCGCATTCACTGGTACACTACACTTGCATAATGTGTCTGTGCGTGGTACCACGTTCACTGTTACACTACACGGGCTTACTGTGTCTGTGCGCGGTACCGCATTCACTGTTAAACTACACGGGCTTACTGTGTCTGTGCGCGGTACTGCATTTACTGGTACACTACACGTGGTTACTGTGTCTGTGCGCGGTACCGCATTCACTGATACACTACACGTGCTTACTGTGTCTGTGCGTGGTACCGCATTCACTGTTACACTACACGTGCTTACTGTGTCTGTGCGTGGTACCGCATTCACTGTTACACTACACGTGCTTACTGTGTTGTGCGCGGTACCGCATTCACTGGTACACTACACGTGCTTACTGTGTCTGTGCGCGGTACCGCATTCACTACTACACTACACTTGTTTACTGTGTCTCTGGGCGTTACCGCATTCACTGGCACACTACACGTACTTACTGTGTCTGTGAGAGATACTGCTTTCACTGGTACTCTACACCTACTTACCGTGTCTGTGTGTGGTACAGCATTCACTAGTAAACTACTAGTGTCTGTGTATAGTACCACATTCACCGGTACACTACACGTACTTTCAGACGTGTAAGTATATTTCGTCCCATGCTATTCACAATAAACGTCTCGCTCATCTTCACTTTTACAGGCATGTACCATCCTTAGGAAGCGATTTTGGCTATGTGTCATGTATACACTTTTGATCTATATTTATGTGAGGAATAACTTGACGGAATTTGTCGGTTATTTTTAAGAACATTTGGCATTGGTAACAAGCAGATTTTTGCCAACAGAAAGTTATTTCATATGTACATATATAACATTCTATACAACGAATTAGGAAAATATACTACTACTGCATGCACGAAAACCAATTTTGAAGTGCATTCTCTAGGTACAGCTATTTTGTTAGTTGGACGTCATAACATATAATTGTAGTTTGTAATTTTTATTCGAGTTATTAAACATGCTTTAAAGTACCCACAGCGAGAATAAAAACTGAAGGGCAAACGTATTAGTGTCGGCAGGCTGCAGACGACCCTTGTGCAGATATCATAGCAGCTGAATCGTCTACCCGCCCTCCAGAATTTAAGGAAGACGCGAGATTTGTGGTGGTACGGCGACTTGTGGCTGACTAAAGGGATGACTATCGATATTCGATGTTTTTGAACGTCGATGGTTGAAAATTAAATTTACGATGTTTTACCATCGATGTTAGTTCGTCAATGTTTATCGACCCTCGATGGTTTTTTAATCGATGTGACATCGATGCCAAATATCGATAAGTTTGTGTCAACGTTCCATTGTTAATATCCAAACATAATAATTATAAGTTTATGCTGTAGGTAGGGATGGCCATCGACCTTCGATATTTTCGGTACATCGTTGTTTTAAGGTTCTACGTTCGATGATTTACTATCTGTATTTGTTGGTGGATGTTTATCGGCGATCGATGGCTTTTCAATCGAGATGATATCGATGTCATACATCGATAGGCTAGTATCGATGGCCATCGACCTTCAATATTTTCGAAACATCGATGACTGAAGGTTCGATGATCGATTTTTACCATCGATGTTTGTTGGTAGATGTTTATGAACCGTCGATAGTTAATGAAACATCTATGGATTAGTGTCGATGTTCCATCCCTAGTTGGCTTCTGATGAGAGTGCAGGCAGGCAGGGCTATGCGATGGCTCGCGGCTGTGACACGTGACGCTGCTCTCGCCCTAATCCAGGGCCGGAAAGCAGAGCTCCGGAGGGCGATGTTCTCTCATTATGTCGGCTGGCGGTAATGACGCACCAGTGCCATGGGCGCGCGCCGCGGAGATCCACGGGGGAGCGAGCAACACAGACTGGCGGTTGAGAAGGGCGCGCGGGAGGGATGAAAGGGCGCGAGTGAAGCTGGAGAGCAACGATAATCACGCCGCCCGAGGCCTTTTTCGAAAAACCGGGGATACGGGGAAACCGTTAATAATATTCTTCCCGTTGTTCCTGGCAACGAGGGGAAGCTTCCCTGTGCAGGCTCGAAGCTAACGTCTTCTGGTGGAAGTGGCTTTGTGGTCAGAGCTTGGCATGCCTCGGGCACTCTTTCATCAACTACACAAGGACAGAACAGGGGCGCTTTTAAGTTTGAATGCAGTGGCTCCGATAGTCGAGAAACTCATGGCTATACAGCAAAGTATGTTGCCATCTGGCAGCTCTGTGACGTGCACAGAAACTATGGAATTTCGCCTTAAACAGTTTCGTGGACTATGCTCAAGTGAAGTTCATGCAAGGTATCCTGAACATTTCTCTGTCCTTAAAAAAATTGCACGCTTATAAATTCATTATTCCGCTGGTGTTTAACAGACTTTTGCCGGAACGCTACAACGCAGCATCAATAATAATTTTGACTGAAATATGTTTCTGTTATAATCTCTTACAAGCAACATGACTGACTGTAAATTACTTTACAAGTTTAAAAGAAAATAAACTCGGCACTTCAGGGACTGATTACCAGCCAATAAGGAAAGTCGTAGATTACTGTAAGACTGGAGTAAACCAGGAGCACCCCCCCCCCCCCCACCGTCAACGAGCCTAAGCCGAGAAGCGCAAGGCATAAGGGTTTATAGTCGCACTGTATGTACACACTGTACGTGAGGGACTTTCAGCGGTGACCCTATTATTTTATTAATGGAAAGTGTGTGGTAAGGTTCACTGCAAGGCCATTGAGAAGTTTTGTATGTATCTGACGTGTATGATTTGAGATACAGCGCTTTGAAGGGAAAAAAGACGTTCTTAGCCATTTTGGAGTAGTTAGAAATTATGTTTGTAATGTGCGTGACGTCTTGAAAGTACTCAAGAGTCCTCGTATGAAGTGTGTGTTCTTTTCGTAGAGCAACGTATTGGACGCACGTTCAAAGTTTTGTTTAAAAACGTGTGTTCCAAACCCACTGCAACGGAGTTCAAGTTGTCAAACAGACGGGAGCCTTAAAAGTGTGGAGTGGCGTGTGAAATAATAGGAAAGTGATGAGTAAACTGAAAGAGGCCAACAAAGATGCGGTGTTGCTGCAGGTAGCCCACTGGCACCCCCCTTAATAGCTTGGCTAAAACGTCTCTGACCCGTTTGGCCACGCATTTATTATTGCCTAGTTCATGTGTTTCTATTACAAAATTGTGTGTGTGTGTGTGTTCAGCAATTTTCTTGCGACTAGTAAACAGCGCGCTCGATGATATTGACGTTAACCATTCACGTCAAAGAGGCGTAGAAAATGTTGCTAGTCATATTTTCTACAAGGAATATTCGGCACTGATCCCTCGATGAGTACAGTGCCGGGTATATGTATCATCCATTTGCAACTTGCTCACGATATTGGACGCGGTAACAGAACTTTTTGAACAAGCCCAGACCTCATAATGTTAACATGTGGCTTCAGCTTCGCAGATAGTCTGGTGAGTTTAGGTAGATATGCCGATAAGAATCAAAAGTATTTGGTTCAAGTGATGGCTGAGTGAACAGGCGCAAGAAGTGTCGTGTGCACGTTCATGTAGAAATGTCGGGACTTGGCAGACTCCTCTGAGCCCCTATCAAACTGCTGAGCAATTAAGTTAGCATAAATCAAGACATATTAGAAGGTCTAGCACGTGCCTAGATATCCGTCCATCTCGACAGAGAAGAATGAGGAACAATAAATGAAGATTATACTTATTATTACTACACCTTTTTTTTTATTTGAGTCATCGTATTACCGGAGTAGTAAGTGGCGATGCCATTTCCTTCTATTGTTCATCTTCGCAGTGCAACGGCGCTTTGTGGACCTTCAATATCGGGCCAACCTTCACTTGGATTTCATATTTTATTCAATTACACAAGTATCACTTCGTCAAATAACAATTATTCCTCTTAAGTAAACGCAAGCACATTGTTTACCTTGGCTTATACAACAAAATAAGGTACTGCTGTTCTTAGCGTATTGTTACTTCAGTTACTTAATCGAAATCTCAACATGCATAAAGTATAAGTAGTTATAAAAGTTAAGAAGGCAAGCGAAGTGTAATTAAGTAGGAGAAAAACAAGGTTACTGTTGTTTTTATCGCTATAGATGTCATGGAATTGTGATCTGTTAAATAGAATGTAGATGAATGAGAAGGAACGTGTGATGATAAAGCGGAGCGATGTTACAAAACGACTGGATTATGAGACTTGCAAATAAAACTCGTCGTTTAAATTGAACATGTGCCATTGAACAAAATGTACCATTCCACCCCCCCCCCCCTTTTTTTTTTCCATACCATAATGCTGCCAAGATTTCAGTATGGATTTTCTTTTGCCTTCATGCGATAAAAAGCGTGAAGTTTAATTATAGTTAACTGGGATAATTACTTCAAGTTTGCATTGAAATAACCATTCTTACAACACGCTTCCATTTCTTATTTCATCATACCTATTTAAATAGGAAATTTCCACCCGTTTACATGCTAATTTTATTTTGACAAAGAAGAGTGTATTTAACGTTATACATAAACACAAAAAAATTTGTATTTATAAATTAAGATAAATCTTTGGTATTACAATTCTACGTTCACTACTTCAGTCTCTGGTTAAGGACTCGCACATTTTCGGCCTCGGCAACATTGTTTTCAAGTATTTTTAACTAATAGTTTTTCAATTATACTTGGCAACATTCTTGACGGAGATTATCCTGGGAACCAGCAACAGCTCGGGAGATTGAGTTTTTTTTTTTTTTACAATTAGGATAGTGACAGTGTTTGTTAGTGCATTTATTGATGCTCAATAATAGTATATACACCCTAGTTAAAAAAAGTTTAACTGAACACAAATTTTTCTGCTGTGAATCTTGAAATATTTATTGATGCTCAATAATAGTATATACACCCTAGTTAAAAAAAGTTTAACTGAACACAAATTTTTCTGCTGTGAATCTTGAAATATTTATTTAGGCACGTTTTCCAGTATTTAAAATTTACATATTTAAAACATCCTTAATTCATAACTTTCCACTTTTAGCTGAGGTTTATAAGGCGTAACGCTCAGGCAGACATATCGTGGTTCGAATCTCTGTCGGGCTTTATTATTTTTAATACTAACCGGAACTGCTTAATGAACGTAGAACCAAACAAATCCTTAGTTGCACCAACCAAATCTTAGTTTGGGGCAAAAAATAAGAACAACAAATTATTTCATTACCCGTATAGAAACAATTGATTTGGTTGCGCCAAACAAACTTAGTTTGATTCAATAAAACCTTTTTCTCAGTGCGGCCTCATCGTCCCAAGCGTGAGGAGTGAGGTAGAATAAACATGTTGAGCAGTGTCTACTACAGTGTTTCTGTTTGTTAAGTGGCTAAACGATCGGCTGAGGGAAAAATACAGAGCAACGTAACTACAGTATATATCTCCGTCAAGACTCTGAAGTGTCGAGAGCGTAAGGATTTGTAGCTAATACACTCCTCGACTGACGCTTGGGGGCAAGATGACGTCTGCGAAGAATGTTTAACGGCGAGGATATTTTATGTTCCCTCCAGCGAGCTTGAGGTTACTTCCGAGAAAAGTCACCGTGACCGCAAACCCATTACACCGCAGAGGCGACCGCAACTGAACGTGCGGCGAGCTGAAAGAACAAGCCTCCAGGAAGGAAATAGTAGAATTCCGGAACTAGACACGTGTTCATGACAACCGTATCTAGTGTCCGAACAAGCCCAGACTCAAAAAAATCTTCACGCATACATTTTCTTAAATATTTTCCTCGGGTGAGGCTTTACGACACACCAAAAAAAAAAAATTGCGTTCGGCTGTGTTGGGGACACAGTCGTTTGTTTTGCGTGAATACGTCTACGTTGACGCGCTCGAACGCCTTGATGTTTATTTTACGTACCCGGCACCGCTTCACTCGAGCATATGGTGTTTTATTGGTATAATCGGATTGCTTTTGAGATGCTCTTTCAAACCGTATACGATTTATGTATTTCGACTTGGCTTTTGACGAGTATAGGCCAACATTGTGCTAAGTTTTTACATTAAAAGCATACAATTTCACCATAACCACGTCACACAAATGTTTTTATACACGCAATCGATTGATCTTGACGAGAGCTGTCGATTGAAACCTAAACGAACGTCGTAGCTTCTCCTAGTCAAAAGTTATACTACGCGGAAGTTATGCGACGCGGCGAAACGAACTAAAAATTGTACCCCCCTCCCCCCTTTGCCACCACGAGCGATACTTCGCAGTCCTCACTCGACGTAACATATTCTTTGATCCTTTGGCAATCAAGTGGTGTAATTGAAATTTGAATGTAGACGAAATATTCGGAGCTGTAATGCCAAACTCTATCCCCCGATTTTGTTATCAACGTCAAAAATAGCTAAAGCGACCGAGTACAGTTATAATTCCTGAATATTTTCCCCCGTTTAAAATGAACCTTCGTGTTTATGTTCCGACATCGATCACAAGGGTAGGTTTGCGCAGTGAGAGACATGTGCTCATAAGCGATTTAAAAGTCCCAGTAAAACTTTTCAAATAGTTCAACCACATCTCACAGAGTGCACTGTCGTAACTGCTGTCAATCAACCAGGATTGTGTGTCACCGCTGTATCTGGAGCGACCTGTAGCTGTTTATGCTACGCGGGTGGTAGGACAGAAGGGGGAAGAGGATGTCGAACCTTGCTTATGTCGTTATCTCCCAAGCCGACTGCAACCTTACGCCCTCTTCTATGGGCTGGCTATAATTTCACCCGTGAAAAACATGTTCCGTTATATCAAAGCGCGTTTTCGATACCAATGTTCTTTTATAATAGCGGTTTGATTAATTTCATGAACAACATTTCTAGATAATTATATCCCCCACTTCCTTTAGGATAGAGGCATTTAACGCCGGCCCAATAAAGGTTATTGCAGTAAATTCATTTTTGTATAGAAGAAGGTTATATGAATAAACAGTTGACGCCTCAGCCGTGAGACCTTCCAAGGTTCTTTCCTGAACGACCGTAAATGATCGATATTTATAACTGAATATCTCAATTAATAACCGGGGCAAAATTCCAAGTTGAGTACAGACACTAAAAGTAGCTGAACTAAACTGTCCACAAAATTTCATTAAGTTCAGTAGAACAATATGTAACTACTGCTCACTCCTAACGCTCTCTGTTGCTTAGCTTTACAATTTCTGGAGCAGGAGCTCGAGTAGCTTATGTATCACTTATCCACACGAGAAAAAAACCAACGTCGCATATATATTCCGATATTCCGAAATCAGTGAATGCGACACGATATCTAAGTGGCCAGCTGGTCAGTTTTTCCGTTTCTTTTCTCATATAGGAATCTCAAATGTTAAGTTAGTCTTTTTAATGTAGTACAGAAATCATTCCGCAGAAGATTTTCTATAGTATGACATAAAAAATGCAAACAGAACATAATAAATGAGTTACATGTGTCGTGATTTCAGTGTTAGAAACTCAATAATACTGTATCTGAAAAATTGTTTTCTGAAATGAAGAATTTTAGTATAAGCATGTCTCAGCAAGTCTCTTAGGTATAAATGCTGTGAGATGATCCTTTTTACAGAATTACAACATTAACATTATACGATTTAAAACATATTATGATTATCATAGGAAGTATGTAGTAGACGTATAATACGGGCACCAGCGCAGCGCCTCTTTTCATCGAAAATCAAGCAATTTTAAGCGAAATTTCAAAATTTTCAAGAAACTTTTTCAAGTTTGTATAAACCTCATTTGACATCAATTTTCGACCCTCAAAAACAAGCAAAATTAAGCCAAAATCAAGCAAATTTTCCAATATTTCACAAAATGGCGTGCAAGACTTTTCATACTATAAAAACAAGCAATTCTCATCGAAAATCAATCAATTTTACACAAAAATCAAGCACATTTTCGCGTTTCCTTGAAATGTCGATTTGCAAGCGAGTAATCTAAAACAAGAAAATAAACTAAAAATTAAATTTAATATTATCTTATTATTATTTAAAGTTTATATTCGAAGCTCTACTAATTTTTCAAAAACTTCTATCTTCTCACAATCATCACCTAGTTCATGAAGCACATATTTATCGTCAATGTTTTCTATGAGTGATAATTGTAAGCTTTGTAACTTTGATTGAAACTTGTAAACTAATTCTCTAACCTCATCAGCTGCATTGTCTTATTTATATAAAAAATTCATATTCAAAATCAGCACCAAACACACCAGGAAGAATGATTTCTACAAGAACTCCTAAATCTGGAGAAGGAATTAAAAAATACAGTAATTTACCAAAATAATATCTTTGGATGGGCGATGTTAGAGAATTGGCCGAGAGATTGTTAGTTATACATGGTGAAGAAAATGCTGGAAATAAAAATTATTGCAATGAAAAAGTAAGCATAATGAATATGTTAAACAATAAATTTTCTGATTTTGTTATTAATAATCCAAAAGGATTCCTTATCTTATAAGAATTTTAAATGTAATTCCACATTCCACACCATTGCAAAGCCATTATAAATTGGGCATTAAACAATTTAAATTTGCCTGAAATGCATTTGCCTGGTTATAATTATTGTAGTCCATTAAAAAAATTAAATGAAAGACTAGAAAGAGGAGACAATGGCATTAATTAATTAGATGAAGCATGCAAATATCACGATATTGCTTACAGAGACCACAAAGACTTAGAATCTAGACATGAAGCTAATAAAATTTTACATAAAGAAGCAAAATAAATTATGTTAGATTAACCGACTCCAATTGGAGAAAAAAATTGCACCTGTTGCTGTTGCTTCAAGTATGTTTACAAAAAGAAAATTAGGATGGGGAATTAAAATGTTTTATTAATTATTTTATATTTTTTACTTATAAATGAAGATAAAAAGCTTAACTTTCGATATACCCATTGATCAATTAAGAGATTTGAGTATAGATAAATTTTTAACAAAAGATCAACTTGAGAAAGAAGAATTAAAAGAAGGCAAAGGTTTCTTACTAACTTTGACACTTCCAATACTAAAAAAGATACTCAAAGAAAAATTTGGAAGTGGTTTACACCATGGCGGTTTTTTTTTCTATTTTATTTCCAGTTTTAGGTGCACTTGGAGATTTAGCTGGAGGAGCTACTGCAATTTACAACTCTGTCGAACAAACTAGAAAAAAATGAAAAAGAATTAGAAGAACAAAAGAGAGATAATTTAGCAATGGAAAATAAATCAGGAAGTGGTTTAGTTGCTAAAAAAAGAGGACGACCAAAAAATCTCAATGTATACCTACTATCTAATATCGACATTGAAAACTATGCAAAAATACTAAATATAAAAAATTTCAGAAATGTTTATATGATTGATGAATTACCAAAAAGCATGCTAAAAAATTAATGTGCTGTGGTAAATTTCGATATTTCAACAAATCCTGGTACTTATTGGGTGTGTTATTTTAAAGGAAATAATTATGTTTACTATTTCGACTCATTAGGAGGCAATATTCCTACTAACTTAAATTATTACTTCAAAAATAGGAATATTTATTACAATGATAATCGAATTCAGAATCTTGATTCAGTTGTATGTGGACACCTACGTTTAATTGTTTTACATCTTTTTCGAATGGTTCTAAGTTTAACGATATAATTTCTTTGTTATTAAATGACATATATATTTGAAAAACCATTAATCAAATCTTTCACTAAAATTTTTGTCACTAACGCTTATGCTTTGAAAACATGTGTAGATTCATAATGCAATTCCAGTGTTTCTTCTTTACAACGTAAACTTACCAACTGTTTTAATTATACAAAATCTTATGTTTCTTTTCTAGGACGTAGAATTGTTAATATAGGTGAACCTATAAATAATAAAGACACGGTAAATAAAAGATATTTGATATACATATAGCAGATTATGCATTAAAAAAGTATGTAGATTCGAAATATAGAACTATTGTTTCTGATCATGCTTTAAAAGAAGATATACATTTACAATTCAGTAATTCTATTGCAGATTATTTAAAATGGTTAAATAATTCAAAGCAGGCACTAATAAAGGAAGTAGATTCGAAATATAAAAATTATGTTTCTGTATACGCTTTAAAAACCGATGTAGATTCAAAATACAATAATAGTGTTTCTGATGTAGAATAAAAATACAATAACATTGTTACCACTTTGCAAGATCAACTTAGTTAAGTGTTTATACAACACAATATGTTTGTATTAAAAATCGTAGAATTTATAATATGGCTGATCCTGTAGATGGAAAAGATGCTGTCAATAAGATATATTTCGGTAAAGAAATAGCTGATAAATTACAAAATTTAAACAAATCAATTTTGAATTATTGTGATACACTTGTTAACACAGAAGTTGAAAAAAGCAAAGCAGTTTCCAATAAAGAATTGCAAAAAATTGCAAAATTTAAACTCGAAAGTTGAAAAATTACGTGGAAAGTGGAATAAAAATAATAATGTTTTTCGCATAGATGATGATGTAAATCTCTTTTCCTTTTCGATGGACTGTACTGTTTATAAAATCATTTCTGATAATTTATCTGATGATACTCTAACTGTTATTAAGGGAACTACAAAAATAGATTACAGTAAGCATTTTGATGTTAACAGAGGTGAGTTTTTACCTTTAAAATTTAAAAAAATTAATTATCTAATTATTTTGTTGATGGAATGTTGACTACAATAGGAGTATTCGTGAAATATAATATATTATATATATATATAACTATTAAATAGAGAACACTTGGTGTTTGAAGTGCAAGAAAGTCACCAATAATAATAATAAAAAAATTAAATACAAAAAATGGGCGATTAGTCCCAAAACCAAATGCTCAATATTCAATTCTAATAAATCAACATTGTTAAAAATAAACCCAAAGTAAGAGAAGGTATAATCAATAAACGATAAAAACCTACACGGAAAAATGTTCCAAGAAGAAAATTAATTTTGTATGGAATTGAGATGGATACCGGATATGTAAAAGGTATATCACATATAAATAAATGATACAAGTATACTATGGCAATTATTGATGTTTTTTTAATATGCATTTGCTATTCCAATTAAAGAGAAAACAGCCAAACACGTAGCAATTCGTTTAGAATCTATATTAGTTAAAAGAAAACCACGTAATATTCAAAGCGACAATGGGACCAAATTTTATTGTAAAATATTTAAATAACTTACGCAAAAATATAACATCAATCATTATTCCATATTCAGCGAACTTAAAGCCATCTGTGTAGAGAGATAACAAAATGTGAAAGAAATTTGCTTTGAGTCCCAATTACAAATGGGTAAATACATTAGATGATTTAGTGAAAGAATACAATAATACCAAACACAGAACCATTGAAATGAAACCATTTGCAGTTAATAAGACCAATGGAAAGAATTTAATGCAAACAAATCGTGTAGACGTGATTACTAAACCGAAATATAAAGTTGGAGATATCGTCTGTGTAAGCAAGAGTAAACAAATTTTTGAAAAGGGTTATAAAGCTAATTTGACAACAGAATTGTTTACTATTTTTGAGGTTTTAAATGATGTGGTGCCAATTTACAAACTGAAATATTACAAAGGAGAAGAAATAAAATGCAGTTTTTATGAATACGAAATTATGAAAACAAACTATCCTGATGAATATTTGGTTGAAAAAGTCTTAAATACAAAAGGCGATAAAATTTATGTAAAATGGTTGGGTTTTGATGATTCTCATAACTCTTGGATTAATAAAATAGATATTTTGTAATTTTAAAAATAAAAAATAGTTTCTTACTCAATTCGATAAAGATTTTTAATATCATTAATCAATTATTGTTGAGTATAACTATTTCTGGCAATGTTAAAATAGTTGTGGGAACACTCAATGTGGCCATTCAATGTTACTTTCATTCTTTGATATAAATTGATAGAATTTGGAATATAATCAAATCTCAATAAATCTTCACAATATGGATGTCTATCTTCAATTCTATACAACTATCTTTGAACATATTTTCTTTAAGTTCTTATGACATGGGTACCAAATTCGCAATCATCATCAAATAATTTTAAAAGAACGAAAGTTGGATTTGAATTTTGGTTTTGTGTCTGTGGTACAACATAAGGAGACATCTCTCTGATTTCAGCATTTCTGCGATTTTTTACATCGAAAGCCATATGAACCGATTTTCTTAAATTTTTTATACAATCATATTTATTTATATTTAAATCTTTTAAATGCTCTATTTGACCTTTGTATATGTGCATTATATTTTTTTGAATCTCATATTCACCATGTTTTCTAATTGAAGGAATAAATTTGTGTGTAACCCATTTTTAAAACTGTTTAGCGATTGGTAATTTGGGCTCATAACTAGATCAAAAAGACCATATTCTGTGATAAAAATGGAATTTTTTTCATTATATGTTAGGGTAAGCATTTTACCGGGCCTACTAATTGCTTCTAATTTAGCTTTATCTTCCACATCTACATGTTTTATGATAGCATCGTTAGTATCTTTATATTCTCAAATTTCAGCAACATCTTGGCTTTAAACCATGGATTATTTTCCTCATAAGCAATCACAGAAACTCATTTACCAGAGTAAATAAGTTTGATATTATTTATGTCTAGAATTGACACCATTTTTTTATATGCGAAATTATGCGCAAGTGAAAATGGCGAGTTGTAATAGGCCTTTTTACTAGCATTTTTAAAAAATGAAAAATTAAAGAAAAAATTAAAGAATATGTACCAGATTCATTAATACATATTGTATGTGATCGCATATGTAAAGGGGAGAGCGATTCGCTCGTCCCTATATCTAGTCCAGATTCATTTACAAAACAGTTAGATTGGTTGAATAACACTAAGTGTCGGTGTTTTAACCGCCACCTAACTCAAGAAATTGCAAAATGTTTCCGAGCAACTTGATGCTCCGCCAGTGACCTGTTTATTTTTTGGGTTTACGGGTAAGTTAACCTGCGATCGGGCGCACTATGAGCAAATTGCTCACTGTTACTACAAAATATTGCATCATTTCTCGTAAGATTTTTTTAAAGACATTGGTCATCTTGATACCTTCAAATCAAAATTGTTACCTTCAAATCAGAATTGTTTCTGTAGGCCAATTATATAGAAATATGCTGATGTGTGGAGGGAGAGGCAGTGTCAACCAGCAAATTCAGCTCGACACCTCCTGAGAGCATTTTGCTCCATGTGCGCCTGATAGCGTAGGCATGCTGCTAATCGAGTGTAAGCAGTAAATCCAACGCTTTTGTTTATAGCATACTGGTTGTTAGTGCTTGCTCGTGCATGCCCAACTTTCGTTAGGTTTATTGGAACTGCGAGTGTAAAACGGACTGCGTGAAATGCATTTACAATTCAATTTCATCTCAATTTTAGTTTGCAGCACAATGGCTAGTAAGGATCCAGAGGTATGGTTTTCATTGCTTCGAGGACTATAAAATGAGGGTTATGATAGCTCAATCAGTGAAAGTTAACACAGTGATCACAGCACTACGAGTGAACAATCAGATTCTGAACAAAGTGAAGCGGAAATTGCCGAGTGTTTGTTGGCAGATAATTTTTATTTGGGTAAAGACAAACAGACAAGGTGGGTTAAGCATATGCCACATCGGCCAAGAAATGTACGAACCGGGACACACAATATAGTATCTCATCCTCCCTGTGTCAAGGGCATTACAAGAAATGTGGTTACAATTTTGGAAAGCTGGAAATTGTTTTTCCCTGCTAATATTGTTGAAGAAATAGTTGACTATACCAATAAATACCTAGCAAAAATGAGGGAAGAGTTTAACGTCCACGTGACTGTCAAAACACTACGTTAGAGGAAATGTATACATTTGGGGTCTTTTGTACATGGCTGGTTTGAAAAAGGCCCGACATATAAACTTACAAGAACTTTGGGTTGACGATGGGACGGTCCCCGGAATGTTTTAGAGCCACTATGTCGATGAATAGGCTTGCCATGCTCCTTAGGGCTCTCAGGTTCGTTAACATGGACACTCGAGAGGCTAGGAAGAAAGTTGATAATTTGGCTCAGATTAGAAACATGTTTGAAGAATTTGTCACTAAATGCAGCAGTTATTATCAAATTGGGGAATATGTAACAATTTACGAAATGCTTGAGGCTTTTCGTGGTCATTGCAAATTACGTAAATATATTGCAAATAAGCCTGCAAAATATGGCATAGATTTATGCGCTAGTCGATGCTAGGATGTTCTACACAAGTAGACTGGAGATAAATGGAGGTAAACAGCCTGAAGGTCGTTACGGAAGTAAATAAGCTGAATGACTTGAGTACATATATTAGTATGTACTATCAAATATTTTCACGAATTGCATTTTCATCCTAGCGCCAGCTGTACTGTATAAATTTCAGTAGTAAATGGTGGGAAATGAGTGATTAAAATGTTTAAAGATTGTCATCTAGTCATGTTCTGAAGTACTCTCCTTAATACAGTAGACTTTATTTATAATTTGTGTAGTATTTTTAATTATTTACCTCCTCTATAATCTCTCAAATGTCACTTAAGTGGCATAATATCAGAGGCGATGAAACATTTTCATATTTGGTATAGGCTGCTTCCTCTATGGATTATCTACACTAGCCAAGAAAATGGATGTCTTAAGTAGGAATTTGAGTTCCAATGCATGTATATACTGTATGAACACACCATGTGTGGTATTCAAAGTAATGATCAAAGTTAATAGTTCTACGAAATTTAATTGGGGTACTCTCCATAGGCACTGACATAGTATTCTAAGAGGAAACGTGACCTGAATTAGTCAAGTAAAATAATGATGCATTTGTTATTTTACTATGGAACGATACTTACTAAAATCCTAAATTACCAAATCGCAACCACTTCAGAACAAGTGAGTATATAGCATCCGAACTAAACACTACTACATGTTAAAATACTATCGTACTAAATGGTAACTTTCAACACAGTCTCACTATGTGTGGTATGTTTGGGCGTGTCTGCTTATTTTTACATAAATACGTACAAATGAAAATTTTAAAAGGTGCGAGGTGAGCAGTTTACCACAATTTATAAAAACCTGCTAAAGATGATGTGATCAATGTGTCTATGAAACCAGCATTTGGAAATGAGCGGGGGGAGGAGGCGATACTCTTGCCTCTTCTGTATTTAACTGTGCCTTTAGTACGGTTACAAATTTGACAGTGCACCCATTTCGATTAAAATGTATCCCAATCCCGAGTTGCTCTGTACTACAAAGATACTTTGTTTTGTTGATGAACATCCATTAGATATTACCAAGCTACACAATAGTCCTTTGTGTATAAGTTTTGGTTACAGCCCCCAAAATTTCATAACTGGTTCAATCAGATTATGAAGAAGTGATTAAGGTTTCAAATGTTTGTTACTTATGGTTGAAGCTTGGCTGCCAGTGGGTTAACCATAGCTGCCTGTGTTTCACTTGAGGCAGTGTAGTTGTGGCATAACTGCACGACAAAACTAATTTGAATGTGTACAGGTGGACTCGCAACCATCCGTCGCAACCTGTCAGGCGGTCACATGATCATCGACCAATCGTAGGGCAACGTTTTTTATCCGTCAAACTTTTACTTTCGACGGACCGACAGATGGGCCACCACCTTCCGACGAGATTCTGTAGACACGAATACGCACTTTGAAATAAAATGCAACGCGTTGGATATATGTTTATTTATCTTGGTGGTAAATTCAGGAAATCAAACTTTAACAATAATTGAGTATATATTTTTATCACGTAAAGATTTATTTCCCCAAAATGTTTCTCTCTTGAAAATGTATTTCCAACCAAAATATACCTTCTACGAATGAAAAAAGCAGAATAAAAACCATATATGTTAGGAATAGAAATTTGTGAACTATTTGTTTTGTTGCTAATTTAATGATAAAAACTTCAAAAAGCAGTAAGTTAATATTTAGGTAACTTATTTTGTTGCTAGATTAATCTTAAATAGCTAAAAGATATTGCTGCTTATAGAGATAGTAAAAGCCACAGTGTTAAATCACTAACTGTAGTAGAGCTATTTTTAATTAATCTTTCGTTGATAAAACGCAGAGAAGTTGGGGAGATAAAAAATTTGGTTATGTTCATTCCCGATTTTTTTGCAGAAATATAAGCTTTGTGACAGCTCCATTCTCAAAAATTTATTGAATAAATGCAGTCGATTTATGTATCTGACAAATGAAATACCGATTATCATCCCATTCTCTTACTTATAATTGATTAACATTTGTCCTTTGTAACTTGCAACATCTAAGTCTGTGCCTAGTAACATGATTCTCTTTCAACTGATTGTCCTTATTTCAAGTGACAATATTTATGCTTTAAGTGCATTTTTAAATACGGCATAGTAATATGAATAAGGAACAATTTTATTACTTTTGGCAAAACAACACGTTTTAATACTACGAGACGACAACTGCACTTAAATCGCGCATGCCGAGCCATATAAATTTGAATTTCCCGGGTATTCGTCAGCATAGGCCACTAGGAGCGCTGTTGTAGCGTGTCTCACATGTTGACAATGTTAACACGCCTCAGTTTCCCATATTGTCCTTCTACCATAATTGGTATACATTTATAGATTTATCAATGTGATGTTCTATTTTTGGTATATCATCAATTTTAAAAGGATATTCATAATTTATTACTTTATCAATATTAAGCCCCGAATTTCTATATTTAGTAACTCTTTGCGAGTCGTTTTCTGCTGGATACAATGCTGATTTTATTGACCAAAGTAAACATTTATGATCATTATTTTTCACATTAATACATGCTTATTTCTTCTTAATTAATTCTGGCAGATCAATATATGATGCACCTTTTAATGGACTATACTTATTTATAGCTAGTTATATTCCAATTACTCTATCTAAAGTCCATCCTGGGCCTCTTTTTTGAAATTAAGATAATTATGTAATTATTTCTTGTTTTATAATTCTATAAATCTTTATAAATTCTCCTTCGTTTAGTATTCTATGACTAAATGACTGAAATGTAAATAATTCTAGTCGATTATTTTCCTGCTTGCGACAATTGGTATATAATTTAATGCTAGTTTTCAGCCCTCTAAAAGTTCTAAGATGATCACATATTATCTCAAAAACCATAGTTTTTATAGAAGTTAAAAATTTATTAGGCTGTACTAAATTAAAGGAATTCTCAATGTTATAAGTTGAAATTCTAAATTTTAAAACTTTATTAAGTTTGTAATTTTTATTACTTCTTCTGTTGCTTTTGATTGTGAATACATTAGTAGAATATGGGGAACATTAATTTTATTACTTTTCTATCTTGCTTATATAATTCATTGATATTGGTGTCTGATAAAGGTAAATTTGTAAAGTTGTTCTTTATTATCCATTCAGATATCCTCTTACTTTTATTTCTAGGCTTAACTAATAGCTTATTAGAGAATAAAAATATTTTTAAAGAATTTTTTTAGTTTTTCTATATTTTATATTGTAATTTGAAAATGGTAAATTGGCAAAGTTTCTTTCTCTTTTCTGGTATATAATAAATAGTGTAATAGTTGTAATTAAATCGTCTTTCCATATATTATACCAAAGTCTAATTAAATCATCTTTCCTTAGATGATATCGATATTTATTTTTTTTAATCTCTACCTATAATTCTTAATTCTCTCACTGTCTTCTCACCCAACTCAGCTGTTAGTTTGTTGGTAACCATTATTATTGCTTTTATTTAGTAAACTCAGAGCCAAAATGAAATAAAATAATTTTTAAGTTTATCAAACTTTTAAAGTCCTTTTTTAACAAGGTCTCTTGAATGAATACACAATCTAAGAAAAAAATTTTATAAATATAAAAATAATAAAGAAATGAAGAAATGTATAAAAAAAATAAACGAAAATACTGGAATGAAGTTGGAAAAGTGCCTAAATTATTTATGGTAATTTTGAAACTATTAAACTTCTTCTGTGATAATATTTCTCATTACAACATTATTTGCATATTGTTGTATATTTATCCTTAGTATTTTTATGAAGAGATAATAATTTTGTAGTTTTACTATCTTTGCATAATGTACATGTTTTTGTTGGGTAATCATCATTTTGAATTTCATTTAGAATATCTACTATTGTATTGTGTGATTTTGTTTTTTTTTTATTTTTCTCATTGAAGCAGTATTTACATTTTGTTGTTTGTTTGTCGATAGTTGCTTTATGGGGATAAAATGAATCGATAAATTTATTCTCATTACATATTACACATATCTTAGTTGAATAATCATCCTGTTGAATATCTTTTCTGTTGTGTAATTTACGTTAATGCTTTTTGAGATATAGTTTAGAAAAAATTTCCGCATTCGTATAATACTTTCTCTTTATTTAAATCATAAATATTTCTGGCATAATCGGTGTTACATTTTTTTACATGATTATCTTTTGTGTGTTTATGTGATGCAAAACATTCAATGTTTAATACTTCGCCGCACTTTTTACATTGCTTATATATTGTATTATTTTCCATTTCGAGCATAGCTTCCATTTTATTTACTAAGAAGATTTATTTATTAAGAGAATGAAAAAATATTTTTCCTAAATAATTTGTTTCTTTATAAATAACACAAAAATGTAGGCCCTACCTAACAAGTTGAACAATTCGTTCGAAATAACCAAACTACAAGATCTAGAAAAAATAAATGGTTTACAGCCACAGATTTTGAAATTTATGAATCTAATTTAGGCAAAAAAGTTAATTGTATTCTAGACGGTAAGTATTAAGTTTCATTGCCAGATCGCTATGTGAAAATATTCGATAAAAGTGCCTTGACACTAATAATGATAAGGAAGTTTTTATAGACTATAGAGACTTAAAAGAAATGAAAAATGGAAAAATTATACATGCTCTAGAGTTCTCTTAAGAATTTTGATGAAAATTTGTGATATTTTAAATAAATTTATTAGTTTATAAATAAACATGACGTCGCCTGTCTACTCCTGATTAACATTTTAAAAGGCGGTAGTGTTTAGAGACCACCTTCCTATAGATTAGATAATGCGTAGTTCGCAAATTTCATTCAAATTTACAAAGCTTACAATTAACACTCTTAGAGATCATTGATAAATATGAACTTCGAGATATTGGCGAAAATCTAGAGCAAATAGAAGAAGTTTTTAAAAAATTAGTAGAGCTTCGAATATAAACTGTAAAGAGTTATAAAATAATACTTAATTTGATTTTTAGCTTATTTTGCTTGCTTTTAGCTTAAATTTGCTTGTTCTAGATTACTCGCTTGCAAAATTGACATTTCTAGAAAACGCGAAAATTTGCTTGATTTTGGGGTAAAATTACTTGATTTTCGATTAAAATTACTTGTTTTTATAGCATGAAAAGTTATGCACGCCATTTTGTGAAATATTGGAAAATTTGCTTGATTTTGGCTTAATTTTGTTGGTTTTTGAGGGTTCAAAATTGATGGAAAATGAGGTTTCTAGAAACTTGAAAAAGTTAGTTAAAAATGATGAAATTTGCCGTAAAATTGCTTGATTTTCGATGAAAAGGGCACTGCGCTGGTACCCGCACTATACATCTAATAAAGGGTGTAAAACGTCCTTGAAAAACTAAATTTTTTAACTGTTATATTTAAAAAATTAGATACATGCAGGTATTAAATTAATTCCTGAGTATTACATATATTATTTAATGTTGAGACTTTCAACCTGTAGAAGTTTGATGGATTATATCACACAAATTTACTAAGCAAATGGGGAGTAATATTTTACTAAGGTATACAACTTGAAACTCCGGATTGATATACAAGTTTTTATGATAAAAATTAACTATTATATTTAAACTATTATAGGGGTTTCACGATCCGATCTCGAGAAAACAGCTATAACATGTGAAAGTTTTCAGTAGTTTACCCACCAGCTATGCAATCTGGCGGCTAGCTAGCCTTTTACTTTCCTAATGAAATTAATGATACCACCCAAAAAATTGTCACAAAGGAAATCACTATTTTTTCACGATTTTGTTGTTTCACCACAAGATGTTACAACTTATTTACTGCGAAGTAATTTGTTAGAGTCCATTGTTAACCATGCATAATTTCATTAACAATCATTGTAGAGTGGAAGTACGCATATTATTTTTACTGTCTCACCTTGTATAACGAATATCACAACATTCTGACTTGCATTTCATAACCTCGTATGTGAAAATAAAAATGGGCACTGCCATTACTTTGTAACGCTGAGACTTCCCGAAAAATTAATAATTCAGTACATTAATTTTTTATTTATACATTATCTAATATAGTTATGAAATAACATAACTGTCTACTTACAACCACACTGAAACTTTAAAGCATATATTTTAATGCTTATTTTGAAATGAATACTTTGCATACAAGGAAAAACACAAGCTGATTAACTTAAATGTCAACAAACAGACTATTTCCTTATTTAAGTTTCGATATTTGTTAAGAATCAGCAACATTTTTACGTATATATTTTCTAACCCTTAAAGTGCTACACAAATATTTTCCTTTGTTTTCTCTATCTCTGTTTAAGAAACACCATTACAATTGCAACAGATTTAAAGATATCAATATGAGAGAGCCCATACATCTTAACATACTTAAAGGATGTTCCCGATAAAGTGAGCACTTTTGAAATGAACCTTAGAAGAAAGTCACTGCCCCTGCCTGCATATAATTTAACGCGCGCACTGAGTGACATGCACTCATTAAAGTTGCTAACGATGGATAGAAAGTAGTTCCATATCTAAACGACGAATAAAAAGTGTTAGGTAACCGTTTGTGATAAGTTAAAATGTTTCATTCGCTTTCTGTTTTTCTTAATCCACCAAAGTGTAAAATTGAGCAGATTTGTAAAATATTTACTTTCGTAAAAACATCACAGTTTTGCTTTACAGACGCATGAATAAAGTAATGAGGCACATGGAAATGTTAATTTTATACAAGGCGGAATAATATAAAACGTGCATACAAGTAAATCTTAAGCAGGATTTTCAAAAGTGCTCATTTTACCGTGAACGGCCTATAGTAATAAATATTCGCTGTTAGCCATTGTATTATATAGGTTTTTGTTTTTAGCACCACATTAGCTCATCGTTTGTTTTGTTATTACTTAAATTAATTTAATTTATTTTAACTATACTGTATTTAAATTAGTTATAATACAGTTTTATATTCCGAGTTAGTAGTCATTATTAATGTTGCCTTTCATACATCTTAAGGCATGTCGTCAAATCTCGCTAGATAATGTGGTGAAGCATAGAGATTGTGTTCTTTTCCTACAGAAATTTCTTAAAGGCATGCGTGTGGCTAGTCACACAAATTAGATAACAGTGACTGAACTCGCCATAAAATTCGGTTTCTTTTAGTTAGTACTTGCCTTGTAGCAACTTACACTTGAAGGAGTAATTTATAACACAGTTTCTTACCAATTTATCAATGGAATTTCCTATTACAGTCACTTATACTGACGGCAATAATAGAAAACAAATAAATTTATTTTACTGCTTTGCATTCCCACTGAACAAGGCCCCGCGTATGTAAATTAAATTGAAACTTAATTGGTAAGGGGTGCCCAAGCTAAGCAGCGTCAAATTTATGGCCAAGCTCCCAGCGTATGTAAAATAGGAAGCAGGCTGTCGTTTATACTCTTTCCCCACCTGACCGTTGCCTAATTCATCCTCCGTTGTTCGTGTGTGTGACTCGGAGTACCATCTCTTCCACTTAACTTCTTAACTCCTACCATCAGCGTGCCGACATTCTACCATCCAGCATTAATTCCACCGCTCGAAGCTAAGACAAGGAACCGTCTGCGGAGAGCAAACCAGCGTTGCCAGCTATACCTAACTAGATTCCTAGATCTATTTTACCCATTCCCGTAGCAGTCTCACAACGTTTCTGATATAAAATTATGAGCACAATAACTTTCGTTGTTATAGAAAGCAAAATATTAGAATTTTGGCATATCAAAGAGCAATTAAAACGACGAAACAAAACAACAACTATTCAGAATAAATAAATGACAAATTAAGCTTTATCACTTTATCACTTTAGGTTAATGGGAAGAAAGGTTACATCATAAACTTTTTTTTACAAAGTGCGACCTCATTTTACTGACATTTTTCATTACAAATAGACGTACATGCATAACAACATACACACACAAACACACACGTACACGCACACACGTACACACACACACACACACACACACACACACACACACACACACACACATATATATATATATATATATATATATATATATATATATATATATATATATATATATATATATATATATATATAACACGTATTATGTGTGTATTTGCGAATATAAATATAAATACGCGTATATGTGAGGGTGTGTCTTGAAAAAAATATAATTTCGCAGAGAGTTACTTATTGAGGCTAATGCATTTCAAACAGATTACGATTCAACTGGTAACATTTTCAATGGGAATAACAATTTCTGATTTATATTTTTATGTCTACACACTGTTCTATTGCTATTCTTTGCAGCTTGGGAGGAAATGGCCTAAATAAATTATTTTTCATCGGGATTTAGTGGACAGGCTACAAACCGTTGTATCTACAGTAGAAGATTCGAAAAAAATACTGAATACTTGATTTTGCACATACATATAGTTCAAAATGTCCTATGGAAATGTCACTAATTTTCATGAATTAGAGTTTCATGTATCAATTCCAGAAACTACTTTTGTTAATGAAAACGCAATAACCAACCACAAAAAATTTCCAGGGTTTTCATTACACACAGAAATGTCTAAAACCGCTCTTGACTGGAACAGACAACCAAACGTAATCATGATACTCAAAATACGTGAAACATTTCAATAAGGACTGCAGAACCACACACAATTATAGAAGTTATCTTTACACATATCTGAAAGGTGCACGAAAAAATATAATCAAATTATGAGGAACTCCGATCGAAAACATTACTGTTATTTGAAATTAAGAGTAATTTATATGCGATTTATTAAAAAAAAATTTCACAGACAATTAAAACGAGCTTGACTAACTTTTATATTAGATTGTCTTTCATAGCATAAATTAAATGTAAGCACCAATAAACCCTGCATGGGGATCTTAACAGCAGGGTCACTACCTCCTTACTGGGTAAATAAACTGATTCATATCCCAGCTGGTATGAAATTTTCCTGGTATTTACTATAGATTTTTATTTACCTTTAAAAATATAATTTAAAAAAAAAACTTACTATCCAACAAACATGAGTAAAAAGGCTTACAAATTTTTTCGAAATTAATAAGTGTTCAGTTATGATATTAAAAACTTTTATAGAGGATGAAGAAGGTATTGAAGCCCTGCTTCAAGTCTGATACGCATGTCAATTAGCAAACTCTAGCAATTTTATGTGAGTACTCCGTCCTGCCTAAGAATATACTGCCTGAACTATTTATTTTTCGTCCCGTCAGCTGGTGAAATGTGTGATGCCTACAATTTTCTGGAGTACGATTAAATGCTGCTATTGTGGGCTTGGTGTGTTTACAGAACTACATGACGTTAATGAACTTGGTTATCAAGTCTGCTTCGTTATTTGCCACGTCTGTATTTGGTAGCACAGATTAATAAAATGTTATTTTGTTTGAAGAGGGATTACTGTTTGAAGAGGTGTTGCTATTTGAAGAGGCAATGTTTTTTTTTTTCAGAAAAAAGTACTTTGTTTTTCTTGCCCCCCCTCCCCCCCCCCCCCCCCTCCTTCAGGGTGGCGCACGTCTAAACGCTTCCAAGCGCTGAGCTATACTGTAGAGGCGCGCGGTTCTCCTGGCGCGGCCGAGCGCTGTCTGGTGGCTACTACTGGCAACGAGTTCAGCCTCACACACTCTGGCACCTTCCATATGCCTCTCCGCTATTCCCGCCGCCTCCTTAACCTTCTCGAGCCGCGTTTTCGCGTATAAATGTTCGTCCCCAGCCCGAGCAAGTGTGCAGTGTTCCTCTTCGAGTTGCGCGGGCTGGCCGACGATAGATCATGTCTACACCACTTCGTACTTCAGGGCTTTAGCATGCTAGACGCGTTTTCGTGTAATATGAGTACTATTTAAGTTAAGTATTGCAATGAACGTAGTTATTGTTATGCTGAGGGTAGAGTTTCCCTTTTAGTAATATTTTTTAGCGATTTTTGTGTATAAGGATTTTTGTAGGGAAGTGTTTCTTCACTGTTTTGCTTGTGTGAATTTTCAATATGGTATTTTATGGAAATGTTTGAAAGAGGTGGATTCTGCATTTTTTTCTGGCGTGCTGTAGGAATAGTCTTCTGGCCTACTATTTGCCAAAAGAATTTTAATGCCGAGGAGTTTAGTGGATATTTTATGGCGTGCGTTTATGCTCATGGTTAAGTGTAATGAGGACTTTTGCTCCTTCCCAATTGTATTCTTGAAATTAGTATTCCATGTTGTATTTTTTAGTGAATCATCATGCGTACTTTACTTTGAAAAGTTGTATTGGTGTTTGCTTTACTCAGGGAGTCATTTTACCTTTTTTTAATAGGATTTCACAAGTGTTCATTCAGGCTGGGTGATTTCTCAGGATCTATTAATATTGTTGTTTTTTTTATTTTCTTCCAGTGCACGTGTGTTCTCTCCTTACCCTAGTTCACCGATTGGTAGCAAGCAACAGAAATTTACAGATGCTATTTATATTTTTCAAATCAAGTTGCAAAGTTGTTGTTCTTGGTGATAATGTATAAATGGGCTTCAATACATTTGTATTGAGTTTAAAATTCTTGTGCCCATGCTTTCTTGATTTTTTAATGGTGTGCGTACTTCTCCTAGCCTTCCTTTAGCCCTGCTACGTCCTAAAGGGGCGTAACAGGCTAAAGCATCAATTGTAGATGGGGAACCCTGGTTCGAAAATCCATAGTCGAAAGTTACAAGGCAAAATAATTTGTCGTCCTTCCTAGGATGTAGGGTAGGAATACCCATCAACACGTAAGCTCACACTGCAAGAACTTTGGGAACGTAAAAGCCTCTTATGCGCTAAAAAGCGTTAGTTGGAATTTCAGCGAGGCTAGACCATAGGTACGAGGAATTGTAAAACAGACTTTGTTTGCCTTTTAGAACATGTACTAAGTGAAATTGAGTTCCAGTTGCGGAAATCACAGCTGTGGTGTCGTTTACAAACAACGAAATGGAAAAAGAATGATTGTAAGAAGAAAATATTTTACTTGGCCACGTATCCAAGTAGGAGATGTCCATCCTATACCATGTTGGCAAGACTTTTTCCAACGGTTCCGGAAACGGGACAATTTCCACAGCAATTCCACGACGTTGTAGGAAGACGAACGGCGTATAAGAAACAGTATTTAATCACGTGGCCGCGATTCACTCTTTAGGACTCAAGCAGTAGCACGTGAAACGGATGTCGCGCATAGTGATGTTTGCAAATAACTTTGAGGGCGGCAGCTTCATCCGTGCCATTCACAGAAAGTTCATGCCGTGAGATCTGCTGACTTGCAATTCGTGCTGTTTTCAGTTAACGGTTACTGTAGCACGCTGTATGGTCGTCTCGAACCTCTCTGCCTGTGTGATTTGACCGAAGAACCCCGTTTAAAATGTACGGACATATTTGGTTTATTACTTTCGTTTGAGGAGAATCCGAACTATGTATCTAAATTTTAAATTGATCCTTCTGTTTTTTTTCTAATTAATCCCCAAACTTCTTAACATGTCCATGGAAATATCCTGTTAGCGTGAATTTTTCAAGTATCTTTAGGCCTTAGTGCGCTGCTGTGTGAGATATTTACTTTTTAATATTCTGAAAGTATTATTTTATTATTTATTTATCTTATTACTATCATTCAAGGAGAATACAAAAAAGATACATTTTCGAATAAATATATATTTTTTTCTAAATTTACAGTATCTGGAAAAAGTTTCGTCATATAAATATAGATACAAAACACCGAGATAAACTGAAATATATGCATATATTGAAATAAGTGTAATTTAAAGATAACATATGTTTGCAGATTTTAGTGATAACTTAACACTACATTCCAAACAGTCTGCTATTTCATGATATAGTTAACATATCTTACCTTTGAGACCAATGCATTTTAGACAACACGTGGTAGATAGGAAGACCATAAATACCTCAGCATAACTTCATAACAAAATGTTTTCCCACACTGCACACTAAAATCCGACACGACCCACGCTACACCTTGACGAGAAATGATGTGGCAGAGAGACAGTATGACTTTTGTTCATTCCATTCGGCAACACACGTAGAAAACTGTTGTCCCACGCTGAGAAAAATTATGCTGAGCAGATGTTCAAGTAATCAGTCTCATCCCTACACCAAAACCATCCAAGGATCGCGGATTTGACTGTAAGTGTGGATGATGAACACCTCGCATTACTACGCACGTGTGTATCCAGACCGTGCTTGGCAGAGGTGAGATCGGGTGGCTTAGCCAAACGATGGTGTCTTCGCTTTACAGGTGGCCATCTGCCAGTGAAGTCATATGCGAACGGCCATTGTCAAGCATAAGTAAGAGCTGTTCACGATAAGGTGATCACTTTTGAAATCAACCTTAGAAAAAAGTCACTGCTCCTATAAGCTGTTCACGATAAAGTGAGCACTTTTTAAGGCTCTCCCAAAAGGCATTAACCACTAGTAAATATATTTTATTGCAGCCTCAGACATGAACTTTGACAGTAGTGATAGTATACGCCGTATTTATTAGTCACATGACAATGCTGATATTAAAAAGTGGCGGAAAGAAAAGAAAAAAAAAAGCTTAAAAGAAAAATTTGGAAGGGCCTTAAAAAGTGCTCACTTTATCGTGAATAGCGTAGACCCGCATATATCTAACGGGCGCACTGAGTGGCATGCGCACAGTAAAGTTGGTAACGATGGATGGAAAGTAGTTCCATACCTTATCGTCGAATAAAAAGAGTCAAGTGACCATTTGTAATAACTTAAATCATTTCTTTCGCTTTCTGTTTTTTTTAAATGTACCGAAGTGTAAAAATGAGCAAATTTGTCAAATATTTACTTTTATTATAATTTCACATTTTCACTTGACCGACGCATGAATAAAGTGATGAGGCTCTTGACGGTGTTAATTTTACATAAGGCGGAAGAATACGCAACGTGCTCATTTTACCGTGAACATCATATATGTGCACACATAACACTTTTTTGAAAGATAACATCTGTGTACACCTAGTCAAACCAAATACATGGAAGGCTGTGCTTAAGCAAAACATGAAGCTTTTCTAAATCGAGATATCGCAGTCTTCTGGATGGTTCCTTTAAGTGAAGTTATCTGGCGTGTTCCAATAGTCCTGCTCTCACTATACATAGACATCTGGAGCATTACTACGAAGCCTGAATCTGGCCTCGCCAGCACACTTTAAAGCTGAATCAGTGATTTCAATCAGTATAATTATTTTAGTGACTATTCAGTTAATTAATTGTTATCCTCCGGCGAATCAGTGGAATCTACTGAAGTTATACTTCCACGCCAGTGAAATTTACAAGGAGTTAGTATAAATGATTCTTTTATCAGTAAATACTAGTTCGGCTATCAAGACTTCGATGTTAAGAGCCGCACAAATCTTACCACATTCACAGTAAACACCAGAAACTAAATTAAACAGTTCAATTTTAGTGAGTAAAATGGAGCAGTTTTAACATGTACGCTGTCAAATACGCTGAATTGGAGCCATTTAAACTGTTTCTATTTTAGAGTGTAAAATGGGTACAGCGTCGATGTTCCCTGGTCCAAGGACTATGTACTGTCCATCAGAAGCCATACGGGTAGTCTGGCTGAGAGCGTTCAAAGGGCTGCACATCGTAACTATCAGAGTATACAATTTACTAATGCATTGGTATAGAGTACTATGGTAATTCTCGCTTTGGCAACCTTTTGGGTTCGTAGCAAATCTTCGTTTGTTGTACTCCGATTGTTTTTCTCTGCCATCTCGGACGAAATAACGATCTACTCATTGGAAATTTCTCTTCTGATATCCTCTCCTGAAGGGACTATTGAAATTGCCAACTTTTCAGTACCTTCACTAGACCCTGGATATGATTATATGTGGGTGGAACACTCTTTGCTTGGAGCCCCGTTACTGAGTTCGGACTCTCATATAAAATTAATAATACAAATGTAGTGAGTGAATCATTCATTACTAATTTACTGTTTGAAATGAATAACATTATGAGAGTAATGCTTTCTAGTAGTAGACTCCACACACAAATTGTTTGGTAGTAAATCGGCGAAGTATTTGTGAGCAGAAGTAGCAAAGCCCCTGGTAAAAAATAATAATAATATGCAAACCTTGGAATATCTGGCGATCCAGAAACACAATTGACACTGACGTTGAACAAGGCGTCCTATTGCCGCACTTACAGACGATCTTGCCGCCCATTCAAAAACTACGCGCGGATATAAAAAAAATGGGTCGGGGTGGAGCACAAAAACCAAACTTTGCTGGCAGCGGGACAGGAAATCGACGGCTCCGTCACCCGCGATCGAGCAGAAAAGGATTCTCACCTTCTATCGTCAAGCCACAAATAGCTTGTAACTCTTAGTGTGGTCCGACATGTGCGAATATCTGTCACTATCTCCTCTCTTGGAAGTCGAAACTTAGCTTGCGGTACATAAAACAGCAACTTCAGATATCCACAAACTCCTAGTAACAACCAAAGGACTAGTTGTCGTAGATAACTTGCAGCTATTAAAACACACATGCCAACGCTCTGAAATAGCGAAATACAAACACCTACGCAGTGCTTGAACTGGCAGAGTGTTTAGTATAACGATTTTTTTTTTTTTTTAGAACTAGTAAACGTGCGCCCAAAATGCTACGAAAGAAATCACACTGCAGAAAAATCGCGTATAGCGTTTTCAAGACCATGCATACAGAAAGCATTATTTTAATGCCCTCTAAATCATAGCTGAAAACTGATTTTCCAGGCTGTTGTATCTCAAAATACGCGGACAGGATTCATGCGAAAGTACGACAGAGTACGTTCTAAATCTGAATCAGTGAGTATTTCACTGTTCGACTGTGCCTGACTGATTCAACAGTCACTTCAATGCATCTAACTGATGAATCTATGCATAAAATACCAGATTACACGTATTGATTCAGTGACATTTTCCACTGACTCATCAGTCATTTTTTCACTGTTTTTCAGTGGTTTGTTTTTTGACTGATGGATCAGTTAAACAAAGTGTAAAAATGGACATTAAATAACGTTTAAAAATGGCGGTTGAACGTGTATGAAGCGAAATAACAACGAATAAACTAACAAAACCAGTATGAAGTGCTTTCTAAAATGTGTTTCGTATTTAAAAACACCATTTTAAGAGGTGATATGAACATTCGACCTTTCATTCCGTTGCCATGTCTTTCATTTCGTTTTCATGTAGGTAATCATGACAGCACTCTGAAGGTTTACACTACATATAATGTTGTGAAAAGAGTGCACTCATATATACAATTCGTTTTAGCGATATTAATAGTACCAATTAAACCAAAAGCGAAAATAAGTATGACACATATTTTCCTCTTGTTTTTAACTTACCTTGGGAGCACAGATGGCAAGGAAATTGTATTAATAGCGAATTGGCAAGGATTGTGTGAGTTCAATCCCGGTTAACTCCGAAGATTTTTTTACTTTCTTAAATTATGGTAAACTGCGCAATATAAATAGAAAACTATAGTAAATATGTTTATTTCAGGTAATTATATCGTCGAATTCAATAAAAACAATATTTAATTGTCACTGCAGTTGGCCATCTCTTATTCAATCAGTGAAATTGTTTCACATCACTAATTCAATCGGTAATTTTTTTTTATACTGACGCAATCAGTGGTTTTCCACTGATTCTACGCGGAACAATTTTTACTGATTCGAGAAGCTGAATTTCTCTGCGAATGAGTGGTTTCTCTCTGATTCGAATTTAGAGTGTAGTGCGTTGGACTTTGCTGCAGTGTAGCGTCCAATCAAATGCTAGGGCCACAGCTAAAAGCCCCGCTCTTCCAGCGGTACTATCGGAACACTGCACGTTAGTTCACAACTTTGCGCGTAGGGGTGATATCGCTGTGTATACGGCGGCTGGAGTCGGCCGTAGCTGGTCACCGATTTTTTCCTCGCACACTGAGAGAAAATCGAACAAAATATTTGTTTGTATAGGGCCAAATATATATTTAGTTGTCCTAACAAAATATATTGTTGAGCAAACGAAATTTCAAAAGCAACAAAAATACTTTTGTTCGTCTAATAATATACAGGCGATGTTTGAGTAAAAATATGTCTGTGTCAGGCCAAAAAAAAAATTAAACCTGCAACTAAATATTTTGTTGGATCAACTGTATATACTTGTTTGGCCACTCATTAGACTGCCTTCGTTCGAAAACACAGCTAGAGAGTTTATTTATATTTTTGTGACAATTGGGATAGTAACCGTGTTTGTTAGTGCATCTATTGGTGCTTAACAATCGTATAAACACATTAATAAAACATGCAACAAGAAACTGACAAGTAGAGCTGTAAAACTAAAAATTTCTGTTTGCATACGTTGCCCAATATTTGAAGTATATCTATTTGAAAGCTTTCCGACGTCACCAGATGTCACTTTAACCGAGGTTACTAAGGCGTAACGCTCGGGCGCAGGTACTTTACACTCAAAATTTGGCCGAATTTGTTCATTTTTTATATCGGCCCAAACTGTTTAATGTACGTGTAGCCAAACAAATCTTTAGGTGCACCAACTGAATCTTACAGTTTGGGACAACCAAATGAGAACAATAAAATATTTCAATGCCCCTATACAAACAAATAATTTGGTTGCACAAAACAAATCTGGTTTGATTCTCAGTGCTCACGCACGCAAACATCCTCCTCACTAGGCTGCAGCCTTAACGCCTAGTTATGATTTTTTAAGGGCAGGGGATCACCGACGAACGGTGATCGTTATATACGCTGATTGCACAGCGAATGTCACGAGTGTACATCCGAATGATGATCTTCCTTCGTATTACATCGCCGGTGTGGGTCATGTGAGCCAGTGCGACCGAACGTACATAACTTACACGTCAACTACTACAAATTGGCTACTTTTGATATCTCGTGTTTAGAGAGCTGTACTGCAAACTTCGTGGGCGCCGCTTACGCAGACATCTCTTGTTCATAAAATCTGTCTGCTTCAAGTTTATACGTATTGTGTAGTCCATCTATGAAATTTCACAATATCCATTAATTTCTGCACGTGAGTGTGTGTAAAGTTTAGTTTGCACCTTAATGGCCATTACTTTCAGTTGATCGTAAATACCAAGAAATTGTATTATATATATATATATAATACAATTCACGATTTCTTCCAACTTTTGTGAAGCTCCACTTAAGTTCTTCTTTCAGTCAATTCCTCCGCCTCGTGCAAACAAAGTTTAGGAAATTACACCAAAGAGAAAAAGCACCCTATTTCTGCGCACTCAGTTTTATAATATTTTGCATGTAAGCTACTACATACCAGGAGATAACAGCATGCAGTTTTTCTCTCTGATTTCATTCGTACTAATTGTAAATTAAGTAGTATATTTTATACATACACTATAAGTGGAAGTTTAGTTGAACTAAAATAGGATAGTTTTTATATTAACAAAAGTACAAAACGCTTGTGATACATGGTATACTTAGAAGGCAACCAAAAAGACTTATGTGGGTTGAGTTTTCAAATGTTTTATTAAAAAAATTGGAAAATGAATGATACTGTGTATATACTGAATTAAAATTATTTAAGTCAATAATTTCGGCGGCTCATTGAATTTTTTCTCTTCTTTGCAGTCGGTAGGCAATTTTAAAATTATAAATTAGTGGGTAATGGAATCTATAATCAGGTTTTATCATTAAGT
Source organism: Dryococelus australis (assembly GCA_029891345.1). Classification (NCBI taxonomy): domain Eukaryota; kingdom Metazoa; phylum Arthropoda; class Insecta; order Phasmatodea; family Phasmatidae; genus Dryococelus; species Dryococelus australis. The sequence continues at coordinate 92,572,156 of CM056996.1, read as the reverse complement.
GTTTACAAATATTTTAAATAGTGAAAATGAGTGAAACTTTATTGTTGTTAAAAGAAGAAAACTTTTTAATGTGTTTGTATAGAAATAATTATATTTTTGTAGTAAAAATAGCATTTATATGTAGCGTCTATTCTCATACTGATATGTTAGTAGCTTGAGAGAGAAGACTTGGAGTTTGTCTAGAACGACTAGACTTCCAATTATCAACGTCTCCCGCAGAGCATCTTGTAGATTGTTGGTAGCGACTACAGTATTTCTGTTATTTATTGTATTTACTTACGTCCTTCGACAAACTAATGAATTTTAAGTTCTGAGATTGCTGCAGAATATTCTTTTCCTAACAAGAACTATAAAGCTCCTCTCCCAGATTGTTGATCCTCCCTCAACTGGAGATTTTATAAAGAGAGCTGTTAAATTTCTTCTTTCAGCAAATAATATATTCTTCCGCTACACGCAAACATTAACATTGCTGCTTACCTTGCGACTGGTTTTTCATGCGCTTATCAAGTAATTCATAAAATTTAAATATTGAAATTTAAATACAAAAATGTACACTTACACTTAATTTTTACATTAATAAGAGAAAAGGAAACATGTTTCAGTATTCTTCAACTTTTAATAATAAAAATTTGAATAGGCTAAGTGTTGTTTGTCACCACCATGTCTTCAAGAATACATGCTAGTGTTGATATAAAAAAAATATTGCGTTGAAGAGAGAGAGTTACATAAGTGAATCAATCATAGTTAAGTTTCTCAGATACTGACCGTCCGTGATTCGCGGGCAGACAGATAAGACACGTAACAATTCAAATGCTCCAGTCATGAAAGTCGTTCTGAACCAAGTGTTTTGTAACACAGCTTGTCCTGAAATCTTTTTGCGGAAAAAAAAAAAACAGGTGTCTTTAGCTATAAATAATTATATTTTTTAATGTTTCAGTAAACACATATTGTAAAACATGTTCGTACGAAGCTAGTTGTTTTATATTTTCTAGAGCTATTTTTAATACTACGCTACGGCACGACATTTTTATTTGTTATTAATTGTAAACAGTATTATTATAATTAGACATTCGAGAAACTGTCTAGTACAAGCGTTACGAGGAGAGATTTCAAACACTGGCTACACTTCTCCTGCCGCGGTCTGTAGCACTGTACACCAGTAGTGCACATGCAGAAAGAAACAGAGCGAATCACGTACACCCTAGTACACAGAATAACGTGATCGTCGTGAATGCACCAGCCAGAGAACAAATGGCAGCGCCTGTCGAATTTAGCCTGGCGGTCAAATGAATACATCAAATTTAGGGGTCAATACTTGTACGCTTACATTCGCAGTACCTTCCTTCTATTATTAATCAAACGTTTGAAAATTCACCACACGTATGGCGTGTTTTGTTTTTGTTGTTGAGCATATATCATAATCCAGGATGTTACAATGAATAAAAATTTGCATTTCATGTTGTACCCGTAATAGTACGTAAAGTGTAAAAAAAAGCACAATACTCGTTTATATCATCCCAGTATGAAACAAACAAAAGGAATAAACTGAAAAACAACTTTAAAAAAAAGGAACCTCGTCAGTTTCAATAACACCGAAAAAAATGGTCTTCTCAGATGGATTAACAAACTTCAATAACGTGTAGGACCTCCACGATTCCTGAGGCATGTCAAAAACAATATCATTATGAATTTCTTGAGGCAAATTGTCCCATTCCTCAACTGTGGCCGTTTTCAAGGCCTGACGTCGAACCTACGGTGTTTGTGTAATTGCATTACGCGTGTCGCCGAAGGGGGAAGACGTCAATGTTTACATGATTCACACATCGTAGGTACGACCCACTCCTACTACAAACATACATTCTTATTACGTATTTGTTGGTGAACGGGAGATATGCTAAACTTTTTGTGAGTGGTATATGTCATATATCACAAAAGTTGTATGTATATGATGCATTAAAGTGTCTTATTTTTATTAAATGTAAAGTTTAGTAATTTTGTTTATTTTAAAGTATAGTATTTCACGGAGCGTAGATATTTGTGTTTTTAATGCCTAATAACTATTAAGAAATAGTTATCAAGCGAAATATTACTATAATGAGTGCGCACAATTGCTGTGGGTTGTCTCATTGGTGTGGTTTTGTTGACTTAAACGTTGTTTACGCGAGGCGGAGGAATATCACGGAAGTAAAAATTCAGCTTAGGCTCAGAAAAGATAGATGTAACCATGAATGAACTATATCATACGATCATCAAAATAATACAACTTGTATACTGCACGGTAGAATTTTTGTAATTTACATAATATCTTGGAAAATAATTGCGAAGAAAAGTTCTCGTACTACTCCTATAAGTGAGATATTGTATCTTGGCAGCTCAATGTTTTATGAAGTTTAAAAGACTATTTATTTTTCTCCTTGAACATGGAGTTTGCAGTTTTTGCTTGTTAAAATGAAACAGTTCTTTTACACTCTTCACAATGAAGTGTTGTGAAATATTCCATTATTTATTTGTAGTGTTACAAAAGTAATCTTGGTAACTAGCTTTAAAAAAAAATCGTTTGTAAAAATAATGTGCATTTTTACAGTGTGTGAAACTCGTTTCGGTCATTTGATCGATTTAAAATGAAACAGTTTGACGAGCGATCCATGGACCTATAGTATCAGTGCTTCAGGTGGCAACGCTGGACATAAATGTTTTGCCGGCGTGTGCAGGTATAGTATATTCACGGGAAAGTGAGCACTTTTTAAGGCCCTGCAAAATCTTCCCTTTTAGCCACTTTCTATCTTTCCGCCGCTTTTTAATATAAATATTGCCTTGTGACCATTATACACAGTATATACATTGTATCACTCCCAAAAGTTAATGTTTGAAGCTACCATAAAATATATTTATTAGCAGTTAATGCCTATTGGAGGAGTCTTAAAAAGTGCTCACTTTACCGTGAACAGCCTATAACGAGCAGATGGTCTCGTAAATAACCCCCCCAACTGTGATTACAGACAACGACAGGGTCCCTGCCTACACGCACCGATAATTGAATGCATTCGTTGGGCGAGGAAAGGTTAAAAAGATGGTCGAGCAATTAAGAACGTGTCTCTCCAAACCTGTACAGTCGGAATGATAATTTATCGCCCATTATAATTAAAAAAAGATTGCCTTTATTCTAGCAGGGGGGTGGTACGGACAACACAAAAGTAGAAGCTGTGGTTAGTTTTTTGTAGTATTGCATTTGACACATCTCATATCCAGTAATTACTAAGGGAATTACATGAACATAACTATGAAAGGAAGGAAAAATAGCTATTTTAGTGAACTTAACAAAAAAAAAAATGTTTTCATTGATTTATTAGGATTGCTGGATCTGTTTTAAGTGTTTTGCCTTATTTAAACTTACTTTACGTTTCTTTTGTCATACAGCTATACGCTTTACATCGCCCCTAGTTTTTGCTCAAGTAACTATATACGGTTTTTTGTTGCTGAGTGTCCGCCGTTTTGTCCGAGCTTTTGGTTGCTGGTTACTAGGGTACAAACATTTGTTGAGTTTTTTTTATATTACAAACACGGCTATTTTAATTTAAAAAACGAGTAATTTTACAAGACAAAGTTTTGTACTATTACAGAAATTTGTAAAAGTAGAAACAATTGCTCATTAAAAATCACAACACTTGTTACAGTGTACATATGTGTGTTTACTAACTTCGTAGGCAAATATATTACCAGAATAAATAACGTATTTATGTCGAGATATTTCTAATGCCGTGTAAATTTGTATTTTGTTGTGATGCAAGGTTATTATGCAATATAAATGCATCAGTGTGTGAAAATAGTTGCTCGCAGAGTTCGGAAAAGCCCTTCTCTACGATGAATACTTTTTTTTTTTCCCCAGCGCTGGTTTCCAAACACCTGTGGATCTCAATCGACGTATTCGGAGCTAATTTATGTCCCCCACGTCATCTTATAGCTCTCGCTTACCTGGTGCTGGAACTGCGTCGCAGTATTTTTGGCATTCAGGATTTTATACGAGACTATTAAATGTGCATTCAATGTGTTTATCTCCGAAAGGAACACACACTTCAGACAAGAGCTTTTAAGTACTTTCAAAATGTCACGCGCGTTATAAACGCAAACATAGCCATTTTTTGTTAATATTGATAAAATTTACATTGTTTGGTATGGTAATCTTCATGCTCGTTGTATGTGGTAGCACGATATTTAAATGTTAGGATAATCTAGATTTACAAAGTTCTGGAACTATATAAACATAAAACATACAAAGTTGTTTTATGTGTTTTTTTTCGCTAACCAAACTTGCAGTACATTTCTTTTTGCACGCAACTACACATTACGTCATCCATAGTTTTTGCATTAACAGCTATATACGGTCTTACGTTGCTGAGTGTCCGCCATTTTGCTCAAGCTCGCGGATACCTGTCAGTATAGTACGAACATTTCTTGAAGTCTGTTACAAACAGGGTCCTTGTAGTTTAACAAACGAGTAGTTTTACAAGATATATCTTTCTACTGATACAAGCATTTGTAAAATTACAAACAATTTCTCAGTAAAAATTCCAAAAAATTTTGCAGTGTACGCGCAGTGCGTCTAGAAAACTCTCGCCACGCCCGTTCAGAGCCTTTGCGCTTAGCGGCGATGGCGCACTTGATGCGCCTGGCAGTGTTGCCCTTATCGCTCCCGCGCTTCTCGGCTTCAAAGGCGGAAAAATGCTCTAAGAAGGCGTGAACAACAAACGTGTTCCTTTGTTCGACAGCGCGGACGCAATGGCCTATGAACGTGTTATCTACAGACAGTGCCTGTTGTCCAGAGACGGGACGGTCCTAGGAACGAGGCCCGGAGCTAAACGACGGAACATCTGCTTTAACCACTCCCCTGAGCAGAGGAGCCGGGATCGGCAAGGTGTCCGTGGGCCTGTACCCAGCCTCCCTTCTCTTCCTCTTGTCGCGATAATTAGGTTATGTCGGGCTTCTTGCACCTCCTCCTCCTACTCCTCGCCTCGGTGATAATCCGCGAGCGAAGGAGGCTGGGTTGAGATCGCGCCTGCTGGGTTCTCGCGCCTTGCCTAGGCCCGTCAGACCCTCCCCCCCCCCCCCAAAATTAAGAAACTACACCATATAGCCAGCAGGATCCCTTCATCTCACAAGAACTATCCAGCGCAGAAACGGTTCCTGTGGATGGCCGATTCCACTTCGACGAAGTGGCTTGAACGCAGTTTCGCGCAATGTGTTCCCCTAGGAGACTTCCAGAAGAGAGAGAGAGAGAGAGAGGGAGAGAGAGAGAGAGAGAGAGAGAAGAAAGTTACAGGCTTTAAAACTCGTGTTGCCGAAGTTACTCCAAATTTGTGAAATTTCAGTACGGACTAGTGGAAACTGCTCTTCTGGAATCACGGATATCACACATAATTTTCACAAGTACTTAATATTTCAGATATAACTGGAATTTCTGCCGATGTTTTTTTTTTTCATTTAGAAGCAATGGTTCGCAGATAATACGATGTGACCGTTTGTTGGTGACGTGTCGTTAAAAATCCCTCGGCGTAACAGGCTTATGTTTTATGAAATGTAAAAACTCAGGTTCATCTTTCATAACAGATTTATCCATTCAGTATGAATTAAAATAAAAACAATAAAACAGTTACTTACCATTTTAATTACAGAGTTCAAGGGAAGAACTGAGTTAAACACGGTGAACATCTAACACTTTAAGTTAAACAACAGTACTATTAATCAAACAGCCACTAAGAAATTATTCGTAAATTTACCATACCAGTGTATACCCCTAGTGAGAAAGCTATAATGGTAATTTTGTCCCTAGTAATTCATTGTAGCCTTCCTGCATTTGGTTAGGAAACAAAATGCATAGGGAATTCCCCAACTTTGTAGGTATTTTAGCGATGTTAAACATTCCTAGTTTATAGGTTAAAAGTTTCCATTACAGTTTAGGAAGTTACGCAGAAAAAATTTTTTACAATGTAGATTCTCCTCTCCGTAAGTTCTATTGTCTCACTGGTGCACCCCATTTTCCAGAGTTCACCTGGGAGCATATTGTGTACTCCACATAGCTGTGTTGCCCTCTCAGGCTAGCGATCCCTTGCCGCCAGCTGTGAAGACCTTGCTGTTAAGATTCGCCCAAATATCTTCACTCTTCGCCCTTGCCGCCAATATTGTAGCAGTTCTCCGATGATTGTCCACACCCACGCCTTCGCAAGGCTGTCTCCCTACATTCAGCGCCTTAGTAGCAAAATCACCAGTCTCAAATACAAATTAACTCGATTCTCACGTCGCTTACCGACCAGACACGAACAGTTACATCTCAACTCCATCGTAGCTGTGAGGGTTACCATCTATAAGTCTGCTAACCATTCTTTAATTCTGTGGTTGCATGATAAACCTGGGAAGTGGCATCTACATATAATTGTAGTCAACAAGCAATAACATGTTATGTACATTCCTACATTGTGTCAAATTGTGAAGTCCGCAGGCAGTTCAAAACTGTGCCAACAGATGACACAATAATGTTATAAGGGAACATTTTCACGACAATCGACGTGCAAGAACCTGATAAGTGTGGTGTGTGGTGAAGAATATGTTCATTACTGCAAAAGTGTTTGCAAAACGGATTATATATGGACAAACTGAAAGGAAAAACTTTTTAAATTGGAAAAAATAAGATAAAGGTAGCTTTTATTACTATGTCAAATATATATATATATATATATATATATATATATATATATATATATATATATATATATATATATATATATATATATATATATATATATATATATATTCCAATTCACGCTAAACGTAAGTATTTTTTCACACCGTTAACATAACCTAGTTTATGAAGTTTGTCTAACCAGATGCATAATTTAAATACAGTAGATATGTATTTAATTTGAATTGCTTATCTGTTTATTAGAGTAAAAAGGATATTTAAAAAGAGAAATAAAATGGGTTTAAAATAGAACTTTACAAATGCAATATTTTTTTGTGAACGTATTCTGCCTCCAAAATGATTATCATGCAAACACAACCAGTTTTTTTTTTATATTGACAAGATTTACATTATGTGGTATGGTAAGCTTCATGCTCGCTGTATGTGGTAGCAAGATATTTAAATGTTAGAGTAGTCTAAATTTACAAACTTCTGGAACTTTATAAACATTAAAAAAATATCCTGAATGTTGATATATTTGATTCTTTTTACTTTATGGATGTGTTATACAAGCATACGGAAACACTTGTTGTTAACCTGATGTGGTTAAACATTCTTTAAATATTTTGTCAGAATAAGCTGATTCTGCACTTCAAGATTTTTAAACACGGTTCCGAGAGCTGGCAATCTTCAGACGATGGAGATAACGTCTCTGATGACTATAAAAAGGCCACAGTAAGGCAAGAAGAATTTCTGTAAAAACAGACGTAATGTCAAATGTGACCACAACATGCAATGCTTCGTATGCCGCTGAAGCACTCCCTGCATTTTATGTTCCTCCAATAGTCCATGACGATGAACCATAAGATAATGAAGAAAAACATTTGCGTAGTACAAAACTAAATCGAGATGTACCCAACTGGAAAGAAATATCAATAAACGTTAAGTCTTCAGGATAAATAATATACAGATACATGTTAAACATGCAGTTTCAGAAGGCCCAAGTTGCAGCTGTAATAAAAGTATTTTTATAACCGTAAAGCCGGAAGTCAGGCAGTCTTTTACAGACCTGTGCTATTCATTTTCTGGTTATGCAGCCCAACGGCTCATTTTATGTAGGTGCGTCACAACCTTGAGGAGTAAGAGGCATAACCCAACTGCCAGTAATCAGAAGAAACGAACATTTTCCTTTAACGACTTAGTTTGTAAAGAAGCAAAAAGCACCAGTCTATGAAAACAAGCTCTCGCTAGTGTCTTGGGTACTAAGAATGCTAAACTAACTACATGTGTGAACTCGTACGCAAAATCTCTTCTGGAAGGGACAAAAGAGGAATGCATGATTCAAAACAAGACCTAACAGATACGAGTGAGTGAAGAGATTTGGGTGGCTCTTAACATCGAGGTCTTCAGAGCCGATGATCGTGATTGAAGTGAACGTGGAGCGGCGCCGGAATGGTGAGGCGGGGGAAACGGGAGATCCCCGAGAAAACCCGCCGACCAACGGCATCGTTCGGCACGATTCCCACTTACGAAAATCCGGTGACCCGGCTGGGGATTGAGCCCGGTTCGCCTTGGTGGGAGGCGAGCGTGCTAATCGCTCAGCCACCGTGGCCCCAACAGGATGCGAAGACAATTGAAGGAAAGATACCATAAGGAAAAACTTATATCAAATGCACTATCTCAATGCGCGTATTACAAATATGCGGTCCGTTCCCGAAGAATTTGTTTCGAGTGCGGCTTCAAAAGACACGAGCCAGCACAAAACTTGAGCGGCTAGGTGTACCTATGCCAGGATTCCAATATTAATAAACAGGCGCTACGTAGCCCCAGGGGAAGTCACTCACCCTCCCACGGTTCCACCGGGAAACGTATTCATTATGCACGAAGTGGAAAGAAGAATCTCCGACTGAGGTGTGCCTCTGGTGAGAGTCGGTGTACTCGCGATGAGCGGCGGGAGAACCCCCGAGGGCGAAGTCAGCGTTAACTCACTCTCATTCCAGAGCAAACACTGCGACGCTTTGCCTCCCGTGTCGTTACTCGCGCGCCCAGACGAGAAATAGCGCGGCTCCTGGGCGCGCGACGCCTAATTACCCCGCCGGGGGAAAACTAATACTCTTTGTGCACGAGCGGAATAATTCCCGCGCGCCTTCACGTCCCGGCGTTAATTTCGCGACCGACGAGGATGAATTAGTGGCCGAGTAGACGCCCGCGAGAGAAACTAATGAGAGGATGGCACCCTCGCGGAATGCTGACGAGGCAAGCAGAGGAGGTGTCTGGCAAGCGCTGATCAGCTCGGGGTGTGGAGTGGGGGTGTTGAGAAGAAAGTTAGCAGTTGGGGGACCCCACTTTTGGTCCATCAAGAAGCAGTCGATGTACTTCTATTTGCCCGTGCCCTTCCACCCCCCCCCCCCCCCAAATTTACAAGACACTTACTTCTGCCCCAGCTGTTGTAATAAACAACGGACACTATCGCCACCTCCATAAGTATCATCAGTCTGCATATTATGTATGTAAATCGTGACCTAAACTGCGCACATGCAGCGAGAAAAAGGTTTTGTTGAATCAAACAAGATTTCTTTGGAGCAAACAAATTATTTGTCTATATGGAGGCAATTAAATATTTAGTTGCTGAAACCAAATTAAATTTGGTTGCCCATCAGATAAAGATTTGGTTCGTGCAACTAAAGATTCGTTTGGCTCCACGTGAATTGAACAGTTTGGGCTGATATAAAAAAATATTCACAAGTTCGACCGAGATTCTAACTGGATCACATACGTCCGCGCGCTACACCTTAGTAACATCGGCTAATGTGACAACTGTTAACGCCGGAAAGCTTATATATATATATATATATACACACACACACATCAAATACTGGGCAACGTGGGCAAAAACAAATCAAGTTTTACAGCTTTACTTTTTAGTTTCCTGTCGAATTGTTTTATTAATAAGTTAATACGAACATTAAACGTCACTAGATGCACTAACAATCACGGTTACTATCCCAATAGTCACAAAAAATACCGACAAACCCTCAGGAGTTGCTACATGGCATCGCACACAAGCTGCATGAAGACGCCAAATCGTTTGCTAGTTCTTGTGAACACCACTTACACGTTATATCAAACTTATAATTCTCTTGAGACGAAGTTCTGAGATTCTTCGCATGCCAATGCGATCTCATGAATCGCTGTCACGTGGTAGGACATTTTTAAAAAAAACTTTTTATTAATTGACTCAGACTTTTAGTTGCTTCTTGTACGACAAGGTAATCGATATTTTAGCGAGCTGTTTTCTGCATGGAAACTTGATTGTTGTATCCTGGTAGTTCTATCTTTTTACCTTGTTAGCGAAGGCCATAAATACCATATATTTTGTTGCTTGCTGATTCGAAAGAGGTTCATATGATCAAATATTCTAAGATACTAAATTCTTTTTGTAGTTACTAATTTAAGTTCATAAAGCACTAATGTGCTTGAGTTCCGCATGTCACCAAAATATACGGACGTACAAAAACGTTACATAGCCTACAACTAGGCTTTTTCTGGTGGGATTCGAACCCGAAAAATTAAAATTGTATCTTCAGATATGAATTTCAGTTAAATGGCCAGGTAATACAAGCAACAGCAAGGTATAAATGATACGCAATATATGAATATTCTGAAAATATAAAATTTCATTGTCTATTATTATATTTTGATATTTGTAACTATTTCCTAAAGTAATAGTGACTTGTGTATACTAAAAATAATTTTTGGAATTATCGCGATAAAAGAAAAGTGTTTGCTTGGGCAATGAGTTCTGGCTGTTTTAAGAGCACAAATTGAGGAATTTATTTATAATCCAGTCACTGAAAGTGTAATGTGAATAAAAGCCTAGACGATAATAAGTCTCGAAGAAAATTCATACAATATCAGCTTATATTAATCGCTTGAAGATTTAGATAAAATTATATTCTTAATTTGAAGGAAAAGTACAGCCCTCCATAACGATGTTTACTATTTCATTCGAAAGCCACTAGAAAAATTTAGTGGGAAAATTATTTCTTATCGACAGAACTTTGTGAAACATTGCGACAGTAAGTGCATATTTATGGTGAGAAATAACTCCCGCAATTTGTTCGCCTTGCAGTCGACTGAAAATGTAACGAACCATCGTCGGACAAGTGTTTGTAAAAAGACTTCCCGAAGGAGATAGATGTTTCATTATTAACTGAGCACACTTGAACTTTCCAAGAGACTCTGAGAGGAATAGCTTTCTTTGAATCGCATGTTCATCGCAGACTGGCAAAACTTCACCTCAGTTAACTTCTTGTCCGATTTAATGCTATACCAAACGAGAGGTCACTTTTTTATGAAAGATATTGAGTACAAGCAACACTAAGGAGAATTAAAAAATATCAGAGTAAACAAAACGCGCCACTATGTTGTGTCACAATAGAGCAATATATCTCAGACCCTCTTAGCTCTCTGACCCTCCAGTTTGTACTATCTAGCTAAAATAATATATAAAACACAACAAAACCATTTTTTTAATTACTAAAATAAAATTATTCTTGTTATAATAAAACCTGTTTTCCTCACCGCCAAGGGAACGTTTAATGACTAAAAACTTATAAAAATGTGTGAAACGTGAATTATTAATACACATTAAAATGATAAAAATATTCTTAAAATTCTAAAAGAATGTATTAAAATAATTTAAGACTCCTAGTGACACAACATATTAAAATTACAGTTTATAATTATATTCATTTATTCATGTTTCCGTCATTTGGCTTGAAAATCTCCCCCGGGAGGGAGAGGTGACCATTATCCTGATATTTAATTATATCAATCATTATCAGCATGCGTGAGGTGGCACTGGGAAGCTGTCACCCATACCCTTGGTCTCCCTCCCGAAACCTTTGTAATTACACTTATTTTAACAATACCTTTAACACTGGTCCATTTATTCAGAGCTCAAAAATTTAAACTTAAATTTCGCTTACACTTTAGTATTAAAACGTAAAATCATTAAAATATAGAAACCTTAAAATTTTAAAACATTAACACATTAAAAATTTAAAATGTAAACTTTCAAATGTAAAACATAAAATTACTTAAATTTCTTTAAATGGACCAGAACATAATGGACGCATTAAAATTATTAAAATTATTAGTGGTCAAGTCTATTTCCTATACTTTTACCCACTATGGTGTGTCACAGAAGAAGGGAACGTACTTTTTGCTCTGCTAGGTATAGAAGGACTTTGACTAGGGTATATAGATACTTGGATTGCTATACGATGGCGCCATGAATAAACAGAACTGATCATAGCGGTACCTTATGTTCGCACAGGTAATTGTTTCCAGAAACGCAGATAATTTTCCTATTTGCTTTCATCGTTTTATATTTATCACTTTCTATTCCATTTATTAACACGAGTTTACAGTATATGTTATTTTCATTATTATACATTAACCTATCGAAACATTAATAGACCAATACTTTGATCTAAACATTTATATATATATATACATATATATATATATATATTTGTGTGTGTGTATGTATGTATGTAGATAATGTAAATTGTGCAGCACAAAGAAACAAACCAAGCGACTACCATGAAATGATGTAAATAGCGAGAGTACGGGCTGGTTTTCACATCCATGTTGTTGGTGCTTTTTCATTTTACCGTACACCCGACAGTGACGCTGCAAACACCAATCAGAGGTCGTAGATACTGGCATTTTGTCGAAGCCACATTAACAATAGAAACACTAGACGATACCAAGCAATCGTACTGATTGAAGAATGTCGAGAAGTACGCCAAAGACGCCGCTTTACGCAATTGACGAACTTCGAGAGAGGACCCATAATCGGGCTGAAAACCACGGGTGGTCGTACCACCGTACAGCACACAGTGTGAATCGTTCGGACCATACTATTGGATACTGTTGGGAGCAGTGGATACGTGAAGGCATCTACACAGAAAGGACCAGCTCCCTACGGATGAAGTCGATTACCAGTCGAGCGAATCGACGATTCATGCGCCAGGCGCCGAGGGATCCCACGGCAACCCAGTCCGCAATTTTGGCCAGTGCTGGGGCTCCTTTGTGGGCCTGCGAACCGTTTCCCGACAACTTGCGGAGGTGAATATGCGATCCCCGCACGCATTGCCCGTGATGCCATTAGCACTTCAACAGCGGCGGCTCCGTTTGCAGTGGTGCCAGGCCAAAGCAGTTTGGAACACCACATACTGGCGATTTGTGGTGGTTTGTGACTAGTGGGAACTGGTTATCATTGCTTCCGGCTGTAGAGGGCCCTTGTGAAGGCCACAATCCCAATCTCGCTGTCGAGCGACACTTCCCCCACGGCAAGTATATGCTCTAGGGAGTCATAGACTACAACAGACGATCCGCTCTCGTCATGTAAAATGGAACATTGACGGTCCAGCGGTATGTGGTTTAGATTCTATCCCTTCATCTGCTCCCATATCTAGCCGGGATTTCAGATGCAACGTTAGAGCAGGATAATGCATGACCTCTTACGGTACCGGTCTCCCAAGACTGTCTCCGTCAAGTCCAAACACTGCCATGGCCTGCCTGGTCCGCTGGCATGAGTTAATAGGGCATGTGTGGAAACCAGCTGCAGCAGTGCCTCAGCAACCGGGATTTGGAACACACCGCGTCCAACAATAAGTGGGCCCGTCTGTTTCAGCCTAACATCCGGCGTCTGCTGGACTTCATGCCAGACAGTGTTGCAGGCTGTATCGCAGTGCGAAGGGATGCCACGCACTATTGAAGATGACCAGTACCATGATGATGTATGTTCTAGCACAATATATTTTTAATGGGAGCTGGGTTAATGTGGCTTTGGCTCGACTCAGGGCGTGCTCGGAAACCTTCCACTCGGGTTTGTCAGACGCACTCCAAGGTTCTCGCCAGTTGCGCGACCACTAACCCTTCAGGCATATACGTCTGTCTATGAAAGCCGGTGACCATATTGGTTTTATTGGCATAGGAATTTGTAAAATCGAAAATATGTATTTATTATCATATTTGAAAATTCTTCTTTTTTAAATGTAATTTATCTATTTTAAATAATTTTGTTTAATTCTGTGCCAAAATTGTACATAGAATATAGCGGAACAATGCAAAAGTCTCTCATTCGTTACAACATCTCCAGTCCCCTCTCTTCAAGTTCAACTTACACAACATAATAAACTGTGTATTATTCATTATCTTGACTGTTATCTGGGCATAATTAAGGTTCTCAGATTTTATTTAAATTATGGTATGTATTTGTGACCAATCCAAGCCCATCGTACGAGTATATTATAATAATGGTAGGATCAGCATCTACGATAAATTTTATAGGCATACTTGATTATAATTTAAGTACCAATAATGCTAGGCCCTTAAAACGAGGAATTTACAAGGACAGCTTGGGTGATAGTTGTATCGTCCGTGCCTCTCTTGACCATCATTATTGCAATATTCACACCTTTGGGCCAATCTCGCAATATTTCCATCAACCTTTCAATCTTTCGTCCAATATTCCAATCAATATTTTAATATTTCCATGAATTTTTCGTCCAATTTTTTTATTAATCTTCTAATCTTTCGTCCAATCTTTCGATCATATTCGCAACATTTCCATAAATCTTTCGTCCAATCGTTCGATCAATCCTGCAATCTTCTCATCAATCTTCCAAACTTTCCATCAATATTTCGATAAATCTCGCAGTCTTTCCATTAATCGTCCAGTCTTTCCATCAATATTTCAGTCAATTTCGCAATCGTTTCATAAATTTTTCAATCTTGCTATCAATATTTTCTAGTTTTTTTCATCAATATCGTAATTTTTCCATCAATCTTACGTTAGGCGGGGCCACGGTCGCTGAGCGGTTAGCCTGCTTACCCCTCACCAAGGCGATCCGGGTTTAATCCCCAGCCGGGTCACTCTGTGGCGGTAATCAGGGGTTCGGAAGCGCGTTAAGAAAAACTCACCAGAACCAAACTCCCCCAAATACCGACACAAACCAAAAGGGCGAACAAAACAGATCAGAATCGTCTGTGGACCTGGTTGTGACCGGCGTGTATACTTACCAAAATTTAATATGTTGTATGCAAGCCAAACTTTAATATGATTTCCAACAGCTGTACAAAATACCAGTAAAAACAGGGCCGACCACTGGCCTATTCTTGCAATCTTACACTAATTTTCATACTGAATAGCCTTGTTGTCTGCATAAAAAAGGGGGTAGTTTTAAATTATGATTTTAAAAAATTTAAGGTAAGTAAGTGCTAAAAGGTGATAAAATTTAACTAAATAAATAAAAAGATGTCGTAGTGACACTTACTTTAATTACTAGGCCTAAATCAAAATAAAACTCTGTTATAAAGAAAACTCATTTTCATAAACCTCTCGTTCGATAGGTAATACCTAGTTACCTACATAATAATATCAAAGTTATTTTTATCTCATGAGCTTCTAGAAACGGAATCCAGATTTTAAAAAAAAATATTTTTTTTAAGTTATATTTTCATTAAAGGTTAAGGTGACAAAAGCCCAAAGCTGAACACAAATAAAATTTTTAACATTACATTTTCATAAAGGTTAAAGTGGCAAAAGGCCAGAACTGAACAGACTTTCCATTCATTTGTAGTAACATTTTTACTCTTTTAGTTATTATTTTTAATGTGCAAATGTTCAAATGAAAGCCATAAAAGGCGAACGAAAGTTTCAAAAGTAGGGTCAGACTGCAGACACCGAAAAGTTAAAAATCAAGAAGTTGGTTAAACCAAGCACATGAGATCAAAATAATGTTGGCCTGAAAGCAGCAGTAGGAACACGCCCGCATTCTTGGACGGTCCTTGGAAAGTAGATCGTCTACCAGTCCATGTCGAGAGCGACGATGGACACCAAAAACAGGCTCGTCACATCTTAGGCCATGTTAGAGTTAGGCCCTGCACGGGAACCGCTAAACGAAATAGCATGAAACAAATAAAATAACCATCACCTGCCAAAACTAAAAGGAATAGAAGTGATCGCGCAAAAAGTGCTACAAGCCACACTTACCAAATGCGGCGGAAGTGCTAGTTTATCGAAGGATCATGGAGATGCAGTTGAAAACAATTTTTCAGGAAGCTTCACGCCATATTTTAACGTTTGAGAAGACGGAAACGTGACCTGCGGAAGTGGTCGTAGACCAGATATAGATCCAGGCAGTTATGGCTACAATCAATACTTAACAAGTTACAATAATAATGTAAATAGTCACGTGATTTGAATTCAACGAACTGACAAAAGTAAGGTAAACAATTAGTAATATTTTAACATAGTACAAAATTCTGAGAATGGTATTTCACATATAACCTGACGTTTCTTTTGATATTGTATCTTTCCCGATAAATAGATAATTAATAAAATAAACGATAATTTGTTAAAAATACAGAAACCTTTACTAAAATTCTGGCCAATAAAATTAATTACCTCAAGACAAATTACAAACATGATCAATTATGCTGAAATGCTGAATAACAAATATATTGACACAAAAAATGGCGAACTAATAAATATAAAGGCCAAAATAACATACTGGGTCACAGGAACAGTGACTATCAAAGTTAACAGTGATTAACAATATTATATAAGGTTTTTCACACGTACGAGTCCAATTACTCAAAAATAGATGTCGGAAAATAAAACTAAGTTTATCAAAACATCGCACGAAACGAAATTCACGAAAAGGGAAAACTGAATGCAAAAGGACTAAACGTACTCATGCAAATAACCAAGGGATACATCAAAACCACTCACACACACACGCACACACACCTACACACATACATAAACACACACATACATAAACACACACACTAACCAAACAGAATCACACAATTCCCGATAGGTGTCGCAACGAGCAAAATAACGACTAAAAATAAATCGCAACACAGGGTCATACCTGGGACTTGGAAAATACTTACTAAAACTAGAAAATACAGGATAATACTCAGGGATAGGATTCAAAATAGTTTTCGGAAAAACAAGTTCAAAATTAGCTCCCTTAACAGAAAATAGCAAAATCTCTCAAACTGGAAAGAAACAACAACGTTAAAGGTTAGAAAATTCGGAATTCTTAGTAATACTTAAGGAAATTCCCGAAGGTGCCCAGAGAATGGTAGTGTTGGTTTCAAAAGTGGCACAACTCTGGATTTTCGCATGTGGGAATCATGCCGGACGATGCCGTTGTTCGGTGGGTTTTCTCGGGGATCTCCCGTTTCCCCCCCCCCAGCTCTTTCGCCCCGGCGCTGCTTCATACTCCCCTCACTCAATCGCCCTCACCGGCTCTCAAGACCTCGATGTTAAGAGCCGTCCAAATATATATAACGTTAGGCTGTTTATAAACTTATTGAACTTAAGATTTAAAAGTATTTTTTAGAGTTAATATTTGAGTACTGCATGACAATGAAATAACAACATCCCACTCATTTTAATTTCTTCTGGTAACCATCAAGTATTGGACGCCTGTGGCTCCCTCTCTATTATTCTTTAACAGCGGACTATTTTTACATTATTCATTGCAACCGAATTCATTCTCTTTCTTCAGATTACACATTTTAAACTGTCGAGGAATATTTATGATTCAAATAAACTTTCTCTCCGAAAATGGACCTTTAAAGAAACGAAGAAAGAACTGAATCAACTTTCGAGTACGACCGTTTTAGTTCCAGATGGGAAAGACGTCACCGCGTGCTCTCTGCGCAGATGGCAGCTGCTTTATTTTCGTTCCAGCGCCTAATAAGAATGAAATGGAGTAGCCGGCCGTCAGTCCGCGGCCGGGACGACTCGAGGGAAGTGCATATTTAATTCCCACGGTGACGGGCGGCCCAAGAAAGTTTCAGCCGAGGGGCTGAAAGCGTCTTGATGTGTACATGCAGATGAGATTATTCCGCCCGCTGTATCTCTCTCACACACACTCTCTCTCTCTCTCTCTCTCTCTCTCTCTCTCTCTCTCTCTCTCTCTCTCTCTCTCTCGGCTGCCATTGTAACTTCGACCTAGCTTCCCTCCGGTCTGCCCCGGCCTCGGGTTTGTTGCCATTGCATTAAGAACTCTTCCGGTCGACGAAGGGAAGGCAGAGAGGGGAGTTAAGTTAAACCGTGATACGTAGGCAATTCGCTTATAGTGAAGTGACATCAATGACCCAAAAATGGCTAAGTTAAGTGCTGCCAGTGCTGGAATACAGTTGGCAAGCCATTTATGGGTCATTAATAGGTCACCTACTCTCAGCCATCAGTTTCATTTCTATCAACGTTCCATCAGTGGGCCATAAATGTCATGCCAAGTGTCCTGTTACCAGCAGTTAGCCATAACAGGATCATTAGTGTAAACCCATAAGTATTCAATGCCAGCAGTCATCCAGCAGTGCCAGCAGTAAAACCACAGGTGACTTACTACATGGGTAAGGAAATAAAAGTGATAAAATTATACGAATATTATAGTTTCTTTAGTTTGATTGGAATTTTTTGATCGTAAATTCATCTTGAATTACTGCTCCAAATAAAACTTCATTTCATCCCCGGCTAGTTACTATGGTAACCTCACGACCTATGGGGCGGAACTCCACAGATCTGACGAATGGCAAACGAGTAATAACTACTGAGATTTCTGTTGACACAAACGTTTGTACATCATAGCTATAATGTACAAACGTTTGTGTGAAATTTCGAAATGAATGTCCTCTTTCTTCAGATGAATTATATGGAAACTAAATGTATATATTATTTCCTTATCCCGCATATTTATTGCCACTTATTTTAACCAACAACGTACTTCCCCAAAGTAAGCCAAAAACTTCGTTGATACAATATCTAGAATTTTCCATAGAATAGTATCTGTTACAATACCAGTGAGAAGTCAAGACTAGTATTGGCCGGCTTACAACTTATTCCCTGTCGCGGACGATATAAGGACCTGCACTGTTATAGTCGATTCTCAGTTTCTTCATACTTTTTTAATCAAACCCTTGAGAAATCACCACATGTATGACATATTTGGTGGTTTCCTAAATACGGCATGTATCACGAGTGTTATATATTTATGTTAACTTAAAAGTGCCTTTTTTTTTTTGTTAAATTGAACTTTTACCTGTATTTTGTCTATAAATTACATTAACTCGTTTATAATTAATACTAACTGCTTGCGGGCGGTTGCAGTAATTATACTGGCAACAGTATTCAAACAATGCATGTTGTAGAACATGTGAAAAGCAATGTCCTATGGCTTGTCGACACCCAGAATAAAATACAATATCTGTGATGCTAGTTACGGCGAAAATTTTGTCAATCCAAGACAGCTTGCCACGAGAAAGTCCACAATTACACCGCTATCACCTCCTGTTTTCTCACTATAAACTATAATTACCTATAAGGTCATTTAACTGCACCTGATACGTAGACGATTAATAATGGTACACATTCACAAAACACTGCTCAACTTTTATACATTGCGCACGGCAAATTTCTGGTCAAATAATGTTTTTCTCTTTAGTTTTCGCAGCTTTTTCCCATAATCATGAGTCAAATTTTTAATTCTACTTTTTTCTATTACACAAATAGAATGAAGACAATTGAAAAAAAGGGCAGCCTTGCATATATTGTCTCCATTAATTAAAAACAATATTTAGTCATAAAGTTGTTTTGCAGTTATACTGAGAGAGTCAAAAATAAAATATGAAACAATTACCTTAATCTTAAGAATTCTAAATGAGTAAAAAAGTTTCTCAATGTGATTATGGCATATTCACGTGTATGTTCACTGTAAATTACTTTATTTCCGCAAGTGCGTCAGATTTTAATCATTGTCTTCTAAAAAACCTGAAGTATCATGATCTTATCATGATTTTCTCGTATTATTATGTAAAAACTATGCAATATAACGTTTAAAAATTGAGCAGTAAAACATAATGCATATTTTCATATTCAAAATCCTTAACTATATAACAAATAATATTTTTCTTTTTTAAGAAGAAATTAAGATAGTGAGATAAATTTTATAACTTAGTATATATTTGGGAATCTATCATAGTGGCTAAAATCTTAAAATGAACTACGAAAAATAATATTAAAAAATATTACTTTACGCCAACGAAGCTTACATAGTGGTAGTATTGAAGGTGGCTTTTTTTCAATAAGCGGCTCAGTATCAATACTTATACTTTATTGTTATGTCTTCTGAACATCATATGGTAAAGTACCTAACATCAAATAAATGGTACAACTTAATTATTTTACAATCGTATAGAAAATTCATATTTATGATTGTTTCTTGATCTAACGATTTTGAAATAGCATGTAATTGATAAGGAAACTGAATGTAATGTTTACATTTATGTTCGCAGCGAATAAAATTAATTAACTCTGTTGCTTGGAAAATGAAATAAGTTTATGTTGGTTGTACCCACTGGCAATAACTATTGGCGCAAAGTGAAAAATTTAGATTTCTAGCGATACAATTATATAATTTCATCGAAGTATAACTTGTTAACCATAGAGTTAAATAACCTCATAATATGACAATTCTATTCTTTACATGATTCATAATAGTATACGTGGCAAGAAAAAGTGATTAAACGTCTCCTTCAAAGTGTCAAATAAACTAGAAACCAACGTATTTTCCATTTTCTTAAAATAATTTTATAGCTAAGCAAATATTAGCTTTCTACTGATACTTCACATATTTCCTTATATTTAATATACCTCTTTCATAATCTTTGTTACTAATATATACGCTGAGGAATTATCTTTCGTCTAAGTTTTTTAATATTGACTAACGTTCTTTCCGAAAAGGAGTTATCATGGTATCGTCCAGTACAATTACACACACATTTTTGTCGTAAATGTAATTCATCAGTGTATGGTACTTTTGCAATTTCATTTATTACTATACTGCTGTTTTCTTTTCCACCTGTAGCACAGAAAATAGCTTCAACAACACGTTCAACTCGTGAAAAGTCGAGCCTGTACAATTTGATAATTGTCCCTAGCCAGGAGAATCTGTTTACATTATTCCAAATGACGAGTGTTAGTGCAAGAAAATATTATACACTACGGTTTATAACAATTTGATCGTGGGAACATGTGCTTTTTGCACTTGCCAATTTTAAAAATTGATATTATGTCTTTGTAATTGTTAACACAGTACACACATACAGTAATATAAAAAAAACATTTGTACGTTTGAAGCATTGTTTGTTTAAAATAGAGGCAATTTTTTTACGGAGGTGGATGAACGAAATGAACCTAAACTATGAGTTCTCCGATTGTCTTTTATTATAATTATATTTACTACGTTATATTGTTACCTGCAAGTTAAACCAAACTTTTAAAGTTATAGTTGTTTTAATTTTAGAAACTGGCATAAGTTCAGGAAGCAGAAAATTTATAAATAAATTCTACCGTATATTTTCTTTGTAGCTTAGGTTCAGAAAGCCATGAATCACTGAAAGGACTTTTATTTAATGTGACAGCTACATGATAATGCTTGAATTACAAAAGTCAATTAAATGCCCCTTTATCACACCACCATAAAAATGAAATGGTAATACTAAATCCTTAAATGTCTAATTCCACCGCAAATAAGTGGCAAAATTACTACGATTTCCTGCTCTCCCTAGCAGCTATGACTCAAATTGAAAGGTAAAACGAGCAGTCGCTGAAATTACTAAACATTTTTTTTCAATCAGTGTCATGTATCCTAGTATGTCACAAGGACTTTACATTAAGGAAAATAATTCTTAACTAGGCAGGTGTACGTATCCCATAAAGTGATAAAATACAAGTACTTCTACAGCGTGTATAGGAAACATGTGTACAAACTCGGGTACGTGATTCGTGACCGGAAAAGAGGAAGATTGATACAGGACACCCATGGTCCATCTCAAATAATAAGGGCTGTGGAAGCCCCGAAGCCGGAGGGCGGCAAGCATATTACGTGGGATATTAAGCAAAGTACTGCTGGTAGAGGAACACAAATTAGTACACAGATTAAATAATCCAATAACTATACTAATTTATAAAGAGGTAGTGTTTGTAACGTTGTGTGTTTGTGTGTTTGGATGTAGGAGGTAATCTTCGAAACTACTCATCCGAGTTTAAAAATATCAGTAGAGTGCTACGTTATCACTGAGTGTCATAGGCTATATTTTATTTTAAAAATCAATAGGGATCCCTACTAAAACTCCAATAATGTAACCCAAAGTGTAAATTAATGACTTATAAAATTCCTTACATTGCGTGCGCTGCGAAAACTATTGATCATAGAACAAATTAATGGACTACGGCTTTGCAGGGCGGACAGATTCGGAAAATAAAACGGGCTGTGTGCTGCGTACGGCGCCAACCTTAGAAGCTCTACTGCCATTATGGGGGGAGTTACTTTTGTGTTTGCTGGGGATTTTCGGCAGACACTCCCTGTAGTTACAAAAGGGACGCGTGCAGATATCATCAAAGCATGTCTTAAATCATCTCCCTTATGGAGTTCTATTTAACACCTAAATTTTCGAATGAATATGAGAGCCTATCTTGGTGGAGACACGCATAAAGATTTCCCATAACAATTGCTCAGACTTGGAGGAGTTTTTCCTTCTCTAAATTTGGGCACTAATTCTGCTGAAATCATTTTAAATGAGACATTAGGTCAGATAGTCCACAGTCTGCAGCATCTTATAGAAGCAGTATATCCGGGCCTCGAAAATTTACTAGAGAAAGACTTTCACTGGTTTTGTTCCAGGGCAATAGTATCGCCTAGGAACAACACTGTCAATGAAATCAACAATCTCATTATACAAAGAGTTCCCGGCCAAGTCAAAACCTATAAGTCGATTGACACAGTCACCAATGTTGACGATGTCGTCCACTTTCCTCAAGATTTTCTAAATTCGCTTAATCCTTCTGGCTTGCCACCTCACGAACTATCATTAAAAGTCGGTACTCCTATCATGCTTTTAAGGAATATAAGCCCTCCCAACATGTGAAATGGCACAAGATTACTCATTAAAGACTTGAAAGAAAATTTGATTGTCGCGACCATCCTCACCGGTCCAGCAGCCGGCCAGCTGCCAAACATCCCGAGGATTCCCATGATTCCCACGGATTTGCCAATATCTTTCAAACGGTTGCAATTTCCCGTAAAAACATCGTTCGCGATTACTATTAATAAGTTCCAGGGTTAAACTTTCTCTTTGGTTGGAATCGACTGACGAAAAGAGTGTTTTTCCCATGGCCAACTATATGTTGGTTTATCACGAGTTGGAAGTCCCGAGAAACAGTACATTTTGCTACAAAACAATAACAGGACGTCAAACATTTTCTACAGAGAATGTCTTAGCCAATAACAAATTAAATACTTCTATCTCAGATAAATTGCATTGTAATATAATATATATTATATGAAAAATTATAAAAAAGTAAAAAAATATCAAATAAAAATAGCAAAAAAACTGTAAATTATAAATTATTTAATTAATGATTAAATTATAATGTGCTTTTTTTTAATGATTTAGGAGTGTTTACCCAACCTAATTAACGCCGGGTTAAGCAGTTTTTGTATCTTAATTGCACCCGTGCGAAGCCGGGGCGGGTCGCTAGTCTTAGATAAAAGGAAGGTATGGTCCGTCGTACACATCCCCACCATGTAAATAATACGAGTTGGCACCCTTTGATTGTATGCAAAATTTTCACCGTGAGGTTAAAGTGATTGTGGATAACATTGGCTGAGGAAGGACGTCATAATTAGCGAACAAGCCCCTCCTAGTTGCAACTCTCTAGGACCCACCGTTTCCGTGCGTAATACAGTGATAGCAAGGCCATGGCTTGATAAGTAGGCGTCACGTACTGCACCAGGCTTAAACACATGTTGGTGGCATGATGTACGATGTTACACGCCGTGCCAGACGATGCCGCTAGTCGGCGGGTTTTCCCGGTGATCTCCCGTTTGCCCCGCCCTTTCATTCCGGCACTGCTCCATACTCACCTCAACTAACATAATCGGCTCTCGAGACCTCGCTGTTACGAGCCGCCGAAATCTCTTCACTCATTCAGCGGGGAATCTCCGCTGAATTCCTACGATCCGAAGAAGGGTTGCCTACTCACTGGGCCATGATATTGTAACCACTGTACCCTTCGTTTGCGATTTAACCGGAAAATGTTAGCCCTAGAGAGTTGCAACTAGGAGGGCTTATTGGCTAATTACGACGTCCTGCCTCATCCAATGGTATCCATAATCACTTTAACCTCACGGTGTAAATTTTGCATACAATCAAAGGGTGCCAACTCGTATTATTTACATGGTGGGGATGTGTATGACGGACCATACCTTCCTTTTATCTAAGATATTGGAGTATTTAATCTGTGTACTAATTTGTGTTCATCTAACCCAAATACTTTGCTTAATATCCCACGTAATATGCTTGTCGCCCTCCGGCTTGGGGGCTTCTACAGTTCTTATTATTTGAGATGGACCATGGGTATCCTGTATCAATCTTCCTCTCTTCCGGTCACGAATCACGTGTTCGAGTTTCTACACATGTTTCCTGGACACGATTATAGTATAAAAGGGAAAAACATCCAGTGCCAGCGTAACGGATCATAGTTAATAACATCATCTGTTAGGATAATTGACATTAAAAACGGAAATTTTTCTCAATTAAGGAAGGTGGCTCTCAAAAACACACAGGCGCTAAACTTCTACAGACACATTCACCAAGTGACACATTAATAGCTATAAATGAAGTACGGCGTTATTTCTCTGAAGTGCCCATTGGTCCATAAAACCAAAAATATTATTAATTTAAGACTACCATCAAACATCTACCACCTAGTGCGCTTTTGTTACTATTGAAACAGTGTGTGTAATGGTGATATTTCACATTTTCTTAATTTTGGTTATCTGAAAGAGCTTTTGAAAAGTGTCCCCTAATGCAGTTATTAGTGGTCAAATCATTATTGTTTTCAAAATATAACACTCAAAAGCCTTAATTTCCCGAATTCTGCAGTATACTAGGCTTTGCTCCTGGATATTTTTTCCCCATTCAAATTGCATTCAATGCAATCTGTATGGTGTGCAGAACATACTGATTCAGTATGAGTGCGATTTATAAACAGGTGAGCTAGTATTGGCACCCGCGCTTAGACTCTAATTCAACACTGTGAACCTGCCTATAACACTCTTGTGTCGGAATTTGAGTGTTATATTTTAAAAACTATAATGATTTTATAACTAACAACTGCATTAAGGGGGCACTTTTCGAAACCTCTCTCAGATAACCAAATTCCAAAAAAAAAAATAAAAAAAAAAATAAATTAGAAATAACACCTTAAGTCATGCGGTTCACACCATACTTAATAATTCTTCGCCAATATAATTTGTAAAATTAATTATGTATATACCATTTAGACGCTTCTTCAAAGAACGGAACGCAGTCTCGTTTCCCCAGCTTTACACGAGGCGTGCAGCATTTTCCACACCCGCTCCAACACCGCCGCATTCTTTTTGCTAGTTATATCCAGTTTGCGACGAGAATGGCAGCTATTCCGGGGCAGACCATAATGCCGCAATATGCAATAACCATAAGACCGACTTTCTTCGGACGCTTTTCTTCTCCCGCGGCAGAGCTTATTGCGGATTCTTGTCGCAACCTTTGCCGTCTTTACGGTCACGCCGCCCTGGTCGCAGCGTGCGCAACCTGGATATAAACTAGCAGATAATCATTTGCTGGGAGCCAAGCGGCCTCTGGAATGACGGGCATTCCCGTCGGTTTAAACCTCGGGAGGGTTTTCAAAAACGTGACAAGAAGAAAACCCTTCACCCCTGGAGACAAGGACGAGCCAGCCACACAATGTCCCTCACGTATTATTTACAAGCGTTTAAATGTAAACTGCCACACACATAATACAGGTTCTCTTACTGTATCAAAACACGCGAGAAGCATATTTTATGGATGAATTATTTTGCTCGTAGGAGAAACTTTATGGCTGCAGCTCTCAAACCGATATTGTGGCGTTCTACGGTCACCTACAAAACTGTCAATAAACAGCTCGTTTTTATTTATTTATTATTTAATATTCCTACTTGAAAGCGTTAAGGTAAATGGGATAAAACTTGTCCTAGCAGTAGAAATATCCGAGAAAAGCTTCGCAAGTTTTAACATTTTTAAAACTTCTCAAGCAAAATTTTAAATTGTCGTTAACTTGCTGCGGTGGATAGAACAAAATATAGAACGTCAAAGTTTTAGTTAAGAAATTTAAGAGTAAACTGCACACATGCATACGATGACATGCAACGTTGAAATAAGTGCTTGTAAGAGTTTTCAACGTCGTTGGAATGAAAGCCTCATATACTCTTGGAAAAACATGTGCGCAGTCTTTCACACGTAATTATGTGATTATGTAATAAAGTTATGTATTTGTAAAAATCTAATATTTATATAGAATATACAGCAACATGCGAAGGGTTGAAATGAAAACACATACACGTGTAAATATTAAATTACATGCAGTTGCACCGCAAAAAAAATTGGGCAGGTTGTATGAAATATTAAATGGGTAATAAATCACGCCGTCCTAAAAGATTTTAACTGTTAATAATTATGCATATTTTTTGCTATGGCATATGCTGTGCTATTGTAATATAAGATTCCTTTAGAATGCACGAACTACTTGTATCGAAACAGACTTTGGACATAATAATCATTATTCAAGGCAGATGTTAATCGCTTAGAATTTAAAAAACTATAAAAAGTATAATTCTTATTAGAACTTACTGCACTGATAAGGTAAAAACTTCCCTATGCGCAGAGGAACTGAAGCAATGATTTAGGCCTATTGTAAAACTAGTAACTATTCGACGTTATTAACGTGCATAGTTCTTAAAATGTTCTTTGCGACTATCTAAATTAATTAGTGTCATCAAGTGCTCAAGGGCACCACTCGTCATCATTAATTTGCAGTCCATAACAGTACTCCTGTCGTGTAATAAAATAATCTCAAAATTGTACTATAAATCTGTCAAGATTCGTACATTATACAATTTAGGTTCAAGTTCAGTTTTTCAGTATAAACTCGCAACGTAAAAACCCACAAAATCATTTCACTGCTTTATGAACTATTAATGTTTATATTTGCTTTGGAATGAGAAACATCGAACCAGGTAGCGTAGAGTTAACGCAACGCAAGTAATTTAATTGAAAACCATTAACTTAGCAAAGGAAGAGATACCGGCTAGGCTAAGTGATGAAAAAACTGCTAAGCTCACATGGTGTTTCTTTTCAGGTGCAGGTTCGAAAACAGTTAAATTTTCAAATTAACTAATAGTTAATAAATACGAAATCTTGAAAATGGAAGATAGTTCCCCATGTTACGTGATTATTTAAATGTTATTATATGGATATTACGTTCATCGGGTAGTTATTTTTCAGCGCTCCATAAATTTCCTACATCCTGTTTGGTACGGCGCGCTTTCCCATTTAAACATTTCCGGGATTGTTTACAACTGAACATTTAAAATTGAACGGAAATGACCCAACTCACCGACATTATAGCTTGTATAAAAGCGAAACTCCATGTGCGAGTTTCGAGTTAATGTTCTGGCAAATTAAAATTTCCAAACTCGTGTAGGAAACGAAACGGTCAGGTTTCCTACTCTGGGAAAACACGCTTTCAATGTAGAGAAGATTTCTCGAAGTGAACATTAGCAATAAATTTGCAAATCAATACAAAACGAAATACACACTTCTGACGTATTAACTCGATTTATTAATAAAAACGTGTATTGTACATGACGGTAGTTCATGGTAAAAAAGACATATGAAGTTGAGAAATTTAACACACTTGATGCAGTATTTTAAAAAACGTTGCCCTTCTTGTTAAAAGGAATAGTTAAAGAGAAAAAAAGGACATTAAATTTTATAAGAAAGTGAATAGAACAAGTTAACAAAAGGATTTGTTCTTAAAAATATATCTAAGTAGACTTATTTCCATGTTCTAGAACTGAGACAAATTTGACCGTAAATATACATTTCTAAATATTATTCCTTTCTCATATACATTGCACATATCGAACGTCCTGATTGTTAAACGAGTGGGGTTTATTAAAGAGTTCCTTAATAAAGAAAACAGCCACGCCAGAAAAATTTAAATATTATTACATCAATAAAACTCTGTTGGGTATAATTTTGTGACAAGTTTTATTCAGAAGATTTTATTATAAATCCAGACAACCACATTACTGCAATAGAAAAATTGTTCTTAGCCGTATTGAAGAACTTTAAAATGTCCAGTTATGTAGCCTACTTTCACTGGCAAAATATGTTAATGCAACCATGCCAATGGCTTTCAGGGATGTATTGCCTCCCCTCCTCCTAGTAAATTTTGAACCCATCAACCAAATGTCACCAAACTAAGTGCACATAGATTTCCTAGTAATGGTAGCCATTGTATTATTTAGAGTGCCAGTTTATATTTCGGGAACCATTAAACCAGTATACATTAAATTCCGTATTTTGACAGTTCATCGTGTAAACATTTAATTTAGGGTGGTGCGTTGTTATTGGTGCGCTATTTAGGAAGATAGCATTAAATTAAAATAAAACTAAGCTTTTTCATCATACCTCGGAAACCACCATATAGATTCCCGCCAAATTTCGCTGGTAACTAATACTATGTAAACTATCTAAGGCCATGAACATTGCCTTGGATCTGATATATCTATTCATCCTGCGATCGATGGAAAATGTGGAATTTTTAGCAACGTATATGTTACTAACGTGTTAATTCTTAGTACAATTTGTATAAAAATAACATAAAATAAATTAATCTCACTTTTTAATAAAATTAACGTAATGCTTCCGGTAGTTCATTCAATCATGTAGTACTTTTCATATATCGCTCCAAATGCACGCTGTGTTAGAATTCTCGTATACTTCCTAAATTGTAATGGAAGATTCTAAACAATACATGGTATGAAAATCATAGCCTACCACGTAGGCTGCAAATATAGGAATGTTTAGCGTCACTACGAAACACAGTTGGTAATTACGCTACGTGTGTGACTCTTTCGTGAGAAAATGTAGGAATGCGAATAATTTGCTGGCGTACATTCCAGTCCGCGAGTCTGTTAAAATATACGCGATTTAGGTAGCAGTCTCAACGGTCGATTTCAAAAGTACTCAATTGACTTGATAACAGCTAGCTATACAAAATTTCACGTATGAATTTCAGTGATTTATTAGTGATTTCTTACTGATTGTCAAGAATTTCACTTCTATAAATCACTTATTCCTAGTTAATTTGCTTGATTCGCCGGTCAGTGGTAGCTTAATAACTGACTTTCAGTGAAAGATTTTTCACTGATTTATATCACTGAATCGGATTAGAGTGTACCTGAGAGCAATTCCCATAAAAATACGACACTGTTAATTTCATTGAGCGGAATTCAAGAAAATGACGATTCCTAAAACTTCAAACTGGATTGTGCTACTTTGGCTACCATTCCCACTCAATTCCATTGTCTCGCCAACTAGTAACACTGATCGACTGAAATTTTACTGACGAGTTTTCCATTTATTGAAATGACTGATAATGTGTTAGAGCATGTTACAATTTCAGCGTCCATTTAAATAGGCCTATTAATGGCGGTCTGAAATACAGCATCAAGCCATAGTTGTAGTGTTGATGCTCCGAAGACCAAGACACGAAGCTAACAGAACAATTAAATTGTCTCTATTAAACGTAAATGCAATCGATCTGTTTACACTGACTACGTTCAAGTTCGAATAAGGTCCTCTTCTGTCGTTGCCTGGAACGTGGAAAGTACTTGTACATGTGACATCTAGTTTCTGTGCGGTATCATTAGTAAAGCATGTATTACTAGTGCGTGATTTGCGTAAAGTACCCGCGGTTGTGCAGCTAATTTTAATAATCGGAGATCAAAGTACGATACACGGCAAAGTGAGCATTTTTTGAGGCCCTAGTTACTTTTTTCTTTCAGACATATTTTGTCCTTCAAACACCTTTTTTTTAAAAATAAATATTGCTATGTAAGTAATAAACACAGTGTGTATACTCCACTGCACTCGGAAGTTAACATCTAAGGCAAAAAAAAAAAAAAAAACTATTATTCCAAATGAGAGGCCTTTCAATATTCCTCACTTTACCGTGAATCGCCTATACATGCCCATCACTGTAACTTGTAGTGTTTGTCGATGGTTCTCTATTAATGCGTCGGTAAGCTATAAGTATGTAATAATTTTGGCATACTGAGCCAACAAACATGCTATGGTTATCGAACCTACGATTCGGCTTCAAGTATAGGTTTCTAGACTCGTTTTGTGTCATTTGGGTTGAGCAACTATGTGAAACACAACTCGCGCAGTCATTTACAAACCCTTTTTCGTGAAAAACCTTGTCAGTCTCACAGTTATTGCGGAGCGGGGCACAGTGGTTGTTCCATACACCGACTTGGAATGCTCGCGGTACCTTGGCAGCTGTCACATCGCGAGCGAGGTTCTGTAGCGTCACCAATGTTTACGCCACGCCCAGGAGAGGAGCGGGGGGCATCCTGTCTATTCCATGACGTCACCTGGTTCCCTATCTCGTTTCGAATCCAGTTACTTAGGAGTAGGAATGAACGATATTTGAAGGCAGGGGAGAAATAAAAAGCGTTTTCCGCATTGCATAAATGGAAATGTCGGGGTGGCTGGAGATAAAAAAAAATCCTGGACTCCAGAAGCGAACGGCTGAAACGGGGGAGGGGGGATAGGGATTTGCGGTAGGGGTAGTTTATTTGATGGTAACCAATGAGGGCTGGTTAAGTTCGTGACGGGGCTCTAGGGCTTCGGGGGTGGGTTACAGGGGGATGAAAGGGTTCGAGTGCAATGCCAAACCGTCCTTACCCACATCCCGAAACTCCACCCACTTCTTTTCTCTCTCACTTTTATTTTATCTGGGGCCCAGCGGCGCGATAAATAACAGGCCTCGAGGAGGCGTGTGGAATTCAGGTCGCGTGCGCCACGAATTTATCTTGGTCGGCCTGCGCGGAAAGCGACCTCCGCGAAAATATCTTGGGCTCTCCGTGGCACACGTGTTCGGGGTTGGGGGGGGGGTGGGGAGCGCGTTGCCGTAGGGGGCCGCCTCGATGCACGCTGACCTGCGGCAGACAGAACTCCCCCTCGTTTGTATCGTTGGGGGGAAGTTTTCGCGGCCGATACGCCTGGAGGGTGGAAACGTTCGGCGGTTTGCGAAGTCAAGCTCTGCTCTGCAAGTTGTTATCAATGACTTCGTTTCAACTGGGGATAAAGATGGATTTTCAATTTGTCAGCAAGTAACCTAAGTGATTCCCATAGTCACAAGTGCGCGAATGTCACGATTTTTTTTTTTTTTTTGCATAAGCCTGGACTTTTCATTGTGAAGCAATCTCCAAAACCACACTTCCTCTGATTTGATTTTCTTTGAACTGCTTACGTCGAGTGGGGTATCAGTTGACGCGTGAACAGCGAACCACGAATAGTGGTTCCTTGGTTCAACCTACTGGCAAAAAGGTAAAGTAATGCTTAAATTTGTGGTCAGCTTCCTTCTGCGCAGCACATAGCCCTGAGCTACTGATCGTGACAGCAAAAATTTCCGTTCTAGTTGTAATTTGACAGTCAACGAATTATTTTTGACTAAGAACAAATACATCCTCATATGCTTTTCTTTGTTAGTTCTATACGTTAATTTACTACATTTGTGTATTAGAAGGGATGAAATTTGCTCAACATATAATTATTTCAAATTTATATCTTTAAAAAAGAGCTTAAAACAGTACTAGAATGATTATGTATGCTTTGACACAATGGCAGGCTGCGGTGGATAGGACGGAGCTGTTCATGCTTTGTCATTCTGGTCGCCCAGCGGCCATTTTCCATCAAAATGTTCCGTGTTTCCCGTAAAAACAACCAATTTCCCAATCAAAAATTCCCTTTTTCATCAATTTTGCCATTTTCTTCCAAATTTTCCTTTCCTCCCTTAAAATTTCAATTTTTCAGTTTAAAAAAAACCGATCCACCCAGGTGCAAAACTATCCCCCGAAAGCCATTTTTCGATCTATCGGAGGGATAGGAGGGGACTGTTGGTGCTTTTTTTATTAGTAATATCAGTGGATAATGCACTCATGCTGCGTCCTTTTATTCATACCCAGATAAACATGACAATACTTTTAAAAAGCCATTTGCCATTTGAAATTTGCAGAGTTATGTGGCGGCAATTGGGGGCAATTCACTCACAGCCTATAAGAGCTGCAGTGACTCCAGTACCCAATCCCACTACATAAAGGAAGCTCCATGGATCTTGTTGTGGTTAGTGCGCATTACTAATTAAAAGTATAAACAACATGGCCGAACTGCAGCTCATCACATGCACTACAAATGAAATTATTAAGTTAAAAATAATAGAAATTTATGAGTTTGGTTCAACCTAGAAAAGGTAGGGTAGTATGGTTTAATAGTAAACTGCCTGCTCAGTGATAACAAAGGATTACCCAATATTTAATTATTTGACCCTATATCAGATAGACAACAAACATTTATTGTTTTGATGGTATAAACTGTGAATACACAAACTTTAACAACATTCCACAAAAATTAATAGTTGTATAATAAATTGCTTCCTTTACGCTGTTTTTTTTATCTAAAAAAATATCAACATATTTAACTAGTTAACTAAGTGTATGTTGGGATCTCAATTACCTACTTGTTTAACAGCAAAAATATTTTGCCGACAGTTAAGTTAAATTATAACACGAGAGAAATGTCAGCGAGTGACCAAAATATTTATTTTAGTTTATTTTTTTTGTTCTTAATTTTGAATTTATAATGCCAAATGTTGTATAACGAGGGTTATTTTAGTAAAGTTTTCGGAGCTCAACTTTTTGCAATTCACTTTTTCAGTTTACGAAAGAGAGGTAACACTAAATTGCAGCATACTACATCGTTATAGACATTCGGCCATGTTGGCCACGTTTCTTCAGCATGCACATGCTAAATAAAAAAAATCAGATGGCCTGGAAGAAGTTGGTCGAGGCGAAAACCCATCTCGACAAAATTACCTTCGGTCACATGAGTAATCTGCCGAAGTAGGGCAGGAATCAGCGAGACAGCTTCATCCTTGGTGCTGCTAGGCCGGTAAAACACTCAGCCATGCATGATAAGGCAGGAGACTACTTGGTTGTTAGTAGGACCGCTGTCACACACAAAGGAAAAGTAAAATAACATCGGGCTGGCAACAAAAATTACTTCAAAATAAAACCATAACACAAATGCAAAGTTTTCACTTACCCGACAGCGGCAAACGTGAAGACTGCATGAAAATTCAAGAGTTGAAACAAATAGTAGAAAAATGTGGCTGCTACACTGCACGAGAAAAAATGGAGAAGGCGGAAGTGGGCACGCTCCGAAATATTCACGAGTATGGGTGATTTCGAAAAGTCGTTTTAAAAGATATGATTACAACATATTATTTTCCTAAATTAATACAAGCATTTGCCATAGTAATAATAACAGAATACTTTATGTTATAAATATGGTTTAAATCACTCATACTTACAATTCTTAATATAAGATTTATAATTTAACAAATGACATGTAGACTGGAAGAAAAGAAATATATAACACCTTTTTTTTCTGTAACATAAATCCAGGTCGACCTAATTATTTGATACGCCCTTCTTACAAAGGCACATCAAAGAGGCAGTAGAACCACCTCCCAAAAGATAATCAATCATCAAATTTCCAAAATTATTCAAAAGTAACCTTTTTGCAAGTAACTGAGGACTGAACATCAATATTGATACCACCCGTTCCCCAACTCATAACACACGAGATTGCACTTTTATTTTTCTGTATTTTTTCTAATTTTGTTATCCTTGGTTTATAGAAAATATCACGTTTTTTTTTGTATATCGTGGAAAAAAATAGCACTTTAAAAAATACTTTTTATGCCGACTCTAAATCACCTCAATTACAATTATTAAAGATGGCGAACAAAACATTCTAATAAAACCAGTGGTTTTCAATATACCACTCTTAAAAAAAAATTTTCCTTGGCCACATACAAAGAAAATATGGCCAATCATTGATAATTTTAATTTTATGGCCATATTCACAAACAAAGGCCAACAGACTAAATAACTGACAAATAGAAATAGATGAGAAGAGAATATATTACTGGCGGTTCTCTCATACCCAGGCCAAAAATGGATTACTTACGACATTCATGGCAATTCAAAATATTAAGGCCAAGTGAAAAGTTTACTGCCGTGTAAAATTTTATTACTTTACTACAAAAGCCAAATAAGAAATGGCTTGAAAAAGAATTAATTAGGCTAAATATTGTATGGTCGTATTCACAAACAAAGGCCCAAAAATTTTTACTCGCAAAGGTTTTGACCATACTACAAAGTACAATTGATGAAAATTGTTAGCGCTTGAGAAGGGATAAGTATTGTATTTCTTTCAACATTTACAAAAGCCATTTGGAGAAATTATTCTATGTAACAAAATGGCGAAGTTTTTACTATCTTAATCACAAATTATAAGGCTATTCAGAACCTACCAAGGCCATATTTATAAATTTACAAGCTACTACGACTTTATACAGTACTCACTCTCATGGTCACATAAGACCAAGACCATTTATGACTTTAATTTTAAAATGGCTAAAATTTTATAAAAGATACCAGAGAAAACTATGCTCAACTCTTACATTTTTCCTTCAAGGAAACTACTTGCCAAATTTACCCTAAATGGACTTTGAAAAGTTCAAGTCCTGCCAGATGGCCTACCATAATGACTTGTGTAATTTCATTTTATTTTGGTTATATTTAACTCAAGGCAGGGAAGGTCAGCTGAACCTTGGAGCCACCTTCTCTCTCGAGTCAGGAAACTCCAAAGCGTATAAATACCCATTCAAAATTTCACCCCAGGAGGCGAGTGAAGACCTTGGGCCAATCAGGTGTCCCAGAACTCCCAACCCCACACTACTGGGGAAAGGGAGAAAATAAATATATTATCACAATACTTCCTCCCAGTAATACAATTATTAGAATCAACCAACCACAGTCCACCAAGAACATTTATTTCCGCTTAGCAACAGCTGAGCGCAAGCGCGTTCTGGCTACTGACGTCACAATGCAGGTGCAAAATCTCGGAAACCAGGCGGGCGACACTGCAGGGGTGATTTCCAGGAAGCTGCGAGCCTGGGCGCTAATTGGCTGCTGGGATCGCCGACGACGCGCAGTTACTGCTTTGCTAGTGGCCACGCCGCACGTTCAGGACGTGCTGCTGCGCCGAGAACACGTAGCCGCCATTTGACTACGTTCAAAATCTTCCATCGTTCTAAGATATTGCAGGTTGGTGCTAAGGTAGAGTAGAATTATAGCGTAGCTAGCAGAATTCGTGACTCCGAGCTGCCAAATTATGTGCTTCCAAAATCATGCACGGACTTTTATTTTTCCGGGGTCGTGTAGTAGGTCGGGAACAGAAGACACAAATTACCATTTCGAGGCGCTCGGCGTCTCAAATTTTTTAGGTAAGTAAAAAAAAATTTAACGGTAAAAATACAGCAAAATATGTTAGATTATACAAATCAAGTAACATAGTGAACCAAACTGACACGCTGGTTGGCGAAATTAAAACCCAAACACAATTACGTTTTCACAATACAAAATGTTCAAGAACAATTATATAACAGCTTCAGACATTAGTCACACAAAATGTGTAACATTAAAGGACTCAGATCATTATTCAGTTAAAATTGAATACATTATAAATAAATGAAGGTAACAACAGGAGAACATTAATGAAATTCTGAATTGACATTACAAAATACCAAATTATGAAGCACTGGATGATGGCGGGCAGTTTTACCCCAACCTAAAAGAAACAAAATAGTTCCCAGAAAGGGAACACAGATTACAAATGATTGAACACAGAAGCGAGTGCCACAAACGGCACAGTTAAAATGGTAGTAAGTAGACTCTAATCCAATAATTATTAATCCATATAAAACGAGTTTGGCGACAATATTGTGATACTATTCATAGCCGTTTAAAAAAAGATTTACCGTGTTTATATTACTTTTTTATTTAGAGTTTTATGTTTACAGCCTAAAAGGAAATACGAATTAATCACAGAAGTTTAAACTTATATAATTTTTCGTTTATTGCACTCTTTTTAGTGGTAGCGATTATGTATATATACAATTTTACCCCATCAAGAAATAATCGGTATAATCGTTACAAATGACTTGTGAAAGTGTTAGAGATCGCACTGTCTGAAAGAACAAAAATATAACTATTTGACAAGGAGTCTCGAATACAAAACATAAAACATAAAATTTTGCTAGACGCAACGCTTTATTGGCATCATAGATTTCGATGAAATTATCTGATAAGTGGTACGAAACTCTCATTTCAGATTAAGGAGTTTCATGTCATCGAATTCTTTGTTCGTAGTTATGAGAAAGGATGTGCCTAGGTTCCAAAAGATCTCAAATTTTAACAACGTGGTTTTACTTTACGATTTATAAACAATAAATACATGCTGACTCATGATTCCCTCGATGGTTACGGTGCCCGAACATTCGGTTTATGTTGTCTCCGATTCGGTGAATCGTCCATGATAATGGAAAATTAAATTGGAACGTGTTAACCGTGCGAGTTGCGTGGCTATAACTTGTACGTTGTGGGGCTTTCCTCGGTACATCACTCTCCACCGCCTTCGTTGGACCGATTCGAAACATCAATCTCATTGGTTTCGTGAATTTTACACGCTCGCCTTGGACGACGAGGCATTCTCGTTCTGGAAAATAGCTAGTTGTATTTTGGAGCTGTTATTTATCCGTATATCCGATGGCTGTAACCGTATTAACCACCTAATTTTGGAGAAGACAGATGTCTTTGTGAGGGTTGCAAGGACGTTTTGATAGGTGAATGGACGCGTTTCGAATCAGGGTGTTGTAATTCGTTTTCACTCATCGCCACATGTATTTGTTTTGTTATGAAATTCTTATTTTTTCCTTGTAATATTAAATAGTTAACACCCAAGCAATATTTAAATTGTGGCTTCTCTGTATGCCTAATTCGAAAGTAATAAATGTTCCGACCGAAAGTAAAACTATTAATTATTGTCATATCTTTGATTTTATCCTATAATGCAAGGTATGTTAGAGGCGTCTGATTAACCAACTAACCAAGTAGTGAACACTCACAACATCGCCAGCTATAAAGTAGAATCTCCAAATTTAGGGATATATCAATAACATTCTCAAGCAATATTACTTGCATAATCGCAGTTTTAAAAGACTCCAAACCTAGAGCATTTAATTAGGGACTATGTGGTAAATTGTCGAACACGCATTCTGTAGGTTGTATGCATAGCCCTGACCAAAAACCTTCACTGTTCCAATTTGTGCACAAAAAACTGTTTTTATTATTTATACTTACAATTTTCCAGAAACTAATTTTTTATTTAGTAATTAGAGCTATTTTACCAAACACAGAAACTCGGTTTTTTTATGGCAAATTAATATGAAATAGTTATGTAACATATCGAAGTATTCGAGGTTGTGCCATAAACACACGTACGGCACCAGAAAATATCACGACTTTCTGTTCAACCATTAAGGTATACAGTACGAGAAAATCCTGTTGTCTGTGCCAGTATACGTTCGTTACATTAACTGCTGGATAATACGAATACATTGCAGTGTGGAATACTGAAGAGCAAGACCTAATCTACATCTCGAGTCTGTAATTTGAATATGCTTGTTGACTTTGTGGTGTATACATAACCATAGATGGGGTGACAAAATGTGTAAAAGTATTATTTAGTTCGATTGGTGTGAGCGAAGAAGTATTCCCAGAGTAACGAGTACTTGTGTAGGGTGTGACACTAATCATGTGTAAGTAGTTAGATTATATTTTCCACATAGACCAAGAGAAATGACCACATTTACCTAAAGGAATTTTTGCAGCACAGTCACAAAAGTACTTTCAAACAGCTGAGGGTTGCTAGAGAAACAGGACCCAACATACCAAAAACCATATTCTCTTTCCAACACTACGATGACAGGAATAATCTACTAGAAATGATACTCTCCAATTAAAATCAGACTTTAAGTTTTATTGCAAATAAATCAATTATGTTGAACTCTATTGCATACATTTAACTTAAAATTATTTGTAATTACAAATAGAAAACACTCTGTCATGTATAAGTGGCCGCAACGGAAGTAGAAAGTGCCTTTGTGATTTACGACTCTCGTAATTATGCTTGAATATATGTATGTAGCCCTTTATAAAATTTAATAATTACTTCTCACAAACAATCAAAGCTCACATCAATTTAATTTGGAGCAGGGCTCTTTTCACTTGGGACTTGTGTGTTATAGCATTTATTTAAAATTCATTTGGCGTCAGTTTGACAAAATGGCGTATGTAGCTGGCTTGTATGCGAATTATATCCGTGGTCATCTTAAATGAAATTATGCTTGTAGCTTCTGAAAATATCACACCTCACGAGTCAACATTTGTAGCAGTCTGACTTAGTAATTCAGTAGCGTGACTGCGAGACCTCTCATCCTCCAACTGCAATCTTTCCTGAATATAGGCTCTCGGGCCTAGGAACTTGATATTACAGCCTTTTTAGTACCACTCGTAATATTGCGGTAGGCGAACTAAATTAACTAAATAGTATGTAACAAACTGAAACAGACCCTCATCTTCTTTTGAAAAACGTCCCGGTTTTCTTCTTCTTGGCCTGTTATGCAATTGCGGCATTCGCGTCAACTTTCCCTAAATATACTGAATAAAATCGTACTGGGCGCATAACACGCGTCGCACCCCACCTGGATATGCGCTTAGACAACATGGCCGTACCATGCCAGCTAAAGCTTAAGGTGACACCAGCAAATAGGCCAATCATAGGGCGGCTACCTCCTTACGCTTTCAAAAAAATTGGTTGCCCATGGCAACGGCCTATGGCTTCCAAAAACAACACGGATAAATTAAATATTACACGTACAAGAAAACTATAAATATACATAACTAAGCAAAATACCAAATAATTACAAATCACTGAGAAAGAAAACAATATCTTGACCATATGCAAATTGATACAACATATCAAATCAAATTATAATAAAAATGAATGATCATATACTCAAATATCTGCATTAGCATACCAAAATGTCGGTCTTTTTTGCATAATTTAGGTGGAATTTTACCAGCCGTTACAACTTGTATGCATTTTTCTCTAGTTTTGTTTTCAAGGTAATTCAAGAGCATGGTATCAAGGTCGAGGTAGCCTGCATATAATATGGTGGTAGGAGTCAGTAACATCATATGCTTGCTGACTAATGTAATTTTCCTTCAATTTTTTTTCAAGATCATTTAAGGTCACGGTGGTCAAGGTCTAGGTAGTCTGCATCTAATATAGTGGTAGTACTTTGTAATGTATTATGCTTATTGACTTTTATGTATTTTTCTCGAGTTTTTGTTTTCAAGGTCATGAGGTCCAGGTAGAATTAGTCTGCATCCAATATGTCAGTAGAAGTCTGTAATGTAATATGCTTGTTGACTTTTATGCATTTTTCTAATTATTTTTACTTTCCAAGGTCATTCAATGCTATGGGATCAAGGCCGAGGTAGTCTGCATCTAAAATGGTGGCAGTAGTTTGTAACATCATATGCTTGCTGACTTTTATGTAATTTGTATAGAATTTTGCTTTCAAGGTCATTCAAGGTTATGGAGTCAAGGTCGAGGTAGTCTGCATTTAATATGGTCATGGTAGTCTGTAATGTATTATGCTTGCTGACTTTTATGCATTTTTCTCAAGTTTTTGTTTTCAAGGTCATTCAAGGTTGTGAAGTGAAGGTTGAGGTCACCTGCATCTAATATGGCGGATGGGTGATGTCTATCAATATGGTGATCGCCTACCAAGATGGCGTAATGGGTATGGGCTAGGGGTGACCTGTGATAAATTTAAGTCTTTTAAAAATACTTTTAATTATTTTAATAATACATTTTTAATAATTTTTCATAGTACCTTTTTAATTGGAATTTTTTGTGAATTTTCTGAATTTTTTTGGATTTTTTTTGGATATTAAGGGTCAAAGGTCAAGACCAAAAGTACTGACTGGTTCGCTTGCACTGACCCCAAGGTCACTTGGGTCACTGATCCCTGACCCTGAATCGCTTATCCCTTTCGCCTACTCTGAGAAAAATTGGAATTTTTTGGAGATACTATTTAAATAATTTTTTCATAATTTTTAGTAATAATTGTTTTCGTAACTTTTTAGAATTTTTAGGGATTTTTTGGGATTTTTGAGGATTTTGGGATTAAAATTTTTTTTTTTCAGGTTTTGGGTTAGAGGTCACCGATGTCAAGGTCAAGGTCACATGGATCCAAGATGGAAGGCGGGTGACGTAACAATATGGCGGCCTGATGGCTCTGGCTCAGACGCCCCACGCCCTTGCCCGTCAATCGGTTGTTTCCTACTACTGAGGAGCTCTTGTTTAACATAAGCACAAGAAGCGATGTCTACAATGCGTGAAATAAATTTTAGAGTATTTTGATATAGAATAAAACACATTATAAACAAAAAAGATATGTTATAGATACGTATAATTTTCTTTGTTACAGAAAAAAAAAACGAAAAGAATAAAGTACGATCCTGATGTGCACTCTGAATCTGAATACGTGAGAATTTCACTGTTTCAATCAGTATAGCGAATCTGACTATTACAACAGTCACTTCAATGAATTATAACTGATGAACCATTGAAAAAACGCCATTTTTCCTTCACTGATTGATTCAGTGACATTTCCCACTGATTCGCCAGTCAATGTTTAATCAGTGGTTTATTTTTTGACTGATGAACCAGTGAAACATCACAGCTACTTCCTCTCCGTCTCTATTTTTGACTGATGTATCAGTGAAACTGCATGGAAAAATGGCCGTCAAGCATCGTTTAAAAATGGCCGTTAAATAACGTGTAGTAACAACGAATAAACGAATAAAACGAATAGAAAATACTTTCTGAAATGTGTTTCGTCTTTCAAAACGCCATTTTACGAGTGAATATGAACACACGGCCTTTCGTTCCGTTTGTACGTCTTTCATTTCGATTCCATGTAGTCATGACAGCGCTCTGTTTGAAGTTTTAAACTGTATTTAATATGGCGAAGAGAGTGTTCTTATACATACTATTTGTTTCAACAATCCTAACGGTACCAGTCAATCCATACACGAAAAGTATGAGCATACAACTTTAAACTACACAATTTCGCAGCGTCATTATAACACAACCATTTCCCTTCAATAATTTAAACTTGGAGTGGTAGCTCAGACGGTAAGGTAACGGCAATCTAGTCGCCACTAACACTAGAAACACCGGGAAATCGTCACTAGATGGCTCGTTCCGTATGCTCAGTCACATTTAGTATTAGTCCTTGTTTGAAAAGTGTAGAAAAAGGCCGTATGCAGAGAAGTATCTAGTCGCCACTAGTACTAGAACCGAAGCAAGGTCGGCTCTAGATTACTCGTTGTGTGTATGCTCAGTTACTATAAGTTTTAGTGGTCCTTACTTTTTAAGTGGAGAAATCTAGTCGCCGAACGACCTCACTAAATTACAATCTAATGTAAATTTTCTGCAAAATGGTGGTAACAAGACCCGTTTCTGACTAAGATTTAAAGTTTTTAACGTGTACGGGGCTGTATATTTACTCATTCTTGTTAAAGGCCGTTCACGTTAAAGTGTGCACTCTAGAAATCAACCTTTGAAAAAAAAACCACCGTCCGCAACTGCGTATGTATAACCACGCGTGTCACCACACAGGCTGGGGATGAACACACCCAGTTATGTTGGCAGTGAAATGTGAAAAGTAGTTCTACGAAATAACGTGGTATTGCAAGTGTAATGTTTTAATATATGGCTACTTAAGTTGTTTGAAGTTTATTTTATACACTTGAAAGTAATTATTGGAGTAAAGGTAATGTATTCATTGCAACTCATAATTATATTGTGTCACGTGATCGTCGTAGCGGTCAAAACCAACGGTCCGTTGTTGTGGTTCCTTCATGACTTGTTGCTTGACTTTGTTTGTGAGGCAAACTACAAATTTGGAAACTGGAAGTTGTTGCGTTTTAATATTTCTCATCTATTTTTCAGCTTATCTGCAATCGGCATTGTTTTACTATAGGTCGTATAGTGTTTAATTGTTTCGTAGTGATTTTGTGTAAAGCCATGAGTTCCAGCAAACCACGTACAAATATTCAGCGTCCGGAGGACATTATAAATCTCGCCGAAAATATTTATTCTTTAATACGTCAACGAGATATGAAGCCGTGCAAGGTGATCGAACGAGTTGCAGAAATGATGAAAATTTCAACTGCAACTGTCCGGAGGTAAGTGTAAATGTGTTTTTACGACGTGTTTTCGCCGCATATACCCAGTAAAAAAAGGGAAACAGAACAAGTATAAATCGACAGTTAGAAACGTGATATTATAAACGGAAAATTAAATAACAATTATAAAGGAAATGAACGACAGCAGAAACGCAATATTAATATATTCATGTGAGTTTGCGAAGTGCATGTTATATTCTAAGTTTGACAAATAATATAAAAGTTATCTGTACCTATCTACCTACGCTCATCTGTTTAACCTTTCTTTCAAATCTGTCATTATGTCAAGTGCAAATTTGGCAGTCAATAACTATACGTTAATTTTATACGTTTTTATATCACTGTGTAGTATTGTAATGCAGGCCTAACATCAAATACATCTGTACGTACCTATTTACGCCCAGCCATGTAACCTTTCTTAAATCTGCCTTGATAACAAGTGCAAATGTGCCTATCAATAATTATACATTAATTTGACACGTTTTGAAGTCACTGTGTTATTTTGTAATGTAGTCCTAACCTTAAACTTGTGTTCATGTAGTTATTCATCCCAAGTTGCAGTGTTGAGTTTTAATATTGTTAACATAACATAAATGTCGCAGTTTGATGCTACACCAAAGGTGTTCCAACTTATAAACTATAAAATCTTGAAGCTGGTTTTGTTAACTATAGACCTATAGCTGTGCTTGTTGCCGACATTCTTCCATGATGCAAGTGTAGGCCTAATTGTATTATTTGGTAATGCTTGCCGTAATAATAATTAGAAAGTATTAACAAATAATTGTGAACAGTTAGGCCTATAGAACAATTCCATGTTTAAATTTCGAAATGGATGTTGGACAAGACGACTTGCTACCTTTTGAGAAATATCAACAAAGATAGTATGCATTATTGAGTAGGCTTAATTGTTTGTAAAATCTTCCACTTTGGCCGCAAAAATATTGTAGTTATTGAAATTTAATGTAATTGTAAATTACAGGTCATAGTCATCACCCCAGACTCCCAGAGCTCCTGTTTACTTGTGAGTGCATGTTTTGTAAAGGTTATATAACATTACGCAGTGTATGTGTTAAATTAAGTTTTTCTAAAGAAGCTGTATGAGCTAGCTTTCAATAAGGGCCAGGATACAATTGACATACCAAGCACATTCACAGTTATAGCGATAAGCACATTCAAAACACAAAATCACAGTGGCTTGGCTACACATGATATAACGATAATAATATTAGTTTGTTTATGTTGCTACATTTATACCGAAGAAAATAAGGTATATACATAGAGTTGGTAGTGGGTTTTTTCAAAAATAAACATTTTCAATTGATCTGAGACATTTTTTAAATGGTAAATTATTTACATTTCAATTTTCATTTTAAACATTACCTAAAAGTGTTACAAAACTTCCGTGGTTGTGATTATCCATAAATAAACAAAAGAAAATATCTTCCCGAGGAATGAAGTCAAAATGCACACTTTCTTGATTTTTAAATAAGTTTTACAATTGATAACATAGTATAAGTGTCGGGGCTTCTGATTGGCTGTTTATTGACGCACAGCTATAGTAACAAGGAAAGTTAAACCAAGTGCTTATCGCTATGTACAGTAACTTGTCTGTAAGTATTACTTTTATA
This sequence comes from Dryococelus australis, assembly GCA_029891345.1. NCBI lineage: Eukaryota > Metazoa > Arthropoda > Insecta > Phasmatodea > Phasmatidae > Dryococelus > Dryococelus australis. The sequence continues at coordinate 92,528,366 of CM056996.1, read as the reverse complement.
ATTTGTCCTTTACATTATCATTTTGCTGTCATTTGAGGATATGTATTGGTTTTACATTAATAATAAGACATTTATTTCAGATTTGTGTGTGCACGCATGAATCTTTTTTGTATGTACAGTAATCTTCTTTAAATACTTTTCTCATTTGAGTTTTCAGTTTTGCTGCAATAATTGCAATGAAAGAACCACAACAATGATGAGCGTCCATGCACTTTACCTGTAAAATTGGTTTCTTGAGGTCTGTGTGGGTTTGACAAAAAGGAAATGTCTCACCCATTTGGGCCACAAGAGATACCCGAAATGTGGCCATCACCGGATCGGCATTTCACTTAGCTATAAATAATATACATTATTTTTATAATTATTTTGTACAAATGAAGGTGGTGCCAGTTACAAGCCTGGTATATCTTTCTTTTACCACTTCAATTCACAGTATAAATGTTCAGTTCTTTTTTGGAGGGTCTCAGAAGGGTATGAACACAGAGTAACGGTGTCAAAAAAAAACTATCTGTACAATTGCATTTGTTGATATGTTTATATTTTTAGTGTAACTTATTTTAATTTTATATATACATTATAGGCCTATGTTGAAATATATTTGTCTCCATTTAAAAATGTGCATATAAAACTATCCTTAAAATGTACATGTACATGTACATATTTTATATATTTTTCTTTTTTATATAGTACATATTTTTATATGCTGCTATGTTTGCACCGTCACATTAAGTTTATTAGCACCATATAATTCTGTGCAGTCGTGTACACTTGGATTGGCTCAGATCCCCTCGTCTTTCCTTGCCTCCCTGCCTTCCCCTTTCCCCTTCATTACTTTTTGATTTGTAATTTTTTATTTAAGTCCTTTCACGACCTTGCTCTGTTTACTTTATACGCTTCAGACATCTGCTACGTTACGCCGCTACCTTATGCCTGAAGGAAGTATGGCTTAGTTGCACCTAACTTCAGTCAGCTGAGGCCAAACATAGCTACCATGTTTAAGCGCTGACGTTTTACTTGACACACTACATAGCGATGGGGCACTTAGAAAACGATGAATAATGGGAAACGTTAAGTTTGCGGTACAGTTTTTAAATATTTGGTAATTTGTGTGACAAGTGATGTTGTACCTTGGGTGTACAGTAGTGCAAGTCTATTTCAAAATCTGGATTTGGCTGCTCTTCCAAATTATTTTTCGGCTTAACTAATGTGTGTCCTTTTTTAACGTGTCGTGTTGGTCTTTGTTCACCAAAGTTTAATATTTGCTTTTTCACAGTTTCCATGACTTCATCGCTAGGGTGTTCGTGTTTCAATTGTTTGTTGTGTAAAGTTTTTGTCTATCGGAGCTGTGAGATGACGCAAACAATTATATATGTTACGTATTTTATTTATATTGTATATTTAACATTATACATACATATATGCATATATATACATTATATATCACGCGTTATATACATCATATATGTTACATGTTTTATATATGATATAGGTGTTACATTTAGCAGTCCTAAAATGTAAACATTGAGTTTATTAACATGTGGCAATTACATGACAGTCACATGGCAATGTTTGTTTACATATGGTGGAAGGATACATAATGGGCAAACATTGAATTTATTAACTGTGGCAATTACATGACAGTCACATGGCAATGTTTGTTTACATGTGGTGGAAGGATACATAATGGGCAAGAAAGTAGAATTTTATCAGGGCTTTCAAAATTGCTCACTTTATCATGAACGGCGTATAAAAGAGTGTATTTATGGAAGTGGAACACTACATACACGATTATCAAGTAATTTTTAATCGAGATTCGTGTCGCAAAAATAACGAGTTAAATCGTATAATCACGTAGGTAATTACAAATAATTTAAATATATAAGCATTAATTAATATAATATAATAATAGGGAAATTTACAGAATGTTTTAATTCGCCACTGCAGTCGGCTGTCACTTATTCAATCAGTGGAATTGTTTTACGTCAATAATTTAATGAGTGAAATTTTTTCTCTGAAACAATCAGCGTTTTTCCATTGATTTTAAGTGGAGCCATTTTCACTTATTAGAGTAGTTGAATTTTACTGCGAATCGGTGGTTTCCCTTTGATTCGAATTTAGAGTGCGAAACACCGACTACTTTCAAAATTTAAAACATAATCAAAATTTTCTAACAATGCGTATATCAACGCCAGAAATGCCCAATGCAGACATTTTATGACAAGAATTTTCTCATCAGTTTACTTGTCACTGGGGACGCGGTGGCTGTGCTGTTAGCCTGCTCGCCTCCCACCAAGGAGAACCGGGTTCTAGCCCCGGCCGGTTCACTCCCGGATTTTGGCAAGTGGGAATAGTTACAGACGATGCCGCGGGCTTTCTCGGGGATCTCCCGTTACCTCCGCCCCTTCATTCCATGCTCCATACTCACCTCACTTCACCCTCATATACTCTTAATACCCCGATGTCAAGAACCGCCCAGATTTCTTCACTCACTCTTTACTTGTCACTCGCAACATGGGAAATAAGATGCTCAAAACTTACGATACTTATAGTCAACGCAGGATGTCTGGCAGTGCTGTATAACACATTGGTTTGTTTTGTTATTGTCTGTATTTTTATTTTAACACCTTCTAATGTAGAATTCTACACGCGGCTGAATAAAATCAGATGGAAGTTTGAGAGTCGAAAGTTATTAACGCGATATTGATCTGAAATATTGCGCATAACTTCGGCAAAGGTTTACCCTTCTCTATAATTACTGAATATAGTTCCTTCATTTCTTATTGTTTTACTCTCAGTTTTTCCTCCCCATCCCGTTCCCAAATACCAACGTGCGATATTCATGAGACAAGGAGAAATGTTTGGGTTATAACTTGTGATCCTCATCAACTGATCGCAGCGAATACAAGCTGGTGGTCACGAAATCGATTTAAGGCGAGAGAAAATAAATTTAAATAGTGTGATACTTATCTATTTGAACTTAAATCTTCAAACGAATTTTCATTTATGACTACGTTTATTTTTATTTCTTCAAGCACTCCGGGAGTATTTGGAATACAGACGTTTACTTACGATGGTTAAAACTCTTTTGTGAAGCAAAGAGTAATTTGTTTTTCTGCTAGAAGAAATAATTAGCAATCCGTCCTCCGGTACGCTGCAAATCAGTGATTTACATTAAAATATTTCACAAATTAAACACGTTTGTACGTTTACAAGCTTAAGATTTCAAACTAGTTTCCATGAGGTATTAGATAAAATTGTAAATTAAAATTAAGCTAAAAAATTAGCTTATGTTTTGTTGCTGAGAATATATAAAGCTACAGCTCATTCACTACGTGTTTCATGTTAAAATAAAATCATCTTCGGCTCCCTGACAAGGGGAATTTGTTTTTTTTTTTTTTTTTTTTTTTTGTTGGCAGCATCTAACAAAATTCTTAGAAAGTAAATTGTAAATCTAATATACAATTTTTCAGGCCAAGTATAGCCAGTAATGTTAAGTGATCATCAGAATCAGTGAATTTTCCGGAAATAGTGATTGACAAGATTTTGTCACTTGAAACTCACAAATTTATAGTTCAATATAGCTCAAGTTCTCATAGAAAGATCACATGTCAAGTTAATAGAGGGTTTTTAAATCAGTTTTTATTACAAATAGACATAGCCGATGTTTCGAAACTAGGTGTATGCATGGAGATCTGCGCCATTTTTAATTGGAGTAGGCGGAATAAGTGAAAATACCGGTGGACAGTACATATTATTGTTTGAATGAATGATCCACGCACTCTTACATTCACTGTGTGTTTTCGTACCTTTTCACGAAAGATGAAACTCACGTCCGAAATTTAACAGCATATTGCTAATTTCTCAAAAAATGCATTTCTTGGCAAAATATGAAAATACTAATTACGTATAAGCCCTTACTTCTTGTTAACACTCTGCATAAAAAAAAACCAAGTCTGTGACCAATTTCAACATTTCCATGAACAGCTTAAATGTAACATTTACACAAAATCTCTGAATAAAGAAAGTCTAGTAATAAATCACTCTCGGCACGAAATAATGAAGTGTGTCTGGAAAAATAATGAATAGTACATAAAGTGCAAGTTATTGCTCAAATAGCTGAGTCCCTAAAAACACAAACTACTTGCAAAACTGGTATGAACGAATCAGTGTCCAAAAACAAAATTATATCAATTCGAAAACCTGGAACCAAACTCTGGGAAGCACTTTTGCAAAGCTCCTCGTGACCAAATTAATACAATGAATTTGTTAAGAGTTATTTCTCTTCGACAAAATATGAATAAATTTATATCAGATGAAATAATTGACAAATGTAACACCTAATTGAATTTTTGATTGAATTTCAATTATTTTGCTGATGTGAAAGTAATGTGTGTAGAAAAACATGAACACCGCACTAGAATACGGTAAAGCAGAGGCCGTGTCCGAATTGGCAGATTTTTTTTGACAAAATGATCACATGACCCGATTTTGTATACACAAATGGTGACGTATTTGGTAATTTGGTATTTCGTATTTTGTCTCTAGCGGATGTTAGCAAAGATATTAAATGACAGAATCAGCGCCATGTTTGTTTTTACTTTAAAAACACCTGCGCGAATGCGTAGATTAATTTTTTTTTAAAACAAATAATTGAATACACTAGGCATGGTTTAAAAAGCAAGTAAGCGTTGTGCTTTGTTTACATATTGTGAAACAAACTTTTTTCAAGTCGTTATTTGCCTAATTTATTATTATCGTATTTATTAACGTATTAGTAGCATTCCAGTGATTGTAAAAATATTACTTCCGTTTTAAGCACTACAGTTAGATAAAAATATTTTTCACTCTTATGTAATTATGCGTTGCCGAGGGTGCTAAAGAAGTGACTGTCGATAACGTTCGAATTGATACCTACCGAATCACAAATTTAAAAACTAAGGAATTTGTCAATTTGGACACGGCCAGAGTCAACGGTTTTAGCTAGCAAAGCACTACCTGACTGAGAGCGCGGTCATTTCAAAAATTCTTCAGAATGTTATATATATATATATATATATATATATATATATATATATATATATATATATATATATAATTAGTTGTAGGATATTAGCAACTCCAAAACGTTTATTACAGCAAACTTTAGTCAAATTTGAAAGAAATGAGCAATATTAAAATAGTAAATTTAACACACTATCATGATTCCACGCGGCCGCCAAAACTTCTGCAGCGTTTCACGAGCATTGTCTAAGCTTCTAAGGCACAGCGTAAAAAAAAAAAAATCAACGAAAATATCGAACCGTGCTTGTGCGGATCGCGGGATTTCCTCTACATTTCTCTCCTGATATAAAGTCCCAGTTTCGGAACGACTTTAGGATGATAACCCCAACTGTCATTTTCTCCTCCCCTCCGGAAACTCTCCCTCCATTCCCCTTCTCCATTCCTCTCTTTCTGCTGGCCTACCACCACCATGTCCCATTTTTTAAAAGCTACGGACCTGAACGTTCGCCCCGTGAAAAAGTGGGACGAGAAAAAAAAAAAGTCTTTACCCACCCCTACCTGGTATGTATGACGGTTATAAGTTAGACTGATAGGTTCCTCGGCCCTCTACAGCGATAAAAATGAGCTCCTTGCTAGGTTTATCACGATGGAGACATATTCGCAGTCGTTATCATCTTTATTATTCCCATTCCTCGTCTCACCCTTCTTTTCTTTTTTTTACGTCATCGTCCCTCCCACGCATCCTTCTAACGGTACCAGGAGCGAATCTAGGCGCAGCGCGAGCCCATGCATATATATTAAGTAGAGGCGCGTATATCGTAATAGAGTTGCGGCGAACTCCTTTGCAGTCGCAGCAAGATTGCCTCGTGAGCGCCTGGTGCTTTAAGAGCCACCGAGAGGAAGGCGAAATACTTTTTATTTCTTTTTAAAAAATTGTTACGCTGGAAATATTCCAGCGATTCGACATTTCTGCTGGCGTTCTCGAGCGAAGAACTTCCTCCGATATACCTCGCCGCTCGCTGTAGGTAATTCCATCGCGGCTTACAGAAAAAAAAGAGTACGTAAAATTCTCATTGGCGACTGCGCCGTCTAACAGCGGAAGAAAACGTTTGGAATGGTTTTTGTTCGCAACTTCCGATCGGGTACTATGTAATGTTTCTAGATGCTATTTAAACTTATGGGAATTAGATTGTGCTACGTAGACTGCTGGAATGTTAGACCTACGCGGTAGTTTGTTTAAAACTGTTTTGGTGTATGGAAAGGAATACCGAAAAGTCAAGATAAAACCTTCCCCACAGTTCTAGGGATTTTTATGGGTATATGCAATGTTATAATGTTTCAAACTTGCCAGTTTACATAATCTGCTAATATACAGAAAGTTTTATACATAAAACCAACTTCCAAAAGACAACGTTTTCAATAAAATTTACTCTATACTATCAGTTAAGGATTATGTAACATCAAAACTATCCAACACTGATATTACGGTAGACGCGACTCATGAAGTTAACGCCTTGAATAGTTGATATAATCTATTCACGGTTACTTCACACTTTTCCGAAGCACTGCTAAAGTTCTCCTTCCAGGATATTCCTCCGCCTCATGCAAACTCAGCTTAACTAAGTCTGGAAAATTACGCGAAAGGACAACGCGCCGTATTCGTGCGCACGCAGTTGTAATAATATTTTTCATGTGAACTATTTCTTGCTAAGTGTTACCAACACGCATGTTAACTCACTCTTTAAAATTCTTATAAATTATAAATGAATACTATAATTTATACATAAATATAAATGACATTTCAAATTTAACCATAAAAAAAGTTTCTTTATGTGAACACAAGAATAAAACGCTTGTGATCCATGGAAACAACCAAACAAGTCGTACGTGCGATGTTTTTTCAAAGGTTTGATTCGAAACGTATGAAGAAACCGCTAATAGACTATAATATCCATCGACATACTTTCATGTGAACTAATAAAATAGCAATTTCAACAAATTTTTAAATAATTTCAGAACCAAACTAACTACTGACAGCATAGTCACTCCGTTGTGTTGGTTTCTACTCAAAATATTGATTAATTTTTGAATAAGGATAGGTTTAAATTATGTTCCTGAAAATAACACTCATCAAACCGAGTGTCGTAAGTGAGGTGTCTCAAAGAATGAGAACTAGTTCGTTACAGCAGGTTTTTAGTAAAGAGTATGATTCTTTCAACTGTAACAAAGGTATTGTGTGAAGTGTTATTCAAAATTATAGCATATTAAAAATAGGCTGATGATCTATGACCTATGTTACTCCACGTCCCTTAAAAAAAAAATGCAACCAATTGTACGGAAAAATCAACTTGGGACCACGACTCCAGTGTTGTTGGACTAGTGCGCTGCGATAATTTTTGTATCACCTATAAAAAGTAGTAAGAGAAAATGATAATGCCTTTGAGCAGTTCGGTTCTCCGCCGTTAAACCTAAGTACTGCTGAATCCAAAGAACGCAGAATCAGAGTTCATTCGTATAAAACGAAATTGTAGAGAAGTTGTCGTAAAACGGAACTTCCACGCCAATTTTTATCTGCACGCCGTAAGATCGCGCGAGGAGGGAGATATTTAAACGGCAGGAAGGTGCGCCCAGGTTACCAGACAAACTTGGATAGTTTTCATCCCAAATCCGCGTCATATTCCTGTGACGTAGCGTTTCCCAATTCCTGCGCGTCCAACTCGCCGCACTCGAATGTGCACCGAGATAAGGACGGGCAAAAGTTTCCAACCTCCAGGACAGTTCTAGCGTTCCGTTTTTCCGTGTAAGGGGGGGGGGGGGGCATCATTTCTGTTCTCTGACACTGCGCGGGGAAGTTTGGGAAAGGTTTTCCTTATTTCCCTTTTATTACCGGCTCGCGGTACACAGCGGAGATAAGCCTCCTTCAAGTTGCGAAGGAGAGCACAGGAAGCGCCGGTATTGCCCTCTCCTTGCAGTTACCTCTCCACTCGTATTACCTCTGCTCTAAGTATGAGCTCGCGGCTTTGGATACACCGTAAAAGTACGCGCAAGTCTGCTAATGGCGTTCTGGAAGTATTCTGCTCATGAAGCAATGCGCTAGCACATTTCGTTGTTTCCTATTTATTTTTTAATTCGAACAGAGACGCAACAACCTGGTAATGGGAAAGCTTCCACAGTAGTAAAATATGAGGGTCAACGTTGGAAACTGGTTGGCAAATGTTGAGTAGGAATCAGACTTAAAATTCGATTTGGGCCAACGTTGTTTACCAACCAAAATCCAACCTAATATATTTAATAAAGAATATGTTAAAACATACAATAAAATACATACACATATAAAATAATATAGATAAACTGTTAAAATGTAGAAAATATGGTACTTTTAATTTGTTCGTAAAACGTTGGATAAACGTGTGAAAGACAACGGTTCGTGTTTTGTATATGTATGCACATTGGGCCAACATTGTTTTCTAACCATAACACAATTTATTCTCCCCAGTATCAACTTACGTTGGCACTTGGTTGGAAAGGTTTGCTATATGTCAGATTGGAGCACACACATACAAAGTTTGCTAAACGGAAAATGACAATCAAAGTTTCCTGCTACGAAAATGTTACGAGATTATTTTGCACCCTCCAGACAATGATGTAAGTAAATCAGAAAATGTAATAACCTATCGCAGTTTTAATTTTGTTAATGGTTAGTTTTTGGTTGGTAACAAGTTGGTAAACATACTGTTGGTGAAATGTGTGTATTTGTCTTTTGGACCAACGTTGGGAAACCAACTTTTTATGTAAATCTACAGAACAGCCTCTTTGAATGAAAACAGTGCCATTATATTATGTGTTATATAATATAAAGTTACTTCATAACCTGCGATATTTCTATTTAAAATATTATCATTTGGTTGTATGTCATGTTAATGTTGGGAACACAACAGCTGGTAAGTGGTACTAATTATTAAGTTAGGCCAACATTGTGTAACAAACATCATGCCAGCAGTGGTGATTACCATACACTTGATGAAATAAAACCACCATTTTGTATTTTTTTTAAGCTACGTTTTTAACTTAAAATCCATGTTTCATTTATAAATTTACGTTTGGTATTTAAATATATTTTGGCCCAACATTGTGTAATCAACACTATGTCAACGAAACTAACTGCCATATTCCCAATGAACTAACACTATAATTTTTTATGATTGTTTGAAAACATCTTTAGCGCACAAACAATGTTCTATTTAAAATTCACTTCGCTGATGATGTGTTGGTTACTTGTTGGAAAACATGCTGTTGTCATTTGGTATGTAAATTTCTGTTGGGCCAACATTGCGTAACCAATATTATGCCAAGAAAGGAAATTGCCATTTATCTGACGAAAAACACTATATTTTTGTATGATTGATTAAAAGCAATATTTTTAACACCCAAGCCATGACATAATTCATATTGGCGTCATTGTTTATGTCTTATTTACTTGTCGGAAAACATTCCATCGGCATTTAGTATGTACTGTATACCTTTGTTGGGTCAACATTGTGCAACCAAACATAAATTCACTAATAGAAAATAATCGTTTTAAGTGGAAAAACATATTATTTTCCAAAACTCCAGCCACTCATCCAGTCATAAACACCCGGCTCAGACGGCCGTCGCATTTACATTGGCGCTGGCCTTGGCCTGGAAAGTTCGACGCGCCCCGAGTCACGCTGAGAGAATCTAGAGCAGCAAACGACCAGAAAATTCTTCAGAAAAACGCAGACACTCAATACAGTCAAGGTCATCAGCGCGCGCCGCCAAACGTATTGTCGTGTCGGCTCACTATTTTGTAACAGATAAGGATTTTTAGATTTATCGTTCACCTGTCATTCAAAACATCCCTTGTGACTTGCCGTCGCTATCATATAACTGCTCTGCCCTTCAGTTCCACTCGCTCGCGCGGGACAAATCAGTGAGCGCGTAACAATATGTATATACGAGTGTGTATATATAGGTCACTCTCTCATCATACATCCGGCTGCGCCATGTGCAATATTCGCAGTTTAACTACATCCGCACATCTAGCATCCCTATTTCTGTAAACAGAAGCCTAGTAACGATAGGGTAAGTTAGTTTTTTCCCATTCATGAGGTGTAAAGAGATACTATATTGACTTCTTCTTTATGGTTACCATTTGCACACCATTTTCCAAAGGTTTGTTGCACTTGTTTATGACAGCGCAACAGGACGATACGAACATACTGACGAAATTTCCACATTGAAAGGCTACATTAAGTGAAGAAAAAAGGGGGGGGGGGGACTTTGTACATACGCCTATGGCGACGTTGACTAAACTGACGCAGTAGTCTGTCGATGAACAACGCCAGCATTTCTCTTGGTCACAAAAGGACAAGCACCGCTATCTGGAACTTGCGATTGATGGCCGTCTTTGTGCATGGACGGGCAGCTACGTCGTCCGCAAGAACAACATTCCGCCTCGCCGAGCCCGTGAACTGGAGCAGGCCGTTGCCGATATCGGACATTCTTGGACGTGGCATACCGCGGCCGAAGGGTATCGCGACCGTGCCCTGGACATTGATCTGTCCGACAATACCACGCAGGGAACATGCAACATGGCATCAACAATAAGGTTAACTATTATGCGGTAATAAGGGAGGCCACGGTGACTGAGCAACTACGCTGTTCGCCTCCCACCAAGGCGAACCAGGTTCAATCTCCGGCTGGATCACTCCGTGATTTTCGCAGGTGGGAATCGTGCCGGCCGATGCCCCTGGTCGGCAAGTTTTCTCGGGGACCTCTCGTTTTCTCCGCCCCTGCATTCTCGATACCTCGCTGTTAACATCCGTCCAAAACCATCTCAACTCAACTCACATAACCGAGCGAGGTGGCGCAGTGGTAGCTCACTGGACTAGCATTCGGGAGGTCCCAGGTTCGATTCCCGGTCCGGCCATCCTGATTTCAGATTTCCATGTTTTTTCGAAATCACTCCAGGCGAATGCTGGGATTGGTATATAACAAAGGCCATGGAAAGATTCCTTCCCATTTCTTACCCCTCTTCCCTGTGCAACTTGCACCGTCTCTAATGACCTCGCTGTCGACGAGACGTTAAGCCCAACTATCTACCTACCTCAACTCAACTACTGAGTTTAAGAACAAAAAGATATTTTGTATGAGAGAGTTTGGCATGGAGGAAATTCCCGCCTCAAAGTACTAGCTGGTGTTCCGAAGAGGTCAGTTTTAAGCTGGCGGTAAATGGAAAATCTCTGATTTTTTTTTTTTTTGCACGTAAAAGTTCGTTTCAGCTTAAATTGTGACATACACTGTAACGTTTTTAGTAGGGATGGCTTCTGTGACGTTATGCTATTAAACACAAGATTATACACAATGCAAGATGCTAAGGCTAATCCTCTTAACGTTACTGTACTCTGGGAGTATAACTCTAGATGGTTCAATGACACAAGACAATTATAAAAACTACTAATTATTTTATTACTCCTCATACAGTAAATTATATCAAATACTTTAACAAACAAACTGAATGAATACTTGATTTGAAATATCTCAATTAATAAAGTGAAAAGAAACTCAATTCTTTCAAGCTACAATTACGTTAACAAACATTAAGGCTCTTAATAGGTGACCTCTAGGGTTCGCTGCGTGTAAGATCGTTTCCGGATCTATCCTGCAGACAGAACCGAATATCTCCTTACCACTGGTAATTAACGACACTCGACCAGAGCTCCTCCACCTCGTGATGTCGTGTTGTGGTGTGATTGGCCGATATGGTCACGTCTCTCCAAGACATCAGTATCTCAGCTCGCTCTGCAGTGTTGCCCTCAAGTTGCTCGCGCCGACCCCCGGCGTCGATGTGCCCTCGAAGTGGTACCGGCAGAGTGGGTCAAAGAGAGGGGAAGTCGTCGGGCCCCAGCGGCCTTATATATCTTGCTACTGGCCGACATACAGGGGCGCCTATTGCCACCCTCGCTACTCCCTAGCTCCCCTCACCGCAAGCGTTCCATCATCAGTGTGCGGGTTCGAATCCCGAGCCCGCAACAATACCTACCCCAGCCAACATTTTAGGCTTCAAATTTATTCCGTAACTCTTATTCACGCCCTCCAATATTGTTTCCAAGAGAAAACAACAAAAATGCATCTGTATATACGCCAGTTATACCTGGTAGCGAAAAATTTTGGTTGCCAAACTAAAAGCGTTGAGCTTTCCCTCCTGAGTAACGTATACCTAACGCATACTTGCCTACTTGGTCACAGAATAAATAAGTACCTACACAGAGAAGAAACGGCGTGGCGGTTTCTTTGGTGCGGGCGAACCCAATCTTTCACTGGCAACACGACGTTCTGGGAAAAGGCATTCATTGCCTTTGATTGGCGACTGCATGCTCCCAAGGTTCTTTCAATTGGCTGGGTATTCAGACTGGCGAGTAGGTCACGAGGCATTGAAATGGCCAACGGCATTTCAACCTCAGACTAAAGATGAGGTAGACTGATCTTGCTGGCAGCGCACAACCAATCTCCGTGTCCCAACATTGGGCTGCTTCTCTGCAACATGACTTGCAAAAAATGGCATGGATTGGACTTGAGGTTAGAATACTGATCAGTAAACAAGTGCTTTGAGATGTATGTACACATCCTCTAACCGATTTCTATAGCAATTTGATGTAATTCAAACTAATAAAAAGGATTTTATTCTTATAAAAGTGCTTGACATTTAAAAATCAAGAAGTAATCATAAATGGTTAACTAACAGTTTTATTCTACGTTAATATAATGTAACTACTTTCCATCTATCGTTACGAACTTTACTGGACGAATGTCCTTCGGTGCGCCCGTTGAAATATATGTAGGCAGGGGCAGTGTCTTTTTTCTAATGTTCATTTCCAAAGTGCTCACTTTATCGTGAACAGCCTTACTAACCGCGCCCGATTCTGTTTGTCTGCGGTGATCGGGTGAGAACCGGTGTTTTCAGTGTGGTATGACCGCTGCTAATGTTACAGTCTTAGCCGAGTGGCGTCCTGGTAAAATAGGACCAAGTAGGATGGCAGTCAGCTCCTCGCCCTCCCCTACAACCAAACATCAGTTTTAATAAAAAATTTAACTTCAAGGCCATCATTAAAATTACATTTCTTTAATGTGCACGTGAATGTCCGAGTCAATATATCCAGCGACCGTGAATTCTCCCTAGTTTATTTTTTATTTTTTACTTGTAAACCAAAAACTCTACCTGAACCTTCACTGTTGATATTCGCGATGGATCAACTCCCTCTTTTCTAAGGAAAAAAACTTTCTGCCCCTGGTCTTCTGTAAAACATTACTGCACTGTTGTTACTTCCCATAGTGAAGATTCTCATTTTCAGGGCATATCCCGAATGTATTTATATTTCAGTTAGCTGTAAATTAAGGAAAGTTAATTGCCAAAAATTAAAATAATCATAAAGAAAACTTCTGGTACCTCTCATTACGACTCTAAGAATCTTCTAGGGTTGAAGGTCTCGCTGTAAGGAACGATTCTTTCTGTTTTTAAACCAATAAATTACTCCTTAATCATAAAGAAAGATTAAATTTATATGGTTTTTTATGTCGTACGTGCAAAACTGCCGTAAAATGTTTGACGTTATGAAACTGTAACTGGAAGAAGGAATCGCAATGTAAATCTTATTGATGCGAATATAGTAAACAAGTATCGCGTACTCATATCATGAATAACGTGTGGGGGGAAATACATGTTATCTTTTTTCTAAATAAATAAATAAATCAAAAATCTTACTTTTAAAATTTACATACATATGTATTAATTAAATACTGTCCGAGAGAAATAAACTTATTTGCCTCCTACATGATTAATTATTTATAAATGAGGATGCGAGCTTTACAAAGACCGAATTGCAGCAGTTTCAAATCCAATTACGATCAGAAATTATAATTTCTAGACGTAAGAGCGAAGCATTACATTAGTTTTTTAAATATCTAAAAATGGCTTTGGAAACTAGAGAGGTAATAATATATTTTTTTCTATCGAGCATAGCGATTTCGGTTATGCAATAGCAAATAGCCTCCGCAATTTGGATTTCATGGCCTTGATTTTCGCCATCTGACTGACGATGGTGTTTCCAATATCGGCAAGTTCCTTAACATTTACCTCTCCAGCCGTTTCCTCGATAGGTTTCGTTACACGAAAGAAAATGAATATTACGTATTTATACACTGTAGCATGGGTGTTTAGCCTTTCTGGACTTCCAATTGCCCATACTTCGATTTACCTCGTTGGACGCCGGCTTATAGCATCCCGGAATGCAAGTTGTGAGCAGTAACTCAATAGGCATTATGTAGCGCACCTGGTGTTATCGCAGAGGTACTGAGACTTCTGACAGAGACATTCCCAAATGCTTTCTTCCTGGCCGAAAATGCAGAATAGTGTCAGGGATCTCTTGAGAACTGCCCATGCATTTTGAGGTGCGACCAGGCAAGAGACGGCGTTGAAGGCTTCGGCTAGTTGAAAAGGCTCGTGATAAGACATTCGCGGTTTCCAACGTGTCCTCTTTCTCGTCAGGAGCCGCGGTGGTGTAGTGGTTACACTACTCGCCTCCCACCATGGCGTACCGGGTTGGATTCCCGGCGGGGTCTCCCCCGGAATTTCGCACGTGGGAATCATACCGGACGATACCGCTGGTCTTCGGGATTTCTCGGGGATATTCCAATTCCCCGCCCCTTCGTTCCGGCGCTGCTTCGTCACATCAACCACCCTCATCGGCTCTCAAGACCTCTCAACTACCTGTCATCTCGTACACGTATGGTATTCTGCGCTAGAGCATACCTACTGTTGTTATCGCGAAACATCAAAATTACCTCTAATTTTCGATTCACCCTTTTTGTACGTAGCTTGAGGACAGGAACTTTTTCAAAGGGTTACTACCAAAACTGTTTATTTTAAAGCCAACCAGCTATAATGCCTCTGATTGCATTCGTATGACATCAGCGTACTCTTCCGCGTTGCTTGCGTGTGGCGTTACTCGTGGTGCTTTCAGATGGGCAGTGCGTACCTACTGCTTTCGGCCCAAACAACAGCCGTGGAGACTCAAACGCTAAATTATATTTGTACTGAGTGTAATATAGCAGGTAATATGTTGCTAATTTTTGAAAGCGTAACAGAGTTGGTGCTATAGACTATAGACTGTTCACGGCAAAATGAAAACTCGTGAAAGCCCTGCTTGCGACCTACTTGTATACACGTTGTGTGTTCTTCCTATTAACATCGTCATGGGCCCCATCGCTTTATTCATGCGTTGGTCAAGTGAAACAGTGAAAATATTAGAAATTTTTACACTTCAATGCATTAAAAAATACAGAAAATGAGAGAAATAATTAAAATTATCATAAATATTTTACTGAAATAGGTAACCAGGAGTTTGTCACCGATTCTAAGTAGTTTCATTTGATTACGAGTCAAAGTTTTTCCACAGATTCTAATTCAGAATGAGGAATAATAAATACCACTTACTGGTTTGTGTGAACTGCATGTTATCGAGCGTTTAGGTAAATGTTTACTGACGTTTGGAATCGGCGTCTCCGTTCAGTGTTATCCATGTTTCGGATCCCACAGTGTAAACTAAAGCCATGTAGTAACCGCAAACACAGCGTTCACCGATTATTCCGACAAGTATCTGTGATATAACTCCCGAACTTAAATGCAGACATACAGGAATGCCATTGAGACATAAAAGAGAAAATGAATGCTAAACAAAACGGAACATATTTAACACTCGGAAAGGTTATTCAGAAATATGCAATGAAATAAAATATTGAATTAATTGGGCAAGTGGATTAATTTTTATCCAACATTACCTAGAGAAAATCTTTGCCAATATAAATTTTCCGTTACTTGAATTGTATATCACAAGGCAGTCATTAAAGATAACTTTGTTTAGAAGTACGTATTTAGTCTGTTTGTCTTTGCTTTTCTTGAAATTTCGTAGGAAATGTTATTTAAAAAAGTAATAATAAATGTCTTTAAAAATATCGCAATGAACCTGTTCAGAGATAGAAACTAACTGCCTAAGGCAATAATTCTTTGGACGATAGATTAATAGTAATATTTAATTAAACAAATTATACTGTTTGCACTTAAAAAAAGTTTCATTTTACTGTAACATAAAAATCTAGAGTGATCGCAACATGTATAATTTGTATTAGTTCATTAAATTGTAAATTATATAGGTTTGCTTTTCTTTACTATCCTTAGATCGAAAATATTTTATTTGAAGTAATATTATGTTCAGAAATCGGAGATTCCTAAGTACAAGACACTGGAATATCATAGCTTTTTGTTTATAATTACAATGGAAAGTTATTAGCTATAAGATTTTTGTCTTCAGGGAAGCGTCGTAAAAATATTGGGCAAACGTAGTAATAGTGAACAGGAAGAAATTTCATTGAGATATTGGTGCACAGTATAGATGAGAAAAAGTTATTAAAGTTGTTTAGACACGGAAGAGATACTGTGAAGAGATTTGGAAGGCTCTTAACATCGAGGACTTGAGAGCCGATAATGGTGATTGAGGCGAGTACGGAGCAGCGCCGGAATGAAAGGGCGGGAGAAACGGGAGATCCGCGAGAAGACCCGCCGATCAACGGGCATCGTCCGGCACGATTCCCACATGCGAAAATCCGGAGGGACCCGTCCGGGGAATGAACCCGAATCGCCTTGGTGAGAGGCGAGCAGGCTAACCGCTCAGCCACCATGGCCCCGATCCGTGAATTGCGACGTGAAATAAAATTAACCGAATTACAAGTTATTACGGCAAAATTGTAACATTTCAATAAGATAATTTGGCGATAAAGCGTAGGTACAGGAAATTTTTATTGGTAATTCAGTTATAGGATATTCACGGTAAAACGAGCACATTTGAAAGCCCTGCTTAAGATCTACCTCTATGAACGTTGTGTATTCTTCCGCCTTATGTAAAATTAACAATGTCATGGGCCTCGTCACTTCATTCATACGTCGGACTAGTGATACTGTGAAATTATAAGAAATTTTTTTTTTTACAGAACTGCTCATTTTTCAATTAGACGCATTAAAAAAAAAAACAGAAAGTGAAAGAAATAATTTAAGTTATCACAAATGGTTACCTAACATTTTTACCAATTTTACTGGGCACATGTTACTCAGTGCGCCAATTAAAATATATGCTGGCAGGGGGAGTGACTGTTTTATAAGGTTGATTTCCGAAGTGCTCACTTTATCGTGAACAGATTTTAATATTTTTAACGCTGGGTTCCTGGAAGAGGTGGAGGGGGGGGGGGGGGGTAGGTCCAGGAGATGTGCAAATGGTTCGTCAAATTTCGCAGAGCTATTACTGCCCAGGGTGTCGACTTTCCTCGTGCAGGAGGCGAACAGGAGCTGTAACTCATTAAATCACATTAAATAGGTAACGTTTGTCTACCTCGAGCGTGGCTCCGCGGAGCCGGTAAATGTACCCCACGCTCCTGCCGAGCGCGTGTGCTGAATTATTCATCTGGAGACGATGATCAAATGTTAATGGGCCCCGAAATTTGCGGGGTAAAGTGACGGGCTCTTGAAAGCTGACATCAAAGCTGCTCTGGTTTGGAAGGGGGTTTGGGGGGAGGGGCGAGGGATTAAATTTTCGGAACGTTCCTCATGCGAGAGCGCGAAGGGTACACGTGTTGTGTGGATAACGCTTCCACGCCTCCAGTTTCCCCCGAGGAGGAAAACTCTACGGCGGAAAGCAGCTTTGCGAGGACCTGCGGTTCAATCCGAGACCGCATCTCCTCCTCCGGCGTCGGCGTGGTTATACAATCGCTGGGAAAAGGAAAGCGCCGGGTAAGTTTTAATGTGGCCGGCTTAACTGCGTGCGGCTTGGGAGTGTGTTTGCCTATGTGAAAGGGGTCGGTAGGGTCGACCTTCGTACAGGCGTTACACGTGTTCTCGCCTTTATAACTGCCATGCTCGAAGGAAATGACGCAGATCTTGAAAACTCGCCCTTTTATGGTATAAAGCTGTTTAACAAGAACTTATAAATAAACTGAGAGAAAATATCTTTACACGAGAAGGGAAAAAGTCACTGCATTGCAGGCAAGAAAATTTACATGTCAATATCAAGGCGAGGGGAATAAAATATCATCTGCTACATAACCACCAACACTGTACAAATCCCTTAGAACAGCAGATTTGGAGCAACTACTCTAGAATCCATTAAGACTAGTAATGCGAGTGTGCTGGACACAATCCGCTCACTTTGGCAGTCGCAGTCATTTGTGTTATCCACTACGACACATCGTTATAAAACGCGGTATAATTTGATGATTGTTAAATGCGTATCACGTATTCCTAATAGCATCTGCAGTACGCCAATGACCATAATCTCACTGAATGATACACGAAAATAAAATCAGTATACTTATTTTACATGCAAAATGCGATTTTTTTTAATTTTCGTTTAATATTTTTATTATAATGGGGGATTGCTGAGAAATACCTCGTTGATATTCTCAGCTCGAGTTTTCAAACAGAAAACCGCAAAATGTTAAATCCCGTAACGTAAAAACAAATCGTCAACATAATTATTTAGAGAAAATTTCTCTAACCACTTAAAATTTCTCGATTTCGTTATATTGCGAATCTGACAGATTACACTGTAAAATAAAGTATAAAAATATATGTACAACATTTTGGTAATTTTATATTTTCTGTGTGTAATTTTTAAAACAAGTAGAGTACGTGTAAATTTACAGCAATGTACAACTTTATTCGTAACATAGTAGAGTGATATTTAAAAAAAACACAAATGTATTCGTATATTAACAATAAGACGGGTGTGAATTTACAAATTTGAAAGCATGTGTAAAATTCCACGAACATGAAGTATTAAAACCCAAATCTGTGTATTTTTACAACTATGTCAATGTTGTATTAAAACATGTACATCGGTGCAAAAGTACATGTTGTGTAAAATTACACATGCAAAGTATGTGTAAAACTACACTAATGCAAGGCAATAAAACATCTACCTGTGTGTTTTTGCAACCACTCTAATGTTGTAATAAAACATGTACATCAGTGTAAAAGTACTTTTTTTTTTCTATTCCAGTTACTAGGTAATACAATCTTACTGTAAAAACACAAATGTACCGGTATATTTACATTAAAAAGGAGTAAAATTACAAGTGCGAAAGTATGTGTAAAAGTACACTAATTCATAGAACTAAAACCCGAAGCCTGTGTGTTTTTACAACCATGCGAATGTTGTATCAACTCGTATATCAGTGTAAAAGTAAATATTTTCCTATTTCATTCAAAATGTAGCACAGTCTTACAGTAAAAAAAAAAAATGTACTGGTATATTGGCGTTAAAAAGGGTGAAAAATTACAAATTCAAAAGTATATGAGCATACAAATTTATGGTAACTTTACATTTTTACGTGTAAGTTCCTAAAACGAGTACAGTGTTTGTAATTTTACACTAATGTTCCCGTAAATGTAAATATAACTACAAGTATTTGTTTAAAACATGTGTTCTAGCGTTAGGGAGTAGAACTACTTCGAACTCCTTTTATGTTCAAAAGAAAATTTTCACTCCCACTGATGTAATATGCTGGCTTTTGTATATAACTACCCATTCTATATCTAAAGTCAATCATTATCAACATGACGTATATGTTGATAGTAAAATTGTTTGGAAAAACTGTAAAAATGCACAGATATTTTGTAATTACAATCACCGTGAATCTGCAATTTTACTTTTTTGTTAGTGAGAGAATACACCTACACAGTGGTGAAATTACAATTGCGATGTTCGTGTAAATTTACAGTACGTGGACGGAAATCTATATTTTACATAGTCAAATTGCATGCGCGGAGTGTATGTTACCTAACATCATTATAAGTAAAAACTGCAAGCTGGTATGGTAACATTACACCTACAGTTTACATGTAATAGGCTATGATGAACATTAAACAGTAACAGACTGGTGTAGTAAAATTACCATAACAATGATTGTGTTAATTTACAATATGTGGTAGAAAATTAATAGCAAGTATAGTAAGATAACATGTACAGAGTATATTTGATTTAATGCGATGATTGGTAAAAGAAACTGACAGGTATGATAAAATTACCCTAACAAAGTTTGTATAAATTAACATTATATGGCTTGATATTGGTAGCAAAAAAAGTAAAATGACACATACAGAGTACTTGTGATTGAACATAATGAATAGCAAAAATAATAACAAGCATAGTAAAATTACACTGTCATTGTATTTGTAAATATAAATAGGACACGTTAAGAGTACACGTACACCTGTACACGTAAAAATAAGCGAACATTTGTGGAGATTGTGCTGCCACATAGATTTGTGTAAAATTACACTTTTTTTTTACAGTGTGCCTACAAAATAATTTTCTGTAGAATTTGTTTTGAAGCTTTCATAGTAATTCGCAACGGATAACTTTTTACTTCACCAAGCGAGGTGGTGTAGTGGCAGACCTTCGGACCGGCTATCAGGAGGACCTTGGTTCGAAACCCGATACCGCCATACTGATTTTGGTTTGCCATGGTTTCCCGAAATCGTGACGGTTCCTTATTACAAACCATGGCTGATCCTCCCCCCCCCCCCCCTTCCGACCCTTTTTTTAGTGATTCTCTGAGCAATTTTTCCCGTCTTTAACGTCCTCGCTGTCAACTAGATGTCAAGGGTCCCGTCTGCCTGTATCATTCGTCTCCTTTTTTTAGCCTAGAAGCTCGGGAGCTCTAAGGGCTACACTCGCACGCTCTACAAGGGCTCCATCGCTGCTACGTGCAAGGCTCTGAACTGACGCGCAGTGTTCTCGTAGTGCTGCGTGTACCTATAGGACTTTCAGCGGCGACCCTATCATTTTATTGATGAACAGTTTGTAGCAAAGTTCAATACACGCTCCTATGGTAGTTTGACTCATGTCCGGCTAGTATGTTTTAAGCTACGGCAGTAGGGAAAAGCCTCTTCATCTACATCGGAGGGCTCCAAAATAATATTTGGATCATGCGTGGTAACTTTAAAGTAGCATTCCTTCCTTGTCTAAGTAAACTGACTGGGGGGCGCGTTTAATAATTTCGTCAAGAAACTAGGATTTAAAAATCTTTGCAACGCAGCTTAAGCGACAGGCGGGTGAAACACTTAAGGGTTGGTTTAATGCATCGTATTGGATTCTTCATTTATGTGCCGTAATTTTCTTTTCAATAAGGTAACCAAACATTTCTTATTATAGTACGTTTACAGTTTACAGGCCCTTCAATTAAAGTCGAAACATTTTATCCACGAGGCATCGGTAATTGTGAAGGGCGAGGATTTATTAACAATTTAAAAATAATGATGCACTGCTTACGTAATAATTACTGTACTGTATATTACCAGAGATGTATATTTGTAGATTCAAAATTTATCCTTCGAGAGTCAAATAAGCTACGGCGTGTGGTAACCAACCTTGAGCACTACATACCTACGTTTTCATGTATTATAGTTATTCCATAAACAGGCAATAACTTTGGTAAGTATAAGTAAATTTGTAAAATAAAAATATAACAATAATCAATACATATTCGAAATTTTGTGTAGCTTTGTGAAATGATAAAACACTAGCTCTGAGCTTGAATTACCTGTACTGATGAGAAGGGGAAGGAAGGCGGGGAAAGTATGTCCTACGATGTCTAGATTTCGGTACGTGAAGGAATTTCAATTTGTAACATCCAAAGTCTTCGTCCTTAAAATTAGTCGATTATGCTTCGTTTTGCGTTTGCTCTAACGAATATTAAAAATTGCAGTCTCTCCAACATGTTGTGCTGATTGGGTTCAAAGCTCCCGCCGAGATGTCGAATCAGTGCTCAGGAAAAGCACAGAGAGGCTCTTTACTTCTAACATCGTACGGTAATTGTTTCCATGCACGTACCCGATATTTCACTGTCATGTGAGTGAATTTTGTTACAGAGTGCTAGGATTTTGTCTATCACGCACATAAATTGGGTTTTGCTTAACTAGACAGTATATGTTCAAGATAAGCAGTTTTCAAATGCAGCTCCTTAGGAAAGGTGCCTACACCGAATTAAAAAATATGTTCTAAATTTGTACTTAATTTTATAAATGCTTATTTCTCCCTTAGTTTGTGCTTTCTGTCATTTCAGTAGTTTTAATATATTCGCAAAGCTCTAGGCTTGCAAAGTTCTCCATTACTTCGTTATACATAACCGCGTGTTTTTTTCTCGTTTAGACTTAACCAGAATTCCTGACTTACTATTTCTGTCTTCAGTTTTATTTTTTACAATTTGTTCTGTGCATATCTTCGCTTTCATTTATGTATCTCTATTTTTTATGTTTTGATCAGTAGCAAATTTTTTCAGTTTTAATTTCCTCTCTCTGTATTTCTGTTTTCTGTCCTTCCTCGCGGTTCGCTTTATTCCCTCTGCACGTAGTTCTTCCACGTACCGTCCTCTCCCCCCCCCCCCCCTGTCCCCTCTCCCCTTCCTAAACGTCACATTTATTTATGCCCTGCAGCGATGCGAATTACATTTCCCCACGAAAACGCATATATACGTTCGTTGGGGCTATTAATTTTATTTTAATTTTTTATCGGGTCACACTCAACTAATTAACGCTAACATTATTTCAGGAGCAAATATTAATTAAAACAAGCCGTTTCCTTGTAATGGAAAAATTTAATTGCGGGGAAAGTGTAGCTAATTTGTTCTGATAATACACTACGAGCAAACTTTCATGCCGTGCCTAATTCATTTAGCGGAAGTTTCAGCGCTGTTTGCCAAATAATATGTTTGTTTTTTTAACCAAGTACAAATATTAATTAAAATTCTAATTGCAATATTTTATGTGTCGCAATCCCGGGGAAAAACATACAAACATGTCTAGTATTTTCACAAAAGGTACCTTAAAATACTTATACTCTAAACCTGATTCAGTTATTTCAATTAGTGACGTAATAATATATTTACTTAAGAACCAAAAATTATCCAAAAGAGCCACTATTGTGATGTTAAATTATATTATTTAAAGAACCTACTTTAAAAAGTTGCGATAAAATGCTTTTGAAAGCACATTTATTCCTCACATAAATAAGTGGTGTGTTACTTAGGAGGCGATAAATTCAAAATTGTTGTTATAAAGAAAGTACCTTATAGATTGGCAGACGTGCCAAAAACTTAAATTTGATGTCCTAGGTTTTTTATGCATGATACTATTAAAATGGGGCTTATACTATAAGAAAAAACCGCGTACCACTTAAGTACTTTTGGATAACTCACGTAATTCACATTGGCGTCTGTCGTCTCTTAATCATAGAACTCTCAAATAACCATTTGAATATTGACCACATCTCCGGGCTTCGTAGATTTTTTTTTAAAATCCTAAATCAACTTATATAAGGTTAAGTTTCTTTCATGAATAAAGTCACTTCAAATATTTTTCGTTACATTCAAAGAAAAGTAATTGGGCGTCAGTTTTATAGTAACTTTACTGAGCTCAGTTACTCCGCAGATTACTTCTATGTGCGTAACTTTAAGCTAAGATATTCGTTAATTCTAAAGGAAGTGGTCAAACGTAATACATCTCTCAAGTAGGCTAAAAATATCATTGTAATATTACTGTAAGTAATGGTTATGCCATCAAGAGAAAACGAAAACTTACAAATAGAAAACCACTAAAATGGCATCAACATCATTATATTCTTAATTACAATTCCTCCCTCATAATTCATACAATCAGTGATGTATTAAAGCACATGCGATTTACATTAGTGTTATTAGTTTTCAATATTTTGATATTTTCGTTGTAACATTTTATCATAACTTATTTCTTATTAGTATAATAGATCTAAAACAGCACAAAATTCTTGCATTACTATATATAGGTTGTTTCAAACAAAATGGGCACCACTTAGAAGATGGATAGTACATAACATGTGATGGAAACAATGTCAATAATCCTAGATGGCCTTACTACGACAGACGGAGTATACATGCCAGGTACACTGTCTAGAGTGTCGTGCTACAAGAAATGTTCAAAATGTGCACAAAGGGCGTCAATACAGCCCTGCAGATGTCTTTCAATGAATGATCGCGCCCTTACAAATACGCCATGATTGGCGCGAATGTGCTGGGATGCGTCCACGACATGTTGCAGTAGGATTTATACAGTGACAACAAGATTGCTGTAAAGCAACGGTTTCACATCCCCCCCCCCCCCAATTGGTGGAAATCGAATGGGATTTTAGTCAGGTAATAAGTTGGGACATGGCATTGGCCCGCCCGATTACAGGTAGCGCAACCATACATTAGGATCATTTCCGTCTTATCTGCATACGTGTATTCCAGTCCACTGCATGTGCACGTGTCTGGCGATACAACACATTCACCGCTTTGCGCAAACAACAGTACTGGCCAGCACACTGCTGCGTCGCCTGCATCGGGCATGTATACTCAGTCCGCCGTAGCAAGACCGACACCGAGAGAAAGGTTTGTGTGAACCAACAAAATATTTGTATGTATATGGTTAATAAAAAATAAGTAATTACGCTAACAAAATATTTTGTTTGCCAAATAATATCTGTAATGAAAAAAACACATTCTGTTCACCTAACAAAAATATACTTGAAATGACCAAACCGTTTATTTGGGCAAACAAAATCCGCCTCACAACCGAATGTGTTTTAGAATCAACTGTATACATTTTTTTTGGCCTTATACAAACAAATATATTGTTGGTTCAAGCAAACGTTTCTCTCAGAGTATAGCTTCGGAGGGCGATTACGCGAAAAGAGATGCTGTGTTGGCCAAATGTTTCTTAACTTTTTTTCCTTCACTTGTTACGTACTACCCACCCTTCAAGCAGCGTTCAGTTTTTTTAAACAACCTGTATACTAAATGTTTAAATATTGTATTGAACGAATAATGTGTTATGCAGTAAAACCGTTGAGTAAATAATACGTGTTAGTAATATACCAAGCGTAATAAAATACATTGCTGATAACAAAACAAAAAAATTAGCGCTCAGTCTTAGTAATACATTTAACAAGACATAAATATAAATGAATAAGAGCTTATTCTCAGTAGGATCAATCTGTTGGAGTATTTCTACTGAACAAAAGGGAAACATTTAAAACCAGACTGAAATTGCATTATTAAGACTTAATTTTTAAATGTGATTTCCATCCAAATGTTTATACACTCACAAGAAAAAGAGTATTACAAAACTGAGATTACTTTCAGTAATTTATTGTAACATTATTTTTTGCATCGCGTCCAAAACGACAAAAAACGAAACGGTGTGTAACGAGTATTTCATACTGTTTTCAATATTAAAGTACAAAGTTTTTGGTGAAATAAAACTTACAAATAAGTATACGTTTATCGCTATAATAATAATTTTGTAATGATCAATTGAAATAATTCTAATAAATTCACAGTTTCCTTCTACCAACGCATGAATCAAGTGAGCAAGCCCATGGGTAAGTTAATTTTAATGTGATGGGATTATACACAATGTGCACACAATTGGATCTTTAGCAGAGCTTCCAAAAACGCTTGGTTTGCCTTGAACAGCCCACACTCACCAGCCGACAGCGAAGACAATACACTGTTAAAAAATAATTCCGGAATAGTGCAAGTAAAACTTTATCCAGTAGTGTCCGTAAATGCTCCGTATAGTTACGGATCCTCTCCGTCAATTTCCTAGTTAGTTTTCTGAAGAAAAAAAAAAAACCTCCAATATATATTTAATTTTCGTTACGTGGGCGTTTTACTGTGTATAAGTATATCTAAAATTATTGAAATATGTTATACCTGAGCGAGATTTGGACCCGTGTCAAGAAATCTAATGTCCGTGTTTCTTAACGCTCTCCAAAAATCTTCGCATCTTCGGGTATAATGTTGGTATTTCTAATACAAAGCACATAACAAATTTTTACATTTTATATGGAAGTTAGTGTATTTCAAGTGTTGCCAGATGTTACAGACGCCTGATGCCACTTTTTAATGTTTGAGTGAATAGATCTAAGATGTGTGGATAACTAACTGCCGCAGAAACGATCATTTTCTGGTTACGTACAGCGGTGAAGAAAACTTTGCGTAGACTCGGTTTTGTTCGTTACCGAAGCTGTAGGAAATACGGAGACTCCGTATTTCGAATTTACGGGTCTCAGCTCCGTTTTTCTGAACTACGGACTGAATTTCCTTGTATTTACTGTACATTTCGGTCAATATAAGGAACTTTTTAAAAGCGGGCTGTCTACGAACATAAATGTATAGCCAAATTCGGTCCGCTGCGAGGCGATTTTGTCGGTGCACTACGAAGCGAGCTGAGTATGGACATTTTTTTTGTCTGTTGCTGTACCGCAAATGTCGGGGTTTGACGACGTAGCAGCGGTGAAAATCGCAAGACGTGAGTACGAACCTACATTTCGTGCGGCCAACATCGCAACTGTCGTGTGCTCTTCAGCACGAGTACGATTGCCCATGGTGAGCTGATAAGTAATTTACTTAAAGCCAATTAACCAAGAAATTATCTAATATACTCTATTACTTGCAAGATATATATTTAATTGGTTTTAGAAGTGTAATATAGTCTATTACTCGTAAGATTTATATATATATATATAATTATACATAAATGTCTTTCAGATAATGAAATGAAAATTGCCGTGAAATATGGCATTAACGACATTGTTGTAGGCCTACACGTTATTCAGAGGTTGTGTCTCAAAGAACCATAAGCTGCGGTCGCACTTGCATTTCTACTCGAACTCCCTCCCACAATTCCCTGCACACTCTTCATTCGGAGCAGATCTACACTCGCACTCTCTGTTTACGAGTATTATTATTGTGTGTGGTTTATTGTTTTCGTTCGTTTGAAGTAAACAAATAATCTTAACCCTTATAATCGTGGCAGCTGTTATTTATTGTACCATTTAAATAAAACTTATATTGCGATGCGCGTTGAACATGATGTACGATAGCAAACTTATTGTATATTATAAAGAAACAATTTTTCACTATTGCAAACAGTTACTTACAGTGAAAAATGGTTTGTTCATTCGGCATTGTGTGGATGATGACAGTGTTCAAACGTTAATAAGTAAACAATATCCCGAGAGCATGCATCGACACACACACACGCAACACGCACTCGTACACTCGCACTCTGCGAGTGAGAGTGTGCGAGTGTACATAATCTGACAATTTGGAACACGGCCATAGTGTCATTTTTTTTTAGTTAAGTCTATAATTTTAGGTAGGTGTTTACGTCTTTTTGGACAATACCACAAAATAAAATTTATATAGGCTGTCCACGGTAAAGTAAGCACTTTAGAGGCCCTAGTTACTTTTATATTTCAGCCATTTTATATCCTTTAACCACTTTTGAAAACAAATATTGCCATGTAAGCAATAAACATAGTGTGTATATTCCACCACACTCGGAAGATAACATCTAAGGCTACAATAAAATATAATTATTGGCTATCGTTCTAAAAGGGCACTTCCAAAAGTGCTCATTTTACCGTGAATAGCCTATATAACGTTTTTTAGTGTATTCTTTTGTCCCGTGACGTAACAGATTTTTGGTATGATTCGAGGTTTAACGAAACGCGTACCGCAGTGTAGTTTGTAGTCACTAAATTCGCTTTGTGTTTCGTTATGTCTCCGAAGCATTACGATTGCTGTGGGAGAGTTCGTGCTAAGTCCGCAAGGGCATTACCAGATCCTAGCGCAACCTACCAGCGGATGGGTACGAACCAGATCTAAGGAACCACCGCAGCATTTCGCCTCTATATACTCATCGTGGTCTATGCCCTGGGCACGGGTAGGGGTTGGGATAGTGTGTGCTGGGGGGGGAGGGAAGAGTGCAGCCCCTGCAAGGGAGGGACCTCCACAAGGCCCGCTGGGACCTCGGTAATGGATTGTTGGCTGGTCAGGCGTCGTCCATCATGACCTGCCACTAGGCTCCTCGATCCCTCCTATCATGGCCTCCCTTTCAGGCGGATCCGGTGACCAATAAAACCCCTCCGGGCGGCAGCACGTGCAGAAAGGAGCAGAGAGATACGTCCGCGGCATCAGGGACTTTCTCATTGTTTTCTCTCTCGAGGAAACTCGTCCAGTGACGACAGCTGCACCGGGAATAGTCATTTTTTGGAAGTCTGCAAACAGCGACTGTTAAAAATTATATCTGCACATGCACGTGACAGTATTAAGAATAAATTCCCCACCTTACTCACAATAATCAAATATACTGTATGTCCCTTGATACGCTGTGAACCAGTTTGGAGTGTTGACAAGCCATTTATCATAATCGTTTTTAATGGGCGAAAGTGAATTGCAGGGTCCTATTTTATCTTTTATGCACAGGTAACCGTCTTTCTTGCATTTTTTAATATGGTCGACTTTTCGAAATTAATGCCGTGGTGGTGTTACTTTTATTATAGGACCATTCTCGTTTACAACGGGCAATGACATTTAAACCATTATCCCAGTTCATAACTTCACCTAAAGCAAACGCGAAAATACATATATATGGCATATAGTTATATTGATACTAAAATAGACCCCAAGAGTCACACAACCTACAATTGATCAATTTAGCTATAAGAAAAATGTCAACAGTGACAAATATTTAAGTTCCTAAGACTGCCAAATAACAACCTGTAATTGTAGTAATTGAACAAATATTTACTAAATTACCAAACAGTTGTTGAGGTCGTATTAACATCAGTGCCGTAGGCAATTTACTATCTTATGAAAAGGGGGGTTTATTCATTGAAAGAACAGCGTCCATTAAAAAAAGTTTCAGCTGAAGAAAAACAGTAGATATGGACACCAACAGTTTTTATTTTATTGCTAAATTTTACGGTGTTTGTACTGTTTTATTTGCCTAATTTTACTGATAGCTAACTATATTGCATTATTTTTAAAATGTATGCTTCAGATATTGTAGCAGGGGTAGGAGGGGTTTTTTACACAGAACCCGCTTCCACCCATCTTCCCCTTCCCGGCCAATGCCTGAACAACATCCTCGGTTAAAATAAAATATAAAACTACTGAACCAATTTCGACGACATAACACACACTTTATTGCAATTTATGCATTATACACAACCTGTGCACGACCCAAAACGCGAGCATCACCATTAGTGCTGAGAAGTTTCCGAAACATCCAAATAACATCACCTTGCATAAGTTAAGATATTATATAATACAGGAGCCTAGGCAATAACAATAACAGCAGTTTCATGAATCACACCTGCATATGTCACTCAGATCTGTGGAAGCTATCTAAGTTGGGTTATAGTCGGTCCACAATTAGACGCACCCACAAAAAATTAGGAGGTATATATTTATAATGTTCACATCTTAAAAATGATGGGTTTATTTTGTTTCTTCATAGCAAGGCAAGTTTTATGATACTATCAGGGCAATGCCTGCAACCGCCCCAGCCAACGTCTAACTTACGACGTCGTACTTCTTGATGAACCTTGTGGCAATTAACTCATGATTCAGTTGGTTGTATGTTCCTGTAATGAAACATAATCTATAGAAATGTAAACACTGAGATTTCGTATTTCGTTCGCACAAACATTTATTTTTGTGCACCCTTTTGGTTCTTGCCTCGGCTAGCTACTAGTATTATGCCATGAGTTTTCCTTGAACCTTTTTCTCTCTTACCATTCTCATTACACCCTAAGACACTAGAAGAACAAAATTACCACACGTTATTACAATTCTGAATACACAACATGGAGCAGCACTGAAGAATCCAAAATAAGCCTCTAACTATTTTAACAACTCTAGTTAAGAGTAGAAACAGTAGTATACCTTAATACGATATTTAATTAATAAAAGATTAAATCTGACATAGTAATAATAAGTCATTAGGTTTATCCAACATTAGTATTTCTTGGATAACAAATTATGATTCATTTACAATTGAGATATATTGCTCATGTGCAAAAATTGCATTGAAAACTTGTCTCAAATGAGAAAGTCCAAAATTATCATACTGTTTTTAATTTCCGAAAGAAAAATATTAGATTTCAACAGAACTAACTTGGAAACGACAATAGTGTTTCATTGCTGAATTAATAATTTCTTCTGAAAAATATAAATTTTAACTAGTGCTGCACTCCGTTAAAATATAACCGAAAATGGACATAGCTGCAAAACCCAATCATTGTACATGTGATACTCTGCAGTAAGAACAATATATTAAAATTATAATATTGAACTGCTCGGATAGTGTCGTTCATTCTATATAATATAACAGTAATTTTGCTACCTTTTTCTTACAAAGAGGAAACCAGTATTCTTTTTAAACATAAACGCATTATTTCCATGACACTCATATATATGCAGTATCAACTAAAATATGACAGTTGCGTTGGCTAATAAAAAAATCTTCCCTAATCATAGCTCAGATGTTACATCGCTATGAATGATTCACGCATTTAACTACTTCAAATATTTAATATCCTCCTGACCATTTTTCCCTCGCCGAAATTCACAGCGAGGCACAAACCCGCATCATAATACCATGCAAACACTACAGAAGAAGGAGACAATGACCATGTAAAGTTTGTACCTAAGTATAATGGTGAAATGCGCTCTGATGTTACCATTAAATGCCAATTGCGGTGTAGCAAGTGACTACTTGTCAAGGGTACTGGTGTTTTTACGTACGTATCATTCTGGCTAACCCTCGTCGCAGACTTACGGAAAAGGCTGTTTTTTTGTACTATAACGTAACACTCCTGGTGAAACGAGGTACCTCAATTTTGGGGGGCATTTTCTGTTCATTAAGGCGAGCTTTATAAAACATTTCAACTTCTACAAATCACTCCACCTCGTTTCTGACAATTTATGTGGCACACACTGTTCGAAGACAACTGTGTTAAAGGCTGTTTATGATAAAATGGGCACTTTCTAAATCAACCTTAGAAAAAATTCACTGATCCTCCCTGCATATACCATTTTAACGGATGCCCTGAGACTCACGCGCCGAGAAAAGTTGGTAGCGATGGATGGAAAGTAGTTCCATATCTAACGTCGAATAAAAAGTGCTAGGTAATCATTTCTGATAACTTATTATTTCTTAGCCTATCTGTTTTTTTTTTTAATTCATCAAAGTGTAAAAATAAGCCGGTTGGTAAAAATTTTCTTTTTTTTTTTAATTTCACAGTTTCACTTGACCGACGCATGAATAAAGTTATGCGGCCCGTGATAATGTTAATCTTGTATAAGGCGGAAGAATACACAACGTGCATATAAATGGATCTTAAGCAGGGATTTCAAAAGTGCTCATTTTACTGTGAATAGTCTATATCTACGAAGAGTACGTAACAGTTTCGTAGCAGTGTAACTCGATGCTTGAATGTTTGACCAATTGAAGTAAACGTGTTGCGTTCAATATCTCGCCACTCCCCCCCCCCCCTACGCAAAGTATTTTGCAGGAAATTCCACTAGATCTGCCAAAATTATTTTAGATGAGCATTCACAAAATCTAAAAATTCAAGTACGACCTCCTTTCCTATAGTTTGGCTAGGAATGACCGTGATACTTGGATAGGACTCTCTGTGGAAGTCCCATAGAAACAGCTAAATAAGACTTTTACCGTGCTAAACGGAATGAATGTATTTTCGGCCTATGAGTAACTAAAAATTACCAAAAGCATTTTAAATAGTGATTTGGCCATATTCATCTCCATTGTTAAAAACTGCATACGGTTTAGTATACAAGTTCACGAGGAATGTAGATCTTAATAAAAAGAAGTAAAATATAATCTTAAAATGTATTTAGAACGACATTGAAATACATAATTAATTATTTATACGTTACAGCTGCCTATCCTTACAATTAATGGGCAGCGATCGGCAAACGCGCAACTGATGGTACAGAGACTAATGTGTTTAGCACGCACGGCATCAGGCTGTGGCAGACTGCGCGCTCTCCCTTAGTCGGCCGCATCCCGCTCCCCGTAGATTCACCCGCCATCAGTTGTGGTACTAACAGTAGAGACCAGCTGACCAGTCCCAGTCTGTGTTCTCCCAAAACAGACTATGCACGGTAAAGTGAGCGCCTTTGAGACCCTAAGTAGTGTGCCTATGCCGATTCGGGTACATGCATCGCGCATCATGAGGTAGGAGTTTTTTCGCCATCTTGGTGGACACGGCCGCTGGCCATGTAGGTCGGCGGCCTGGGATGACCATGTTATCGACAAAATCACTTGTTTTACCCAAAAATCATTTCCGGATTAGATTTTCCTTCCTACAAATAACTTTTTTCACCCGAATATTTCCACAAAAAAATGCATAAATGAGAAAATAAGATCCGAAGCAAGAGCTGAAAATTCCAAAGTCCAGCCGGTCCAGCGGACCTGGCCCCCTCCCCCAACCGCAAATCCTACACCTAACACGTCCCCCTACACCCCCTCACTCACTCACCACCCATGCGCCTCACCCTTAACCTAACACCAATCCCCATCACCACTTTCATCAGCCCCTAACAACCCTACACCCATCACACCACTTCTCACCCTAACACCCTCACCCACACCTTCTAACCTCACCCACCCTCACCACCAACCCTCACCGACGCTCACTCCCCAACCCTCACTCCCCAACCCTCACCCACCATCACCCCCAACCCTCACCACCCTCATCACCACCGCGGCCCTCAAATTTATAAAAATCGAGGAACACATAACATTTACTTCACATGCTCACCTCGCCACACCCCCCCCCCCCCACCCCATCGTAGGATCTACATATCAGAAATTAACCCTCCACCTTTACCAATAAATGGTACATTCACTCACCCATCGATGTGGCGTGGCCGCACAGTTAACGATATACTTGAAGGCTAATGACCGCCCACGAATAACCCCTGCAGCTCTCACGCCTTCTCCCCTCCTCTCATCCTCTCCATTATACCCCGTGCCTTTACACTTCCTCCCGCCCGTTGCTATCAAAGCAGGGCGCTCCAGCATCCGCGCGCGAACAAAAGGAAGACGTCGAAGCGGAAGAGCGTCCAGCAATAAATCATCCATGGAGCACGCCTTCCGAGGCCAGAGTTCTCCGTGTACCTTCAACAGCGGGTAAGCCGAACCCGTGGCCCGTACCCTTCGTCCATGGGGTATGGCCAAGGCACGGCGTCTCCCAGCAAGACGATCCGGGTTCTATTTCTGGATTTTCTCATGCAGGAATCGTGGCCGTTGACCCGTGGCTCTTCTACGGGATTCTCCTCACCTTCCCATTGTGAGTGAAGAGATTTGGATGGCTCTTAACCTCAAGGTATTGAGTGCCGATGAGTGCAAAGTGAGGTAAGTATGGAGCATCGCCGGAATGAAATGCCGGGGAATATGGGAGATCCCCGAGAGAAAACCCTCCAACTAGCGGCATCGTCCGGCACAATTCACACATGGGAATCGAACCCGGTTCACCTATGTGGGAAGCAAGTAGTCTGACCACTACACCACGGTCCCATCGCTCCTATCATTGAACTTCCTTCACCGTCTCATAACATCTTTATTAACTGTCACGGGACGCTGGTTGCTTACCAGCTTCAACTCGAAAACAATTCCACCCTGGAGCGCAAACAAGTTTAAGCGTTTATTATTTTACTTACGTACACAGACAGTGTCGTAATAGCTGACAACACACGAATTTTCCTAGTTCACAGTCAGGTGAGCATTGTAGAGAACAAGGTTTATTTTATTCCTCTCCGTGTCTACAATGCAATATATCTCCTGTTATTTGTCAGCATTGAAACTCATGCGTTGTTGATACGCCAAGAAACCGTCAAATCCGCAATTTCGTTGCGTTATATAAACACATGATTTAAATATTCACTTAGTAATTTCTATTAATTTTTTCAAGGCGATATCAGATACATACATATCTTTATATATTTATTTTTTGAAATCTCTATAAGTTTTTGCTGCTTAAGTTGTCCATAAATTTTCTGATAAGCAATACCTCGGATTTCGCATGGGAAAAACACTGCCACGAGTATTTCGCGAATTCATTCAAAGATTTGGTAGACTCCAAACACTTGTTATTTTCTCCTACTGTTGTGACAGTACAACAGTGGTTCAGGCACGCCCCATTCAGCTGTGAGCCAGTTATAAGCAGGAAGCAGTAGTGTAAGTAAGTGTTTAACAATCCTGTACAGATGCCTCACTTGATCACAGCTACCAGTAAATAAATGATAGTGTCTGGAGTGTATAGAGGATTGTCCAGCCCAGCCTGCTGCCAACTCAATCCACGAAATACTCGGGGCTCTATGTATTGCAGAGTACCTACACTTGCACGATGCTCCTAGTATGGTGTTGGTCCACCCGTGGCATGAAGACAGGCGGTGATACGGTCAGGCATGGAGGCATACAGACGTCGGATGTTCTCCTGATTATGATCCTGCAACGGTTGGCTCAAATGACTCTCCAAATCTACCGTAGTTGCCACGGGCCGAAGTTGTCCGATCTGGTTCCAAACGTTCTCGATAGGCGAGAGGACTGTGGACCTTGCTGGCCAAGGACGCATGTTGACATCACGAATGTAGGCTAGAGATACCCGTGCCATTTGAGGCCGGGATTTATCCTGCTGGATAATGGGGTTGTCAAGCTGCACTAGGAAGGGAAGCACACATGGTCGCAGAATTTCCTGGACGTATCGCCGCGCCGTCATTGTTCCTTCAGTCATCGCCAGTGTGGTACTCCACACCATGACACCTCTCGTTAGGTTGGTGTGCCGCTTTAGATCACGGTGATGGCCAGCACGCCTCCAGACTCGAATCGGCTGTCGTCTCTTTCAAGACAGAACTGTAATTCGTCGCTGAATACCACTCGTTGCCAATTTGCAAGCTGTCGTACTGCCCGTTCCACGCAGAAGGTCTCACATGCTAGGCGATGCACAGGTAGTAATGGTAGACGACGTAAGCGTCGCCGCGACGACAGGTCTCGCTCTGCTATCCTCCTGGATATGGCACTGGTGGACACGGGTGTATCCCCAGCTGCAGTGACATGTCCCTGGACCGCGCGCAGCGACGCCCGTTGACTGTTTCCAGCCTGTCGCCCGATGAAACGATCCTCCCTGCTGGTGGGCGGCCGGGGTTGATCCGAATCTTCTCGACATGTGTGTGTACCCTCCTGTTCCCACTGAGTCCAACACTGACTCACAGTGCAGGCAGAATGGTTCAAGTGGCGAGCAGTGAACCGAACTGTCCAGCCTGTATCTCGGAGGCCGACTATGCGGCCTCT
The DNA here is from genome assembly GCA_029891345.1 of Dryococelus australis. Lineage (NCBI taxonomy): Eukaryota > Metazoa > Arthropoda > Insecta > Phasmatodea > Phasmatidae > Dryococelus > Dryococelus australis. The sequence continues at coordinate 92,493,052 of CM056996.1, read as the reverse complement.
CTCGAGCTCATCAAGCGAGGCAAATACATTATCGAATGTGCCGTGGGGGCATGCTGTGTGTTTACTGAACTTGACTCTGTTGTTCACACTGCTCAAACTACAAATAAAGTCTTATTCGGGGTCTTGTAGCTATGAATGATAGAGTTACATGTATGTCCTTTAGTGGCACATCCGCGCAAGAAAGCTGCATTACATAAGTGGGATACATGTCGAGCTATGACAATACTGTGTGGGAACCTTTGTTGTTCTCGGCGATTAGTTAATGGTGATCAATTTTTTTGTAAATATATGTGTGCATATGTTTGTGAGTGTATATTTTTTTAAGATATGCTTTGCAGAGCTTGTGATTTGTTCATCACCTATCGAACGAATTTTACATTCTCCATCAGTCAAACTACAAATTCTGATTCAACGAATGAACACGACTCTGAAAACCCTTTTGATTTCATTTCGTTTGAAAAACTATTGAAAATGGACTAAAAGGTTACCTTTGTCTGTTACCCACTAGTATATGCTTTTCACAGCAAAGTGAGCACTTAAAAAAAAAAAAAAAAAAAACACCCAGGTAGGCATAGTTCCCCCCCCCCCCCAAAAATATTATGACTTGTGGCATTAAACGTTAACTTTTGAGTGCTATAAAATGAATATACTGTGCTTAATAGTCACATGAAAATTTTTATATTAACAATTGCCGAAAGGATACAAACCAACTGAAGGGAACATACAAGCATACTTAATATTAATTACACCAAAACCTACCAAATGAACCGAAAGTGGAATTCCAATTTCCACATCACCGATTACTGGTTACTTTAAAGTAAATATGTTCCTCACTAACACTTCTCCGATATTTTCTGAGTTACAGAAAACTTGGTTCTGCAGATAATATAAGGTTTTGTTCCAAGTTACGTACAAATAACGTCAGCAAATTGACATTCAGTAACTAGTCACTAAACTCCTTTCAAGATCACTATAAGTAGAACTAGTAATTTTTCGCAAAAAAAATAAGGGCATAGGGAAGACCAATGCTATAAGCACCCGGCAGCGTCTGTGTGTTGCCATTGGTTGCTGTCTGCTTGAGAAGACGTGTTCGTATTTGACCGTACCAATCAGAATTCACCATCATCGGCACGGCCCCTACGTGATTCGTGTGAAGACAGTTAACACATGTCCAAATGTAATTCAGCCAATCAAGATAGGTAAACGACCTTACAGTGTTTTGAAATATAACTTGTCTTGAAAGCTTTTCGTGGAATTTCACTACCCCTAACTATAAGAAATAGAAAAAAATAATTATTATTAATCAAATTCTACTAATTACATATGTTATAATTAGAATTATTCCGATTTTGGCCGTTACCTATGTCTAATTTATGAAAGGAATATACACGTTTGATATTAGTATTTTTACTGACATTGATACTAAAAGCTTTTCCTATTTTTGTAATGAGGCCCCTTTTTTTCCACCTCGCATGTTAAGCTAGTATAAATCTGCATCTAAAAATAACATATAGATCCCCGGCTTTCCGAAACTTAGCCTCGTGGTCCTAACTTGCGTTTGCGAAACCAGCAGCGTCGATCGCATTTCAACTGTGACGTCGAAACAGCGAAAAATACTCCGTAATACGGTAATTAAGACTGACTGCGAAGCAGTGATGGTAGATACTTTGCTATTACGGAAACAATGCCGGTAGCTATAGTGACAAGTGTCTCGCGTTTTGAAGGTTACGTACAGATTAATATTGGATTCCTTTGTTCCGGACACTCTTTTACCTGTCAGTTCAGTTGATTCATCCGTCAGTAGCAGTTTATTAACTGAATTTTCAACGAGGAGCATGGCCGCATAGCTATAGGCTGTTCACGGTAAAATTAACACTTTTGAAAGCCCTGTTTAAGATCTACTTGTATGCATATAGTGTATTCTTCCGCCTTATTTAAAATTAACGCTGCCATGGGACTAGTCATTTTATTCATGCGTCGGTCAAGTAGAACTGTGAAATTATTAGGAAAATAAGTATTTTATGAATCTGCTCATTCTTACACTTCGATGCATAAAAAAAAAAAACAGATAGGGAAATATATAATTCAAGTAGTCACAAATGGTTACCTAACATTTTTTATACGACTTTAAAATATGGAACTTCTTTCCCTCCATCGTTACCAACTTTACTGGGCGCATGTAACTCAGTGCGGCCGTTAAAATATATACAGGTAGGAGCGGTAAAATTTTCATAAGGTTGATTTCAAAAGTGCTCCCTTTATTATGAACAACGTTTAGTGCAACGGCGTTTCACCACGATGGCCAAGGTTACATCCCCAGCGGAGTAACACCCTGATTTTCGCAAGTGGGTAACTTGTTGGATGTTCTAGTGGACGGTGGGTTTTTCTCGAGGTACTCCCGCTCACACTGTCTTTGTATTCTGTCGCCCCTCCCCCTAATTTTGAACGTAATATTTCAGGCAAATCTTTACTGGTGGCCGACACCTTCAGCGTGTTACTGAGTCATATAGCGTGTCTCAATACATATTATTGCTATAGCATGGATTAGTGAGCTCATTAATTTGTTTTTGCTGTGACAAGTCACTGAGTACTACTGTTACTGGCGCGCGCGGTTTGTCTCGATCCAGTGGGGAGAGACTGACGCGAACCAGGGCGCCGCTATGTCGCCGGGCGGGAGGGGAATGATTTACAGCTGGCGTGCAATGGTGTCACCGCCCTCCCTACTCGCCTTATGGAGGAGTCGGTGGTGGCGGGGCTACTACGGGAACTTTCTGGTATCTCCTCTCTCGTCGCAGCATGACGTGCGAAGAAGATCTGGGCCAGGACGCCTGCCACTATAAATACGGCCGCTGCCGTAGTCTGTGATAGCCTTTCTGGCAAAATGCGACGAAGAATAAAGCAACGGCAAGTGACGGGTTTGTTCTGCGGAGGTCGACGTATACGACGAGTAGAGTGCGGCTGTGTTCGGGGCACTCGCGGCGCTCCACATATTTTTGCATAGGATAGGCTGGTGATATCTGCGCCGGAAAAAGTTGTGACTGAATGGACGAGGGATACTTACAGGTTTGATTTTAAATACAGGAACTGTCGAATATCAAATATACAATTTTAGTAGTAATTCAGTATGGGTTAGAAAACTAATACTGGTTTGAAGTGTCCTATGGCATTAATTTATCTAAATATTAGTTGTAAATAGCAAGTGATAATCATTTATTGTTGAAATATTATGTCAGAGCAACCTTGCTATCTTCGATTTACGTATTTGCCTCCAAAGCTTAATTGGTTAAGTCAATATTTAAAAACCAAACCAGTCAAGGCATAGGGGACATCTTAATAGTTATTTAGAGATCCAACATATTTCTCTTATATGATTAGTTTCACATCTGTAACAGTAATAAAATATTACCTAATCATGCAATAAATTAAATCCCACGTGGGAAAATACAGGCATAAATGAAGCCATACAAATTTTAAAAAAAAATTATTAAGTAAGTCATTTACGTCATGTCTAATTTTTAATATTTATGTCTGGTCATAGATTATCATTATAAAGGTGTGTAAGATAAATCGAAGATGAAATGGATGCTACTCCCATTAAAAAAATAACCAGGTCCCCGGAACATCACGTCGAATGCAGGGTCTAGTGTTTATAACGAACAGCACATTTCGTTTTTTGCTTTGTGCTCCTCTGGTCATTTTTAGAGTCGACGGTTCTCATTTCCTGCTATACGTCTGTCGTCCTGAAGACCTGCCCAGCTTTGCGCATATGCGCTTAATTTTTGCCACCGCTGTCTGACAAACGATCCTTGCATCCGCTCGCTGCGGGCAGCTTCTTTCCCTGCATCGTGCTCCCACACACATATATATATTTTTTTGCCTCTTGTCAGTTACCTTTGACCCATTTTCCTTCTAGTGCTATTCCCTTGCGGCGATCCTCAAAATACTTCTGCCATCTAGCGACGATTAAAAATAAACTATTCCCGCGTCCATAACATCGTGGTTTTAATTAAGCATGCGGCTAGCTGACCCCATTCGCGTTCACTGACATACAGAACGAGAGATCTCTTCTTTCGCAGCCTCCTCTCTACTCCCTTTTCCACTTCCGGCTACGTTCCATACACCAACTACCAATTTATTTTAGTGCAAACCAAGTCCTCTTCTATTTTTTCCCCTGCGCATTTAACTAACGTAGCTCCTGCTTTTGTGAAGTTCTGTGTTGGAAGCAGATCGTACGAATTTCAAAGAATCTCCAAAAATATGTCTGAAACATAGTATGTTGTTTTATAGTTCTACTTTTTTATATTACAACTGTAACATCTAGAATTCTTTTTTGGAAGGGATGGGGCAGTTAATTGAAACTTCATCACTATATCGCTAGCGCGAATGATTAAACAGGCCTTGTACATTAAGTCACAACAAATGTCATATGAGCAATTACTTTCATGTGATATTCACGAAATTCCCCAAGGAGAATGGTATAGATTCTTCTTTAAAAAACGTATAATGTGAAAAAAAAAAAAGCTTAAATAAAGTTCAATTACCCCAGGAGTATGTTAATTGTACGTACGATCCATCTACAGAAAATATTTGGAAATCTATATTCTTTTGTAAAAATGTTTCTAGTAACTGCGTTGCAAGTACAAAATAAATAGCCGATTAGAACAAAAGTTAGTCAGTTCATCATGTGTTTACTTTTCTTGGCCGATTAAATCTTTTTCTCAATTTTGTGCTATAAGACATTCCCCTTAAAGAAAGTTATCCAAGAAAAAAAAATTTCGAAACAAATTACGTGCGCATCATTTTTTTTGTTTTACAGCTAACTTCACCATTTTGGCTAGCAGGCTCTCTGAAAAAGACAAGACGCAGTATCTAAAAGTGAAGTTATATATATATATATATATATATATATATATATATATATGTGTGTGTGTGTGTGTATACATATATATACATACGTACATATATATTATATTATATATATAGTGGCTTTATCGAATATTGCCGAATTTTACTAGGTTATTTTTACAAATAACCTGACGACACTTTCAAAACTCCAAGTTGAAGTTTTTTCTACAGATAGTGTAGATTTATTCTCACTTAGACGAATTATGTAACAAATGATGATTACCTGATTTTCTCTCATTATTTATTTTCTCTTATTTGAGAACTGAAAAATCTAGTTATTTTTATTTAAAAATGGGATGGATCCATTATGGTATTTTTTCTGATCAACATATGGGTTTCTTAATAGTTACAAGCCTCTCCCAAAACAATCTAACCGCTTCTGTTTTACTAAGTTATATCGGTACCTTATAGTGTTATCGTTGTCTTATAGATCTTGTGTTGTCATTTGGTAAAGGAGAATGCCCAATTTTATTAATGTTAGAGGAAAGACATCAGATGACGTCCGAAAGTTTATATCGTAAAACTGATCTATGCAAACATTTACTTTTTTTTTGTTTTTCATTCTGAATCTTTCATATTCTCTTATCTGCAGCACATTTATTTGGACCTCGAAAAAAATTAATTTGCATTGTTTAATATGGGGTGTAAATTTTCTTCGTTAACATAATACCCATATTTTTTCTCGCAACTATGTAATTTACGTGCAAAAAATGAGATTAATTAAAAGAACATATTACTTATAAGTGATTACAGATTACTCGTTCATGCGTTAAATATTATTTCAAACATTTTCTCTCTTCAAATTGTCTCCCAACTTCTCTCTTAACTACTCCAAAGCAGTGATCATTTTCTGGGAAGTTCTTTAAACTATATTTTATCTACAATTATATTTGGTGATAGTTGTTATTTTGAAAGACATTCGTGTAAATCATTGCCTCCTTTATTTTCTAAAATTAATCAATCCTTTAAGGAGATAAATGATAATAATTCTCAAACTTCATTGAAAGACTACCAAAAATAAAGGAGAACTCATAGAATAATATTGAATGTGGCAAATTACATACAATGTAAAAAAAAAAAGAAAGAGGTGTAATTGACTATAGTGCGTCGATATATCATCGCGTTCTGCATTTGCCACAGCCATGAGTAACGGAACCTTTAACATTTACGTCATATCCTGGCAAGGATGGACTGGGTTTAACTTAACATTACCTCGAAGATGAACGTGTTTAATGACCAACCATAGTTAAAACGACTTTTTGTGCACAAAATTGTCATTTAAGCTGTAGCACTATTACGAACTGGAATATACACACGTAGGTGCTAACGGTCCAACAGGAATTGCGGGATTAAATCCACACTGTTTATACAGAATAAAACGCTAGACTCGACAAACGGACACTCTAAGAAATTATTTGTAAATTTACCATATCAGTGTAGACGTACAGTGACAAAGCGCGAATAGTACAATTTTTTCCCATACATGCTTGATAACATTCCTGCAGTTGATCGGGAAAGAGACAAATTCGCAGGAAAGTTCCCAACTTTGTGTAGTAGCGATACTGAACATTCCCATATTTTCAGTCTCATACGTAGTACCATAACCATACTCTGTAATAGGTTAAAAATTTCCATTACAGTTTAGGAAGTTTACAACAGATTTTTTACAGTGTATTGTTAGGTGTCGCGGCTTTGTATCGTGAGAGCGAAGAGTGAGTGGAGGACAGGATAGTGATATGAGAGTGGGCGCCGATAATGAAGGAATGTTGAAAGGTTACGCGAGCTATACTCCAAGAAGCCCGTTTCTTGTTTCAAAGGCGTCCGCCGGTAATTCTGAAGGTGTGGTCGTCGTAAGACTTTTGCAGCTCGCGCGCTCCTGGCCTTCAGCAGATCGAATTTTCTGCGTTTATCTGAAGAATGTTCTGGTTTTGATCTTTCTCAGCTTTACTCGGGGTGAGGGGAATATTCCAGATTTTGGCTGCTGATACTATAAAAGTGCGTCGGGTTTCCGAGACAGTGAGTTTACAAAAGTCCGGGCGATTGTGCGGCGTTAAGCTATGGACGACGAGCCAGTAGGGCAACGAATGGCACCGGAAATGGCCAGTGGCAGGAAAATCCCCGACTACGAGCATCGGTGCAGTGAAGAGTGCAACTGGCGGGCTGGACTATTGGACTGGATGCCTGAGTGAAAGACATTTCAAATAATTGCAACATACATAATGAACAGGTGTAAATTATTAGTGTGAGTTAATTGGCTATAACCAAACATATATATAGAGAAAGACTTTAATTCGATTTGAGGTAGACATTAAAACTGCGCTAACAGAGAAATCAAAATAGTAATAATTGTGATAAATCGAGTAATGCTGTTAAAAAAAATATAAAACATCTGTGTGAATTAATTGCAGATCAAATTTAGTTCGTTTTTTTTTTTTTACTAAGACCCCCATCCCTTGCGAACTCGGATAAGCCCCTCAGGCGTTTTGTAACAGTATTTTTGTAAGACGCAGATAATCCCAGCAAGCATAATTCATGTACAACCAATTACAGGTGGTGTAAAACAATTCTTGAGGTATTTATACTATCTGCTATCCTCCTCATAAGGACAGGGGTAAAAAGTAAGATAGACCGAGGTTTGCTGCATCCCCTATCATGCGTGGGTACTATGCCACTATATGAATGAATGGTAAATGAGCATAATGCCGGCGAGGTACTGCAAACTGAAATAAAATACTAAGAAGCAATGGGCTATTGACGTTAAAATCAGCACTTTCAAGGCCCCGCTAGCAGGCGTAACAACTAAAAAAATTATATTTTATTTTGGCCTCAGACCTTTACTTTTGATAGCTGTCAAATGTATACGCTGTTTATTAGTCATGCGACAATTTTTATATCAACAATTGGCGAAAGGATGCAAATAAGCTAAAAGGAAAATTTTGAGCAAGGACTTAATACGTGCTTACTATCCCGTGAACAGCCTATAGAAATGTTTAAAGAACTGTGGAATTGCAGATACAGTCTATTCGGGTTATCTTCGCACTTTTTGCAGCAAACCTCTTTGAAAAATTACACCTTCAACGACGTGTTTGCTCATTTCCTATATATGAAACATTTCTCAAGCTTGTTATACTTCTGTTAACGCAAAAGTATCTTATTATTATGTAAATTGAATTCTTACTTATTATAGTTGTAATTATAGGCTAATATGTAATTTATATGAATTAAAACAGAGAGAAAATAGGCTTGTATGAAATTGTTCTTATGCAAAATATTATTACACTGGTTGCGCACGAATACGGTGCATTCGCCTTTTGGTGTAATTTTCTAGACCTGGGTAAGCTTTGTTTGCATGATGCGGTGGAATTTCCTGGGAGTAGAACCTCAGCAGCGTTTCAGACATGTTTGAAGTAATCGTTAACCGTAGTATAGCACGCAAGAGTCGTAGTGTCGAAAGGGGTTATCTTTGGTGTAGTGGTTACACTACTCGCCTCCCACCTTGGCGAACCGGGTTCGATTCCCGGAGGGGTTGTTTCCGAATATTCGCATGTGATAATCGTGCCGGACGATGTAGCTGGTTGACGGGTTTTCTCGGGGATCTCCCGTCCCCTCCTCCTCTGAATTCCGGCGCTGCTCCGTACTCGCATCGCTTCACCCTCATCGGCTCTCAAGACCTCGATGTTAAGAGGCTGCATCTTACCTTATACAGAAATTATTCGTTTTAGTGTCATAAAGAAGCATTACATTGAATTATTCTGTGCAAATGTTTGTACTTGATTGTTAATAGATGTTCCCTGGTTGTCATTAAAAGGTGAGGATGAATTTAATATAAAACATTTTATGCTAAGTTAATTGTTGCATAAATATGCGTTGGTAGTTCTAATATTACGTCCGTAATGATTTAAGGAAATTAGCTAATCTTCTATTGCCGCATTTCCCAATAAAGCCACCTAGATTTGAATCAGGAAGACGTAAAAAAAAATCACTATGGCGGGTGACATGGGCTTTCAGTCAGCCAATGACGCAGATGCACATCGCTCGTCCGTTGAACTTGTTTGAACTCGTTCGGCTGGCCTGAAGACCGAAACGAAAAAAATAATAATAATACCGTCAACGTTTGTGAACTGTTAACGTCCCCTCCGAGCATTGCTAGTACACGACGACGCCTTTGCGTACTTGATCTTTATTAATGAGAGGGTTATGCGTGGTGGATCGAAAAGTGAGCGTGGATGCTGAGAGGAAAGGAGGCAGAGAGAGAGAGAGAGAGAGAGAGAGAGAGAGAGAGAGAGAGAGAGAGAGAGAGCGAGAGAGAGAAGGGGAATCTGCAGTCGCGAGGGGAGGAAAGGTATTGGTTGGGGTTGGGGGCTTCCTCAAACAAGATCACCGGGAATTATGGGCAACTTGAAAAGGGTTGTATCGCGTTACAAAGTACGGATCGCGAAATGGCGAGGGCTTTCTGGCGGGGAAGAGCGAGGTTAGGGGTTGGGTGTTGGAATAAAAGGGAAGCTGTAAAGGGAGGGGAAAGGGTTGGTTGAAGGCTCGGAGGGGAGGGCACCGAGGCCGGATTAAACCTGTTAACATACGACAATCAGCGTGTGTGGGTGCAGGAACTTTTCATAAGCTCCGACGTTGTAAGAGGCTCCGCGGTGCTCGTCAGGGTCGAGATTTAATCTGCACAGGTTCGCTCACTCTACGCTACACTTTATTTCTCTCCTCTTTTACCGTCTGCGAAAATCTGGCTGGAGCTGTGACCTGAAAAAAAATGGAAAGGAAAAATGATGTCAGTATTTACTTATTTAAACTTACGTGAATAAAGAAAATTTTTGAATGAAATGCTTAAAGTTGTAAATTTAAATATTCAACTGAGGAACGTCCTCGTCTTATTTATTGAAACGAAAATACCGCACCATAATACGAGGTGTTGAAAATCACCTTTAAGATTTAAGGTAAAAATTCAAATGTCAAAAGTTTCATTAAAAAAATAACAAGTACCTCAAGTAATTTCAAGTTGTTCATTTTAGTTTCCATCTATATTTAAATTTCCGAAACGTTTCATTTTGTCAGTGACTAAATGATAATTAGGCCTACTCTTTTAAGCGTCATCTTCTTGCGCTCTTATCGCTACGTAAGAGTCTGTAGCTTACGAGCTTTCTTGTGGGTAGATGCCACGTAAAAACCTAAAGTAAAAACTGGTTTTCACTTTTTTTTTCCTACGGGCCTCAGACGTAGCTGTTTGTCGATTAACTGTGATTCAACGAAACATTAGGAGGCTACATATTGAAAGGAAAAGTTTAAACTATTAAATCCATCCTGTTTCTAAGTTAATATTACTGCACTGTTAAAAAAATTTCCTTCATTTTACGGAAAAGTGCTGGTAAAATTTTATTCAGAGGTGTCCATAAACTCTCCGTCAAATTACGGACATTGATTATCTAAAACATATTTTCCGTAAATTTCACAAAAAAATTCCGCGAATGCACGCAATCTCCCCTTTAATTTCCTAGTTAGATTTCTGTACTTCCAGTTTAAAATAAAACGAGATAATGAAAAAGTCTTACAATTTCGTCATGTGGGTGTTGTACTGTGTATAAAAATACCTTTGAGAAATTTAAAAAATTTAAACTTGAGCAATATTTGAACCCTAGTCAAAAATTACAATTATATGGCTCTAGCCACTCCCCTACAACTTAAGATGCTGTGCGTAGTGTAACTTTGTTATTGCTAGGTATGTCACATAAGTAACTCTTTCAGTCTCTATTAAAGTTGATGCATTTTAAGTGTTGCTAAATGTTACAGACGCCTTACGCTACTTTTTAATGTTTTAATGAATATGTCTTAAAGGCGTAGGGAAGCTAACTGCCACAGAAACGATAATTTTCTGGTTACAGTGGCAAAGAAATATTCGTGTGTGCTCGACATTGTTCGTTCCCGAAATCCGAATAAATAGGAAATACGAAGACTTTCCGTATATTGTATTTTCCGTATAGTTACTGTAAATTTCCGCAATAGTTTCCGTAAATATGCGGAAATTTTTAACTGTGTAGCTCTGTTCCATAAAGAGAAATAAAACTATCGTTATTATAAATATGCATTACAAATCTGTGATAGACCATAAATTAAGCTTTAAAAAGCATTGCTAACTAAAATTTAGGATTTGTTAATTTTGTTTGCCAGAGATTCACTTTCCGAAGAAGTATCGAAATTTTCGCCAACACAGCTGATTTTTAAAAGTAACTAAACAAGTTTTTTGTTGCAACAGGACAACAAATCAGTAAGTCTCTATGTGAGCACCCTAAATAGCTCGTAGCACATCTAGTCGATATTCAATTACTATCTCTACATTAGCCAACATCACAGGAGTGTGGAGATTAAGCTGTGTGGCCATCGCGACTGGTCCATCGTCCAAGAAAAGTCGTATCAAGGTAAGCACGACACCTCCAAACCCCGATGAGGCGGTGCAAAGTCATGTTGGAAATTACATCTGAGTGATACTCCAGAAACTGAGGAACAGCAAACAATTACTTCAACTCCCCTTCCTTCCAATTCCACTCATTTAAGCACAATTAGTCTTACCAAAAACCTTCAAGCAGCAGAGTTTAAATAGCAGAGTACTAACAAATAACGCAGTCGCAATAAATTCAACCATCCCCTAATATGAATTAGAAAACAAGATACTTAACCCCCAAAATTGTGAGAAATGATTTTTAAAAAAAACTGTTAGTTTTCTTTCCCTTTATCTCTGGTTTAAGTCGTTCTTCCTTTTTTTATATATATATAAATTGCCCATGTTTAAAATACAAGGATTACAAAAATACAAATAGCTAAACAGGCTTAAAATATATTACGATTATAATGTTTCTAATGAAAATTACATGAAGTTACATTTAATAATGGGCCCCCATAGTTCAAATATTGCAACATTTCAAAATTACAGAATATAAAAAAAAAAAAACTTATCTTAGAATTTTTTCGTATACATTCCCTATAAAACGCTCTCATCAAACTTAGCAGGGTATGTCTTCTGATAATTTATAAATTTATAATGTTCCGTCGTGAGGACCCCATCCATTTTCTCCCTCAAGACGATGGAAAACCCCTTTTATAGCCGGAAAACACGATGACCAGGGTATTGAGGAACATCCCAGAAAGTTTAGTTGAGTCCAGTCACATTAAAATCTTGATGACGTCGAAGGTAGAGTCGGACGGTTACTAGACGCCATCCATACTCGTTGGAAGGAGGGTGGCATCGGCGGGGTGAGAGGTGGGGGCCTGCCAAGCTACGCAGCCGCGTCGGTACCAACATACACGACGACTTACGTCGAACGATTTACCAACAAGGTAAGCCTCAGCTCCCTCGTTGATATATCCCCGTGTTAAAACGTACAATATTCTGCGCTGATATTAATGCTGGATGTACGGTGTTCCAGCACCGTCACACACTGGATATGTGATATTACCATCAGCAAAAAAGAACGGTCCAATAATTTTGCCATGCAAAAACCGCTATTTCTGGTACTGACGCCACATCATGGGGCTCTGAACCCTAAACATGCACGTTATACCGGTTCACTACACCACTGGGAGAAAAAATAAATAAATAAAAATAAAAAAAGGTCGCATCAGAAAAAAACAACACGTTTGAGATAGCCATTATCAAACTAAAAACTTGGTTAGTTTTCCAACATTTCGTCACCTGTTTCACAACTCTCTCTTTCACATAGCTGCTATAAATAAAGTTTGTATAGGCTGTTCACGGTAAAATGAGCACTTTTTGAAAGCCCTGCTTAGTATCTACTTGTATACACGTTGTGTATTCCTCCGCCTTATGTAAAATTAACATTGCTATGGACCACATCACTTTATTCATGCGTCGGTCAAGTACAACTGAGAAATTTTTAGGAAAGTAAATATTTAGCAAATCAGATCTTTTTCACACTTCGATGCATTAAAAAAAAACGGAAAGCGAAAAAATAATTTGAGTTAAAACAAATGGTTACCTAACACTTTATATTTGACGTTAAAGTTTGGAACTATTTTATATCCATCGTTACTAACTTTACTGGGTAAATGTCACTCAGAGCGCCCATCAAAATATATGCGTTCAGGGTAATTGACATTTTTCTAAGGTCCATTTCGAAAGTGCTCACTTTACCGAGAACAGCCTTTATGGGCGATGTTGCAGTAATCCTGGTCAGGTGAGTGGGAAAAAACTAAAACGGAAAAAGTTCCCCTCCAGGACTGTCATCCCGCAAGTCGGGCCGCGATGCAGCTCCGAGGATGGTCGGCGATGAGAACTGCAGACACGTGTCTTCCCGCGAACGCGGGGCTGCCCTCCCTCGGACTGCGCCGGTGAATAATACAAGAGTGGGTACCCACTGGCCCTGTGTAAGCCAGCAAGCACGGCGTGTCGATATCAGGCCGCTGGATTATTCAAGAGGACGGCGGCGGGTGAGTCGGCTGGGAAGGTCCGGCCGGTGTTCCTGTCCGCGCGAACAGGCCGAGAGTCCTAGGCTATTCCGAGAACTTCAGTGTGTGGCCGTAGCGAGGCTACCGGCGCGCGGTGGCCTTCACTACTATAGGCTATTCGCGGTAAAGTGAGCACTTTTTAAAGCCCTGCTTAAGATCTGTTTGTGTACACCACTTCCGCCTTATGTAAGATTAACATTCCCATGGGCCTCATCACTTTATTCATGCGTCGGTCAAATAAAACTGTGCATTTATTAAAAAAGTAAATACTTCACAATCTGCTCATTTTTTGCACTTCGATTCATGAAAAAAAAAGCGAAATACTTAATTTTAAGTTATCACAAATGGTTACCTAACAACACATTTTATTTCACTTTAAAATATGGAACTATTTTCCATCCATCGTTACCAACTTTACTGGGCGTATGTCACCAAATCCACCCGTTATAATATATGCAGGCAGGGACAGTGACTTTTTCTAAGGTTGATTTCAAAAGTGCTCACTTTGCCGTGAAAAGCCTATAGCTGTTACCCGCGGCTTTACCCGTGTTTAAAGGAATAGATATTTAAAACAAACGGACCATCAACCAGCGCCTACTCAAATGGTTGGTGGTATATCCTATATAATAAGCAAACGGTCTCTGTCTGTCTGCCCATCCGTCTTTAATAATTTTAAGTCCCTTGAAACTCAACAGAAGTTCTTCAAATTTTGCAGAGAGAATCCTCAGGGTCAAATACAGGTCAAGTTCGAGTTTCAGCAAACTCAGATTACGCAATCATGACTTTTGACCCTAAAAACTCATTTTTAATCACTTTCTTCCTACGAGAGTTTTGTATTAACGCATATAAATTATTTCATAGAGATATGAAGGTAATGTAAAATCATTTTCTATTACTTTAAATGTCTCTCTTCAATGTTGAGTTAATTAAGTGGGGCCACAGTGATCAAGTGGCTAGAGAGATTCAAGTGGGGCCGCAGTGGCTTAGTGGATAGAACTATATCCAATGTTGAGTTAATTTCACATAATTTATTTTTCAGTCTTTGTATGATAAAAAAATGTGTAACATCGTAACTATGCTAAGCACGTGACCATACTAAAAACACGGTCACGGGCTAAACCCTAGTTTTATATATTCTCTAAGAAACTGTTCGTTTTTCCGGGATGAAAAGCACCCTATGTGTTAATCCAGAATATAATATACCTCTGTACCAAATTTCATCCAAATACGTCGAGACGTTACGATGTGATTGAGTAACAGACAAACATACACACTTTCGCGTTTATAATATTATTAAAATTCGCGGTTCCTTCACAATAAAAAAAAGTTTGAAAAATCATCCCATGCATGGCTTGTTTGGTTTTTCCTAGTTATGCCATGTATCACAAACGTTTTGTACCTGTGTCAACATAAAAGTACCTGATGTTTGGTTAAATTGGAAATTTACTTATTTTGTGTCTATAAATTATAACATCAAATTTTTAATTATTTTGCATATAAAGAAGGAGAAAATAAGTATGTTTGTAATGGCTAGCATTAAATAATTCTTATTAAAAATATGATTAAACAGAATGCGCAAGAATTCTGCGCGTTGCAGCTTTGGTGTAATTTTATAGATTTGGTTAAGCCTTGTTTTCGTTGGGTGGAAGAATATCCTGAAAGTAGATCTTAAGCAGGGCCTCAGAAAAGTTGCAAGTTACTGTGAGTGAATTATAACCGTTGTCAGCTGCTTTTCTTGTGTTGATGATTCTTCCAAGGACGAAAAATAGACACGACGGTATTTAACGGGGGGTTCAAATTAATGTTTACACTCTTTGAAGGAGAATAACAGAGAAACTATTTAAGACAATCTGAAGGGATTGTTTATGTTTGACGCAATGCGGACAACGCGGGGTGAGTGTGGATGATGATAACGGCTACTAATGTTCAAAATGTCAGGGGAGAGTGGAATGGAGAGAGTTGGGCGGCTTTTAACATCGAGGTTTTGAGAGCCGATGAGGGCGAAGTGAGGTGAATATGGAGCAGCACCGGAATGCACGAGCGGGGAATACGGGAGACCCCCGAGAAAACTCACCAACCAGAGGCATCGTCCAGCACAATTCCCACATGCGAAATTCGGGAGTGACCACGCCAGGATTCGAACCCGGTTCGAATATGTAGGAGGCTAGTAGTCTAGCCACTAAATCACCGCGACCCCTCAAAATGCTCGACATCAGCAGCAAGACATCGTCTGCAACGCTGTGTAACAGGAGTAACACTAGCTACCGTTTCCTTGGGAATGGATCACAGGCAGTCATAATCACGACTCATGGTATCAAATATATGTGTATTTTTGCAGTACACAGTGTTCTTCAGGGTCCCCTAACAGATGAAAAAATCCGACGGCGTTAAACGTGGGGATGTGGTTGGATACTCAACGCTTGCTCGTCGGCCTATCAAGCTCCCAAACAAATGTTTCATCCATGAGCGACCGTACGTCTAGATAGTACAGCGGCATTGCACTGTCCTGCTGGAGAAGGCAATCGCCATCTGGGTAGAGTTGGTTAACAACTGCAACAATGTATTCCTCCGCCATCATTCCACACTTCCTTCGTCCGTTGTCATTCTCTACATGCTGCGCCGTCTGTTCTTCACATCACACACAGTTCCGCCTCTTTCAAACTTATCACATGATCGTGGCACAGTATCGAATTCTGCACTCCATCGTCTGTGCACTTGAATCATGTTCTCACATTTCCAATCAATTTCAAAATCCACTTAAGGTTTACTCACGACCATCCGTCGCATCCGTCAGTCGCCCGTCCGTCCGGCGGTCACGTGATCTTCAACCAATCACAATGCAACATCTTTGTTCTATCCGTCAATCAGTAAAATATTTCTCAAACTTTACCTTTCGACGGACGGATGGACCACCGCATTCTGACGACAATCTGTAGTGTTGTGATTGTATGGGAGAGCCGTAACTTAACATCCCCATATGAACTCGGCCTCACAACTTCAGATTAAATCGGGACTGCGGGAATTGCATTAACTATTGCTAAAAGGGCCGACAACAATAACCCCCTCCATCAGTCAGCGATCGGGGGCATGGACGCCTAAACAACGGCGCCGGTATAGGCCAATACGAGGCGGGGCATGTTATTTTTACACGTCCGACCAGGCTCCAGGGAATATCACATAATGGGTGTATCCGTTCGTCGCTAGTCGCTCTACCACAACAGCTTCCGGGGAACATGATTAAGGTGGGGACAGTCCAATTTCGTTTAACCGAGTAGTGACGTGAGTTAGCTTAATAATTTAGAATTAAATTAATATTAGTTAATAGTGCTCCCCCGAGTGTTTAACATTACAGTATCATGTCATTGTAAGTGGCTTGTTGTTATATGAATGTATCTCATGAAAGGCTGTTTACTATTAAGTGAGCACTTTTAAAATCAACCTTAGTTGTGAACAGCCTTTAGCAGAATTAACCTTGGTTTTGCCAAACGTAGTTGCAACAGATGTTCAAAGTGGCCACCATGGGATGCAATGCAAGCGTCCACACATCGCACCATTGATTGCTTCATTCTTTCGAATGATCATGACCTGTACCCGAATAGCATCACAGGCTACACGGTCACGCTGTTCAGGGGTCAGCACATCAGGAACTGGCTCTGCATACAAACACTTTTCAGATGGCCGCACAAGTAAAAATCAATGGGGTTTAGGTCCGGTGATCGCGCGGGCCATGCAACAGCGCCTCCTCGTCCTATCCATCTTCCGGCGAAACTGTTGTTGAGGTGTTGACGAACATTACGGAGGAAGTGGGCTATACGAAAGAACCCGTGCTCCCACAAACGTCCAGAAATGGCTGTAAAGGTTTTGTGATTTGGTTGGTGCTGTCTGTGAGGGTCCGTGGCTCGGTGTGGCCTCTCGACCACTTCCAAGTGCTTGACCGTAAACTAACCATCTCGGCTTGTTCCTGGAATGAATAACCAACTACTGTGCTTCGCCTTGCGCTACAATCACACAATCTTCAACACACGAAAGCACACTGGGAGTGTTGCTACGAGAGAATGATGTCGTTCATCAGTGCCATCTAACTTGGCAAATATGCGTTTCCGGACGTATGTTGATATGAACATTTTTGTTCCATTTCCGGTCAAGAATTGCCTCTTGAAGTGTGCCCCTTCAATTTCGATTTATCCTATTTATTGTTTGCAACATCCGAAGCCGTAAATTAAAGTGGGGTTGAAAGCTTTAATGAAGTAAATGTTATAATTTTTTGCTCATCGGCAGATGCATGAATTCACCATGTTACGAATTTATAATTTATAAGCTAACATTATTATCAACCATACTCGAATGTTAGGAGTGACAGTGTATGAGTACTCGAGTAATTAAATAGGGATTCCAATACAAAGTAATACTAATAATGAGAATTATAGTTACGTATCACATATGTATTACAATCAGTTTTCTTTACTTATGCGGGGAAGCCTATATTTTATATTACAATTTCCTGACTGACTAATATTAAGTCATGATAGTCTCGCCTTAGTTAGAAGATGGAGACTAATTTGGAATTGCGATATGCGGTCCAGACATATGTTGAAACGACAAGTTGGCAAGTCGATGTCAAGCAATGCAAAACTAGTTACTTCTGTCTTAGGGCTACTTGACATATAATAGTCTTTGGGCTCAACAAGGAAGGTGGCGCGTTATCGGCGGAAATAGTTCCATTTCCAGAATTTTCATATTTTTTATGAACACGGCCCCGGGCGGGTAAGGAGGGCCGATCGACAAAGCAAACGTTGGAGGGGGGGGGGGGGTGGATCGACGGCGCGGCCAGATTATGTAAGCGGCGGCAAGGTCAGGGGTCGCCCCTGGATTTGCTGCCTCAGCGCCGCGGTCCATCACCTGCAATTCCCGGCTGCGTCTCACGCTTAGATTGCAGTACAGGGCTCATGGCGCTCACTGTTGCCAGATTTCTTCACCTTTGTGACGTAACTGGCAAGCTGAGAAACAAATGGGCGGTGAAGGAAACAGCCTGATTAAGAGAATTTTTATCTGTTTACCTCCCTGCCAACACGTAAAGGACTCCAATCCTGCTACGCAAAGATAAGCGGCTCCTTTGAAAATGAAGCCTGTGAGATGCCCTTCCATTGTAATTGGACAGCGCGCACGCAATGTAGATAGTTTTCTTTTTCGAAGTTGCAAAAAAATAACTTATCATGCAACAGCGCCTGCAGGAACAAGGACAGAGTTAACGACAGGAATCGTGCATTGGAAAGAGAGAATGAATGTCCATTACACCGCACACTGCAATCTAAGAGTGAGACGCTCTATTATATTGGATTTCCCAGCGATGCGGGCCTGACAGATTCGAGTTATAATTTAATCGACCGTGGTGAGTCAAGTGATTAGCTTTGTATATATAAATTGATATTCAAATCATTAGAGCTTCCCCAGTAGATGCTTTATAGCTAGAGACATAAAGAATTCGTGCATTCATTTTGGGACAAGCTAGAATTCTAAAACCATGCTTTTATATAACTTAAGACATTTACCTTTAAGATTTAAATTTTTCAATTGTTTCGCTACGAGACTCAAGCGGTCACTTTGGTTTATGGAAGGGTGTAGTGGAATTCCTAGTTTTCCCTAAGAGGATATTTTTACGTATGAAGAAAGATAATTACTAGTGATGTATTGTATTCTCTATAGAAATGTTAATAAAGCTATAAAAAAAACTGAACGGCGGCAATTAGTTGAAATATTTAGACGCATTTATATTGACTATTGAACCAAAATGAAACATAATATATTTTACCTTTTCACTACGGTTTAGAAAATCAACTGTAGAATCATTCCAGGAATTAACTCGCTTAAAAATTTTCAGATAAACTACATTTATCTGCGAATCTTGAACGACACATACAGCATGGAAAAGACTGTTCATGTTAAAATGAGCACTTCTGAAAGCCCTGCTTAAGATCTACTTGTATGCACGTTGTGTATCCTTCCTCTTTATGTAAAATTATCACTGCCATAGGCGTTACCACTTTATCCATGCGTCCGCCAAGTTTATCTGTGAAATTATTATAAAAGTAAATATTTTACAAAGCTGCTAATTCTTACACTTAAATGCATTTTAAAAAAACCGAAAGCGAATGAAATGATTCAATTGATCACAAATGGTTACCTAACACTTTTAATTCGACGTTAAGACATGGAACTACTTCACCTCTATCATTATAGAACTCACTGTGTGCATGTAAGTCAGTACACCCGTTCAAATATATGCAGGTAGGAGCAGTGATGTTTTCCTAAGTTTGACTTCAAAAGGGCTCACTTAATCGTGAACAGCCTTTATCAAAACATGTTTCAAATAACTGAAGTACCTCATTCGATTTCACGAAAAAAAGACTGCGTAGAATAACTTTATTTAGTAGATTAAAATTGTCGGAAAAATGAAGTATTTAACACTTATTTTAGAATAGTTTCCACGCGAATTTCATCACACGTTACAAGATGCAAAAAAGGCCAATGATATGCCCGAAAATTAATTATTCCCCGGAAAAATCAGTCAACAATTAAACATTCATGTTAGTAAAACAGGGTTCAAATATTCTCATGGAAATAGTTTTATGTACATTTGTAATTGGATAGACCCTCCTTTCTTCATTTGGCGAAACAGTATTAAAATTTCAACAGTCGCCCAAAAAAATACGAGTGTCTCTCGGCGGCAAACAAAACATTTTGCCTGAACATGTCATGACAACTGTTGTTGCTCCTTGTCACGAGATACGAATTACCCACGATAAGGCTGGCCAGTTAATTGAGAAACACACTGTAAGAGAGGTTGACCTAGTTTCCACGTCGTTGGTGAATCATAGAGCTTAATTACTGAAAGGAAATTAGCCAATATGTAATCATTTGTTTCAAATAACATATTTCTTAAGGGAGCCGTCTATCTGAACGATTTCTACATTTCCGATGCTTAGAAGCGAGGGAGCACTAACGGAGACTCGATATGCGCAACACACGCCTCGTTACATCTACACAGAACAAATACACACTGAATTTCCGTAATCTTAACCCATATAGACATTTTGTATAGGAACAACAATCTGCTTGTTTGAATGTACCGTATAAATATTGCTAACATAGAGAGTAAGAGCAACAGAACTGTGTTTTGTGGTCTTGTCTGTGATTGTGTCTGTAGATATAAGCTGTTCACGGTAAAGTGAGAACTGTTTAGACCCTCATTAGAGTTTCCTTTCAGCCATTTATTTTCCTTCAACCACCTTTTTAAATAAACATTGCACTGTAATTAATAAACACAGTGTATATATTCCATCACGCTCGGAAGTTTACGTCTAAAGCTTAAATAAAATTTATTTATTAATTATTATTCCAAGTGAGAGGGCTTTCAAAAGTGCTCACTTTACCGTGAATAGCATGTATATGAATATATTCCCTACTGTGTGCGCTCGGCTACCAATAAGGACACCCACGTCGTGATCTGTTGCTAACCGAAGATCAGTTGTTCGAGGCGACCCGCTCGGCGGAGGAGAGGACATTGTTTTGTTGTCGCTCTCCACGACCACATCCGCCAGCTCATTAATTATCCCGAGAGGCGATTATTCCCGCCTTTGCGATCGCCGCAATCTCCTTGGCCGAGCAGCTGCGAGCGCAGAAAGGGCTGGCCAAAATTCGGCCCTCGTTATCACTGACGGTTTAGTCCTGATAAAAAAAACTCTACCTGGTTACAACAATAGTGTGGTGTAACCTAGGGTAACCATATTTTTTTAATGCATGAAGCAGGATGCTTACCATTAGAAAAGTGACTTTCTATAAAATGAATGCGGTTAAATTCCAGGCGTGCCAGTACTCTAGAGACAAGATAATACGATTGGAAAATTGCAAAGAGTTCCTGGATGGTTACCTGGATGTAAATTAAAAGCCTTATTTAAATTTAACTGTAGTTGGCAGACGCTAGTAGAACCGTTTAATATTAATATTTCTTTGAAATATATTTTTCATTTGAATCATTTGCACGCAGTAGAAGCGTTATTTCGTAAAACCAGTTCGTAAAAGTCACTTCATGTATATAAATTCTCAGTGTTTGTTTACGTGCAAAAAGCTGGACTTTTTCGTAGGACATTTAGCTAAAGAAGGAAATTTCATGACTTGATTTGGCTTTTCGCGTCACGCAGGACAACACCATATAAAAAAAATACTGTCCTGCGAAAAGCATAGGAGGTCTTGTCACCCTACTGTAACCGGGTGGGAGTGGAATATGAAATTGTTACACTCTCAACTCGAAGCTACGACACTAGTTTACTAGTAACTGGTAGCCAATACAGCTCTTACCAACTGTTGTATCCATTGATTAGATCGAGTTGCGCCATATGAGCAGATCTCCAACACTGAACCACCCATTACCAAGGGATTTGTCAAAATAGCATGGCCGAACAGGGTCGATCGTATTCGCTTACGTTCGGTTTTTCAAGAGACCCGTCCTTTTGTACGAATAAAATAATTTGAACAACTTGGTTATGATTTAAACTATGCCAGAGGAATTGTAGGACTGTGATCTTTGAATGAATAGTACAATGAGGGTGAATGCCTGGATGGAGATCTTTGGACATTTGCCATTGCGACGCAGAAGTCTGTCACGGGAAAAAATAGGAGCAGTTTTCTAGCCTGTGTTGTTTTCTATGTGTCATCTGTGGGTTGTGTATATATATACACATATTTTTCGTAATTAGTTGCTGTTCTGTTTTTTGACTCTATTCCCTCTTGGAATTTTCCAGTGTTTTATACAGTCATCTGCATCGCAATGGCGAATGTCCAAAAATCTCCATCCAATTGTAGAAATGTTTCAAATAGCTTACGATCATAAACAGTATTCTATGCTCGAATCCTACCCACGTTTTTTTATGATAGTTGCAAAAAAAAAGTTCCCATGTTGGATCATAGAAGTGGGTGTTGCACGACTAGCATGCGCACTCTATTTCTATATTCCCGCTACGAACATAACAGTCGTATGAACTAAACACAAATATTCGTAAGTAGCAGGGTTAGCTAAAATCCAGCAGCCGTTATTATTACATCGGCAAAATTAGGTCACTGTTATAAATAATTGTGTTTTCACTTTTTTCTAGTTGACGTTTTATCAACTGCTTTTAATAATATGGAGCATAGAGCACTTTTTCTAGTTTAGGATATTGGGTAATCACAAATGTTATTTAAAACTGGAGTGAGTTATAATTGGTCATAACCTTAACCTCTCAATAATTAAACTCATTCATAAACAAATGATTTTCACTGTGAGGATTTGTTTTTCGGTTTCCAATGTATAGTCACTCTCACAATTAAATTTTGATTTTTCTTTTGAATTGTTGGAATAGAAACGTGTTAGTGCCTCAGTCGGCAGGGAAGATCTATACAGAACTTCGGTTATCAAAGAATGCGAGTCCTTCACGACAACCTGATATAACACATATACCTGGCATGTAGTAAGTCCTCCTGACTAAATGTTTATATAGTACTCCGAATTATAATGAAGCAGTCACTGCATACATTGACTAACGTCATCTATTTTGAATCGCTGAATTTTAGAAACTTTTCATCATAGCTCAAGAATATTTTACAAACTGTTCCTTAAAAACTCAATATAATAACATGTGCCTTTTTTATCTGAAATACTAAGCACCTTACAACATAAAATGTTTGGGGTTAACCAAGCCTGATTTCAACCCTGAATTACATCCCTTAAATATACCCAAGGAAAAAATTGTGACAGCAGTGGGTACGTAAAAGGGTACGGTAAAATACATTTGTTTTGCATTTCGGTGGAGGGTGGCTGGAAAATAAAAGAGAGGGGGAGGCCGGATCGTGACGTTAACCCATCATGCATACTACTATGAGTTACTTCAACATATCTATATGGTCTTAGCTGCCCAGATATCTCGAGATGTTTGTGTACTTTCTCCTAAATTTACGTGCAACGTTAGCCACCTAGTCGCGTTTCCTCTTTCCTACTGAATACAGGTTTTTATGGTTAAATTATTAATATCATACAATCATCCAAACGATTTTATTTCTGGTTATTTAAAATAAGAAGTACATTTTAAACATTATTTATCATTGTCTCACAAAAAAATCAAAATTAATAAATCTGAGTTGAATTTAGTTTCTATAGCATATTGTATTTTGGTTAGCATGCGAATATTTAAAAGAATTTAAAGTAGCACTTTAAAAATATGCTTTGTGAATTACCTGCATACGGAAACTAATTCACTTTGGCGACAAGGTAATCACTTGTGCTAATCACTAGTCGTAGTTAAAGGATTCTATCATGATAGTGATTTTTGACACAAAGCACGCGAGTGGTTATCACATATCATTAAATCATCGAGGCATGTGCAAAAATTTAGTTTCATATGTTCGCTATATTTTGCATTTTTTGTTATTGTATTTGTTATATTTATCTTATTGTTTTATATTTATCACACCATACTGTATTTATCAGATCATATTATATCTATCGCATCATATTTTGTTTATCACATCATATTATGTTTATAATATATTATATTTATTTATAGCATATTGTATTTATAATATAATATAATACAGCATTAAATAATATATTATATTATAAAACATTTATAATTATATTATATAATATTTATATATTTTTAAATTTTATTAGATATTTTATTATAATAATTATAATTAATATAATACAATATTATATTAATTATAATAAATATAATACAATATTATATTATACTAAACAAAGATGTTTATATTATAGTCTTTTGCTGGGTGCACCATTTATTTCTACTTTATAGGAACATCGACAGTAAACTAGTTTTTACTATAATAGAACCGAGATCTTCACAAGCAGTTTAATTAATTTAAGAGTTGTTACTTTTCCACGGATCACATTAACAGTTTACCTCATATTCTAGTGGTTTCAATTCCTCCCCTCCCCCAGCAAAAAAAGTCCTCTTTCACATTTCACGTTACAGTGGTTCGCCGGGAAAGAAAGAGGTAGTTCGTGTTTGTTAGCACGAACTTACTGTCAGGTTCTGAGTAACGATAAGTTTCACTAGTTCTTCTTGGCATATTTCACATCCTCCAGATGAGAACGAAAACTCCTGTGCCTCGCGTGCTCTTTTAGTGCTATCCATTACAGCTGGCACGTTATAGCGAGTTAGTTCGTATGGCAAACAAATATAAAGACACCAAATATTGAATGGTTTTTCAGTTTAAAACTCATATACAGTAAACACGAAGATGTTAAAGCAAACAATAATTGTTTCCCGTGGCTGTGTAGCTGCACTTCAAAGAACAATCCAAATTTTTTTTATCATGATCGCAATCATTAATTTAATTACTATCAGGAATATATTAAAATAAGACTTTAAATAACATTAATGAACAATGCACCAGAGGATTTTGTACACCTGTGGCTTACTGCTTTTGCAGAACTTCGTTTTCGCGTCATAATTTAGGATTCGTAGTAATTACCGACAATGTACGATTATAGAAAATGTACAGTTTATAAGTTAATTAATATTTTAGTGCGTAATTAAAATT
The DNA here is from genome assembly GCA_029891345.1 of Dryococelus australis. NCBI lineage: Eukaryota > Metazoa > Arthropoda > Insecta > Phasmatodea > Phasmatidae > Dryococelus > Dryococelus australis. The sequence goes on along the minus strand of CM056996.1, from coordinate 92,468,089 downwards.
GTGTTCTATATGCATGTTCTAAAAAGTGAGGAACATACACACACATATATGTATGTATATAATTATATATATTTATCAATAAGTTGCTTTTTTGCAAGCAGTGAAAATTACATACAAAATGGTCAAAAACTAGTAAATTGTAAATTTCCTGTAATCAGACGTTTTCTGTTATACCTCTGAAACTTAAATTTTGACAAGAAAACGAAAAAATTCTGCATAATAGGTAAATCCATTAAGCTGAGCCATAACGATCAGATTAACTGATCTGAGAAAAATAAACCAAGTATTTGTGTGTAGCCTTCAGACCTTAAACACTGTTCTACCCCCCCCCCCTCCCCGCGCCGAAGATCTGTCGGAGCAAGAGGTAATTGAATTTACACGTTGCAGACATTCTTAACTTAGATACCATGAAATTTAATTAAGCAGGGAGACATGGAGTTCTATACGTTTCCTTCCCGGACTGTACTACTAAGTACCAAGTCTGCATCACGTAAGCTTGCATTTACAAAGTTTCTGTCGTCCTTAAAATTGAAAACACACAAGCTGTAAACGAAGTAGCATCAAAATTATGCTTAAACAAGTTAGCTTAAAAAATTAATATTTTCAGCGTGTACTCGGAGTTCAACGTTTAACTAATAAAAGTGAGTGAGTTAAGATATTTGGACGGCTCTTAACAGATAGGTCTTGAGAACCGATGAGGGTGATGGAGGTGAGAATGGAGCATCGCCGAAGCGAAGGGGCGGAGGAAACGGGAGATCCCCGAGAAAACCCACCGACGAGCGTCTTACTCTAAGATTGCAGTGTGCGGTGTAATGGAAATTCACTCTCTCTTTCCAATACATGGTTTCAGTCGTTAACGCTGTCCTTGTTCCTGCTTGCACTGGTGCCTGATGTGTTATCGTTATCCAGCCTTTAAAAAATGCAATTTTCGTTGCTTGCGCGCCTTCCAATCACAATGATAGGGTATCTCACAGACTTCAGTTTCAAAGGAGCCGCTTAGCTTTGCGTTGCAGGACTGGATTCCTTCACGAGTTGGCAGGGAGGTAAACAGAATAAATTTATCTTAATCAGGCCGTTTCCTTCACCGCCCATTTGTTTCTCAGCTTGCCAGTTACGTCACAAAGGTGAAGCAATCTGGCAACAGTGAGCGCCATAAGCCCTGTACTGCAATCTAAGTGTGAGACGGACTATGGCAATTATACATATTTGTCGGAGATGCCACTGTCATAGAGGAATAAATCTGTAGTCTGAGAAGTGATGAGGTACCTGAGAGTTAAGTCAAGTTGGTGATGTTTCACCTCTGAAGAAAAGAAGGCAGAGAAACCGCGAAAGCACGCTCTACACATGTACTGCTTATTTATTAAATGCAATATTTTCTCTCAAAATACCGCTTATGTTTGACGTGAAGAGTGGGTTAGTAAGATAACCCAATTGCATGCCAAAAAGTCGAGGAGAAGGCTTTCATTTAGAAGCAAGTGCAGTGATAACACAGATGTCCCGTGAATACGGTGAGCTTCGAGCATTCGTGCACGCTTGTTTGCGTTTGCTTTATGTCGGTGTATTCTCGCGTATGTGTATAAGAGATAGAGATTAAACAGAGTGGGAAAGAAGGACGAATGTAGGAAGCAGAGATATAATAGAAGTACATTTGCCGTGCAAGCAGAAATTAAATTAAATTACGTCGAAAAAATTGTTTATAGATGTTTTAACTTTTTGTTTATGGGGACGTAACTGACATAGACGTCTTGTTATGGAAATCGTCCCGCTCCATTGTAACTCGAAATAATTTTACGATCAAAAATTTTTTCTGCCGATGTGCCGAAAATCCTCACTACTATATCAACCTTCACAAACTATGCATCGTCAGGTTGTTTCTCTACAGTGCCATTTTTGTTGTCGAATATTTATTAATTTAGTTTAAATTAGGAAATGCTATTGGATGGAAATATAAAGTTGAATAATGAATATTTCAATATCTGATTTAAAGAATACCTTTTAAAAGCTAAACACATTAAAATAAGTAGTTCCAGCCCCTCTCTTTCTCTCTCCTCTGCTCACTATCCAGACCAGAGTGAACAAATGTGCGTGTAGGTGCGTATGTGCGTCTACATGAGTGCATCAGAAAAAAACTGTACGAGGATACCGACTACAAACAAACTTAGCACACGTCCATCACATCACGATAATTCCGCCCTGCTGCATTTAACTTTCAATATGCTTACTGCTTCCTCTTTGACGGCGGCGTTATTCTCTACGACTGTGTCCCCCCCCCCCCCCCCGCACGCCTCGAGGCTGAGTTTAGTCGAGCGAATCCAAATTTCTGTCGGTCATCTCAGTTTTCTGAATGTGGAATATCAAGGACCCCTTTTATCCTCCAATAAGCGGAAGTCGCTGGATTCTGACTTCCCGATATTTTTGAATACTTTTTATTTTTTTAATGCGTTACAAGTGTTGGCTACTTATGTCTGATGTGCATGCATGCGGTTTATGTATACGTATGAATACACTGCATTATACCGTAGCATACTAGCACGTCTATGGTAAAAATTAAGTGATAATTGGCAAAAGTAATATATTCTGTTTTGTGTTAATTTAAGCTCCTCCGTACTTCTCTATTAGGCTCCGATTTACTGGCATAGAATGTAATATCTGTAAAAAAAATCCTGATTATATCGAGAATAAGTGCACAAAAAAGAAAGGAGTAAAGAAGCAACTTCAAAAACTATTTTTTGTAATACGTGGTTAAAAATCTTTTTCGCTTGTAAATACTGAGCTATAAATATTATAAAGGAATTTTTGAGAAATATTTGCAACAAAGACTAGTTTGTGACGTTATGTTTTCATACTTTCTATTTTTCTGAACCTTTTCGTATGGGTTTATTCAGTTCCAGAACAAATGAATGATGGCGGCCACGCAAGATGCTAAATAAACTGTAATCGCAGTTGTAATATAAATATTTTTATGTTGGCCATGATCTGATCACTGAGAACGTCCGCTTTAGGACCTTCAGTGTTAGGTTGTTAATGACGTTAGCGGTTATCGATAGTGGGCAATTCCCGAGTCTGGAGAACTTATATTTTTGTGTCTATCTATGCTTTTTCCCCTTGATATTATTATTATTTTTTAGCAGATTTACGTCCACATAGCCGTGGTGTCCGCGTTTTATCCGCGACTATTTCCTGTAAGTATCCACAGTGATTTGGTACCACGTACGTAATTCTTAGTAGGCTGCAAGTTCAACATTTTGTGCGGCAAGAGGACTAACTTTTTAAAAGTGAGTGAAATACTCTATTAAGATTCAGCACCTTAATTGGTGAATTCTATTGTATTGACAAATCTTGCCACCAGGGGTTCTGAGATATATATATATTTTTTCCTTTGCATGAGCTATACCAGTGAGCTGCAACCACATGTCGCTCTTAAAACGTTATTATTTATCTCAACAAAATTCTATTAATTATTTATTTGCAGACTTATAGTTCTGATGAACATATTATATTGCTATGTAATTAGTCAATAGTACATTAGTATCACACAACATATGAAGATAACTCTGCCAAATTCAGCACAAAATTTTCCAAAACAGCATCAGGAAATTTTCCGTTTCGAATCTACTACGTTGCATAGAAAATCAAGTCATTTCTGACAACATTTCATAAATTTCATATGGCTGTCAGCGTATTTCGTTTTGCACGCTTTCTCCTGGAATTTTGAAGTTTCCCAATTGATCTTCGTCTTACACTCTGGCTTGTATCAATATCACAGTGATACTGCTTTAGGCAATTTCAGTTATTTTTTCTGCGTCTAATATTCTGTCTTTGGCTGATGATCCCATATGAAAAAGTGACAATGATTTAAAAGTTATTATTTAGAATGTTTGCTCTCCGATTAAATGCAATTAGTTCTGGTTACTTTTGCACTACAATTCAAGATACAAGTGAAAACGTCAGAACTTTACATCGGAATGGACACATAATTACCCTACGTCACTGATGTTTCAAAATACCGGCGAAACTTTGGTAAGACAGATATAAATGAGTTACTATATTTCTAGACAACGCCGGCGTGCTTGAACTGATTGATTGTCTTCCAGGCTAAGCGTGAATAGCATTGCAAACAAATGAACTTAAAATGATTTTATAATGTTTCCACGCATCGAAATTTCCCACAGATTCCAGACTGCTCGGTATTTCCGTTTCCCCAGTAGTGCAAGAATGTGAAATTCCGTTCTGAAAAGGGTTTTATTCAATTTGTTGGGGAAAAAAAAATTTTTGCGACCGCCCTGTTCTGCAGCCCCCCGCCAATTGCTTGGTAAATGTAGCGCACGGAGTTGTTGATAATGGAGGATGATCCGGGCTGGCGGAGATTACGCCCCAAATTATTCCGCGTGCTCTTTTCACGACGTCCTGGCGTCGAGGGCTTTTGTTTCCTGCCGACAAGAGAGAGAGAGAGAGAGGGAGAGAGAGAGAGAGAGAGAGAGAGAGAGAGAGAGAGAAAGGCGGAGATGGAGGACACACCGATGCCAACCTACGAACGGTGAATGAAGCTGTCGGTCTGGAACAAGCAAAGCCGTTGGTCTCTCCCACTCCTCCCACTTTTATAAAATCCCAACCCATCCTTTCCGTTGGTTTCGCTCGGCAACCGCCTCTTTTCCACTCCCGCTCTTCATCATCGGGCAAACCACTAACATTCAAAATAAGGGGATTTTGCACGGCTAAACCCTCGCATGAAAAGGACTCTTGCGTAAGAGGTTTTAACCGGAGATATTTATGTTTGCGCGATCCTCCTGCCGGATTGTACGTCAACCTCGTCATTAATTCTGCTAGCTGGCGCTTCCCCTCAACCCCTTCGACCTCCTTTTAGCATCACCGTGTGTGTGTGTGTGTGCGTGTGTGTGTGTGTGTGTGAACATGGGCCGAAGAACGCGCGGGACACCAAGGTTAGCGAACTATTGAGTGTTTAAGGTTACTTCATCCAACCGCAAGGGTTGGATTTACACTGTTAGCTGCCGAGAAGAACAATCTGCAGGGCGATCTGGACTACCACGTACCTAGTGCTACTGCCCAATATGTTGGCGTTGGGTACGCAGAAAACATGAAAGAGAGACAGAGAGAGTGGGGGGAGGGGGTAGAGCCGATAAGGGTGAAATGAGGTGAAAATGGAGCACCGCCAAAACGCAAGGGCGGTGGAAACGGGAGATCCCCGAGAAAACCCGCCGACCAGCGGCATCGTCTGGTACGATCCCCACATGCGAAAATCCTAAGTGACACGACAGGGGTTAGAACACGAATCGCATTGGTGGGAGGCGAGCAGGCTAACCGCTCAACCAAAGGACAACGGCACCGCATGCGTGCGCACTCAGTTTAATGATATTTTCCATGAGAACTATTTCTTACTAGGTGTTGTCAAGACACCTATTTCCTCCCTGTTTTTAGTCGTAGTTATTAATAATGAAATATTATAATCTATAGACACTATGTAAGTGAAAGTTCAATTTAACCGGGAAAAGAAGGTACTTTTATGTTAACAGAATAATATAACGGTGAGGATATATGGCATATTTTGGAAATAACCAAACGCATCATACATAGGGTGATTTTTTAAAGGTTTAATTAGAAATGAGTGAAGACACTGCAGATATATTATAGTCAACGACATTATCTCACATAACACCTATAATTTTACGGAAACGCTAGCTACGCTGCTGAATCCAGACAAGCAAACATTACACGACAAAATACACTGGTTGACACGGAACGGTGATATACTCTGTTTCATATAACTTCAATAAAATTTGACAGGCGTTGTGACCAACCTACACAGCATATAAACAGTAAACGCCTCCATTTGCAAAGTACTGTGTCAGCTGATGGTTGTTGCAGGATTCGTGTTATTATGTCGACGCTCTTTGCGATGATTGTAAAAGAAAATAGTACTAGAAATTAAGAATTATAACGTGGAAAATTAATGATAATTGCAACATTTATGGTTAAAATTACGCCCATAGACCAATACACAATTTCCCTGAGTTATAGAGCAGGTGCTTTAAAAATATTTAGAAATATAATGGCAGAGCACGCGAACATCACGGGTATGTGAAAAATTTCCACCAATCTCCGTTGATTCTGTTGTCTATGGTCTCCACCCCCCGCCCGCTGAAAAACCGCTGCCACTGTGCTCTCTTCGTCAGACTTGATCTATATGCTAGAATTCCTTGCTGATGATGTCGGAATGTTTTATGTGCAGTTAATTATTTTTGGTATTTACGTATTTCATTACGTATAGTTCGTTGTAGGTGCCTTTTTAGAATAGTCTCCTGAGTGAAATGAATTATCGACACGTGTCTGCCGTTTTGTAAAAGGGTTTGTTGTGTGCTGTGGTCCGCCATTTTCTGTCACCATTGCGAAGCGACAGCGAAAAATTATTTACGTTGTGAAGTTTAAATTTGTTGGTTTCAAGAAATAGTTCAAGTGTTTTGTTAATTGCATAAGTCAGCAAATAAATTATTTCGTATCAGTAGCCGACAAGTGATTTTAGTGAATTAATCATCCAAAGTTCGGCACGTGTTTAAGAATTACGAAATAAAAAGTAAGTTTGTGTGTTTTGTAAATAATGTTTTCTTAAATTGTTGTTAGAATATTTGAAATGTATTAGGACTTTCATTTGATTGAAACTACGTATAAGTTCAATTTCCTAATATGTTTATAATGTGCATTTCTCACATCGGTATTAACAGTGACGTAATTATTGCGATTTGTTCTTGTGGGAGGTTTTAAAATGTACGTGGCCTAAATAAACGCCATTTTAGTGCAGTTCATTGTATAAAGAAATGCAATTATATTAGATCTGTTGAGCATTTCTCGCATCGGTACGAACAGCGACACATAATCGTACTAAGTTCTTTCGATGACATAAAAAACATTTGAGTAACAGTAAATTGAGTGTTATTTCCGTACGAACAAATTCTTTCACTGCATCATCAAAACAATGCAAGTTCCAATCACCACTCTTTAGTAAGAAGAACCACAAAGAAATCACGTCTCACGAAAGACGTTAAACTATAGTTCCCCGCCCCACCAATAAATTAAAACAGAACCTTAACTAGTATATGATGTGATTATAACAAAAATAAAACAGTTGGGAATAGCTACTAGCTATAGTAGTCCAAGTATTGGACAGAAGTTGTCAGACTTTCAGTGCTTGCCATTGAATTCGTAGTTTGTTTACAAAGATGGTTTTCTTTATCGACAGAACAGCTGTGGCGGAGGGATACACGGTGGCCGGTCGTAAACCCGACCGATTCTATCGTCTGACCAGCAATTTTGGATTAGAAATTATTTATATTCTTCGTCGTGTCGTGCGGCACGACGCACAGAATGTACAACCTTGCAAAATTAAATTGTATTGCAAGCTCCCCATACCATGGCAAATACGCAGCATAAAAGAAAAATAAATGGAAAATTACTATCTCTAACTTTTAAAAATAATAATTTTACCTTTGTATGGATTAGCGATACCAATTTGTCACCATTATGTATTTCAAATTTTACTCTTGTTCACCACATTTGAAACTAACGTCGCCTATCAGCGCCTTCTAAATAGTTAGGTTAAATACCGTGAGCGTGGTGTCGGTCGTGCTGTAAATTCAAGTAGTCACATTGAAATGTGTCGTGGTTGAGTTTTTGGTCGTGTCGTGCTGTGTTGGTCGGGGCTATGTGATTCCGGCATAAGAAGAGAAGACGAAGTTCTGTTCGCACGGGCAGTGGTTAACTGCATAATTCACGAATCACAATTTTTCACTCGTAAACGCACGCCGTAAGTTACATTACTCATTTTGTATTTTATTTTGGCGTTGACAAACCGTGACGCATTGCATTGCGCATGTTCTAAAACATGCTTTGCTAGACTACTGTAGCCAGGACCATTTCTGAAACAGAAAACATTACTCATGTCTAGCCGGCAGTCACTAGCAAAAACTAATTCTATAGAGATGTAATAGTTTGATTAAGCTTAAGGAACTATTATTAGGGACAGGTGTATTTCGCGAAAATATTTATGGCCATGCTAGATTTCATTCTCCTATGCCTACAACCACAACTTCCGTTGGTTATTGGTCGCGTGTCTACGCGAGAAGACATGGTCTTATTTGACTGGGCCAGTCGTAATAAAGCACTCCGATACTGACCGTCTCTGATTCGCGGACAGACACTTGAGGCATGTGACATTTAAAATCATTCAACCACAAAAGTGCATATGAACAAAAATGTGTTGGAGTACAACTAGTCTTAAAATCTCTTCAAGAAGAAGCGCCTGTCCCTAGCTATTAACATCGAGGTCCTGAGAACCGATGAGGGTGAAGCGAGTAAGGAGCAGCGTCGGCCTGCAAGGGCGGGGAAACGGGAGTTCCCCGAGAAAACCTGTCGACCGGCGGCATCGTCCGGCACATTTGCCATGTGCGAAAATCCAGGAACGCCCCGCTGGAAATCTATCCCCGTTTCGCCTTGGTGAGAGGCTATACCACCGCGGCACCACGGGTAAGAGACTGGCTGACGGCTTCTTTAACACCCTAAGAGTGGGATGGAGCTTCGTGTCCAAGGCCAAGAAGCGAGGGAGCGATACAAACACGCACGCCTAGTGCCTTATCGCTTCTACGCGCAAGCCGTGCAGTGTCTCAGTCGTAACGCTGTACTGTGCAAATTCGATCTGTAAAAACGGGGTTTTATTAAATGCGATGAAAGACCGCAGATTAAACTACGCCTGTATCTTTCTACTTTTCTCTTGCCGCTTAAGGAAACTGCATATACAAGCTTTAAAAATGCGATGTTTGACCATTTCCACAATTTTTTTCTCTCCAGGAATACACTTCATATGACAAAAGTATACAAAAAAGGAAGTAGATGATTGCCTTATATCTTTTCTGACAAAAAGTAGTATTTGCAGAGCATTTATTTACCGAGATACGCGTATTCGCGCAAACAACTATTTCACTAAAAACGCGCAGGTCAATCCCACTCCTGAAAGTAAACTTTGTACGCGGAAACCCTACGCCAGTTCGAAGCGTTGCGATTAGTGGAGGAGGAACACTTGCGCGTTCTAGTGTCGCCCTTATCGCTTCTTTGACGTCGTGCCTCAACAGCGGAAAATATCTTCAGGTAGACTGGAGCCTTAATATTGCCGGTTTTCACAAGAAACTATGAAACTTATTCCCAGAACACAAACTCTGGTCGAAAAAAAAACTTCTCTGATATATATATATATATATATATATATATATATATATATATATATATATATATATATATAGACACACACACACACACAATTCACTCCGCTGCTTGACAAATTACGACGGACGACTACAGAAAACTTCGCTACAGGTTTTCAGACAAAATATTTTTGCGTTTTTAAGTGAATTTCTTTTCAGTCTTACGCCACACAACGAAAAACACTGAAGATTGGCATAAAACTTTGCTTGAATATGACCTGCATTACGGCAGAGACTTTATCAAAATATATACTATAGTTTACAGATAATTAATATATGTAAACTACAGATTGCTAGAATGGATTTAAGGTTTTTAGCGTGAGATAAATATCTTCACTAAACTTGGTTAACTTGCCAAGGTGGTGACACTGTAACACTCTACGTTGAATTCAAGGTACAGTGTCTCAGTAAATATAAGCACGAATCCCTTAAGTAATTCGTACTTATATTTACTGAGAACAAACTTGCAGAAAATTGGAATACGTTAACAGTCAGTAATTACCTCTGTGGCGTAGCTCGCCGGGACTCGAGTAAATGCATGATAGGTTCTGGGTTTGAATTCCGGATAGATTACAGCTGTGCGAGACATCTATAAATTTAGGCTTGGATTTGGTTTAATTTTTTAAGGCAAGCATTCCTTTCCGGATTATACTTCCAGTGCAAAGTGGCGGCCGTTAATGGCATGTATCAAGGGGTCCATGCAAGGACGAGTTTGGACCGTGAGCCCGTCTCAGTTCGAGTTGCAATTGCCAAACTCGTGCGTGAGTGGAATACGACAACCCGGAGCATGCCATGGCTCGACAAGTCCTTCGGCAGGACTCGACTCAGGTGGGCTCAGCTCGGCTCGCCACAGGCTCGCTATTGGCTCGTACGAGAGTAGTGAGTTTGTAGCAAAATTCGTATATGGACACGCGCAGATAATGTCCCGAGATTGTCGGATTCGTCTTGCTGCTGTACTGCCGTCAAGTGGACTCTCGTCCCGGTGGGAGAGCTAGAGGCCGCCCGCTGGGGGTGGTTGGCCTCGAGAGAGTCCAGCCCGTCTTCGTTCTGTCGAGGAAGGTCAGCGCGATCGCTGGCCACAAACCCCCGACATTTTAGGCAGGGCAGTTTATCTGCTCACACACATCAGGGTGGTTTTGGCAGCTCGTCTGCTGAAGAACATTTCGGCACTTTGACGGGCGCAGTCGTCGCGGTCTGTTAACTACATGTCGGAGGTGCGGCCGCGGCCAGGTACCGCACGCGAAATAAAGGATGAAAAAAAATATATATATGTTGTGATTTATTTGTATACTACAGAAGATGCCAGGTTCTCCTGCATACAACTTATCTCTCCATCAGACATTATAAGTAGTGTTTTTTAGTGATCAGGACGATAATTTCTAGTACAGTTAAGTAAATTTTTAATGTACGGATTTTTGTCTTTCTAGCAACAAATTCTCAGTTTACATTCTCCTTATTTTATTCATTGTTCTCGCGAACACACCACATTCGTCTAGAACGGTGATTGAAGATGCAACTTGCTTTGACCAACACTCGTTTTGTATACTGAAATATACGAGCAAACTTCGGAGTCTGTTCGTCTCGGATGTGGACAAAAACATGCGGATCTATCTCGAGAGGCAAGCTCGTGGTGCCGGACTCACTAACCAGACTCATACGTTTATGGGCTGCTTTACTGTAATACGCTAAAAATTGCCAATCGTTAGGCGCGCGCTGGGCTGTCCGATCCGCTTCATCGCTCTCACCTCTATTTCACGCTTACAGCAGTAAAATCCGGTGTGAATTACGTGCGAAGAGGAGGTAAATATTCCGTGAGTGGCTGCGCAAAAGTGTGACAGTATTCATATCGACACAAAGCCGTCGAATTTACGAAAATTACGCAGTTCATTTTGGGACAGTGGGGATCTGGATTTGCGTCACTCCTAAACAAAAATTTAGAAGTAAGCAATCGTTATATTCTTCTTCAAGTATGTGTTGTTTTATTTATGGGCTAAGTTAAAAGTTGTATTTATATAATTTTTGCACTAAGACGTGGTTGTGTTCGTTCTGTAAACATCGGTTATATGTTTTATTTTTCACACAACAAAATGTTGGTCTGAATATTCTGAAACTTTATGAAATTTAATATTTTCAACATCGGCACTGTTCGAAATGTTGTATTTTTTTAGCGTATATTGTTTTAACTTGAACTTTAAAAGACGTTTATTCAGATGTTTATCTAGCCAACGTAATATATTTCACTATATCTTACTTGAATTCATTCGCATTGCAAATGTATTTGAATATTGTTTCATTTGTATTTGAATGTGTTTTGTAATATTTTATCCTGTTGTTTAAATGTATGAGTAAATTCTGTTTTAATTCCCCCGATGTTCTGAGAAATATTAGCAAGGCTGTGGCCTTTGAAAAAGGGAATATTTTTTCGAACATGTAATGTGAGCGCACGCAAAAGGTGCGACTCCTTTATAATTTTACTTACCTAATAGTATAAAGTTATTCAACTGAAAAAAACACGTCAAGATGAGTGGCAACCTTTGTTTACGAGGGCAAGGTAGTAAAAATAGCCCAGAATATTAATAAGAAAAAGAAATAAATGTGTGACGTTCATGTATGAATGCAAGGTAAACTATTGCGTATTCTTAGACATCCATTCCATTAATTTCATTACTGAAACTTTTCCGGCAATATTTCTTCACGAGTATTAATTAAATGTATGACTAAGCCCGAAGACCACCTCACCCTGAGAAAGTCTAATGTGTAGTACCCTGACTGAAGCTAGTTAGAGATTTGTGAACTGAATTTTCCTTCTACCAAACAAAAATTTTGTAACATATTGTTTCCTGAAGGGGCAGAAATGCAAACAGACAATACAATTAAAAACAATTTATACCTATAGCTTACAGAAACGGACCAGACATGAAATATTTTCAGAGAGAAAAGAAATTCTTATTTTTAAGAGCGTACTGAATACATTTTCTGTCTTTAAAGATGTCAAATATGTTATTGTGACTGTACCCATTACACAAGTCCCTATATATTTTCAACCTGCCTAAACACTGACATTAGCCATATTTAAACACACATTGGTGATACTACAATACTAGGGGTTGTATTTCCTTTTTTTTTTTTTGCACTAAATGTGTGATTTAGATAATTTTCATGGCTTTGTGGAATTGTGTCATGTCTGTATGTGTTTATGATTACTAAATTACTCATGCCCCAATGTATCTATCTCTTTCTCTCTCTCTCTCTCTCTCTCTCTCTCTCTCTCTCTCTCTCTCTCTCTCTCTCTCTCTCTCTCTCTCTCTCTCTCTCCGGGCTCAATCAAAACAATGGGCCACTATATACATTTTTGGTGCAACCAACTTTAAGTGTGCCCGAGGTGTTAGGTAACACCTTGTTGATTTTTCCAGTTTTTTTAATAACCTATTTATAAAGTCTGGTTTTTGTATCAATGTGGACTGAGTGAGAGAACCATACTTCTTGCGTAGTTCACTACTAACCACTGAGATGGAAAACGAAACTCTACTTTTTGACTTCATGAGACTGGTGAGGCACACCATGGGGTATGGGTTGCTACACTTGCAAGTACAATGGGGGAACAAGAAGTGGAAGGGCAAACCAAAGTAAAGACAGTAAAACAGCTAGATAAACCCAATAAAAGCACTGCTGTACTACAGCCTGAACAGCCACCTAAAGCAATGCAAAATCTAAATAGGGAATTAATTTAGGCAACTATGATGGAATTCATGCAACAAAAGAATGCATTTTTAACTAAGAGATTACAGTAAAGCAAATCGAAGAAATAAAGGGCATTTGAACCAAATTAAGTCAAGTCAGCACAGAGATTCAACATATTGAAACCAGGCTAGTAAGAGTTGAGGCTGTTGCCCAAGAAAATTCAAATACAATTGAGAACCTACAGATAGCTGTGTAGAGACTCCAGTTAGATGCAGGGGAAGTAAGGGAAAAGTTAAACCAATCTGTTCTGCAAATCTCAGTTGCAGTAGAGAAGGAAATGCCAGAGAGAGGAGAGCGGCTTGAGCTTCTTCCTCTCTCTCGACAACTTTATACCAAACTGGCACAAATCAATACCACCATTGAGGCAAGGTTTTGCGATGCTAACAGTGATCTATTCGGACTCCAGGCAGAAAAGCTCGAGCAAATGTGTGCTATAGAGACATCGAAATTATCTATCTCTGAACCTGACAATGGGCGGATTGATTAACCTGAACACGAAAAATATACTGTTGAGACAAGCAGCAGCAGCAGTTTGTTGACTGTAACAGCTGCAGTTATCCATCATCCTGCAAGATACCAGGTGAAAGATGTGCCAATATACAGTGGCAAAACTACTGCAAACCCAATCACATACCTTCGACAGTTTGAAGAGTACAAGCAATTTTTCAACCTCACTGAAGTTGACTCATTAAAATGCCTACGAGTTGCGTTGAAAGCTACTGCATTCTTCAAGTGGGAGGTAAACTGGTATAAAATCACAAACTTTGAAGATTTCATAACAGACTTAAGAGAAGAATTCTGGAGTATCCAGAATTAAATTAATTTACGATTCCTTCTCAAGTCTGAAAAATATGATCCACATAGTGGTAAACACATTGAAGAAAACTTGAATGAGGTTTTTGAAAGGACGCTTCATATGAGCCCAGAAATAATTCATTCAGAATTCATACACAATATTCTAAACGAATTATCCATGAATTACCAGAGGCGATGGGTAACAAATAGACCTACTACTATCAGCCAAGTTCAGGGACCCAGCTTCTGAATTATGAAAGCCTCGAGAAACAAGTCAGATTGAATCAACCGAGATAATATAGCAGAACCGATCAGCATCACCAACAGCTATTATACCAGTAAAACCAGCAGCAGGGCCAACAGTTCTATCGAAAACCCCAGGTACAATGGTTGACATCTGAGGAAACACAACCAGTAAATAGGCAGTGTAACTGGTCCTCTGGTAGGGGCATACCAAGGAATCGTCACAATAGGTATGCAAGTTGTGACACTGGGCCCTATCAGATGTAACGAGACGAACGAGGAGGGGAAAGAAATATATCTTCAAGGAACAACCACAACACACATACAAGAACCGAGAAAAAGCTGCCTTCCAGTTAAAATGGATGACCACCACCAATGTATTTTGACCCTCAACGGTTGGTATTAATGGGAGCATACATGAATCCTTGACCAAGCACACCAATTTTAACACAACATTACCCTTGACAGATCTTTTGAAGTCAGAATAACCCTAATAGACAAATGAGGTATAAAAGCAGTAACTAAATTCAAGGAATTTCCTTCACAATGAGCAATAACTGCAGCAAAGCCTAGACCAAGGTTATCACGACCAGCAAGTGGAGCTACGTATCCATTCTCAACATGCTGTGCAACAACAGTACCCAGTTCAAGGTCAAGTCGCACATCAAGAACACATGCAGGCATACCATAGTCAGCAGGTACAAGGACAACCATATGGAAATGCACAACCATCAGTGCAATTTCCAGAGCCCTGTGCCTGCATCGGTATTACTACAAATGCAACATCATACGACATTGACCCAAATCCGCACAGTATTCAAATGGCTCACCAATATGGGCAATCCAAAGAAGTTATTTCAAACCAATACAGAGCCCATCGACACAAAGTACATGCCCCAGTTACGGGATGTAATTGACAATAGCGTCGACAAGAATGAGGTGCAACTAAAGGTAATTGAATTTGTGAGAACCAGACTACACCTGTCAGCATAAAAAAGAAAGAAAAGGCAAAAACTATCCAAAGTTTGTGAATTCATGTTTGGAGTCTTGGTTCTAATAAGAACCAATCCTACAAGCAGTATAGTGGCCCACGTTGTCAAAAACCTTTGCCTATTGTATGAGGGACCTTTCGAAATTCGTTCAATAATTCTTATAAATTATTGTTCTCAATCTAAACATTACACCACTACAACTCCACTAAACTCACTAAATTCGCTAATAGCTAGTAACCAAATTATAAGTAAACAAATCTCTACTGGTTGCAGGCACTGTTTAAGCCTCAGAGAATAGACAGGTTTCGTCACCAATCATAGGACGTGACGTGAAAGTATCAGGAGGTTTGAAGTTACTACACCAACTCCCATCTTTCACGAGTTACTAACCATTTAAAAATAATTATGTCCGAAACATAAAATAAAATAATCGTTTTAAATACGAGCTGCATTATACATATGCAAGACCTGCAGGGGGAAAAGCGGACGTCAGTAAGGTCCCATCAGGGTAGAGGACAATACTCGGAATATAGTAGAGTACGAGCGAAAATTTTGTCCGTTTCCGGTAACCCCTTCTTTTGCACACTCGGTTGACCTCAGAGCCTTTCAAAGGGGGTCCGGAATTGCTTCCCGCGATAATGATCGATATTTCCTACTCATGCCTCTGCCGGCAACTATAGAAATTAGCGAGGAATTACACACATGCGAGTGATGACGGCAATTGGGAGAAGATCTCCAGAAAATGGAACGGGGAGGGGTGACCGCATATGAACTAACGTAACAACACACCACACACAAACAGGTAATATATTTTATTTTATCTTAGAAATACTAACTCTCATGCACGAAATGTCGTTCCGGTAGGACGCATTTGGAATCACATAATCGGACGAAAGTTAGAACAGCCTTGCACCTTCCCCTCCCCCCCCTTCTATTGCACTTCTTTCTGTGGGCACCCCGCGCATAACAACACCCGCCCAACCGCACAACACTCCTTCCGGCCAGCGGACAATTAAAGCCGTTGCAATTATATTTCCCAATGCCCCCGAAAATAGCACCGGTATTCCATTTGCAGGTTTCCGCCCGCACCCTACTCTGGCTTTAAATATCTTTTTACCCCCCCCCCCCTCCCCCACCCGGCTTCCAATAATATCGCGTGCGGGTCGCCACATTTGCAGCTGCTTTGTGTAAGGCATGATGGTCATGTGGTAATTGGGGTAGGGGAACGTGTTTACCCCTTCCCCTCCATCATCCATCACCCTCCTGCGCCGATTCACGCCCGATGACCTTTGCCCGGCCCTCCAATTTACAAACAGCGACCGTGGCGGTTTATTTTACTCTTCGCCTGAGTCCCGGGGTTTGATGTGGCGCATTCGAAATTCTATTTACGACCTCCCCGCGGCAGTGTGAAATTGATGAACAAAATAATGCCCTGAAGCAATGGCGTTTTAATGTGATTGCCCTCGCAGGACTTTCGCTGCTGGAACTGCGAAGATTGTAGCTGAACTCCATGAAAAAAAAAAAGTATTTATTGGATCTGTGGTTCAAGTTCAGGACAATAGCACGTGTCAGCCAGTTGTGCGACTGACATTTCACATTGGGGGGGGGGGGGGGGAATGTAGTTGTTTCAAAATATTTTGTCACTAAACACAGTATCAAACGTTTTGAGGTGTCGGCAGAAATGCTCGCTATAAACTATGACATGAACATGACTACTGGCAACTAAAACACTTTTTTTTTTTTAATTTGGTTGACGTAAACAAAGCAATGTTCAAAGCCGTGATTTGTTTGTGCTCTCTTTTCTTTGAATACCATCCAGCCACGTGTCAAAATTAACGCTGCCTTGGACTAGTAATCATGCGTTGTAGTGATATGAAAATTTTAGGCACACAAATGTACCACTTTCACTGCAGATCTGACGCTTACATTCATAAAAAAAGTTTTCGCTACTCATAAGTTTCAAAATGTAACACCTGTAATGCGGCGTTAACATATTTTTGGTGATTTACTGTTAATTTGACAGGGGACATGTCAGTCAACGTTCAGATTACAAATATGGAACAAAAGACAGGGTATTTTTTCCTAAAGCTCGTTTCCGAAATGCGTAGTAACCTGCAACCAAGATTTATTAAAACAAATATTTGGCAAAGGCTTCACTGGAAAAATATATACTGAAGTATTTTTTTCTTTATTGTCACGCGCCTTTGCAGGATTCATTGCGATACTATAAAGGTTCCCTCAAATACTTTCTATTAGCTACGGCGGTAGAAATGACTCCATTTGTAACTCTATTCATCTCCAGTTGTCTATCGTAGTCATGAAATTCTGCATGCACACATGTTGTCCACACGAATCCTGACATATATGAAGGCATCATTAAGATTGCATATTTATGACTAGTGATAAACTTTTATGATCATAATGGTAACGTGGTTAATGGAAGCAAATATTTTTTACTATAAGCCTTAGTATGTAATATCCTGCCAAACTTAAGTCAAATGCGATTATTCTGACAACATAACTATGATATATTACTTAAAGATTTAAATGCTATAGAATTAAGAAAATAAGAACATTTAATTCTCTTTAAGTGCAGATGCTTTCGGTATCATAATCAAAATACTCGGGAACTTGGGACAAATTTTGTAAGTAATTGAAGCATATTTTGCCTTATAATGTAACTTTTTGGCCTGTTTAATTAAAGACAGTCACCGCACAACTTTAGTAAAGAGGAAAATTAGAATTATGACGAAATTACGCTGCCGCGCACAGATATTCTCATATTCAAAGAGATTCCATATGTGCAATAACGACCAACATTAGCACGAAAATAGCGACTATTATGAGATTACATTTCATATTTAATTTTGGAGGAAAAGATGTAGTCCTTGTCGGTAGAGATTAATTTTGTGTTTTACAGTTATATATAAACTACGTCTACGACAATACTGATGCGGTGTTAAATCAAAGTATTTAATCATGGTACAAGCAAACATTAAAATATCTGGTTTTCGCCCCAAAATGTTTTTGCCGAGAAGTTATTTTATCAGTCTGACAGAAAAATAGTGATAGCGAATTTCGGACACCTCGGCGAATATTTCCCCTTATGACCATAAACTGCTGGCTCACTTTTAATAGTATTTGCTTAAATTTTATGTATAAATTTCCTAGGTTTAACTATACTTGCACACTGTTGAATTTAACTTAGGTGCCATTATCAGGATCGTTGTGGTGGGTCGTGGTTGTGAATTGTGCAATTTGATTTTGACTTTTTACATGCGACGTATGAAACATTTAGTAACAGATGTGTCCCAAAGTATTGCTGAACAGATATTGTTAGTGCTTTAGCTCTTGTTTTCAACCTACTTTCAGACGAAAATAACGGCTTATGAGATCACTTTCCTGTCTGTGTATGCGTGTGTATGTTTGTGTATGTGTGTATGACTGGGCGTGTGACTTCCCGTTTCAGTTTTTGAACGCGTGGACCGGATTTCACCAAACTTGGTACACATTTAGAACTTAGTAAGGACACCTAAAGTTTATAGTTTTCGACCACGGCGGTACTTACTTTCAAAATGGCGGTCATTAAAAAATTCGGATGATATGTCATATTTTGTGAACCATTAAACCGATTTAAACCAAATTTTGTATTCTAACACAGCATTGTGTAAGCATTAAATTCTGAGATGGATATTGTTATAAGCCCACTATTTTGGAAATACCATAAATTAAAGAAATAAATATTTTTTCATTATATCTCGAAAACTATTAGGCGTATACCAATCCTCACCCAAATTGTCAGGTAAGTAGTGCTACAATAAGCCAAGTAAAAGTCAGTTATTTAGTTAGATTAGGTATTTGCTTTCAAAATGGTGACTATACAATATTTTTATGTTCATTTTTATATCTGCCATACCACTTAAACAATTTTGACCAATTTTTATATACTGAAAGTACCTTTTAGGAGCAATATATATACAAAAAATAAGCACATTTGTAGATCATTTTGTAAGATAGCGCCATACGAATAAATAGTGTCACTATGTTATAGGCCTATCTCTGTAAAAAGTTTGCTGATTCCTACCAAATTTAGTAAACAAGTAGTAGTGATGCAGATTATGTTAAATGATATGTTATAAGCATGCCAGACACTTATTTTAAAAACAAGGGCCATTATATGGTCGAAATTATTTAATCAATTCCAACATAACTTTGTATTTTGGCAGGAGATATTACATCCATCTACTATATCTACATGGAGAACATTTCCTCCGCCATTTTGTAAGATAGTGTAATCTGAGTAAATAAAATTTTTGTCATATCTTAGGAAACCATTGGCCGATTCCTCTCAAATTTGGCAAAGAAGTAGTACCATGGCAGATAATATTAATTGCTTTTTAAAGTACATCAGACTTTTATTCTCAAAATGGATCTCCACCGAACATCTTTTGTGCGCAGTTTTGTAAGATAGCGCCATGCAAATAAATTAATTTTTTATGTCAACTTTCGGGAAACAATTGACAGATTGCTACCAAATTTGCCAAACAAATAGTACTGCAGCAGGTGGTGTAAACTGGTATGTTTTACGTAGGTCAGGCACTTATTTTTAAAATGGTGGCTATATAAATATTTTAGCTCAGTATATTTTATGAACGAAACTAATTCCAACTTAAAATTTTATACTGCCAGTGCCTATTAAAACCATAAAATATGTCTATTCAGAGACTCATTTCTGCCATTTTGTATGATAGCCTCACCAATAAAAATAATGATTTTATCTCATGTCTCGGGAAACAATCAACATATCCATACGAAATTATGTGAGAATATTGTACTGTGGCAAGCAATATTAATATATGTATTTTTAAAGTTTGATGCACTTATTTTCACAATGGCAGCTATAAAATCTTTTTTGTTTTGTGTGCTATATATACAAAGTTATGTAATCTATTTTAACTTAACTTTGTATATTGCCAGTATACAATCATCGAACGTGCTACTACATAACATATTTGTTCTCCATTTATGAAGATTGCCATATGAAAATTATATAGGTTTTATGCAAGATATCGAGGACCAATCAACCGATTCTCACCAAATGTTACACTGGAGCATTTAAACTAATTCGTACCAAATTTTACACACCGTAAATGTTACAAAAGTCGATGTAAAATCTGATGATTTAAATAGGTCAGACAACGATGTTCAAAATTGCAGTGTCATAAATAATGAAGGTAGGTTTCTCACATATATTAAATACACTAACCAAATTATACATTATACGTTAGAAGCATCGTATATAGAGCCTCTTCCTTTTGGAAAATTTGTACGATAGCATCAAATATGAAAATAAAATTTTTTATATCATATTTCATAGGAGCAAACAACCAAGTTCCGCAAAATTGTTCACACAAGTACATTAGACTGATTAAATCCGAAGTTGGTGCTCCAAATCCGACTAGCTTATTGTGCAATGTTTTCTGGGTTCAAGTCACGAGTAGGGCGCGTATGTATTTGTAATTGTCACACTAATGTTGCATGTGTTTCCGGTTTCATAATGTTATTGCTTTCAAAACGTCCTACATACCAACTCAACTTTTAAGAATTTATTTAAAAAATTATTGCAACCATGTTGAGGAAAGTAAGCTTATTAGTTATATCAGTAACTACTTTTTTATATACTTTTTACTTATTTATTTTCTTTTACGTCTTGTTTGGGTCTTTTCTTGAACTGTTTTTTCAATACGCTGTATTTCAAAACATCCGCGTCAGATATATACAAACTTACTCAAGGGCCCAGCATAGAACCTACCTGCAGAAGTTCCACCAATTAAAAAATATGGTCTCCGCTGAAAGTCCCCTAGGTACATGCAGTGCGACGAGAACACTGCAAGCCAGTTCAGAGCCTTAGCGGCGATGGTGATCTTGATTGGCGAGGCAGTGTCGCCCTTATCGGCCCCGTGCTTCTCTGTTTCAAACGCAGAAAAAAAAAGCTCTAGTTTGGCGGGAGCCTTAATTAGCAGCGTCCAGCTTTACGTCCGAAGCGAAGGGCACGTCCCGAAAAGACCTTCCCCTGAAAGACGCCGCCAGAACACTCCTTTATAGGCTGTTCACGGTAAAATGATCACTTTTTAAAGACCTGCTTGAGATCTACTTGTATACAAGTTGTGTGTTCTTCCGCCTTATGTAAAATTAACATTGCCATGGGCTTCGTTCCTTTATTCATACGTCGGTCAAGTGAAACTGTGAAATTATTAGGAGAGTGAACATTGTACAAATCTGCTCATTTTTACACTTTCGTGCATTAAAAAATACAGAAAGCGAGAGGGATAATTTAAAGTTATCACAAATGGTTACCTAGCACTTTTTGTTCGCTGTTAATATATGGAACTACTTCCCGCTCCATCGTAACCAACTTTACTGGGCGCATGTCACTCATTGCGCCCGTTAAAATATATGCAGGTAGGGGCAGTGACTTTTTTTTTGTTAAGGTTGATTTCAGAAAGGCTCGCTTGATCGTGAACAACCTTTAAATCCGAGCACCACACGGCGATAATTTCAGCGGTAGCTTCGCCGCAGCGTAAAAGTCGGGGTGAGCCGACGGATGATGGCCCGAGGCCTGCCGCGAAGTGATCGCGAGCACTTGTTTGCAACATCAACATCCCCCGGTTGGAACGTCCGTGGGGCACGTGGTGTTCCGCGGGTCTGCACCCGAGGGCGCGAGGGCCAAGGGTTCACAACCCCCCCCCCCCCACCACCCCCCACGGCACTTTCCGTCTCCTTCCACGGTACTCGCTACGTCGGCTCCTCTTCAGCCACTCGAGAAATGCGCTTCACTACTTCGAGTGGCGCAGCTCCGGTTTAATTAAACGGAAGCTCGGAGATTGCCGACGGGGAGCGCGCGAATTTCGTCGGCCAATGGAATTACCTCTTTGGTTAACACGCACGCGGAATCCCCCCTCCCCTCCCCAACAAACGCTTCACCCTTCTCACCTCCACTCGCACCCCTTGCCAACGTACACCACGCGCACTTAGCGTAATTAACAAGGCTTACGTCCCCTTTGCCTCCCCCGCAAACCTGTCCGTCCGACCCACGCCGGGGCGCGACCAATCCCTTCGCCCAACACACCGCCCCGTTCTGAACCGCTCCTCCGCAATTCAGACGTCACGTAATAATGTTATTAGAAACATAATCCAAGGGCGTAATGGCGGTACAGCTGAATTAAGCGCCGGGGATCTGGCTAGGCTTAACGCGCCGTTGCACTTTGGACTACGGTCTCGTCCGGAGTCTGAACTGCCCTGAATGTGCACCGGTCATTCCCCAAAACTAAGTCCGTACACACTTGAGCGCACTGGGCCACAAATGCAGATAATGGGGTACCGCCATGCTTCAATTTTAACGTGGACGCGGTAGTTAGTTGTGTGAGTGAGTAGTTTAGTGTACTGTTTCTTTACATTTTGCGGACAGCTTAACTCTTTCAAAAATTGCAAAGTTCCCGGTAGACCCTGAAGATCAAAGAGCCGATTTAGCTTTTGCTTTGCGGGGGTTAAAGTAAAGATTAGAACGTAGTGCTCTAGGTATGGCCTTTTAATAGGTTTCGGCCATCTAGAGCGGAGAATGGAGAGGCCAGCGCCTGTTCCACCGGGAACTTTGTCCTAAATGGGCATACGCCGGTTCAGTAAATGCTGAACCAAACCATTACGATGTCGGTAACAGTTGCCTCTTGTTAGATTTGTATTCTCAACTGTGCGTACGAAACCAAAACCAGGCGAAATAACGCAGTATTGTTCATGGCCGCTAGCCCAAACGGAAAACTTTAACTAAAGACTTCTAAGATTGTAGCAGCGAGTGTTGAGGTCCCGTGCGACCTATCCAAAGTTGACGTAATACCTAATTTAGAAACACACTAATTAAGCTGGGCCAATATGGCGGTGACACATCTTGCTGAAAAATGAAGGCTTCAGTCTCTTCATTACGTAAGTTGTGGGAAAAGTCAGTACTGCAACATTTCAAGTTCGGCACAATTTCCAACACTTTGGCACATGTTATCGAAAATTTGGCAGATAATGCCTATGTATTATAAATGCATCTGTAATATACAGGATGTATCTAAGTTCGACCGACAAACTTCGGGTGTACGTTAATAACGAAAAAAGATATTGAAGACTTATATACGACATATGGCCTAAAAATTAGTTCTAAGGGAGGTACATATTTTTTAAGTTGTAGGAGAAAAAGTTTATTGCAGTACCACTGTAATGTACCTCTATCTGGAATCTTATTGTCCCTTTAGTAGACGAAAAAGTTTTTTTTTTTTTTTGTATTGTGCGTGCCCCACCTGCCAGGTGTTAGTAAATATTATTTTGAAATTAAAACACAAATTACTCGAGAATGGTGAATTTTAGAGTATTTACACAACGTAACATTTTTTGTTAATTGTGACATAAAAATTAATAATCCATCCTTTAAATCCCGAATATGCTACCGTGACATGGTTGATAGTTTGAAATAGGGGTAGTAACATTGATTATTTACATTAAACAATTTGATGACGGTGACAAGTGTTGTGGTGTTTAAAATTCTTTGTTCAGTTAACCATTATCCAGACAATCGATGTTCCAACGTAAATATTATCTCCAATATTTTCAATAAACAAGTGTTCCAGGTCCAACTTCAAATATATGTACCACCCTTTGTATTCACTTTAGACTATAGGTCGTAGATATGCTTTCAACTTATGTGTTCGTGATTAACCAACAGCTGAAGTTTTTGGGGTCGAATTGAGATATCCTCTATATTTATTGAAGAATGGAACTGAAGAACATATATTAAAAGCATTCTGTACTTCATGCCATCTGTTCTGAAGTTAAACATAGTAAATGAAACGGGCAACGTCATACAGAATCTAATAGTGAATCAAAAGTTATCTAATCAAAATATACCAATCAACTTGGACTGCAATGATGGCCGCGAGCGCATTCGACGGTGTCAAGGCTAGTGTCATCTTCCAGACTGCGCTGTCCAGCGTCATTGTGCACGAACGAATTGTGGACATACTCGATAGTAAAGCTACATCAGGGAGGTTGTGGAGGATGAAGTCTTAAGGCCTATTCACGCGATCAAATTTTTCTTCAAATTTACCTTTAGTATTTACTGAATTAAGTCCATTGAAAGCTATATGAAGTCATTGAAACCTCATAATCGCGTCAATGTCTCTTTAATTTTCTTGAATGTCTCGTTCACCTTCAAGATTTTCGTTTAGAACATGTGTTATACTTTCTTGAATCTAAATTTTAATTCGCTTTATAGTAACTTTTCTGACTGTATTAATGGAAGTAACCTTATAATAATAGCATTGGGTGCACACATTTAAAGTTTTTACGAAATAAGGATGCAAATTTCTTTTAAGAAAATGTACAAAAATATGAAGAAAATTTGTTGTGCATGAACCAATTATTTTTGTGTCGTGCATGAGACGTAGATACTTAAAAGAATTACTATTGACATCTTTTTAAGACTGGTTTCATAAAAACGTTTTCCACATGTAGACTTGAAAGATTATTGAATGAAATTAATCGAAAGAGAGGTGAAGTTTATTTTAGTTCAAGAAATTTAATCCAAGTAACTGAATTCAAAAATTCTCACCCAGCAGCCATTATCAATGAACTGTACACAAGGCTTAAAGAAATCTGACAGGAGATTCTCCAGAGTCACTTCCTAGGAGTGTTTGATTGTATACCACGGCGAGTGTCAGCTCTTATGGCAGCTCGAGGACGTGTCAAAACATAATATGTTTTGCAAGTAACGTTGCATTAATCTGTAACTGTAATAGTTTGTTTTAATACAACTAGTAACGCATGTGATAAATTTACTTCAATTTTGATGGTTCCTTAAAGGTGTTGCATTTTTCACAAACACAGGTGTATTTTCGTTCGGAATAAATTTTTTTAGTGTGTGTATTTCAGACACACCCGAACGCAGTTCATGCGCAAGCTTTCGGTCGCTTCAAGGCCAAAGTCACAAATAAGTTTTTTTTTTTTGTGAACACAATAAAGAGAAAAATTAGAAGGAAATTTTTGGCACGGTGTCAACATCCATGACTGTCTTCGTGCCGGCAATAACTGACTTCAGAGGGGGCATCATTATTATAACAATCGGAATACGTTAGCGCTGGTCTGTAAACTAGCAGTGGGAAGCAGCACCGGCTGTAATGACCTATTAGTTATGCCATGTCCATAAACGTACTCCGGCATCTTTCTCCCCTCACACCTTCCGACGAGATTGATGCGTCGTTGCGCGGTGGTCCAGCGGGACACCCCCTCCCCCACCCCCCGCGATTCCAGGTAATTAGTGACCGTGATCGCCTCCCCGAGAACCAGCTAATTAGGGGCGTGTTATATATATATACATACGGCTGTTACGACGGCCTGCCTGGGTTACTGGTCGCGGCGTCTGTGCAAGGCCAACCCCCGCCGTCTTCGCTCGGGGAGCCTGGCGATGATTGATGGATCGGGCGGATCTCTGCCGCGCAGGCCACTCTCAGACAAATCTTCTCCGCAGACAGTGCTGTCCACAATGCCAGTCAACATACACTGAGAAAAATGTTTTGTTGGATCAAACAAGATTTGTTCGGTGCAACCGAATTATTTGTTTGTATAGGGGCAATGAAATATTTTGTGTCTGAAATCCAATCATTTTCTCATTTGCTTGCCCCGAACTGCGGGATTTGGTTACTGCAACTAAAGATTTGTTTGGCTACACATACATTAAAGAGTTTGGGCCGATATAAAAATATTTTACGTGTTCAACCGAGTTTCAAACCTAGATCACCTGCGTCCGAGCGCTACGCCTTAGTAATTTTTTTTAAATATAGATATAGTACAAGTATTGGGCAACGTGTGGAAACAGATATTACTAGTTTTACACCTTTACTTGTGAGTTTAATGTTTCATTGTTTTATTAATTTAATTACACGATTGTTAAGCATCAATAAACGCACTAAGAAATACTGTTACTATCCTAGTTGTCACAAAAAAAAAAAAACTAACAAACTCTCGAGCCGTATTTTCGAACGAAGGCAGTCAATTGAGTGGCCAAACAAATATATACAATTGATTCAACAAGATATTTAGTTGAGAGTCTAATTTTTTTGGCCCAGCACAGAGATTTTGCTCGCTCAAACATATATTTTCTTAGACGAACAAAAGTAATTTTCTTGCTTTTCAAATTTTGTTTGCTCAACAACATATTTTGTTAGGGAAATTAAATACGTATATATTTGGTCCTATACATACAAATATTGTGTTTGATTTTCTCTCAGTGTACACTATATTCACCCTACCGTATAAACAGAAAACCACTTAAATATAACTTCCCTTTTAAGAAATCGCTATAGTTTCTACTACATAGAAAATAAAAGATGTAAATAATTCTCATATTTATCATTGACAATTAAAATTACTATAAAATGTTCATTTGGTCTTTTTAGAGTAATTATTACCTGTAAAATTATGACATTTAATTATTTGTAACTATGTCCTGATTATGGAAGAATATGTAGTTCCTTTGCATTTACAAGCGCTTCTTTCTAACTGCATGGTTTTTATATCTCCGCAGTTTTTCCTTTAAAGTATACCACATAATCTTCACTAAGCAACTTGACAGGAGTTGGTTTCAACCGTTTGCAGCCGATTCATCACAGGGTCTTGGAGTCAAGAATCCCGGAAAATTACGACTGCAGTCTGGTTTGTGCATTTCGATAACTATGTGCTGAACAAAGAGTTATCTGAACTGACGACAAACTTAAAACTGTGCTTTTAAGGACTGTGGAATCCGATGTTTCGGGAATAGTAATGTAGCACTGACTGCTGAGCAATGAGAACTGAGAGGCAGGCGCGTATGACACGTAAGCTCGCAGCGAAGAACAAAGCTCACAAGCTGGTGAATTACAGTAACAGTTATAATATTGCCATGTTCAGCAATACCAAATATGCACTGAGGCGCTACAAAGTCGTAGAAGCAAACATCAAATCAATAACACAGTCGCTAGTTGATAAATATAATTTTTATCCCCATCATATTGCCTAAACCAGCTACTAGAAGAAATATTTATCCACTGGCAGAAGGGTATAAACCACCAGTTTTAATTGTAAAACCACTAAGTTGGCATTAATACTGGTTACCGATCAGCGAAGTCCACATCAAGGAACCTGGCACATGATATTTAAGTCTTGTTTTCAATCATTAGTGTTAAAAATGTAGAACATCTAAACAGAGAAGCTACTACGAATTCTGACATATTGTAGATGAACTGAGTTTAACATCACGTGGTTAACTGTACATACTCTCATTTATTAAACATCCTCCAACAAATATTCTATGCAGGAACTCGTTTTAATTTGTCCGCAAAGGTCACCAAATACTACTACAATCTGCGTAGTCACAGAAGAAACAACTCTAAGCTAGAACAAAAAACATTCCACATATCTAAATATGTTACTATATCATTAACTTGATTACGTTTATAATATTGGCAACACCATTAGTGATTTACACCTTGACAAAATATTATGCTAGGAATTTAAAACAACTGTAATTTTCATATAAGATATTTAACCATCCAAATACATTACAGTTGTTGTGTTTGCGAATTAATATTACTTTTACCTGGAAAAAATTTTTGAACGTACTTAAACGTAATTTGTTTTCTTATATATGACATTTAAACTCTGTACCACTTTACTACAGTCTCATATAGAAAATCTGAAGTTACCCCGAAAGCACACAGTTAAATACATTCTACATTTCTCGGCAGCAACCTTACAATAGCTAACGCACGATGCAAAATTTTACAGAGTCTGGAAGTGTAGTACAAACAGATCCCTCGTCTCTAAGAAATAGCTAATAACTACTTGTCGGAGTGCGAGTTCATTTGGACAGGATCCAGCGATATTCATGAGAGAAAATATTGCTTAGCTTATACGCTTAATGCTCTCTCAGTTGGATACTCTCGTTTTAAAATACAATACGTGGTTTACCTTGAATTCTCGAAATACTAAATACAGTTCGTGCAGTTTTGCACTTTGTCGATAAGTGGAGACTACTTCTTAAGTAATTGCTACTACATTTTACCGGAGTGACATGGAAAATTACGTTGTCAAAAGTACTCCCTTTGTAGCTCTTGATAAAGAAGCTGACTGGTAAGTGGAGACTACTTCTTAAGTAATTGCTACTACATTTTACTGGAGTGACATGGAAAATTACGTTGTCAAAAGTACTCCCTTTGTAGCTCTTGATAAAGAAGCTGACTGGTAAGTGGAGACTACTTCTTAAGTAATTGCTACTACATTTTACCGGAGTGACATGGAAAATTACGTTGTCAAAAGTACTCCCTTTGTAGCTCTTGATAAAGAAGCTGACTGGTAAATGGAGACTACTTCTTAAGTAATTGCTACTACATTTTACCGGAGTGACATGGAAAATTACGTTGTCAAAAGTACTCCCTTTGTAGCTCTTGATAAAGAAGCTGACTGGTAAGTGGAGACTACTTCTTAAGTAATTGCTACTACATTTTACCGGAGTGACATGGAAAATTACGTTGTCAAAAGTACTCCCTTTGTAGCTCTTGATAAAGAAGCTGACTGGTAAGTGGAGACTACTTCTTAAGTAATTGCTACTACATTTTACCGGAGTGACATGGAAAATTACGTTGTCAAAAGTACTCCCTTTGTAGCTCTTGATAAAGAAGCTGACTGGTAAGTGGAGACTACTTCTTAAGTAATTGCTACTACATTTTACCGGAGTGACATGGAAAATTACGTTGTCAAAAGTACTCCCTTTGTAGCTCTTGATAAAGAAGCTGACTGGTAAGTGGAGACTACTTCTTAAGTAATTGCTACTACATTTTACTGGAGTGACATGGAAAATTACGTTGTCAAAAGTACTCCCTTTGTAGCTCTTGATAAAGAAGCTGACTGGTAAGTGGAGACTACTTCTTAAGTAATTGCTACTACATTTTACTGGAGTGACATGGAAAATTACGTTGTCAAAAGTACTCCCTTTGTAGCTCTTGATAAAGAAGCTGACTGGTAAGTCACGTAGTGTGCCATTTTTATAGAACGTCACTCTTTTCTTTAATGCGACACTTCTATTTTTAAAGTATGTCACTACTGTTTTGGTATATGCTACAATTGAAATTTGTTATGGGGTTATTGATATGAACTATATTTTTTTAACTTTTTGGGAAACATAATTAACTTGTACTACTTTGGTCAGTTATTGCTATTGCTAGTATTATAATTATTTGTTGCTCCGTTAATTAACTTTGTATTGAGCTGTTTGGAAAACTATTTTAGTTTTCACGCATTAGTATGTTTGCGAGAATTTTTATTATTGATTATCTTATGGGTTCTATAATTTGATTATTGCTACGATTATTAATTTTCCGAGACTCATTTAATTACTATTTGAAGTCATTTTATCTGGCAAATAATATCTTTATTTCTCAGTTTGGGGTATTTAATATTTATGTAATTCATAATGGAAGTCTAGTGGTCAGACATTAATTTCAGTCAGTTTTCTTTTTATTAATATTTTAGTATTTGATTTGTTTGGCCGTATAAATGACTTTGTTTAATATTTCAGACTGTCTAATATTTGGGTATTAATATTCTAATCATTTGAGTATTCTCTTTGTAAGTTTCTTTTCAGTTCAGTTCAGGACTCGTACTTCCAAAGCTACTTCCTAAAACTTGTTAGAGGCTACCAAGCCTGTGTTTCTCCACTTGGTTACTTGTTTCGACCAAAGTACGCTGCGTCGTTGGCATATTTTTCTTTGTCTCGCCGTCTGTAGTTTACTCCCTCGATATTTAGTTGGTGGCATCGCTGTACTCGAGTGATCACGCGCTTGCCGTGTCACTTCACGTCAAATACGTCTTTCTATCACGTGGAAATTTGCCAGTTTCACTAACGTGTTCCTTACCCTTGCCTATGGCGTATCGTCTGCGACTTCTAGTTGCGACTACGGAACTATCTGTTCGGCCATTTTCTTTTTCGTTGCGCCGTTGTTTGTCGCAACGGCGTACCTTTTACCCCGTTTTTACGATACTCTTCTCTTCTGTTCTTTGATTTGTTAAACTCTTGTTATGATAGGTAATGCAAACATATGATGTGCTGTAAGAGGTGCATATCAGCGTTATTTAAAATATATGAATTATTTTTTAATGTACCTAGTATTGTTTGAGACTACTTTTGTTTTGATTTCTTGGAATATCATTACTACAAAATAATGTGTTTAATTATTTTTTTAGGGCGCGTGTAAGACTCGATAATTATATTTTTTCTCATTCAATTTTGGTAAAGGCAATGCAAGGTTTATTATATCTGTTGTAAAATAAAACAATTTGAAACGATAATATATGAAAAAATATGAAATCATATGTTAAACAAAAAAGAATCGAATTGAATGAATAAATTTAAAGATATTTAGTTGGCACACAACCACATGTCTTGTTATTTCGAGTCGAGATTTCTCTCTTCTAATTTATTTAATTTGTGGCAAAGATGCCCTGTTCTGGATTAACTGCCATTAAGCAAATACTTTGGTGATTAATTATTTTTATTTTGTGTACCACGACCCTCTACTGCCTGGCATTTATATCCGGTCGCTCCCAGGTTTCTTGTCTCTATTTGTTTTGGGGCCTTCATCATTGTGGTGTGTCTTTTCGGGGACAATTTTATGATGTGTTTGTGCCAAGGACTTTTCAGTATTATTAGGTTTATTTTGGATATGGTCGCGTGGACGGACGTGGTGGCGACAGTAGATTATGTGTGATAGAGAAGGCATGTAGAATAGAAACCCATCCAGTGTAGACACAACAAGACGAAACACATGAATCATCATGACATACGTTCACTATTTAAAAATCTATAAAATATATAGTGTTAATCAACTTATATAAATTGTGTGAAAAATGTGTTAATAATTTTGTGATTCTGTTTGATACTTCGTTCAAGCAGGCTTTTAGTACAAAAATGAGCAGTTCATTACTGTTCCTATGTATTTCAAAGTTTAAATAGGATTTCAGAGAAAATTTGATTCACTTAATGAAGATTAAATTATTTTTAATGACGTTCAAATCATAATTTTCCTGCATTTACTTTAAACTAATAACAGTGAAAATCGGTGGTGCTTAATTTAATCAGCAAAACATGCGGCCTCTCTTAGGAAAAAATGTGGGTAGGTATATATTTCAAACAGTAAGTTTACAATTATACACGCAATTAGAAATGACGGTGGGATAGCCGTGCCTTATAAAATATAGTGTTCTTTGCGCAGTGCTGGACAGAATGTCTTTCATTAATTTTATGTTTATATATCCAAATCATTATATTACTCTATTATTGATTTATACCGCAAACATTTGCAGATACACTTGCATTAGACAACTTTCACGCTATTTGATACTTTCTCCACTCATATTATATCCATTTTATAACTAAGAAACTCCAACTAAAACATTCTGTCCGTGAGTTTATAGCAGCCAAGCGGTTCTCGCCCGCGACGTCTTTTCTAACGTCACGTGACAAGTTTAGTAATCAAAAACACAAATTAAAATATTTCTGCTGAGCATTAGAAACTCGTCCAAACTTACATGTTTAAAATTCAGAGACGAATTCGTACATAGCTGTAGACAACATACAGAAACTATCTCAAAATTCATCAAATTAAAAGATTGTATTATTCCTGTTCAACTAACTTCTTTTTAAGAAAAAGTAAAGAAACTCTATTCAATATTTACTGACGTTCATGTAACTTAGACTCCGTGCAAAACATACCTAAGTAGCGCTAAATCTAAATCACAATTTAAAAATTAAACATAAAATAATTACATAAGTCCTACAGCTTCCTTATGATGTAAGAATGCCACGTACTGAATTTGTAAAACGCATCCAGCATTGAAATTTCACAGTTACGCTTATACGAGTAATGTAGACACCGGAGAAAAATTAATCACTTTAAAAAAACTCACTTCTTTTAGAAACGACGGGTTTAATTTACTAAGGTCTAAGCGGTTTTTAACATGAAATCTGCGTCGCAGTCCATCTGTATATCCTAGTAGTTCTCAGATTTTAAATAAAATTACGCACACAGCTAGCTGGGGTGTGAAGATTGCTAGGGAATGACGTACCTAGTGTCTATTATAAACAACCGCGAATGGCAAAAGTGGTCGCAATAAATTAAACGTCACTGACAATAATATTAAGGATTGTCCACTGGACGCATTGTACGAAGACCTTGAGAGCCCAACTAAGTATTACGAACTGTAAGAATACGGCGTGGAGTCGCAACATCTGTTTACGCACCGAGGCAAATTAATTTTCAGTATGACTCCCCCGCACGCGGTTTGCTTATCAAAAGTCATCTGCTCACTTCTTTCTTGACGTACCAGTTGGCTAGCGTCAACTGAGGGTGGAGCGGAGAGATTTGAGCGACTCTTAACATCGAGGTCTCGAGAGCCCATGAGAGTGGAACGAAGTTAGTTTGAAGCAGCGCTATAACGTAAGGGCGGGGAAATGGGAGAACCCCGAGAAAACTCGCTGATCAGCGGCGTAGTCTGACACGATTCCCACATGCGAATTTTCGGTAGCGACCCCGTCGGGAATCGAACCCGATTTACCTTGGTGGGAGGCGGGTAGTCTGACCCCCACATCACCGCGGCCCCGTGATCAGTCGAAAACTCGTTAATTTACAGACGTTCGGAACAAGCAGGCATCAACGTGTTTGAGTCAGATTTGTTGAGCTGTTTCATTTCCAAGTATTCGTACATTACATGTTCCAGTTTTTAATTCATTTAATTATTGATATCTATTACATTTTTTTTAAGGCAACATGCAATATCCGTCGAGATTATTCCTTCCGGTGTATTTTTGGGGCACGAGGTATGTTGCACATACATTCGGCCGTCTGTAGTCTGCCAGCAGTACAAGTGTATCGTGAGAACGTAGACAGTACATCATAAGGTGTCTTGTCGCGAGGAGGGGATACGTTAACTGATTACTAGCGCCTGTTTGACAAACAGCTTACATCTGGCGGCGACTAACACCTTCGAGAAGGTCTGTAATTGTCCCTCTTTTTGAGAATCCTCTCTATTATGAACCCAGTCATATCTGCACATGTGAAATAGCCCAGAAAGTAATAGTGCAGGTATAAGTATAGATCTTCGCCCCACCTAAGACAGCCATTCACTTCGCACCGGACCTCGGTGCTGGGAGGATAGCCCCCCAAAGGCCTTGCCTGTCTCCCTCCTCAAGGGAGCTGGTCAGCCACCGAGGTTTTCGGTTGTAGACGAGTCGGCAGTGACTCGACAACACTGGAGGGAAGAAGCATTGCCCGAAAGGTAACTGCTGTATTGCCTGCTTCTTCCTCTGATAACTCGACCACACCACAACACAACACACGACACACAGGTTCTCACAAACCGAACAAAAAACTCACTGTAAAAGTAGGGAAACAAACAAAGATTTGTGAACCAGTTTAAACAGACAACTCTGTTTTTCACCACTGAGAGAGGGACGAAAGTCAGGATAGCAATAATACAGTAGTATCTCAGGAAAACACACCTAGAGAAACACTTGCTCCCCCGATTTACATTCCAAATACCAAAACGGTTCAGTGGTTGACTGGCCTATTCGATGAAATATTATTTGTAAAAATCACAGTAACTAATATCATCTGATGGCAATTGTCAGGGAGGAGAAACGCTCTCTTCTCTGTAGATTCCTCCAGAAGAACTACGTACCATATTACACGCATGCGGCGAAAGATGAACAGCCAATGAGAGTAGTCATAAAAGGGCTACCACACGACATAAATATGAAACTTCTTGAGAAAGAATTCGTACGATATGGCTTTAGGCCTATTCGCGTATGGCAATATTGAATACCAGCTGACAAACCTGCAGTCTATGAGGCTGTTGTACATCAAAACAAATAAATTGATATACTAAAAATTAGAATACCTTATCACATGCCAGTTCGACTAGAACTGTATAAACCCAGCACAGAAGAAGTGGTGCATTGTATGCGATGCTGTGCACTGGGCCACACTCGGAAATACTGCACACTTGAGCCAGTCTGCGTTTTGTGTGCCGGAAAGCACACAAAAGCAGAGTGTACTCTTAAAGAACAAGACAAATCAAAGTGGGCATGTACACTTTTCAAGAAAACGGGACATTCGGCTGCATGGAAGCAGTGTGAAGTGATCCACAAACATATAGAAACACGAAAACAAAGGATGGACCTTAAACCCACCAAACATACACAAAACAATAGGCAGGACACGCGACCAAATATTCAGTCAAAGGCTGAATTTCCTACCCTACAATTTCAGAAATTACAGACTGAAAAGGGAAATACACACAGGGAACAATCACCTGCAACACAACAGAGGGACAAACCACAAATACACTAGAGAAGGGACGCCAACATAAGTGAAAATGCAACCATGTTCTCAAGATTACAAGAACTGGCCGCTTTTCTGCGAGAAACACAATTCTCTGCACTTTTGGACCATTTTAGGCACATAAATACACAGGCGAAAGACTTAACAACATTATACGAGAAGCAGATGTTGCTTCTCACAGCACTCGCTACTTTACCACATTAAACGAACAAATAGTCTAGGAAATTACTAACTATAAAAATTCCCCAAAGAAAACGTTACGATATAAACTCACAGCATTCATTAAGTAGGGCGCTCTGCCCAGGCCGGTTATGTGGGAACTCGGGAAAGGTGGGAAATAATCCCAACTACCATTCGTCTTCTTGGTCAAGTGACACACATGCCAGTCGAGATAGAGGTCGGGGGGCTTACACGACATGGCATGGCTAATCTAGCTTAGCTTAATAAACTTAATCTAGCTTGGTCTTATTATTTATCAATATCACAGTACTTTAAAATAAATTGATTTTTGATAATAATATTAATATTAAAATAAAAATTAAAAAATTAAAGAAATACAAAGTATAAAAAAAGATTGAAAAAATACAACTAAAACACATAATGTTTTATATGTTAATGACACTATTATTTACCTACAATAACGCAGCGACTTGATAGTCTGTTTTAGGTCGGGAAGAAGATGATCTTCGTTAAAGAGAGGACGAAGGGGTACTTTGCTTTGACTAGAGTCTACCTAACTCTGATCCCAAGGGTCACCCCTATTGTATTCTATGTTACTAATACTGGAATTTTATATCCTATGTTACAACACTCTGAAACGATGAAACCTACCCCGAGGGCTGCTCCCGGGTGATTAGGGACTCACCGACATGCTACACGCGAGATTAAAAGCACACTTGTAAACGACAAAACAACACGCCAGAAAGACATCACGACATTTACATTCACTCTCCCGCCGACAACACTAACACGAAAATTTCATAATAATAGGCGAAAAAACTAAAAAGCCTAAGTATAAGTCCGGTGCCCTAGAATTACACTTACACAACCCCCGCCACGGACCCTATGATTAGTCCAAGCGTCGGGGTGCAAATTGTTTTTACAAACATCCTGTGAGTTATGGGAGCTAAGGCACCCAGTCTCACGATACACGTGTCATTCCGGTGGCATATGAGGGTCGGCGGACCTAAGACAGTTTTGAAAAATTTCGTGAACGCTGGGGGTTGGCGAGTGTTGTCCATGATTCGGCGATCTACGGCGATTATTGGTGCAATTTTTGGGGGAAATTCATTCGAAAACAAAAACAAAGTATTGGCAATAAGCAATCCGATTCTTGTAGGTCTTTTGTAAGAGCTCCAGAATCTCATTTGACTACTAGCACACGAATATGTATGTATATATGTATGTGTGTGTATATATATACATAAATATTCGTATGCTAGTATGTATGTATATATATATACATTCCCACTCATGTTTATATCTAAACACATCATATTACTTCAAAAATATTAATATTTTCTTAACCATTACACAAGAAATGAAGAAAGAATACATCTGCATCTTGTCAACCTAAAACAAAATGGACCCTCTTGTTCTACAAGCCAGTTTTTCATCAACTTACCCCAATATTTACAAATAATTTTTAATTCATTACTTGTTACGAAATAACTAAAGGATTTTTGCTTCCCAAAGTTGTTGATTCTGTTAACAAATAATAAATGCCAAGAAACGGAATTAGCAAACAAATGCACCATTTTTGTTTAATTACATCAGTGGATATTTACTCCAGATATGTCGAGAATATAATTATTTTGAGAACAAGTAAATTAAGGGGCCTGTTTCCTCTGTTTTATTCCTTTTTACAGGTAATGGGAATTGCGAAGACGAGCATGAACAGTGCGGAAGATCCAATGTGGGAGATCCAGTGAGGAATATCCAGCGTGGGAGATTCAGTGTGGGATATTCAGTGTGGGAGATCCAGTGTGGGAGATCCAGTGCGGAAGATCCAGTGTGGGAAATCCAGTGTAAGATATTCAGTGTGGGAGATCCAGTGTGGGAGATCCAGTGCGGAAGATCCAGTGTGGAAGATCCAGTATGGGAGATCTAGTGCGGAAGATCTAGAGTGTGCAGATCCAGTGTGGGAGATCCAGTGTGGGAGATCCAGTGTTGGAGATCAAGTGTGGGAGATCCAGTGTGAAAGAACGATATCTATGTTTCCGTGTACTTATTGTATAGCATGTACGGTATAATTGTTCTAAGTCTTTTTGTACAAAAATGTGCTCGCAAAGATACACCGAACACAATAAACTAAACTGGCAGCACGAAGACATCGACCTGTGAACTTACAAACGATTGCTGGGAGCCCTCTGGGTCCTCTATAAAGGCGAGTACTGCTGGATTTGTGATACATCTAGCCGAAGGAGTGAAGGTAAAAGCAGTTCGTGGTAAACTGATACAATTGGCACATTCTGATTTTTGTAGGTTTCTGGATATTATACTTTTAATACAGCTAATTTACATATTTAATTTGGATACTGAATAATACACTGAGGACTATATTAGTGAGTGGCAGTAGATTATTTAATTCATTTCATTCAGGCCTCCAGCCTTCACGAACCAAACCACGCCATGAATTGCTGCGATTTTCATATTTAGCGTGGCTGAAGACATCTTCTTTCTTGAGATTCAAATAGTTACGAATCTAGATCACTGAATATAAATATATATATATCTAATACGTGGATTAAAATTAACGTATAATATTTGATAACTCTTACTGAACTCTGCTTATGTTATTCACTAAGAAACAATATTGCACTATTATTAAAGTAGAGCGGCATTGTTCTCTCGTCTGAGTTTACATATTTCATACGCTAACAGGCAGGCTTGTTGCCAGGAATTATGCACCTCCATTGACCTTGAGATAGGACTTTGTTTACTGATGTACAAAGTATGTGAGGATTTTTCTCATAGGGCAACCATCAACGATTCTCAACTGGAGCAGGCAAATGTGAATAATATTGTTTCTGGTAGCTATACTGTTGCAGAAGAAGTAGGCAAATAAATAGATATATAATGTTCACATACACATTGCATTTTACATTGTAAAAAAACGTAATACTTTCATTTGCGGTGGACAGGTTTTATCAAGTGTTATAGGCCCATAAGCTTAAAAAAAAATTACAGCTTTAGTTAGAAAACTCTTCACCTACAAGCACTTGATAATGTGAAAAGCGAAAAGAAATTATACACAAATAATCTGTAGGCTTAATATCATTATAATGCTGGTATATATATATATATATATATATATATATATATATATATATATATATATATATATATATATATATAATCAGCCTTATAATGAAATCGAGAAAATGTTTGTAGAAGATATTGAGCCTACAGATTCTTTGTGTATATTATCTTTTCGCTTTTCACATTATCAAGTGCTTGTAGGTGAAATGTTTTCTAACTAAAGCTGTAATTTTTTTTTTAATTTAGGAACCTATAACACTTGATAAAATCTGTCCACGGCAATTGAAAGTATTGCGTTTTTTTACAGTGTAAAGTGCAATGTGTATGTGAACATTATATATATTTATTATATTATTATATTTCTATTATTTATATATATGTATACACACACGCCGAATAAACTATTTCCCGCATAAAGCCGAGCGAGGTAGCGCAGATGTAACTCACTGGACTCGCATTCGGAAGGACCCAAATTCGATTCCCGGTCAGGCCATCCCGATTTCGGTTTTCCATGGTTTTCCGAAATCACTCCAGGCGAATGCTGGGATGGGTCGGGTCCCTAACAAAGGCCATGGCCCATTCCTTCCCCAATCCTTCTTCCCTGTGCAACTTGCACCATCTCTAATGACCTCGAGACGTTAAGACCCCTAACCTACTTTACCTACCCGTACAGTGAAGTTTGTAAGAAAATTTCAGCAGCATGGCGTGAAATAGCTACTAATTTGCCGCATTCGTAAACCACGTTTATGATGTTTTAATTTCATTTGGCGTGATTGACAGACGTATACAACAGTTGGGACGTTAGATGCGTGCCGAGTGCGTTTCACGGCGTTGGTCCAAAAAGTTTCGTCGTTTTTTATTTGTCAGAGTACATAAAGAGCAAAACATATGGATTATACCAAGTAATAAGGGTTCCGTAACCATGCCCCGTTATAGAGCTAGCGAACGTGTTACACGTGTGTGTGTGTTATATTCACTAAGATCCTTTGACGTGCGCTTTACTACGAGAGCAAAATGACTTAATAAAAGTTGTTTTGCAAAACAATCCAGAAGTAAAATTCTAGCATAGAAATTCAAAATTGGTACAGGGACCTAGTACATGCCCTCGAATTATAATGCAAGGCAGTCGTACGGTCTCTGTCTGATGTTTCGTTATTTGCTTGCTGCATGGCTGCGAAATTGCACTCCGGTGCATCGCCTTGCGCGCAAAGGCGAATAGGAATTTGATACACCAGTCGGAGTATCACTTTCCTCTCTTACGGTTCAGCGTTTCAAATGAGCAAAACCACTTCATATAGTCTATTCGAGGTTTCTTCATAATTTAATATAAAATCTTTTAAAAATCACTCTATCACGAATTGTTTGGTTGTTTCGTGAATATGTCACGTATTTAAGGCGGTTCGCGATAAAGTGAGCCCTTTGGAAATCAACCTTAGAAAAAATTTACTATCCCTAAGTGCATATATTTTAACGGGCGAACTGAGTGACATGCGCCCAGTAAAGTTAGTAACGATGAATGGAAAGTAGTTCCATATTTTAACATCGAATAAAAAGTGTCAGGTAATCATTTGTGATCATTTAAGTTATTTCTTTCACTTTATGTGTTTTAATGCATCGAAGTGTACAAATTGGCAGATTTGCAAAACATTTTCTTTTGTAATAATTTCACAGTTGCACTAGACCGAAGTATGAATCAAGTGACGTGGCTCATGGCGATGTTAATCTTACATAAGTCGGAAGAATACACAACGTGCATACAAGTAGATCTTAATCAGGGTTTACAAAAGTGCTCATTTTACCATGAACCGCCTATACAAGCGTTGTATACTTGCATTACCATAAAAGTAAATAATTTTTAGTTACATTGAACTTTTACTTATATTCTATCTTTAAATTATAATATTTCATTTATAATTAATATGCACAAAAACAGGTATAGGCTGTTCATGGTAAAATGAGCACTTTTAAAAGCCCTTATTAATATCTACTTGTTTGCACGTTGTGTATTATTCCGATTTATGTAAGATTAATATTGACACGGGCCTCATCACTTTATACATGCGTCGGTCAAGTGAAACTGTAAAATCATTTTAAAAGTATATATTTTATAATTCTGATCATTTTTACACTTCCAAGCATTAAAAAAGAACAGAAAGTGAAATAAATAAATTAAGTTATCACAAAATGGTTACCTAACACTTTTTATTCGACGTTAAGCTATGGAACTATTTTCCCTCTATCGTTACCAACTTTACTGGGCGTATGCCCCCCATGGCGCACGTTAAAATATATACAGGCAGTATAAGTTTGATCTCAAAAGTGCTCACTTTATCGTGAACAGCCTTTAGGAAATGGGTATGTGGTGTGTTGGTAAAGCCAGAAAGAGATAGCTCTTATGCAGGATATAATTAAACTGAGTGCGCACGAATACGGCGTGTTACCCCTTCGGTGATTCGTTTGCATGAGGCGGATAAATGTGTCAGATGTAGATTTTTAGCAGGGCTTCAGATAAATTGAAAGTAACCGTGTAGATCTTCATATAGGCAGGACTCTGGCCTTATCAAGACGTGTATAGAGAGTTTTATAAATTAAGTTTTCGTATGTCACTATCCCGAAGAGAGGGGAGTTAGCGTCAGCACGGACGTAACCTGTTTACGTCCTGCGCAGCACGAAACACGAATAATTCGTTCCGGCATTGTCAGCTTCCTTCCATTATAGGTATGGATAGAAAAATTTTGGCGAGTTCGATGACCTGTAGGCTAGACTCCCCAGTCCTCGCATTCTGAAGCCTCAGCTGTGTGTTCATTGGCTGTTGCCCCACACCTGGTAGTTATGGCATTCACAAGGCGTTTCCTTGCAAGTGTGCTATTGGCTCAGAGGCGTGCAGGGCGGGGCTAATAAACTGTAATCCAATTGCGAATCTGACTTCACTATATATGTGTTTGACGTCTATCTTATCCAGAAATGAATTCGCGAAATTTTCCTATCTCTAATTATAGGCTTTTCACGATAAAACGAGCACTTCTGAAAACCCTGCTTAGTATCTAATTGTATGCAGGTTGTGCATTATTCTGCCTTATGTAAAATTAACATTGCCATGAGCCTGATCACTTTATTCATGCGTCGGTCAAGTGAAACTGTGAAGTTATTAGAAAAGAAAATATTTAACGAATCTGCTCGTTTATACACTTCGATGCATTAAAAATCAGAAAGCGAAATAAATAATGCAAGTTATCAAAAATGGTTACGTAAATCTTTTTATTCGACGTTAATATACAGAACTACTTCCCAACCATCGTTACCAACTTTACTAGGCGTGCCGACCTCTCGTCGGTTGGTGCGCCACCGATCTGGAGTGCGGGAGGCTCTGGGTTCGAATCCCGGATAAGGCATGCGTCCTAATTTATGTTAGGTCATAAGTTAGTATGTAAGCCGTCCCCTGCTAAGCTTTGAAGCATAAAACCGGGGGACGTTAAAAAGTCCTTTCAATAGGCCTACAAAATTTACTCGCCGTATGTCACTCTGGGCGCCCATAAAAATATTTGCAAGAAGGGGCAGTGACTCTTTTCTAAGGTTGATTTCAAAAGTGCTCACTTTATCGTGAACAGTTTTTAACCAGCTTTTTCCCAGATATCTGGCGTACGATGAGATAGTCAAAGAGACAGGAGGCGAAAGACAATTTGGAGGCCCTCATTCGTGCCCGCCAGAATTCCCCAGCGCTAATTTCTTTAATTCCCACGCGCTCGCTTTCGAGGGAAATTCGCACAGCCTCATTAACGTGATTAGAGACCAAGAATGTTTACTTTTCCAAGGCGTCTTGGTAATTACGTAGAAGCTTTTCAGAGCTCTGTAAACAGTGAAATAACTTCCATATCATCAAGGCAATTGGTACTCATGAACGGAAGAAATACCGCCAAAAAGGGTGGCCACTATTTTATGAGAAAACATCATCGAACCGTTTGACACACAATGTTCCAAGAGAAAAAGCAACGCTTTAATATATCAACTTTTCCACGCTCTTGATAGATGTGTGAAAGAAAGGGACGTGTTGGTGCTGAAGACTTTCTGGTTGTTTGCTGCAGTGTGAATGTCGTAATGTGGTTATTATAACTTTCAGGCATGCCAGACTCGCGGCCCACGCAGCTGCATGCGGCTCCTGGTTTACATAGTGCGGCCTTGGCTTATCATAGGGAAATCAGTGTATTGCGGCCTGCATCCAGTCCTCGTGAACTAAACGTGAAAATGGTTATACGTGTCCAGCAGGAAATGGAACAGTCAGTTCAATACCTTTTAAAACGTGAATTTCTGAACCACCCCCCCCCCCTCAAAAATCATCTAAGTTTAGTAAATACAATCAAACAGCCGGTCAAGGAAAAACTTTTAAAAATGTTACTGAGAGCTATTTCAAATCAAGGCATTTAAAGAGATTTTGAAAACGTGGTAGCCAAGGAAAGACCCCAAACTTATAGTAGAACTTTAAATGCAGCCATTTTAGTAAAATATGCGCGGGGGTAAAAAGAAAATAAATTACGAAAATGCTGATTTTCTGTGAGGACGTTCGTGCTGGCCAATATTCCCCACTGTTCCGAGTGAGATAACACCACCATCTTGAAAAGAAAGCGCCTTACATTTTTTTTTTTTTTTTTTTTTTTATCTCGATATTAGTTTGTGTAGAGCAAAATATGTTTCAGCAGATTTAACTATCGACAAATTCTCTAGGAAAATGTTTTCTTGTGTGTTTTTCATCCGACACATAATTTCGGCGCTTCAGTGAGAAACATACCCTTACCACACCCCCCCCCCCCCCTTATTCCGTATTTGGGGTGCTAAACAAGCTGTTTATGTTCGAACTTTGCAATTATTTTTATAATGATAGATTTACTGAGGTTACGGTTTTCACAAATTTAGAGGTTCTAATTTCGTTGCCCCCTCCTGCTATACTCTCTCCTTATATTTTCTCCATTTTCTACCTGGTTTCTCAGCAGTACGAGATCCATGTAATGTGATATTATAACTTTGAGGTGTCAACTTGAAATCATAATATTCACAATTTCTCAACTTAAAGAATTTATCGTCGAATATGTATATTATTGCAGGTGATGGCCAAAATACTTGTATTGTTCAAACAAATTTACTTTTCTGCCTTGCCTGGCATAAACATCTGATGATGTCACAGTAGACATTATTCTGTAATAATACCCGATCTGCCTAGCCACTTGTCTTGTTCGACAGTCTCGTCTCACTTAACGAATTACAGTAGTTATAGTGACTGGTGTGTTAACCCCTTAACGTACGCATTAATTTTTCAGTTCAGGCGTTGCAAATGAGGAAGATTATGGTGTGAACAGTACTTAC
Organism: Dryococelus australis; assembly: GCA_029891345.1. Taxonomy (NCBI): domain Eukaryota; kingdom Metazoa; phylum Arthropoda; class Insecta; order Phasmatodea; family Phasmatidae; genus Dryococelus; species Dryococelus australis. The sequence goes on along the minus strand of CM056996.1, from coordinate 92,424,973 downwards.
GAATTTCTTGTAACAACTGACACTTTGTAGCCAAAGGAATGAGTTTCAGTTTATCCATGGTACAAGAAGTAACCAATGATAAAGTTGGTGAGTGAGTAGCAGCCAGCAACATTGCCCAGGGAAATGCTATGTCCGTATTTGTGTTAACTTCCGGACTTGTACAGTACAGTGCCAACCATGATTTTACTTATTCTGAAACATCTCAGACGTGAATGAGTGTACTTTGCATAGTATGTTAAGAGATTCAGCTCGGTGCATCAATTTCCTTGCGCTACGTTTCAAGCAGTGGCGTCTCGTTAGAGCAAGCAAGGCAAGCAGTGCTTGCCCAGACAGTTTACTGACAATGTTATATTTAAAATAAATATTAGATTGTAACTTATATCTATGCTACTTTAAGGTAACTTTTCACTCATGCGGTACACATTCTACTCGTGAAACAATACTGTACATTATAAGAAAACAACTTGTTGGCTAGAAAAACCAAGATGTTTGGAAGCGCTGTAAGTAATGCTTTCAGCAGGTAGGCGGTCGCAATGGTTTCCCGGCCGACGGAGGAGTGGGATGGTAGGAAGACCACCCGGGGTGGGGCGGGGAGCTTATGGCTGCGTCAACCTGTGGTAGAAGCTACGATGGTAGTGCGTTCTTCACCGAACTGAAGCGGACATAGCCGAAGCTGGCCTAGCCGCAGGCAGTTGGCGTGGCGTAGTTTACAGTAACTAGATATACGCGTGGGCAAGTTTGCGCGCACAACACGAATCGTATTATTTTTATTTAATTTTTCACTCGGGCAAAATTTTGTGTTAAAAAATATTAATTTTTATACAAGCGGTGTAGATTATATTTACGTACGAAAAAATGTTTAAGTGGCACCATTTTGCACCTTGAAATCCAAATTTTCCCGGGGGAGGACCCCCGAACACCCTCCCCTTTATTGGTGAGACCAACGTCACTACTGTCCCCTGCACACAGTAGCTTGCCCACGAAATTATAGCACCGCCACTGGTTTCAAGAGAACAGTAATTAACAACTGACGATAGTATTCTAAGCGTTTTAATAACTACGTGGTAAAGACCCCACGTTACAGAGTTATCAGTGAAAAAGTTGTGTTTGAGATTCTTATTCTTTTAAAATTAAAATAATAAAATATGATGATTTTGTTAGTTGGGCGCCTTTGTAAAACAATAATGGATCTGTTCTGACCACTAAACCACACATCAAATCATAGTATAAGACACTTGAAATAGATTTAATTGAACAATCTGAAATATAGTTATTCAATTCTTAAAATTGAATTAACTAGTTATAATACTAATGCGGTATACTCAAATAAGTATATATCAGCGTACTAAGAAATATCATGCACATACAAAATTATGATATAAATGAAATAGGAATTAATCAAGTTAAGTTTAATACGAAAGCAAATTGCAACATATAATATCACTGACAACTAACAAGACAAAAAAAATAACCTTTTAAATCAAATCTTATACTAAAATATGTACAAAATACTGATGTCAGAAATATAATGTTACTGGATATGAATTTAGAAATGAAACCATGACATTATCTCGCAAATATTACATCACTGCCATAGCAGTGGAGATTTATTAATGTGATTGTGAAATAGAGTTCGAATAAATCCTTGTAATTAACAGGTTCAAATTTTGAATACTTCAGCTAACTTTCAGTTGGGAGCACATGAGATTACTACACTTAGGCCTCTGGTCTTGCGGGTAACTGTCCAAGAAAAATCTCGAAAATTATATTAGTTAATTTCAAATATTGTACAGATAATTAGCATTTTTTATTTTACTGTAAGTCTCTGAGAAAGCTAAAATTTAAATGTTTCAGTAAACGATTATAATATTTGATAGCTTGGAAGGGTAGGCCTCAACGAATTAATTCGACAGCAGAACTAGACAGGCAAACAGCTGATCTTACTTGAAAGTATACATCGATGGAGATGGCTACTGGTACCCTGACGACATGTGAGTTGAGTAGTCCTCGTCTATGTCGTAGTCCCATCCAAACTCTGCATAGATGATGGTACCGCGCCTCTGCAATACCGGGATGGGGGTCTCGTCTCGATCCTTAGCGACGCAAGCTGTCCTGTCGTAGCTGCCGCGTCATCGGACTCTCTTGTTCCACGAGACTTCCTTCATACTAAACGTTTTCGCGAGCTTTCTTGCTGGACACTCTCTTTAAGGAAAGCAGTTTCTCAAATATTGTTCGTGAGTTCCTAACAAACACTTTCACTAGGAAAAAATTATAATCATCTTTGTATGTAGATCACGGATTTGCATAAAGTTACCGCACAACTTTGATAGCAATATTTATTATGAAAGAAAACTTTATATGCGCAAGTACATTACTGTTATAAAGTAAGCTGAATAAAGATTAAAATTTGTTCAACTTTCATAAATGAATCATGTAGAATTTTTATATAATTATTTGTTTCACTTCAACTTATTTAAATAATAACATACATTTTATACTTGACACATACGGAAATTATTATTCTTAAAACACCATAAAATAACATTGGCAAGTTTCCAAAAATCTGGCATCAAATTAAGCAATAAAATTTTGAAACAATTTTAGGTAACCTCTAGTAAGGCTACTTCTTACAGCATACTCTAACCACTGTATTCATTTTAGGTAACCTCTAGTAAGGCTACTTCTTACAGCATACTCTAACCACTGTATTCATTTTAGGTAACCTCTAGTAAGGCTACTTCTTACAGCATACTCTAACCACTGTATTCATTTTAGGTAACCTCTAGTAAGGCTACTTCTTACAGCATACTCTAACCACTGTGTCCATTTTTTTGGCCTTTCAATCTACCTTTAAAAATATGTTCAGTGTTTCAGGTATGAACTGACTAGCATGATTTCGGATATCGCTTACAGATTAATTATTATATAGGCTGTAAACACGAAATAAAATGCCTTCTCTCACTATTTCTGCTGCAGTACGAATAGTATGCATTCATTCATTTTCCACATTGCTTTCCCTCTGATTGTACTATAAAAAATTATGAAAATATATGCATACTACAAAGTTCTTATACCAAGAAGTAACAATTCCATTCCTATATCTTTCTTCGAGGTCGATTTCCAACCAATCTAATAACTGAACAGGCATTTTCACCCATCATATCCTGCAGGTTAGTGAAACCATACTACCATACTGACAAGTCATAATTATCCTCAATTTTTTTACACATCTCTAAAAACGCTGGAATTTGTTCTGGTTTCTCAGACTTCATTTGCTTTCTAATTTCGTCCCCGCTTCTTTTATTGCAATCCGAATGCTTTTACATTTCTTTCTCGCCTTTCAGCAGTCTCTACGACATATCATGCACACCATATCGCCACTGATATTGTTTATAGTAAGTACATAATATTAGAAATGCATGAAAACATAAGCCTGAACTGAAACAATAAAGTACATAAATAGAGCGCTGATAAGACAGTTCTAAGTTGTTGACTATTCAATTGAAATGCAGGAAAAGAACATCGATGCACCGCAATTAATGCTATACTCACTATAACTCATTAAATTATATTAACTGTGGTTAACACTGAACTGAGTTCACATCCCCCACCCTCACTGGCTAGGCGGACCAGTTTATTCATAAGAGAAATTTTTCTGTTACTCATAATTCTGCTTGACAGACCAGATGTCCATGTCAGACAAGGAAAACAAAGAATTCGTTCTGACGAAAAGCATTTCGGCCACCACCTGCAACAATAGATTCGACGATTATTCCTATGTTGAAATGTTATGAATATTAGGATTACTATTTCACTTCCTGGCTGTGTATTTGAAGTTTGACACCTGAGAATGATAACATATTAAAAGCTGTTCACGATAAAGTGAGCACTTTTGAAACCAAACTTACAAAAAAGTTACTTCCCCTGCCTGCATATGTTTTAACGGGCGCACTGAGTGCCATGCACCCATTGAAGTTGGTAATGATATATAAAAAATAGTTCCACAACTTAACGTCGAATAAAAAGTGTTATGTAACCATTTGTGAAAACTTGAATTATTCATTTCGCTTTCTATTTTTTTTTTTATGCTTCGAAGAGTAAAAATTACAAGATTTCTAAAATATTTTATTTTCTTATAATTCCACAGTTTCACCCTGCCGACGCATAAATAAAGCGATGAGGCCCATCATAATGTTAATTTTACATAAGACAGAGGAATGCACAACGTGTATACAAGTAGATCTTAAGCAGGACTTTCAAAAGTGCTCATTTTACCGCAAACAGCCTATAACTGCATATACCTCGTATTTCTGAGGAGCAAGGTGTAAAATAGAGAAAAGAGCTGGAGAGGGGACTGCTGGAGGGGGACAACTACAATTAAAACTTCTTTAATTTTTTTTGAAACACTGACCTCAGGAAAGCAATCATTACTGAAAAAAGTAATGAGTAAAAATAAACAGCTTTATTAGCCTCAATACGAGACATTAGGAAGTGTCGGGGTTATCGTGGAATATGTTTTCCGCTGTAGCGTCGAAACTAGGCGTTGGTGTCTGACGGAAAAACACACACGAGTCCATTTTTGTATAGAATTTTGCGTCAATTAAGTATACTTAAACATAGTTTGCTCTACATAAACTGACAGTGAGATATTTACAAAAAAAAAAAAACATTTTTGGCGCATTTTTTTTCAAGATGGCTGCATTAGCTCACTTCGGATAAACGTGAACTTTTGGCATTTTCTACATGAGGTTGTTGCGACCGTCTCAACCAAATATCATCTTTTGCGTGGTTAGTAATCTTTTGCAAAAATTTTAAAATAACTGCATTATTAAAGCTTTTGAAATACCTCACTGCTAAAAATGTTCGTATATTTACGGAATGTTTTACGGAAATGTACAGTGTATATACGGAAAGGCAATCAGTAACGACAAAAAAGGAGTTAAGTCCGTAAATACAAAATACGGAAAGCCTCCGTATTCCCTTTGGTTTCGAGTTACGGGGACGAACAATACCGATTCTACACGAAGCTTTCTTCGCCACTGTAACAAGAAAATTATCGTTTCTGCGGCAGTTAAGGTTATCCACACGACTATGACCTATTATTTCAAACATTAAAAATAGCGCCAGGCGTCTGTGACATTTGGCAACACTAAAAATACACTAAATTTAATAGAAACAGAATTTTTGCTTTTGTCTTTCCAATGTAAATATACAAGTTATACCATAATTTTCAAGTGAAAGTTGTAGACTGGTAATTTTTTGACTTGGGTTCAAACCTCGCTTTAGTACAAAATATTTTAACTTTTTTAATACAATTTTTTTTACATAGTAGAACGCCCACATAACGAAAACTAAAGACGTTTCCATTATCTGTTTTTATTTCAAACGGAAAGTACAGAAAACTAACTTGGAAACTAACGGAGAGGATCCGTGAAACTTACGGAAAGTCCGTTTCTGAAAATCAATGTTTCCGTAATTTTACGGAAAGTTTACGGACACTTAAGGGATAAATTTTTACCAGCACTTTTCCGTAAAATGAAGGAATTTTTTTTTTTTTAATAGCGTACAATTCTCCGAAAGTTCTTTTATCTGTTATCGAGATCTTCAGCCTAAGAGCAAAATCTCATTAATACCTCTCCCTGCAAAAAAAAAAAAAAACACGTTTGGTCATCCTCTTAATAGAGCCAACATTTTTACCGTTAGGGGTTATGAACTTTTGTGAGCAATTTGACTTAATTATTAAAATTGGTCTTCTTTTGCAACTATCCAAGGACTCGCCGCTTTCGTGCAAAACGCATACCGAGCTTCAGCTACAGCGATACAGTGCATAGCACGTAGGCAATATCTGTTCACGATAAAAGTGAGTACTTTCGAAATCAACCTTAGAAAAAAATCATGGCCCCTGCCTGCATAGGCTTTAACCGGCGCCCTGAGTGACATGCGCCCAGTAAAGTTAGTAACGGTGGATGAAAAGTAGTTCCATATCATAACGTCGAACTAAAACTGTTAGGCAACCATTTCTGATAACTTAAATTATTTCTTTCGCATTTTGTGTTTTTTAATGCATCGATGTGTTAAAATGAGCCAATTTGTTAAATATTTATTTTCCTAATAATTTTACAGATTCACTTAACCGACGCATGAATACAATGATGAGGCCCATGACAATGTTAATCTTACATAAGGAAGAAGAATGCATAACGTACATACAAGTAGTTATTAAGCAGGGCTTTCAAAAGTGTTCATTTTACCGTGAATAGCCTATCAATACATACGTCTATGTTATGCTGCTGTGTCCACTGAACAGACGATGGCGGACGACATTTCTAACACTTGCTGTAAACAGCACGTGTCATACGTTAATAAGTTTACACTACTGAAGCGGCCTGTGTTCCTGGTGACAGTTTGTATCTAATTACCTGCAGAATCTATAGGCATTGCCAACGCGCCTGGAACTGCAGCACTGCAGCCGAAAGTTTTCTGCAGGTAATTAGATACAAACTGTCACCAGGAACACAGGCCGCTTCAGTAGTGTAAACTTATTAACGTATGACACGTGCTGTTTACAGCAAGTGTTAGAAATGTCGCCCGCCATTGAACCTTAGAAAAAAGTCACTGATCCTGCCTGCATATATTTTAACCGGTACACTGACAGATATACGCCCAGTAAAGTTGGTAACGAAAGATGAAATGTAGTTCCATATATTAACGTCAATTAAAAAGTGTTTGGCAACAATTTGTGATTACTTAAATAATTTTTTATTTTTTATTTTTTTATATTGAAGTGTAAAAATGAGCAGATTTGTAAAAATTTTAATTTTATAATACTTTCACAGTTTCATTTGACTGACGCATGAATAAAGTGATGAGGCCCATGGCAATGTTAATTTTTCATAAGGCGGAAGAAGAGATGACGTGCATACAAGTAGATCTAAAGCAGGGCTTTCAAAAGCCTATAGAATAAAATAATGTGGTATATGGCGCTATTGATATTACATCTCATAATTAAATGTATATGTAAACTATTTACCAAATATAATTTGATGTGAAGTATATTACGTTCTTCAATTTTCAAGTTATAATGGCTGAAACATATCACACCGTCTTTCATTGTAGAAAGACGTCTAACTGTAATATTTATTATTTTATTGTAATGCAAAATGTTTGTGTAGAATTTGTATTGTATTGTACAGAGTTTATTAACGTTCCCCAGTGTTATGCTGGAAGGCTTAATAGAGGACGGTTTACAAACCAACTTGAGCTAACTTTAATTAAAACCCATACCTTGCCTAGGATTCTAAACCAGAACATCCCGCACTACAGACCGTCGGCGCACCATCCGACTGCACCACGGGAGGTCGACTGTTTGTAGAAACTAAGTATATTTTTCAATGTTTAACTTCTCAAGTATTATATAATGTTATGTGCTGTAGCTCGCACCATTATGCGCTGTCCATCTCTTAGAGACGGGTGGGGGGAGGGGGTACCCATCTCTTCCTTCCCCTCCCCCAGACAGAATCACTCCCTGCCTCCTCGCCCTCCTGGGAATGATTGGAAGTGGCGAGACCTGGCTGGCGTTACAGCCCCTCCTCCTGCCTCCTGCTGGAGAAGCCAACAAATGTAGCTGAGGTGCAAGAATATTCTGGAATTAGGACCCTCAGAGCAACGACGGATTTAGGGAAATTTCCCGGTGTCTACCTATGACCCTATAAATACAAGCCACAGCTGGACTGGCGGCAGTCTTTGGGGGAGGCAATCTGGCTGAGTGTGGAGTGCGAAGTTAGGTACGGACGACGGCGGGAGATTGCCGGACGACGGCAGACGAGGTTTTCGTGGTGTGAATGGACGAGAGGGCGTGATATCAGACGAGTGAAGACTACTGTGTGTGAGGAAGCTCGGAGAACTCTAGAAAATTGCGGACTGGGGAGATCTGGACTAAACTAAGGTGATACGGACTTTTGTTGTACTTATGAGAACTGTCATATATATAAACATATAATTTATAAAATAATTGAATAGGTTTTGACACACGGTCTATTGGAACCGATTCTTAATTATATGATTTCATTCATTTCTTGGAAGTAATTATAAATTGTATTGAATGAAGTCATTAATTGTAAACAGCAAGTGATACCAATTTATTGTGAAAATTTGGGCCGAAAGAATTTTGGTTGTTGGTATTGTAAATAAAATTAGGGAATTATAATTACTCTTTTATATATTTAAGACCTCCATCCCTTAACGAACCTAGTTTGGCCCACTGATTTTGAGAGAGAAATTGTAACAATACATTATATTTTTAATTGTAACTAGAGGTCTGATTTTATTGACACTGACTTGGGTATACGTAGGTCCCTTTATAAAATGACACATTCATTTGCAGTAGATAATAAGGCGTCGTAAGACTGATACGCTAACTGACTTTAATCAAGTATCCTTTTGAATAAACTGATGCGTACAAGATTTTTTTAAAATAATTTGCCGAGATACATTCTTGTAGAGTAACACAATGGAAGCAATGCTTGGAATCCTATAAAACATTTTGTAACCACTTTTTAGTGACCGTATAGTAATCTTCCTCATATCACAGTTTGCTACTGTCGCATTTCAAGAGCAATGCGTCATAAATAGCGATTTTTACGACGCACCACACATAACTATTATTGGCGAACTTTGTCAAAATATAGGCAAATAATTGCTTTTAAATAATAGCAAGCTCAAATAAGTATTTATATAACAAACTGTTTATTCCTAGTTCATTTCCAGTTTTCCGTTGTACCGTGCATAAATAAATTAGAACGTTCCTAGTTCCCAGCGCATTAGAAAACACATCAGCAATATTCCTTTGTCCTCTGTGTACCAATTCAAGTGCACGTAATTTTTCGTATGATATACGCGAACATACAAAGAAAGAAAGTTGATAATTTTCTTAAAAATTTATGATTAACAACTTCCTTTGGTTTAAATTTCTATGAAGTGTTTTCTTCAATGTGTGTAATTATTTCGCTGTTCTGTACGTTAGTTGCGAAACAGATCATGGTAAACCGAACCAATGTGATGAAACTTTTCACCGTATTTTCTTACTGCCTAATGGGTCTTCACCGTAGCTTACAGAATATAGGCTAAGTAACATTTACAACTCGTGAAAGTTGTGCAGTAATAATAGCAATGATATATAAGTTTGCTGATCTTTTGGCGTGAACGTTAATTCGACTGGTCGTTCGAGTACGATGATTGTTAAAATGAATTTCGATAAGCGCACTCTGTATTAGAAAAAACTCCATATATGTATACCGTAATACAGTATTGTAAAGTGTTATAGTTGTGTGATGGACACGTTACGTTATCCGGTCAAGTATACATTCAATCTTGAAATAGTAAAACAACATGTCTTTGAAATTTGTTGCAATTTATACTGTAAATATTATTCACTACAGTATTAGACTCCAATAGACTTTTAAAGTAAAGTTACTGAAGAGGAGGCTGGGACTTGAGAAATACAGAAGGTAAAATTGATTAAGATGGCAATGAAAATTCTTTTTATTGCTAAATAATTTATGTCGTTGCTTTGCTGTAAAATTACTTTTTCAAGGATATTTGGAAACAAATTCTCGCGAAGAAAATCTTTACAGACATGGAAGCTGTGACTTCAGTCGCACCACAATTACACTGGACAAAAGCGTGGCGGTGACAATGTCTTTTAACGCTAACAAATTGATTTCGAAGCTTCGTCGTAAAATTACGTCAAAGAATACTCTGGAGTCAATTTTTTTTTCGCGACAAAATATCCCCAGCTTTACCAGTGTTGGCGGGTGCAGACCTCCGCATTCCACGCACTATGTAATCTTCTATTTGTATTCGCTCACGTTCTCGATAAGTCTGGGCGCTAGACACCCCCTAATTAGTTCAGGATGAATGTGGCGGGAAGCATAAATTATTCTACCAAACACACAAACAAAAAAAAGTATCTCTCGTTGGCGGGTGCTTGGGGGGGGGGGGGGGGGGGGACTACTCAGGGCTTCCGATCCGGAGTCGAAAACGACCAGCGACAGGTCTAAATGACGCACGTTTCATACGTGATCGTAAATTCGTTTAATTTTCTTAACTAGGTATTAAAAGACGTCGGATGAGAAGTTAGTGCCCCGCTGCCCGCCGCCAGGTGTAATCTACATCGAGCTGGAGGGAGCGCCCAATTATCGGGAACGAAAAGGCGCGAACAAGCTGTGTGGCGAGCGCTGGGTCGGTGCGCCGATCACGAAGCCAATTATTTACGGGCCGAACCCTCTGACCGGTTGTTCCCCCCCCCCCCCCTTCCTCCCCTTTCTAGCACAGACATCCCAGACGTCTCCTTTCTTTACCATTTCGGCGCTGCTCGGGTAATGAACGCCCCGATCCGGAGTCCTAGGCGAGCCCATGTCGCCCGGAAACAGACCCCCTGCGAGGGGTAATGGCGCCAATCAATGTGCCCCTCCCCTCATCATCGTCGAGGATGTATCACCACCATGTCACATTAGAGGGGAAGATGTCCTCCAAGGCGAGGGCTTCCCCCCCCCTCTAGATGGGACGCTCGGATAGCAACGCCGCGTGTATATATATACACACACACACACACACACACGCATATATATATAAAGAAACTGGCCTCGAAAATTATCAGTTTGGAGAGCAGATTAAAAGCTTTATCGTGTTCGGCTCAGGCAGACGGGAGCCGCGCGACGAACGCCCCGCGACGTGCCTATTAATGATGCCGGGGCTAGATCGGGCAAGCCGACGAACCGGTCTGCGACCCGCGCTTTGTCGGGCTCGTCGGTGTGGATTCCAGGAGGACTCGTCGCATATGGCTGCGGGACTAAGGATCGAGATCTTCATGAATTTTCGGGCTCTTGTACTATCACCAGCGGCTTGGAGAAATTTCCAAACGTACTGTTTATAAAGCGTTATTGATTTCCGACGCACATCATAAAAGGGGGGGGGGGGGGATGCACGGTTAGACTCCTCGCACAACGGGGTAGCTCCCGGATTTTCGCAAGTGGGATTCGTGCCGGACGATGCCGCTGGCCGGCGGGTTTTCTCGGGGATCTCCCGTTCCCCCGCACCTTTCATTCCGGCGCTGCCCCATACTCACCTCACTTCACCCTCGCCAGCCCTCAAAACTTGATGTTAAGAGCCGATCAAATCTCTGCACTCCACTCCACATCTAAGGTGCCTTGATAAGGTGAACAATATCACACTTTGCAAGAATATGGCGGTATTGCCCCCAAATGACTTAAAACACTTTCATTACAACATTAATATATAATTAATGGTGTTGCCAATAAGAAATGTCTTGATGGGTATTTTAGGTCTACTTAAGTTGGCAAAGAACTCGTCTCGTCATTAACAACCAATAGGTAGACATGCAAAATTCACGTTATTATTTAGCAATATGCCAGACTTCATTGCACTGAACCTACTTGAGCTCGATTAGTGATTTCATTGGCTACTGGCAACTATACTGCGTCACTTACCTGTGCGACTGCTTCACTGGAGATTCGTTGCTCTACCGTCAAAACTCTACTATAGGCTAAACGCGACCGTTTAACGTGATGTTTAAGTTGTCGACGAATGGCAGAAGTCGAACTAGCATACAATGTGCTATAGGCCGTTCACGGTAAAGTGACCACTTTTGAAACCCTAGTTACTTTTTCCTTTCAACCAATTTATATCCTTCCGCCACTTGTTAATGCAAACCCTGCCATGTGAGTACCAAACACGATGTATACATGCAACATAACAAAAATCAAAAGTCCGAGGCCATAATGAAACGTATTTATTGGTTATTACGTGTAATGAAACAGCTTCAAAATGTGTTCACTTTACCGTGATCGGCCTATAGAGATTATCATGCAGCGAAAAATAACGCGAATTTTGCAGGTCCGTACCAATAAGTTGTAGTCTTTGTGCCTGCTGATGAGTGATAAGAACGAGTCACAACGTAGTGCATTATCGTGGTTTAGGAATCAGTTACCCACAGGAAAGATCACTCGACACTGTACTTCGCAGAGTACAGTTTCGGTCAAATATAAGCTTCCTGTGCAACATATTGACGGTTGTCTACAATGGGCATGGAAGTGTTTAGAAAATGATGCTGGAACTTCCTAAGAAGAGATGCTTGAAATGTCCACCTCCAACTCGAACGCAAACCTTAACATATCTCTCCATGTCTCATTAGTAATGCCTAGGGACATGAAATACTCGCGTTATAATTTCGCATAAAGACAAACTTCACACGACTGCGTGTCCTCGGGCAGGTGTTATTTCTTCATTTGTTGCCGTCGTCGCTGCACAGCTGTTTCCCTTGTAGCTGTAAGACACGTGCTTCGCTCACGCCATTGTGAAGTGTTTATTAATTACGTTTTAGTAGAAAAAAGTGGTGCCATCAATAACATACGTGCCATCGCGCATTACAAAACATTTTCACAGCGAAGAGGTGTCAAAGGTTATACACTGAGGTTTTCAGAGGTCCGATGTAACTGTTTGTAAACCCACTCCCATGAAACCATTCATCAGCAATAAAAAGCACCCAATGTCGTTTATAGAAGTAAAGAAGCCGGAATATATTTCGAATCATTTCTGTGCATCTGGTTGTTTCAATTACTGAATCTATTCTACCCGTTATGCACGAAGCAGTAATTTAATTTTCTCCATTTCGGCGTTGCTTTACTGTAGTCATAACCACATAGCATACTTTGTAAATTATTGATAATCTGTTTTAAAAAAATCCCTCATTTTACGGAAAAGTACTGGTAAAATTTTATTCAGAAGTGTCCGTAAACGCTACGTAAAATTACGGGCACATTGATTTTCAGAAACGGACTTTCCGTAAATTTCACGAAACCTATCCGTTAATTTCGAAGTTAGTTTTCTGTACTTTCCGTTTAAAATAAAAGGAGATAATGAAAACGTCTTTAATTTTCGTTATGTGGGTGTTCTACCGTGTATAAAAAATGATATTAAAAAAGTTAAAATATTTTGTACTTAAGCGGGGTTTGAAACCGAGTCAAAATGATACCATCCTACGACTAACCATTCATATTTTTTAAAAAATATATATAAATAGATTTATTATCACACACGATATACAGAGGCGTTTACCCTTAACCTATTATATACAGTACACATTCAACCCACAGTATAAAAAATAACAAAATACTCAATAAAATATCTACAGAATTCTTACATAGGGGCACAAAACGATATGAACATTTGGTGAACTGGTTTTACTGACAAAGTCGATGAACACATAAAAAATTATTTAACGTGAGGGGCAACTACAACTCTCATTTCAAATTTGTGGTAAAACTTTTATATTTATATTCGAAAGGCAAAAGCGAAAATTCAGTTTCTATTCAATTTAGTGTATTTTTAGTGTTGCCAAATTTTGCAGACGCCTGATGCTATTTTTTTTAATGTTTGTAATAATAGGTCATAGTCGCGTGGATAACCGTAACTGCCGCAGAAACGATAATTTTCTTGGTACAGGGGCGAAGAAAGCTTCGTGTAGAATCGGCATTGTTCGTCCCCTTAACTCGAAGCCAAAGGGAATACGGAGACTTTCCGTATTTTGTATTTACGGACTTAACTCCGTTTTCCGTCATTACGGATTGCCTTTCCCTATATTCACTGTACATTTCCGTAAAACATTCCGTAAATATACGGAAATTTTTGACAGTGTAGCGGAATGCAGCAACGCGCTGTTCATTTTCGGCAGCCTTCCTATCACCCGCGTTTCTAATTTCACGAAAACAGGTTACGAATCGAATATTTGTTGAATTATTCAGAACAGCATTTGGCCAATTAAGACGAAATCTCACATCATCATTTACATAAGATCGCGTTCGGGGATAACCTCAAGCAACGTAATTTTTTTTGCTTCTGAAAAAAAAATGGTATACTGCTTTTTATGTTTATGGCGATGCGTTGTAGATATTCTACGCGTATTGCTTTTGCTGGTGCAGTAAGCAAGTAATGCCCCTTTGAAAATACAAGAATAACGTCTGTGAGAATTTTGGCACCTTAAACGATCCTGGCTTGATTAACATGACCACCTTTAGGTCCGTATGATTAATGAATATATATTTCCGGACATATGTTGATATTTATTTATTTTTGGTTCGTTTAGCGCCTCCTAAAGTTTGTCCCCATTGTTCGGACACAATGTCCACTGAGGAAAATGTTTCGTTGGTTCAACCAAAATTTGTTTACCACAATAAAATAATTTGTTTTTTAGAGGCAGTAAAAAAGTTCGCTGTTGAAACCAAATTGATTAATTGGTTTGTTTGAAACAAAAATATGACTTGTTTGATACAACCAAATATATTTGTTGCTTCCACCAAATGATTTGTTACCTCGACCAATTCTTTGTTGTCTCGACCAAATATTTTGCTACCTCTACCAAGCATTTTGTTGCTTCTAATTAATGTTTTTTACGCCCAACCAAATCTTCTGTTTGTATTACGTTTCAGCATTTTAAAGTGTTGTGCGCACGTTTATTAGTGGGTTGAATTTTGATGTCGAGTTAACCACGAGCCACGGAATATTTATTTAACATGTTTTGTACAAACACCACTACAAAACTGCTGTATAGTTAGTGTAAAATATTTTAGCATTAATAACACTGCCATAGTTTTATGAATTTTCATTTTTATAAAATTTTCGTGTTCATATTCGTTTGAAAACGTGGTGATAGGAATGCTGCATGTACAAAGAATTCATCCATATCCCAATGCTTACACAGTCACTAATTATTCAGCCGAATGCTTTGCAATTACTGTACAAAATTCAACACGTAATTTAGATGCAGCCAGAATTTAGAAATATGTGTCTATACCTAGCCTGTAAATCTAAACTACACAACACTTAATTAAACATCCTGTAGTTGAGTAATAAATAGTTTAATTTAACTACAAAAACTTATATAAGGTTTTATAAGGTTAGTAAAATCTTGATCACCCGAAATGTTTCTCTGTTATTTTATTCGCCATTCTCAAGATAATCTTGCTCAAGGACTTCTAACTTCGAAATGGAGGATTACTTTGAACGGGCGCTGCCAACAAAGACGGAGAAAATCAATCAAATTAATTAGCGTAACCAACAAAATTTTTGGTCGCAGCAAGTAAATTCCTTGTTCAAAATATATCGCACGTAACTAAACACATTATTTTTGTTGACAAATTGTAGCGATATGTTTGTTTACACTAAAATTATTTTAACGTAGGCCTACTGAGAGAACGTAATATTTGTTTGGCAAAAACAAAATTGTATTAAATAAATCATGTGTCTGTGTGAACAATTTTTATTCACTTGGAGGAACTTAGGCTTGGCTGCACCAATAAAAAAATATCGTTTAGCTGAAACGAACTCCACGCAAACAATTATATTCGGTGAACGAAACTATTTTCTCAGTACGCATAGCTAGATAAGTAGGCAGTCGTCACATACAAGTACGCATCCACTTATGTATATCAGACAGCAACAGAAATGCTGTACATATACAGAGTTTATATAATTGTAGGTTAGACGTAACCAATAATATGAGTTATAGATTGTAGCGAGAGAGAAAACGATTTTGAGACTTTTGGGTACTTCTGAAAGAGTTTATTAGTGGTGATGGTATATCATGACTCACACACACATATGTACACATATATAGAGCCTTTGACATTCTTTTTCAATCCTCAGCCGGGTCACTCCGGATTTTCGCATGTGGGGATCGTGCCAGACGATGCCGTGGGTCGGCGGGTTTTCTCGGGACCTCCCGTTTCCCCCCGCCCTTTCATTTCGATGCTACTCCATACTCACTTCAATCACCCAGACCGGCTCTCAAGACCTCGATGTTTAGAGCCGTCCAAATCTCTTCACTTCACTTTGACATTCTTGGTGGGATTCAGTGCGTCTCCAAATAATTGTGTACATACAGCGCGTATAGCGAATCGCATTGTTAAAAAAGTTGATTTCTGACTAAATGTCTTAAAAAAATTTCTACTTAGCCCCGAGGAAGGAGTTATCGATTAGTGAAAATGATTGATACCAATCAATATGAATTTTCCCACTTTTATACGGGGTTAAGACGGAGCGAAGGAAATAAAGATGATAGAGCGCGGCAAAATACATTGTGGGTTAATGCGGAAGCACGAGTCTTTTACTCCTTCCAGTATTTCTACCTCCGTGTAATTTGAGTGGCATGTGAGTACGAATTCCTGGTGGATTTTTGAGTGCCATATTTTATTCATGGGATTTTGTACTTGAGACTAAATAAACATTATCGAATTAAATGTGAATTTTGACAGCGAGTGATAATGATGTGTTCACAGTTTACATATAAATAATTGTACATTTACACATATTTATTCGCAGCCAATGCATGGAAACTTTAAAAACAAGTAAATACGAAAACTAACTACTAAAATACTATCGTCTTAAAGTTTTCAATACAATTCTTAAGTTCTTTTGACAAACTAAATATTTAACCAACAATTTACGTTAATAGTTTACATTTTTTTAAATTGATAAAATGTTATTAAATAATACAATTTAAGAGATAAGTGATTTTCATTTTAATCCCTTGTTCTTTTTCGCAGTAATTGGAAGGATAATCAACCATTTACAAAACCGCTTGCGAGGAAAGTATTATCTTATTTTTCTTTGTACTTTTCTTTTGCAACTTCATTGGATCTCGTGGATTCGTGAATAGTTTTAAGTATGAAGCTACATTAAATTTCTGTGAAACCCATTCATCCTTATTTGATTTTAAGATCATGCGATATAAAATTATCTAAATTCATATTAAGAAAACATTATTTTTGTTTCTGATTAGTTACGAAATACAAACATAAAGTCTACATGTAACAATCATCAGTAACACAAAATTCGCATCAAAAACAACCTTTGGAAGATAATTAAAATAAAGTTTTATTATAAAAGTTTCCCCATTATTTCGATTACAATTTATATTTAAATGAGACTCCAGCCTTCTTGCTATAAGGACGTCATTTGGCGAGACCTCCCAAGTGTAATGCCTACCGATAGGGCAATAGGAGAGATCTGAGAATGTGGTTATGTGTAGTTTCGCCTGACCACTGCAGAGCGCTGCAAAGTTCGCGTGGGTGCTAATCATCTTGTAAAATATCATTATGTAGGGGTATTCCGCCTATAAAATTATACCAACAGAGTATTCATAATTCAGTTAAAACATTTTTGTAAAAAAATTTCCTGCTATGATCAGCAAAAATCGTTGAAACCTGCCAAGTATCACAAAATCTCCAAATACGAGAACAGTGTGGCGTATTAGTAAGAGTATTCAAAATGCGTATTTAATCTGGTGTTCGTTCCCAAAAGACACGGTAGTATTTTATTTTCCAATAAATCCAACCTAGCTCCTTTATCACAGCAGAAGTTTAAGTTGGCAGTTAGCTTTCAAAATACGACCGGTGGATTTGGCCTGGTGCGCGTATTAAATATTATGGAAATTATTTTTAGCATATCGACCCATTTTCAATGACTCTTCAGATGAGGTTATCAACTTATTTTGGTTTTAAAACATGTGGCTATTTCATTAATGGTTTAGGAATTCTTCGTTAACTAGTATTTCAATACTCTGTCAGTATATCAAGAAATTAAATGTCTGGATGTTTTTATACACTTATCAACAAGCGCTGTGCACTCCTGTATAGTTACAGCTGCATAAATCACCAGACACATCTTGCATGCCCTAAACTGCACTAGCATCAGCTCTCAAGGCCTCGTTGTTAAGAGCCACCCAAATCTTTCCATTCCACTAAACTGCACTAGCAAATTTTTAGATTAACTGTCTTCATAGCAGAGTCATATGTATGTATATCCGATATCACTTCACAGAAAACACGCGAATGCATTCTTTGAACTGTTATTTGCAAATTGAATCTTAGGAGGTGCTACATGTTTTGTTCCCAAGAAATTACTGCTAAGAGAAAAATCGTCAAATATAATTCTCATAAAATTGTTTGATTTACGGTATGAATGGAAATAAAATTTTTCTGAATCATTTAGAAAATAATTATAATTAAATGCAGCAAGTACGTAACCGTCGAATCAAACACATTATAGTCCATTCACGTTTACTTCAGCCTTTTATGAAGCCCTGCTAAAGTTCTGCTTACAGGATTTTCCTCCGTTTTGTGCAAACTAAGCTTAGCTACGCCTGAAGAATTACACCAGGGAGACAACGCGCCACTAAGTGTAACAGTATTTTTTATAAGGACTATTTCTCACTAGGCGCTACCAGCATACCTATTTTCGCCCTGATTTTTATTCAGATTATTTATAAAAGAAGCACTATAATTTATAGATATAATATGAATAACATTTCAATTTAACAGAAAAAAAAAGTAACTTTTGTGAACACGAGTATAAAAGGCTTGTGATACAGGTCGTATTTAGGAAATAACTTAACACGTCATACATGGGGAGATTTTTCAAAGGTTTGAATCAGTAAGGCCGAAGGAACCGTGAATGGACTATACATGATATTCCGCTTGTTGTGAGATTTCAATTTTCTAACCGGTAATCGGCTGTCAAGACCTCGCTAGTAAGATATGCCCAAATCTCTTCACTCTTCACTCACATTCTAAACGGTAGTTAGTAGCTACTGTTGTAACTATATATATATATATATATATATATATATATATATATATATATATATATATATATATATATATATATGTGTGTGTGTGTGTGTGTGTGTGTGTGTGTATGTGTGTGTGTGTGTTTGTGTAGTAATCCCAGGCCAATCAGGAAACCTAGCAACTGGATCCCTTCTTGCCTCCCACAAATTTGATTATGTCCAATAAAATATGAGTCAGTGATCTCGGGAACGCAGTCGTCTTAGTTCAGTCAAACGCAAGACTTTTTTTTTTCTGATAAAAGATTTTGAGGTGAAGCCATTGTGAAAAACCGCGTTTAGTTGACAACCTCCAGGGAACAGTTCGTACATTCATCGTCATCCAAGCCGAGACACAAGCAAGTGAAACAGGAATCAGTCAGAAAATATTTGGGTTATACCATAGGTGCCGACTTACGTAAATTATTGAGGGGGCAGAGGTTCATTGGTTTATACCAAAAAAGTAAAGGCTATTCACGATAAAGTGAGCACTTTTGAAATCAACCTTAGAAAAAACTCATTGCTCCTACCTGCATAAATTTTAACGAGCTCACTCACTGACATACGTCCAGTAAAGTTGGTAACGATGGATGGGTAAGTAGTTCCATGTCTTATCGTCGATTAAAAAGTGTTAGGTAACCATTTGTGATAAATTAAATCATTTCTATCGCTTTCTGTTTTTTTGATGCGTCGAAGTGTACAAATTAGCATATATATTTTTTAAATATTAATTTTTCTAATAATTGAATAGTTTCACTTGACGGACGCATGGAGAAGGCGACGAGGCCCATAGCAATGGCAATTTTATATACCGCGTAAGAACACACAGCGTGTATACAGGTAGATTTTAAGCAGGGCTTTCTAAAGTGTTCACTTAACCGTGAACATTCTATACCAAAAATATATATAATCGGTTGCATGTGGCTACTGGCGACGCAGTTAGTTTTCCCACAGGTGGGACAGCTTAAGGGGTCCGCCTGCCTGCGTGTTTTTTCTCATTTTTTGGTCAAGAAGCCCGGGAGCTATAAGGGCTACTCTGGCACGCGTTACAAGAGCACCATCGCCGCTACGTGCATGGCTCTGAACTGGCGTGCAGTGTTCTCGCACTACTGCGTGTACCTATGGGGTTTTCAGCAGTGGCCCTTTTAATTTATTGATGAAAAATCTGTAGCCAAGTTTAATATAGGCTCCTATCGTAATTTGGCTCGTGTACGGCTAGTATGTTTTAAGATACGGGCAGTCTGAAAAAGGCAATTTTTAACTCTATCGAATGATCACCAAATTAATATTTACAGCATCCGTGGTAACTTAAAAGTACAATTCCGTCCTCGTATGAGGTATGTCTTTTC
Organism: Dryococelus australis; assembly: GCA_029891345.1. Classification (NCBI taxonomy): domain Eukaryota; kingdom Metazoa; phylum Arthropoda; class Insecta; order Phasmatodea; family Phasmatidae; genus Dryococelus; species Dryococelus australis. The sequence goes on along the minus strand of CM056996.1, from coordinate 92,404,945 downwards.
AAAGGTAAACATACTGGGGGAACGTTGAATAGTTTCATAAAAAAAACCAGGATTTCAAACACTCTACAATACATTTCAGGCACCAGGCAGGCGGAACCCTTACCATCAACCTAAAGGGCGTGGCACTTCACACGGCTTTGAAACATTTTACAAATTTGTATTTAAAGTTTAAGCCTTCAAATCTGTAAACAAATATTCACTGAACCCAAAGTCATTAAATTTGCTTGTAAGCTTGTTATTTTGGAATTGTTTTGTTTTTATGTTAATCCTTATAATTAAATGAAGATTTATTCCGTCGTCTTTTTAATGATATGCCTGCCAGTGTATTAGAAGGTCAGAGTCCCCTCTTGACAATATTGGTCGGACGGAAGAATTGTTGGGGGAGGGGGGGGGGGGGGGGGTTGGCGGACACGTGGGCCTTCAAGAGTCGACGTTTATGGGTTTTATTTTCCGACCAGGCTGCATCCAGAAAGTTGCCTCCTATGATACCATGTTAAGAGCGGGTACAGAGGGGCGAGCTGCACATGTTCCGGAAAACATGTACTTTATACTATAAACTATTCACAGTAAAATGAGCACTATTGAAAGCCCTGCCTAAAATCTACTTGTATGCACGTTGTGTGTGCCCCTGTCTTATGTAAAACTAGCATTGCCATGGGCCTATTCACTTTATCGGTGCTTTGTTCATGTGAGACTGTGGAATTACTAGAAAATAAATATGTTACATATCTGGTAATTTTTAACCTTCGATGCATTAAAAAAAACAGAAAGCTAAAGAAATAATTTAATTTATAACATATGGTTAACTAACACTTTTTATTCGACGTTTAGATACGGAACTTCTTTCCCTCCATCATAACCAACTTCGGTGGTCGCATGTCACTCACTGCACCCGTTAAATCATATGCAGGCAGGGGCAGTGACTTTTTTCTAAGGTTGATTTCAAAAGTGCTCACTTAATCGTGAACAGCTTTTAACAACTGATATCCTCTCAGTTGTGAGTTGTGTTTATATTGCAGTAAACCGTCTAGATAACGAATAATCCTTTAGTAACTATTGGTAAGAGGTTCCATAACAGTTACAGCTCTACATTCGAGTGGCGACAATGCCGCACCAGTTCTGTTTCGTTTTTAGTACCGGGCATGTTTCAATTTCTTAGTAAGTACCAAGTTTCTGAACTAGCTTGAATTTAAGCAACGAAACATTCGCGAGTTCAGTTACTCGTAGGCTAAACTCCACATCCGTTCGTACACTCAGGCGGTTGTCATCCATGCATTGGCTCCTTGACGGCTCAGTGAGACGTCGTGATTGGGACTGCAGTTTGATTTTCCTGTTCGTTATTGGCTCAGATTTCTTAGGGAGGTCTGAAACAAGCAGTGGAGCAATTGCAGAAGTAACACAAACGTAAAATTAATTCTTGCCCTTTAACGAATCCGCGAATTTTCGAGGTTGCCAGGTATAGCTAGATAATTAACGTCATCTTGAACATTCCTGAACGATACCGGACAACGAGAGACCCAGATTTCTCCTTCTCTATTAAGTTACCTGGCAATTTGTACTGTCCTACTGCTGTTGTAGACTGTTCACTCTTTTTTCATACTTCTTGAATCAAATATTTTAAAAATAATCGCTCCATTCATGACGCGCGTGATTGTTTCATAAGTATATCACGTATCACAAGCGTTTTATGTTTGTGTTAACATAAAAGTTCTTTATTTTGATATTAAAATAATATTTACTTGTATTTTATTCATAAATTATAACATTTTATTATATTAATATGAATAAAAAAATGATAAAATGTGTGTGTTGGCAGTACCGAGTAAGAAACAGTTGTTACTGTCGTGGTGTGGGCAAGCCATTGCTTTGCGCTTGCGTGAACCCACCAGCACAACCCTAAACAGAGCGAGGTCGCGGAGGCAAGGCGCCGCCAGGACACTAGCTGATTAAGTTGTAACAACAGTTCGGAAGAATATTAAACATACTGTATATCTAAGGACAGAGAGCGTCGAGCTCGGGGTATTACCTCAGCAAGCAGACGACGGGACAAGATGGACCAGCATATGAGGTTCCGGCCGCCATGATGGCAATAGCACTCAGCCTTCGACTGAACAACTCTACAGGTAAATACGTTCCAGCAGGGTCGTCGGAGGGACACACTATAGCTATATACGTGGCCGTAATTTAATAGATAACATTAATGATTGCGGATAGAGAGTAGAATATCATAACACGCTCTCCCGGCGCGATATAAATTATTTGATTAAGTTATAATGTAAAATGTTGTATGATTTATATTGTAACAGCTTAATTATCGTTTTAATTAAATTGCGGAAAAAAAAATTGAATATAGTGTTCATCTCTGAGTTACGCCTAACCCACAACTTCTACGATTAACATAAAACTAATAAAATAATTACAACATCATTAATTATAAAACGTAACATTATGCAAAATATTATTACAATGAGTGCGCACGAAAGCGGTGCGTTGTCCATTTGGTGTAATTTTGTAGACTCTGTTAATCTTTGTTTGCACGAGGTGGAGTAATATCTGGAAGGTAGAACTCCAGCAGGCCTTCAGAAAAGTTGGAAGTAACCATGAATGGGGTGTACACTCGTCGGATACGGAGGAGAGCACTTTCGATATCGATCGTGTCAGCCTTGAAGCAGATCTGTGAATCGAGTGCGTGAAAAATAGTCCCAATCCCGCGTCTTTCGTGAGCTCGCGGTCTCGCTTCGCGGCACAGGTGCCACAGTGCCAAGATCTCCGGCACAGGTACCTTCTTCCGGTTCTCGAGCTGTCGGTAATAGCTACTTGCCGGTGTGACGAAACGCTACGTCTTCTTTTTTATTTTTATTGGCAGTTAATGAACCTTGGTGAGTGGAGAATGCGGGCGGCATGCTCGCTCGACGTGGTTCGACTTTCGTCTCTCCCACGCCGCGGGCCTCTCAGTATTCACGTCGCGTTGTCCCAGGTATTTTACGCCCTCGTGGCAGCCGGAGACAAGGCTTGTCCATCTACCCGGAGCCTTATGAGTCGGCCTGGAGGATGCTGGAGAGAGAGAGAGTGAGAAGGGGGGGGGGGGGGCTCATGTACAGGACTAAATGAAATATTTACCCCCATCATTCATCCCTCTCCACTCCCCCCGCACAGGCCACTCCATCGTTTCGACGGATCGTCGAGGGGGTGGCCGATCCCGTATGTGAGCCACGCCGCCGGTTTCGGAGATGCCGCGAGTAGGGGGTTCGACCCAGCAACTCACCCCTCCAGTTAGGGGTCTTCTAACGAGTGGACCCTGGAGGAGTTGGAGGAAAAAAAGTAAGCAGAGGGGGGAGGTGATGCTGCTAGAAAAATCCCAGCGGGGTTGGCGCTCTTAGAAGTCTCGCCCCTCCCTCCCCCTGACAGCACTCCCCTTGTCATCAAACCCACCGCTACCTTTTTTCGCCTTTCCCATCCCGAAGGGCTTAGCTCGTGAGGGTGAGTTCCCCTCGCGCCTTCCAGAGGAATGTAGCCGGGAGAGACAATCTGTCGTGCCCGGACTACAAAGTTGGCGCATCCCATAGCTTTATTTTCACTCACAGTTCAGCGGATCTGTAATTGGTAATCGAATTCCCCTCATTTGCCCCCCCCCAATCCCCCTCCTCCTGCTTCCCGCTCTCCAAGCAACAGTAATTCTTAGCATTTCTTTGATATCTTACTCGAGAAGGGCGAATGCGATTCCCAGCCGCCGCCTGATGTGCTGTTAAACGAAATTAATGTAGACGTTCTTGTAATTAAATGATGCGCAGTGAACGAAGCAGCTAAGAGTTCGAGTTACGAAACGAGAGTTCTGCTGCGAGAAATTTCTCTTGAAGTAGAAATTTTCCGCCAGGTTTCTAAGCGAATAAAGATGAAACCCATTCATGATGTCCGTAGTAAAGCACGCCCGTCCTGATGTCTTTTAAATTTGCATTCTTTCAGAGTTAAATCAGGCATCGAGCCAATTTGAACACAAAGTTATGTGCAATATATGCCTTGTGATAAACAAGTACTGCTTAAGTAGTAGTTCTTAAAATACTGCTTCAGTGCAGATACCATGGTATAATTTTTCTAGTTTTCATAACTTTTAAACAAAGTATTTATACGAAGGAAAAATAAGCGAGACATTTTGAAACGTTATAAGCGTGCTCTCAGAATTAGTATGAAATGCACTTCTAGCTGATCTTCCGAAAACACATGCCAAGGTAAAATTTCTTGAACACGAGACTATTATGTTGGATTAAACAGAGTTAACGAAGCAGTACCATTAATTTTTTTCACCTAGGCCTACTTCTGAATTTCTACGTACTTTAATTTTGTTCTGTATAAACTTCTCTGAGTCATATAAAATCGCGATCATTAAAAACATTTCCCCTTAATACTGGAAATTTAGCTGTTATTTCAGGGACAGCCTGTTATCTACTCGTAAGTTTTGTGGCTACGCGACAGTGAATAATTGAGTATTAATGCACCCACGACACTGTGTTCTTTAATGCCAAGTATACATATATCTACCAACTTTAAGTATGTGGAAAGACGATTATCTTGTTGAGTCAATGTATTTGACTCGGCAAATTTCATTAAGTCAACAGTCTTACCATCTGGGTCAAGGGTCTTGAATCTTGAGTCTTGGATCCAGGGTTTTGAGTCTTGAGTCTTCAGTCAAGTGTCATAAGTCTTACATTTTGCTTATTGAGTCAAGCGTCAAGCATTTTTTGGGAATTTGTTGCAATGTTTTGGACATTTTTGGGGATTCTTTGGCTTCAAGGTCTTTCAGGGTCACGAAATTGGGGTCAAGGTTATGGGTCAAGAGCATCGTCATCTAACATGGATGACGAGATGGATACCAGTCAACCTAGTTACAGTCAGTCGTGTTTTGTTTAGATTTTTCATATAATATTATTTTGGGGTTTTATAATTTTCCTGTAACTTTTTTTGTATTTTTTGGGTTAAAGGTCATTCAAGGTTACGGGCACAGAGTCAAGGTCAAGGTCACGGGTCGGGGTAACCCAGATCCAAGATTCCCCACCCACTCGCCAGTGAAAAATAAATAGCTAGTTACTGAATTCAAGGGAGTGGCATTTAAGTGTTTGGAATAACTGGTTCTGATTTGTAGTATGTATGGCACCTTCAGTACTCTTGTTAAAGTAAACGTAATCTTCTATCTGAACACGTAATCCTGAAGGCTGGTGGCTCCTGTTAAGCAGCTGGTTTTGTGTATAAAGCGATGAATGCAGCAGTGTAGAAGAGCATCTTTGTTAAATTCTTCTGATACAAGAAAAAATTAAATAAGAAAAGAAAAATAATTTTAAGGGGAGATAGGACTAACATACTAAAAACAAGTCTCAGATTGGGTGTAAATACACAAATTTACTCATGCTGAAAATGGGACAACGAATATTACGGCAATGATTGAAGCAATTACAAATAATACACTACATAACTAGCCCGCTTACTGCACTATTCACAATCGGATGTAAGTATCCTGAAATATCTATAGGTCAGGGTAGGAAGATACTGTCGTTACAGCCGTTCAACATTGGTCTCACTCACAGATGTCCCATATTCCTTGTCAGGATAACTCTCGTCATTTCTCGTTTTCGTACACAAGGTCTTGAAGCATTTTTACATTTATTATACCAAGTGGACACCTAAATGGAGCTACGATGGAGAGTCCTATATCAAAACTACAAAAAATATTAGTATTCTATGTTAGATATCCTCCTACTAGTCCTCAAGCACAAAACAATAGAATTACATTAAATTATGATTAATTATGTATCTTTACATGCATGTAATTGTAATGAAGTAATGTTTAACTTAACCATTTTATGAATAAATGTATTTGTTACTAGGACAACGGTTCAGTTTTATAAACTATTCCTTATGACCAATTAAACAAATGCTGGGTTTTGAATAAGGAGAGGGACTGAATTTCTTTGGCTCACGTTTTATAGGCCCTTTGGAATATTGTCCTCAAGAATGATAAGGTTAAACTTCAATAATGCAAGTTGCATGTAAATAAACGGTAAATCTAACAGTCACACATATTCTTCTACATACGGTGTTTTTTTTTTTGCGAATGTGTTTACTGCTCCAATAGTCTGTCATGTCTGCTAATGTGTTCTTTAAATTGGTATTGATTGCATTTTAGAGTTTTGCAATAATTTTCTTGACTCTGAAACTGTATGCAGAGTTAAAATCATTTGTCGGTTCCTTGACTTTGCCGTACTGTTCGCTGACTGGCGTGCGAATGGTCCTGTAAACTGTATTTTTCTATCTGAAAAGACGCGTCGCTGGGCGCAGGATATATATAAGAGTCTGGTTTTGCAAGCACGTTTTCAGGCTCTAATAAAGAGAAATGAATGATGTTTTGCCACTTGGCTGTAAATTATTCATATTGACAGCTTTTACTTTTGACATACCGACCTTATTTATACCCCCTCACAATTTTGCATTTCTCACCGGACATCAAAATCCATATGTTGATCAAAAAACAGCGGAAAATTGATAGGAACCCAACATCATACCTAATAAGCCATATACGTAATCTGATCTATCTAAATAATATTAATTTAAGGCACGACTGATCTGAACGCGAAACATTCATTAAGAAGCTATAGAAAATCATAATTTTTTTTCCTAATTCGCTCCATGCATTGCTGTAGTTAGGCTTACGTAAAATATAAATAATTAGGCGCAGGTGTTTTTTACATAGTGTTCTCCAATAGCTGTTTCATTGGCGGTGAAACAGCTAAAACAAACTAACGTTATTTTACCTCAGTGTGTGCTGACGGGGGCAGAGTTACCACTTCTAACTATATGCTGTTCACGGTTAACTGAACTATTCTGAAAGCCCTGCTTAAAATCTACTTGAATTCACATTGCATATACTTCCAACATATGTAAAATTACACAATGGCGCGGGCCTGATCGCTTTATTCACACGTCAGTAAAGTGAAACTGTGAAATTAGTAGAAAAGTAAATATCTTACAAATATGCTATTTCATACACTTACAGGAACTAAAAAAAATCAGAAAACTATCAAAATATTTTAGTATTCGCTAATGTTTACTTAACACTTAATATAACATCTAGACTTGGAACTACTTCTTCCCCATCGTTACCAACTTTTTTGGACGCAAGCCAGTCAGTGTCGCGTTAAAATATAAGCAGTTAGGGACAGTGATATATTTCAAATGTTGATTTTATAAGTGCTCACTTTTACCGTGAATAGCCTTTACCAAGCTATGCTGTGTTCTTGAAGCGGAAAGCCGCAACATGTCTTACTGCATGAGCAGAGACAATTGCGAGCTGGTGAGTTGTGCAGCTAGACACGAACACACACTGGTGGCGGTAAGTGCGGCACAAGTGAAGTAGATGTGAGCATTGCAGAGCAAGAGCAATACCACAGTAGAACCACTTTCCAAAGGGAGACGATATAGCAGTTGGGTGCAGCCGGAGTGCAGAAGGTTAATGTTGAATGCGCCCGTAGTAGTAGCAAGACGGCAAGACTGTTGAATTAATGAGATTTTTCTAGTCAAATACACTGGCTCAAGAAAGTAATCGTCTTTCCACAGACTTAAAATTGATGGATATATGCATACTTGGGATTAAAGAACACTGTGTCGTGGGTGCGTTAATACTTAATTATTCACTGTCACATATCCACAAAACCTACGAGTAGAATATAAAAGGGGACTCTAAGGCAACGGATACCGGAGTAGGAACCAGGAGTTGGTCGGAAGTCATGTTGTGACGTCAGCCAACCGCCATATTGGATATGGGCGACCTCGACCTTGACTATGTGCATGTGACCTTGAATGACCTTTAACCCAAAAAATGCAAAAAGTTGCTGAAAAATGATGAAATCCCCCAAAAAAAAATCTAAAAAAAAAAAAAAATGAAAAAGAAATTAGAAAATGATTTTAAAAAATTATGTAAAGACGTACATATAGGAGGTTCGGGGTTCAATAACAAGTGGATCGACTAAGTTCTCGACACGATCGACCCTCACTAGGTTGGCTGGTATCCATTTCGTCAGCCATGTTAGATGTCGATGACCTTGACCCCAATATCGTGACCTTGAATGACCTAGAAGCCAAAAAATCCCAACAAAATTTTTTTACATTCCAACAAATTCCCAAAAAAAAAAAAAAATGCATAACACTTGACTCAATACTCAAGATGTAAGAATCAATGCATTTGACTGAAGACTCAAAACTCAAGACCCTGACCCCAAGACTTAAGATTCAAGACGCTTGACACTTGTTCCAAGACCCAAGACCCAGGATACTTTACCCAAGACTCTTGACCCTTGACCAAAGACCCAATATGCTTGACACAAGACCCAAAACACTTTACCCAAGACCCTCGACCCTTGTTCCTTGATCCTTGACTTTAAACCCAAATAGTGGGACTTGTAATGTACGACGGTGATAAACAGTCTTACCTCCATAAGTTTTCTTGAACATCAATCGTCCGAACATTCCATCGATCTTTCATAATCTTTCACAATCATTCACGATACTCTTCCTCTTCAGCAGTCATTCCCTTAATCTTTAGCATTATTTCCAACAGTCTTTCGTAATATTTCGATCAATCTTTCAATCTTCCGATAAATTTTTTCGCAGGCTTTCCTTAAATAGTCCAATCTGCCCATTCATATATCACAATCTTTCTCAATCTTTCCATCAATCTCCCCATCTTTCCCTCAATGTTCCAATCTTCCCATCAATATTTCGTCCAATCATTCAATCAAACTTTCGCAGTGTTTCGGAATCTTACACAATTTTCCTTCTCAGCAACCTTTTCATAAATATTTAGCAATATTTCCATCAATTTTTCGCAATAGTTCACAATATTTCCATCAATATTTCGCAAACTTGTCGCAGTCGTCCTCCTCAGCAATCTTTCCATCAATCTTGGGCAATCTTTCCATGGATATTTCGCAATCTGTCCATCAATCTTACAATTTTTCCCTCGATGTTGCAATCTTCCTGTCAGTCTTTGGTCCAATCATTCTTTCACAATCTATCGTAATTTTTCACAATATATTCATCAGTCTTTCGTAATATTTAGCAAATCTCCTCCTCAGCATTTTTTCCATCAGTATTTAGTAATATGTCCATCAATCTTTTGCAGCCTTTCCATCAATCATTTCGCAAACTTTCCATCAATATTTAGCAATATTTCCAATAATCTTCACATATTTTCCTATGTTCCAATCTTGCCATCAATATTTCGTCCATGCATACCATCAATCTTTTGCAATCTTCAGCAATCTTTCAGAATATTTCGCAAACTCCTCCTCAGCAATATTTCGATCAATCATTAGCAATCTTTGATCAATCATTCGCAATCTTTCCATCAATCTTTTGCCATATTTCAATCAATATTACAATCGTTCGTCCATTCTTTAAATAGTTTTATCAAACTTGCGATCACTTGCAATCTTTCCATAAATATCACAATATTTCCCCCAATGTTCAAATATTCCCATCAATCTTTCGTCCAATCATTCGATCAACCATCAATCCATAATCATTCCATGTGTTTGTTGTCTGTTCCCATCCATATATATTTTAAAAACATTCAGTCGCCAACTGTATCCACATATTTGTACTTGAAAACTGCATTAGTATTTTGTATGCTGTCCACTATCTATGCATTTTTGTGCTTACGCACATCAATAATATTATGTGCAGGGAACTGTACTTTAGTAAATTAGTGTTCATAGAACCACTTTCAAGTTATAAGGATGAAAGGATACAACACAGAAATATTAAAATACATTTATAATTAAAAGTCTTTGTTATTTTGTAAACACAATTTCATGCTAATGATTTTAGATATCTCAATAATGTGTGAGAGGTTCCTGAGTGTTTGCAGGTCAGTTAGATGAGTTTTTAAACAAGTTCACTCGGGTTTTAGAGAAATAAGTGCCAGTATTCCAGCATCTTCTGCCTTCTTCATTTCGTTCGTTGCATCAAATGCAATTGAGGGCTGTGCTAGTGCATCGAGAAAATCGCCATCTTCTTCAGCGCTAGAACTGTCTCCACGTTTATTTTTATCAATGCTGTCTTCATGATCGTCTTCACCTCCTGTTTGATTCACAGTATCAAGTTTACTTTTCTTTGCAGAGCCGACAACTGTTTATTGCGAAGTTCGTCGATTTCATGCGAACATCTTGCAAGTGTACATTCCACACATACAGACTCTACCAAACCCCATTGGTCTCTCATTCCGTCATTAGCATTAACTGTACCATCATAATCTTGTATGGAATCAGTACACATCGACGCAGCAGGGGGTAGTGACGACTTTACTTGCTGCCTCTCAAAAGACGAATTCTTGCAGTTTTTGATGTGGTTCTTCAATATATAACCTTGCATAAACTCCATGTGCCAACTGTCACAATGATTTATCGCACGAAAAGGACTCTTCATGCGGACGGTTCTCTCATGTCGCCGAGCATGGCAGCTTTTGCTGAAGAATTTCCGACAGTAGCGACACTGTTTCATAGGTAATTTTCCAGCAGTGGGAGAAGGTAAATCCATATAAGTAAGCTCTACGGTAGACTTCGTACAATCACTGGATTGCATCATCTTCATAAAAAAATACCACCTTTCCTTTCCACAGTGGCAACATGTGTATCTACTTGGCCTACCTATTGCTTAATGTATACATACATATATGTATAATTACTTACACATCCCATTAGTGAGATTTAAGCATTTTATGCCTCCATTAAACCAATTATTTTATCTAGTTCCTTAAACGCATTAACATACAGTTATATCAGCAGTTTCTTCCAAGACATGTTCTTCGCTCAGTTTGAAATCATGGCCACACTTAAGACAGACAACCGACTCCTGCCAGACCGGCCCTTAGCAAGATTAACCACACACACACACACACACACCACGCACCACAATCAGCACGAACGACACACACCAAAATCAGCACTAAAATCAGCACCACATGCACCACAATCAGCATGTGTGGTGCTGATTGTGGTGCATTTGATGCTGATTATGGTGAGTGTGGTACTGATTGTGGTGTGTGAAGTCAGATTTGCTAATGGAAAGATTGCGAAAGATTGATGGAAAGATAGCTAAAGATTGATGGAAAGACTCCTGAGGTACAGGATTGTTAAAGATAGTGGAAACTTACCAAAGTTTGATGGAATGATATGACGAAATCTTGATGGGAGGATTGGAACATTGAGGGAAAGATGGGAAGATTGGTGGAAATATTGAGAAAGATTGTGAATTATGAATGGGCGCAGATTTGAAGATTTATGGAAAGTCTGCAAAAAAAATTGTGGAAAGATTGAAAGATTGAACGAAATATTGCGAAGGATTGTTGGAAATATTGCTAAAGATTAATGGAAAGATTTCTGAGGAAGAGGAGGATTGGGAACGATTGCGAAATATTGTAAAAGATTGGCGGAATGGTTGGACGATTGAGGGATTTATGTTCAAGAAGAGTGTGGGAGGTAAGCCTGTTTATCACCCTCGTACATTCCAAGTCTCATGGGGCTAGAACTATTTATATTTCAATTAATGCCAAGTATTTTTATAATTAAAGTTATTTAAGATGATGATCCATACCATGATTATAATGACTTGGGCAGGTGGTTACTACTCCTATGAAGGGCTTGGATTGGTCACATATACACATATTTGAAAAATCTAAGTAGTATGCTTGTACCTACATAACAGTCGAGATATGTGCATTATTAAAACACGTATTATGCTAAGTTTGAGAGCAAGCAGAACATGAGTAATGAGGTATGGTTACCTATTTTTTCATAAATAAATATAGATTTATTTAATTTTTTATTATTTAAAATTCTCTTCTCTTTTTTCCTAGTTTTTTTTTTTTTTTTTTTTTTGTTTAATATCATGGGTCAAGGGACAAAGTTCAAATCTCTTGCGTCATGGGTCTTGAGTCGTATGTCTTGAGTCTTGAGTCAAGTGTCAGGGTTTTATTGGGAATATGTTGGCTTTTTTTACTACTTTTGTCTACTTATCTTTGCGTTTGACTAGAGTTCTTGCTTTGTTCTGTTACGATCTAGTTTCACGAAAACTAAGGATGGTGCTTTTAACTGTAGTGATGGGCCTGTTTATTATTTCAGCTTTATATTCGAAGGATTTTTCTTTTTGGAAACTCCCTACTAAAATGTTATTTTCTCCTTTCAATTGTTTAATTATTTTTTTCGTTCCATTTTTGGAAGACTGCCACACAATACACTAACGTTAGTGAAAAATGAAACACCAAGAAGGATACATATGATTGAAATGAACTTTATACCACAGATTAGGTACATGGCAATACACAATTGATTAGGATTACAGAACTGTAAATTATCTCTGTCGTTAAGAAACCAGTATGGTGTGAAGCCCCCGCGTGCTTCAGTCAGAGCCCTAAACATCGTGGCATTGAAAAAAAAGAGGTCCTGGGTATGATCCTGAGGAATCTCCCTCCACACGTTAGGCATGTAAGTCACAATGCATCAACAGTGGTTGCTGAGTGACCGTGACGAACAAATCCCGGATATGTTCAATGCTAAATATATGCCTATTATTACGTAGGGATCCTTGTGTATTGTGAGGTATCATTTTCATAGAACATCAGATAGGAAGAAAAGGAGGACGGAAGCCTATCGAGAATAAAAGTTCGACATGACAAAATTAGAAATGAACAATTGGTTTGGGATGCGTGGTGAAACAGTTGACTGCTGTTAACGAATTTCCGCGGTGAATAAATCAATAATAAATCTCATAAAAATAAAAAACGCTTTCTTGCGTATTCGTTATTGGTGTGTAGGTTTGAACTGAATAGAACTGATTTACCCAAGACTTGATTCAATATTTGTTTTAATATAAATGTTTTCCTATTTACATCTTGAGTTTTATGAGTAAGGTAATTTAAGGGAAGACTCCATCCTTCATATTGTATTCTTGGTTTAATATCTTGTTTATATTTTTAAAAAGAGTATTCCGAAAGAATCTATTCATCCAACTAAAGTTTGTTCACGATAAAGTGAGCACTTTTGAAATCAACCTTAGAGAAAACCAGCTACGCCTACCTGCACATATTTTAACGGGCGCACTGAGTGTCATGCGCTCAGTCAAGTTGGTAAGGATGGACCAGAAGTAGTTCTATATCTTAAAGTCGAATAAAATGTGTTAGGTAATCATATGTGATAACTTTAATTATTTATTTGGCTTTCTGTTTATTTTTAATGTACTGAAGTGTAAAAAATGAGCAGATTTGTAAAATATTTACTTTTCTAATAATTTCACATATTCACTTGACCGTCGCATTAATTAAGTGATAAGGTCAATGACAATATTAATTTCACATAAGGTGAAATAATCCACTACGTGTATTCAAGTAGATCTTAAGCAGGGCTTTCAAAATTACTCATTTTACCGCGAATAGCCTATAGCTTTTGACCTTCAAAACAAGGAAACCACGAACTCATAAATATGTCACAATTTTAATTCTAGCAAAGATTCTGATAAAATATAAATATGTTCCTGGCATCTTACAACAAGCAGAAAACACACAATTAAAATTACGCACAAAATTATGAAACAATTCGTAAAACGTAAATTTTCTATAATCGTACATTGTCAGTAATTACTGTGAATCCAAAATTATGACGCGAAAATGCATTTCTTAAAAAAAAAGGTGGGGGTGGGGTGAAGTCAAGCAATAAAGGACTCTTTTAATGGAAGGATACCGAATATGTTTGTCGCAGTAGGTGGTGAGAAAATTATGAATTGTTTGTAAGAAGTTTCCACGGAGCAGAAGCAGCGGGGGGGAAATAATACCCAAGAGCACTTTAATTTATCCGTAATGAACAAATAGCTGCTTAAAAAAAACCCACACTCATTTAATTCTTGCACGTTGTAGCCTATGCTCAGTTCATTCCAAAGCCTTGTTCGCGGCGCAGCGGGAACGCAATGAAGGAACAAATGCCTTGGTGCGAACTGCGAAGTGAGACCGTATATTCTTTCTTTATCTTCGCTTGTAATTTAGTGGCCGGGAAGTTTGAAGCAGGCGGAAATTAGCTGACTTCGGACGAGGATCCGAACTTTATAAATTAGCTGGCCGTGTTAGTCGGCCGCAGGCAATTGAAAGACAAAAACAAAAGAAAGGAAGGGCGGTGGGGGGAAAGAAGAATGAGAATAAGGATGGGGAGTAGCGCGGGTGATGAGAAGGCGTTAGTGGAGAGGGGAAGTAATGCAGAACGGGCGCGACACAAGGACTGGACACGATGGCCGCCCGAGCGAGCCTATTCCTGTGGGCAATTAATTAAGGCACGATTGTGCCGTTAAGCAACGTAACGGATACCAACTTCCCGCTGCAGGAGTTGTGATCTGCCCTCGCCTCGCCTCAGTCCTGTTGCAGCTGGCGGGTATTGGATATTTAGCTTCTGGCACGAACACATGCTAACCTCTTGCTCTTTCGGAAACTTTCGAAAATTGACTCCCTTCTCGAGTTTGCCACACCACGATTATCCCACACTTCCGTCAGAAAGAGGCTGAGGTGGCCGAACGGTTTGACTGCTCGTCTGCCACCAACCCGAACCGGGTTCAATCCCCGGCCGACACACTCTGGATTTTCGCAAGTGGGAGTCGTTGCCAGACGATGCCGCTGGTCAGCGGGTTTTCTCGGAGATCTCCAGTTTCCCCCGCCCCTTCATTCCAAAGCTGCTCCGTACTCACCTCAATGCACTCTCATCGGCTTTCAAAACATCGATGTTAAGAGCCGTCCAAATCTCTTCACTCATTCGATGCTAAGAGCCACCCAAATTCCTTCACTCACTCACTTCCGTCAAAAAAATGATAAGTATTTAACTAAGAAAGTAACTATGTATTATATGTATACAAAGAGTTTCAGTACAAGCGTGAAAAAATGAAACGGGTAGAGGGGTCGCACCGTGGAACTTTTTATAATTGGGGACGTGTATGCTTGAAGATATACAGAAACATGTGGGCGACCTACATATATTGCGTGTGTGATTTGCCTATCATCCACAAGGTGGCTCTACCGTCTCTACATTGCCACAGCACGTTCTGTACCCATGACAGAAGTCTTCTTCCCATTGCCTGAATTGTTGGAGCACACCCCTTGACAGTTCGTGAGAAAATGTTACTGCAATATGACTGTGGCTGTCCTAACCATCTGGATGCTACATTTCCTGGTCTCTGGACTGGACGAGGAGACCTTATTCCACGACCTGCGAGGTCATCCGACCTGAATCCACTACACTATTTCGTATGGGCATATATCAAACCACTTGTGTATGAGACCCCCGAGGACACATACATGGATTTGGTTTCAAGGATTGCAGTTGATTGTGATGTGCAACACGCGTGGGACGTTTGAACGTGTGCGGCAGAACCTCGTACGCCGTTGTCATTCTTGTGTTGAGGCTGATGGCAGTTACTTTGAGAAACTCTTGCGAGGTACAAACTCAAACGTGAACTCCGATCCATCAGTGGAATGATCCTGCGATGTACTACCTGTCAATAGTGCACATACTCAATGTCAATAATACACGTAACCATTATGGATACCTGTATTCGCGTTAGACAATTTTTCCTTTTATATCTCCTTTCGCCAGTTTCGCAGACCAAACGTTCCCTATCTCAAAACATTCCGTGGTAAGGCCCACATTCCCAGCTTTATTTTTGCACACTTGCACTGAAGCATTCTGTAATATGTAATACATTCCAGTGGATGTAAGCAGTTAATGTAGGTTTATTTCATGACCTCATAAAGACACTAATTAAAATATTTGCTTATCCCGTGTAAATCAAGAATGTACATAGACGCGAAAACCCATTCAAGTAGAAGAATCACTTTGTTGAATAATTCGTCAAAATGTTCCCTGGTAAAAATCTTGAATTTTTTATAATCACCAAGTGCTTAAAATATTTATAATAGTTGTGTTTATAATCTATCTTAAGACCTCCAAATGTCCTTAAGACAAATATTTCTGCGCTTTCGTGGAAATCCACAGATTTAATGACGAAAGTGTAAAAAAATCATAATATATTGTAAAGAACTTAGGCAAATACTATGTTTTTACTAAGTCTTCGACTTGGTAATTTAGAAAAATGTGTACAAACTATTTTCTCTAAAACAACAATTATTTTCTGTCAACTATAAGTATGGGTTATTTTTGTCCCCCCTCTCCCCAAATACAACATGTTTGAAAAGTGGAGGATTGCGGCAGTAGGAGCAAACACACTTGAGTTCCAGGAGTGTACAATAAAATGGCTGCACATACATGGAATACTTCCTAATCTGCAAAAAAGTGGGCCCAGTATTGGCGTGACATGATACCTTAATAAAGACAATTTCATCGTTAATTAATATTAGTATACTGAAAGAATATAGAAAAAGTCTAACATTCACGTTAGGTGTAGGGAACAGTTGCTATAAAATATGGTGAGCATTTGAATAAATATATTATTATAGACGTCTTCGCAGGATTTATCGTCTAACTGAACTGGCTAGGGTGACCAAAGAAAGGATCTCTTCTGTTGCCATTTTTAGAGGAAGTAACATTTCGGACGGATAGATGTACATTTTTTTCATTTTCCGTTACCCTATTATTTGAATGCAAATTAATAACACGGTAACCACGAATAAGTTCATTAAATCTAAGGCTTCGCAGTTTAGGTGCTAACCTGCATATATTTTAATTTTAAGGGGTTGGTTTTATTTACCCAAATATTGTATAATTATCTGGTAAATGATTGTTTTGGTCGTGCCATGGTAACTTCTGAAAATATGTTTACCCTAATCCACTTCTTAAAACCGGGGAAAGGAAACATTTATTAATAAAATCAAATTATGGAATAGTTTCATCATGATAAAGGGAAACTTCGGTCACTGTGGTTAACCCCTTATCTTCTTATGCTAAAAAAAACTTGCAAATGGCTACACGGCATGGTCAGAAATAGCTGTGAAGTATTTCGTTGAAGTTTCAACGCTCGACGTTTCAAAAATGTTTTCTTCCAACAGGTTGTTATGGACGACATATCTGGCAGAAATTATACCAGTGTTACATTTTCTCTCTCTAGAAATTAAGTGGACTATACCAAGTTCGTTAAGGGATATAGGTCTTAATCAAATAAAATAATTAATTATAATTTCCTTATTTTATTTACAATAAATACAGCAAAATTCACAGAACTCAAATTCTCACAATAAATTGAAATCCTTTTACTGTTCACAATTGCCACCAATTAATAAAATTTATAATTACGATAAATAAATAAATGCAATTAAATAATTAAAGATAAGTCCCAATACACAGTGTATCAGCCTATTCAATTATTTTATAATTTATGCGTCCATATTTGACAGTTAGAATATTTACAATAAAGTCAGTCTTATACTTCCATTCAGTCCCACCTCAGTTCAGTCCATGTCCTGCAGTCGCAATGTTCTAGAGTCCTCCAAGCGCCCTCACGCACAGTAGGCTTCACTCGCCGGTTTCACACTCTCTCGTACATTCAAGCCACGAACACCTAACTCGCCATCGTCCCGCAATTTCCAGTCGTCATCCTCACTTCCCTTCGCTCGTGCACACTCGGCCAGGCGGCCTCGATCAAAGATTGTCGGCCACTGAGTTGCGGCAGTATATATAGTGTCTTAGGCCATCCCCTAGAATCTTCCCCAACTCGCGTGATGCGTCGCGGAGGGCTGAGGAGCCAGCCAGTATCACAAGAACATTCTTGCGTCGTCGCTAAACGTATCGGAAATTCTAACAGGTGAGAGGAGGTCTGTGACGCCAGCACGTCTCGCCGCTGTCTGCATTCACGGGATTCCCAGAAGGGGGGCTCAGGAGGCCGCGAGCGCATCGTTCCATGAAGAGGGGAGGATGAGGTTGGTCTCCGATTACGGCGCGGGGCAGCTGAGTCAGCGCCAGCTGCAGCACGTAACACCATAATATGTGGGAGGGGATCTAGACTTTCGGCTGGTGTTTGAAAAGGGGGAAGGAGTTGGCGGGTCTCTTCCCCACTGTGCAGGTACAAATCTAGGCTTTAGATTTGTGCTCTCCTCACATTCGTCGAATGTGAGGGGATCACTCTTTCGCCATAATATTAGGCAACAATATTGAATTAATCAAATAAATTCTGTATTTTAAACAATTACGATATTATTTCATTTAAAGTTTTAAAAATTCACACGGCCGTTTCAGGGGGAAAGGGGGGAGCATGTCCCCTGCATAGACCATCCCCCTCAACCCACCCCTGATAATATGGGAAGAAGCCCAGTAAAGTGTGCCAGAAATATGGAGGTCATGCTGCGAGTTAGTAGACTGATTAGTGGAAAACGATATCGGTAATTTTTTTTTTCAAAAATTCCAGCTGCACAAATGTTTTACTTTTGCGCGTGTACATTTATGCTTACGGCATGAGAAATTGCATTTCTTTAATATAACGCCTCAGGCATAATTAATTATATTTCCTAAATATCTGACCGAGCCGAATTACCGTTTTGTATGAATGTTTTCTCAGACAATTAGGAAGGGATATGTCATGTTGTTTCTAACAAAACTTTTATACAAGCAGGACGCTGAAAGCAAAACTAGCTGAAGAATTTAAATCTTCTAAAACTTGTCCAGTACTTCCATGTATGCAGAAAAATTTTCTGCATAGCGTCTATTTAGCTCTCAGTAATATCCTCACTGATTTTTGTTCTTTTTTGTCTGTACTTTAGCGTTTTTACTACCTCTGTTAAGCCCTTGTCATACTGTCAAATTTTCGACTTCAACTATATTTGACAAAATTTGAAGACAAATTACGGCCACTAATTTTTTCCTTCCGACAAATTTTATCAAATAATCTTGAGCGTGTTTGAAAATGTGTCACGCTGTCAATTTTTTCTGCTGAGAGAATCTAGTTTTAATTATTATTATTTAAAAAGTATTTTCAAAGTAAGATATTAGTTTTGCTTTCCCATGCAGTCCACTACAGGAAGAAATGTAATGAATGTTGTAATTTATTTTCGCTTCTTTACTATATTAAAATTTTATTTATCAGAGATATTTCCTGCACAATGAAATTTAATGCCGCTGAGTTCATAATATTATGTGTAATATTCACTTAAAAATGCATTCGTGCCCACAGAGCTTCTACATAAATCAATTATCTTAAAAATTTACTTTGTTTACAGAAATTCTTCGTTATTTTAAAGTTTCTTGACGTCCATTTTTGTCGTACACTATTCTGAACAAATAAGTTTTAGAACACATCCAATCTTCAAATGTTTGATGAAAACTGAAGCCATCCACCTTTCTCAGGCAAAAAATAGCGGCTTTTATGACGTTTCGATGACATCATAACTGTCCAACTGTATTTAACCAAACTTATTGGAAGCCGTTTGCCGGAAACATTTGACAGTGGGACAGGGGCTTTAAACCACAGTTCCCTCTTAAACATCCAAAAAATTTTTAACCCAGAAGAGTTTTGTTACCGACATCCCCCTTTGCCAACGCTTCATTAAAGAAATTTGTCGCAGTGGATAACTTACGACTAGGAGCTAGGTAGTCCTAGGCTCGACTTGGAGGGTGCTAGGCAGTCCGAGGCTCAACAAGAGGGAGCTAGGTAGTCCTAGGAACGACTTGGAGGGTTCTAGGCGGTGAGCACTTTTGAAATCAACCTTAGGAAAAAATCACTGCCCTGCCTGCATATATTTAAACGGGCACACTGAGTGATATACGTCCAGTAAAGTTGGTAACGATGGGCGGAAAATATTTCGATATCTTGAAGTCGAATAAAAACTTTTAGGTAACCATTTGTGATAAGTTAAATTATTTCTTTCGTTTTCTAGTTTTATTTTTATGCATCAACGTATAAAAATAAGCAGATTTTTTAAATATTTACTTTTATAATAATTCCGCAGTTTCGCTTGACCGACGCATGAATAAAGTGATGAGGCCCAATACAATGTTAAATTTACATAAGGCAGAAGAATATGCAACGTGCATACGAGTAGATCTTAAGCAGGGCTTTGAAAAGTGCTAATTTTACCGTGAACAGCCTATAACAACTATATCCATGCGCCTGAGAAGTTACGGCAGGTGTGAAGAAGCACATTTTTCACATGACTTGCTGTTTTACGACAGTGTATGGGAGTGATATATGTAACAAGTTTCCTGGGAGCGGCGCCAGATTGCTACTGAAAGTGATTGGTTTACAGATGGTGGAGAACACCTGTCACATCAGAGTATTGTGACTGGAACCTTTGATAGAAATATTGCGACGTAAATTAACCTATCACACTTTCTGGGAGTAGATTTTATGTTAGTTGTTAATAAAAAAGGCGAAAAGGTGGAATGCTTTAGTTACTAGGGTTCAAGTTTTGGTGGCATACAATTTAAAATATTGCTGTTAGAAACAATAGAATATAAACAAAATATCTAACATAAAAACCGAAAATGTAGTCAAAATATAAATAGTTATTAATAACTTATACAAGACGTTACTGGTATAACTAATGAGCCTACGTTCCTCAATATAGGTGCAATTCATTTTTAAATAATTTCTTAAAAGCTAAGTTGGTAGGAAGGAATTGACTTCTCTTTGAAAGAAATAATTTTAGAAATGAAACCAGAAACTTATGCAACCGTAATGGGACAATTACAAATACACACATGCCTTACCTGGGACTAGAACCAAGAAAACATCGTACTATAAATTGGCGTGAAAAGTACTATGTTACAGAGGTCGGATTCGGAGCAATAACTTAAAATTTAATCAATCTAATGTTTCGGATGATAGAGTTAACAAACTTAAAATATTTACAGGGCCTTTTTTTTTAAAGTGACTAAGCCCTATAAATCATGTAAGTTTTCATGGCCTACCAGTTGTTTGGTCCCTGAGATATAACATAAAAAACTTTATTATCTTATTTGATACTATTGTACAAAATTTGCCAGAAAAGGAGGCTCTATATGCGATGTTTCTAATGCATACTGTTTGCATACAACTTCTTGGTTCTTTTATGTACAGTAAGCCCATATTCATGAGGATTCAGTATTAATAGCTGATTTTTTTTTCTAATGTCGATTTAAAATGTGTTTAATTAATCATAAACCAGACGTAGCTGGCGAAGTTACGTAGAGGATATTTTCATTACTCCAAGAACATATAAAAGATCAATCGATAGATATGTAAATTACGGTTACGAACAAGGGGAAATGTTGACTTCCTCGCTCTCTGTGTACTATAGTCTTAGCTGATTATTGTTTTGAGACGCCCGTCTACCTGGAGCTTGTTTCCGCCTTTGAAGCCGAGAGGCGAGGGGTCGTTAAAGACGACACTGCCACGCGCATCAAGTGCGCCATCGCCGCTAAGCGCAAGTCTCTGAACTGACGTGCAGTGTTCTCGTCGTGCTGCGTGTACCTATGGGACTTTCAGCAGCAACCCTATTATTTTATTGGTGAAAAGTGTGTAGGAAAGTTCAATGCATGCCCCTTGACAAGTTTTGTATGGATCTGACACGTACATTTTGAGATACAGCGCTTTGAAAAAACCCCTTTTATCCATTTTGATATACTTTGAAATGGTGTTTCTAATTAACGCGAGGTCTTGAAAACACTCAACAGCCCTCGTTTGAAATGTGTGTTCTTTTCGTAGGTCAGTACACTAGACGCACGTTTAATAGTTTCGTAGAAAAACGTGTATTTCGAACACTCTAAAACGCACTTCACCCACCAGGTTTCAGTTTAAGTGGTCAACTTAATCTCAGAGCACGTAGATCTGGACATGTCCTTAATTCCTTGCAGGTTTGTTACTGAACCCGAACCCTGCAGGACGTGTTTAATAAAGTGCAATCCAGTTGCCGAACGAACTTAATTGTAAACGCGTATGAAATCTAACTACTGTTAAAACTGATTTGCGGATTTTTTTTTTGGTTCCCTAGTTATGTCCTTGTATTGAATAAATGAAATGCTTCTCAGTTTTCAAGGGCGGTTACGTAAAGATAATACAACGAATGTTCAGATGCAGGTATTTAATTAATGTAATTTACTGATTACGACAGACAGACGGGCGAGCATATTCAATATCGGTCTACAGCACCTGACAATCGAAGGGAAAGAAACTGAAATGTTTCGAGGGAAGTGGTTTCGGGGAACACGATCATCGACGTTGCCTGGTGCTACGTCTGCCGGCCACAACGGCGGGCAAAAAAATAAAATAAAAAATAAAAATGAGCACCACGCCGGCTGCGATGGATATTGCCTCGCCAAACTCTCCTCCCCAACCCCTCCCGGGGCAGCCCGCATCTCTTCCCGGCGACCCATTTAACCCCTGACCTCCAGCACACCACCCCAAGAGTCTTTTCATAAGCTGCTGTGGTCAGCGCCAGAACCTGAGGCCATTAGCTCCCGCCCAACCCGCCGCCGCCTCGTATTGTCCTCTCCTGCAGGCCGGAACAGATGGCGTCTTCCAGACAATCCCTTCTTCCAGCCCCCTTCCTTGTCCAGCACAACATCCAGCGACCTCGCTTCCTCACATGCCGACCCAACACTGCTAGGTGCCTCTACCGTCTGCTAATAGTGTACCGACCCGTCTGCTCAGGAATACTGCCACCCGCCTCGCAGCCCCACATATAATTCACGCCCTGTTCCAGTTTATAAACTGAGTATTTTTGAAAGTCTTCTCATTTGGAATAACAGCCAAGAATTATTTTTCAATTTAACCTTAGACGTTAACTTCCGAGTGCGGTGAAGTATACACATTGTGTTTGTTACCTACATGGCTAATTTTTTTAAAAGCAGTTTAAAGGGTAAAAAATGGCTGGAAGGAGGAACTAATAACTAGAGCCTCATAAGTGTTCACTTTATGTGAACGTCCTACCTGGCTTCGTGCTCTTGAAAAGTGCATCCCGGACGTGACGTCACATTGTCGCTGTCCGAATTTAAGACCACGATCCTTCATTTATACAGATTTTGCGAGAATGATTATTTTTGTACCCAAACGGGAACCGATATTCTAAAATCCTCTTAACATATTGTTTCAAATTGATTTTATTATGCAGTCTAATTTTTTCAACACTAAAGACTGTATAATTTTACTTAATTATTAAATAAACGAAATTTTCGTTAGCTAATTAACTGGATAAAAGCATACACTTTTATTTCTTGGAAAAATTAAGCCTACGTAATAAAACCAATTTGTAGCAAAAATGTAAGAGGATTTTGCAATATCGGCTCCCGTTTGGCTACAAAAAAATTAATCCTCGCAAAAGCTGTAGAAATGAAGGATCGTGGCTTTGAAGCAACGACACCTGTCTGTCAGTGGTTTAATGAACATTTAAAAAATCAGAATATAAAATTGTTAAATTTGATCCTCAGTGGCCGTGATTGTTTGGGCTCTGCACTCGCGTTATGAGAAGAAAGAAGAGCGAAGGTCCATGACACAAAGAAGAGTACTTCTATGACTGCGAGCAAAGAGTTGCTCTACACTTCACAATTCACTGTAATCAGAATACTTTGTCCTATTTTTGTGTAACCGTGATATTTAGCGCCATGCAATAACCTACAGTCAAACTGTCTACGTGTCAGTGGTTAAATGTGTTTAATCGAATTCCTTGTAATCAAACAATAGTTATTTTGTATAATTTAATGGCGAGATGCACAAAGTGCAAGTTGTTTTCAAGTACTAAGTACAAGTAGCCCATTTACTTCTGCCAATTTACACTAAACTGATGTTTATACACCCAATTTATATTGACATAAACTTCTACAAAGAGTGTTGTGAAACAACTACTATACTTCAAGCCTACCCAGCCATTCATGCGATAACAATTTATGTTATGCTTGGTTTGTGGCAAACACTACGAGAATGAAATGGAAACATTAATTGTTTGTATCTGAGAAATGTAGGAAAGTAATCATGAATAAGATATGTAATAGAATTTCCAAAGTACTTGTTAATAGCAATTTTTATTTCTAGTAATTTTATGCCACACATGTGTACGTATAACGGTACTATTTACCTAAGCTATTTTCATCTTCATTAAATTTCGTGAAATATTCATCTTCCATACATCGAAATCTAATCAAGTCAAAATCTTTTTAACCACGAGGTACGTGATTTAGGTTCAAGATAACGCTTTCAACCAAAGAGTTAACAAATTTCAGATTTCACAATAATATTTTGACTAACTTGAATACTCTTTAATATTGTCTAGTGGAAGCAGAATTCTTACGAACGCACACGTGCGTGCACGTTAACACGGCGTACAATGTAAAGTTATCACAAATAATTGAGGAGCCGCGGTGATGTAGTGGTCAGACTACTCGGCTCCTGATTAGATGAACCGGGTTCGATTCCCGGAGGCGTCGCTTCCGGATTCTCGCATTCGGGAATCATGCCGGACAATGCCGCTGGTGGGCGGGTTTTCTCGGGAATCTCCTGTTTCCCCCGTCCCTTCATTCCGGCGCCGCTCCATATTCACTTCAATCACCCTCATCGGCTCTCAAGACCTCGATGTTAAGAGCTGCCCAAATATCTTCACTTCACTTCACTTCTATGTTAAAAAAAAACAACGCCCAAATCTCTCTGCTCCACTCCACAAAGCATTAATTCCTCAATGACATGAATCCAAATATTGTTAAAATAATTCGTTGCATTTCGTATTGTGCGGGTACCAGATTAAGGTCCGTCTGAAATATTTTGATAAATGATTGTTCTGATATAATACTATTAAAATATCCTAATGATGGTAGCTACGTAAATTAATACAGATTTTCAAAATTATTATCTGGAACAGAATAGTCGCAATTAAGTACATGTCCAAATCCTATCCCGTAAGGAAATTTGTCAGAAATTACCTTAGGCTCTGGCTATGTGCATTTCAGGAGCAAAATAATATGATATCTCAAGCCAATGAGATGAAAATGAACTTCACGAAAGGAAACATAACACACGATTTGCTTAACAGCTGAGTAAAAAACACGATGATTGAAAACAGTAGGCCTATATATCCTACTATATGTTATGATTTACCAAACTGGAATAATCGAGCACAGAAAAAAAAATTCTGTTGGGTGAAAAATTGCTGCGAAAATATAACAACTCCCCTGGCAACCTTTACACAGATGTTGCGTTTACAACAGTACCAATTTTTTCCATACCACACAACGAAAAAAAATTTATTGAAATAATATTGTGGCGCTGCAAATAAAACTGGTTGGAATTAACCTGCCTGTACAGGCTTACAAAAAATATTAATATTTATGTTATACAGAGTTGCGGCTGGCCAGGATGAGCGCAACAGAGTGCAAGGTTGGTGTATTACAATATAATAAAAAGAATCATTCTCGAAATAGGACTTAGCATGTGGCAATTGAGCTTTACACACACACACACACACACACACACACACACACACACACACAGGCTATGAAAATCCAACATGAAAAGTCAAGCGTCAAGAAACTTGGTTGGGCTACTAGTGCAACTGGAGTAATTCATCCAACCTTCGCTGCTAGTTTTCAAGTACTCGAGTTTTGTGCTCGTAGTAACGTGTCGAGACAATTTACGCTGTTGCCTTCCAGCGGCAAACAGAGTTATTTTCTAACGGGGAGAAATTCTGGGAATCGGGATATGAGGTTGCCCCAGAGCTGTTGATACATCACGGAAAGAGAAGTCTCTTTCTTCCCCTCTCCAGCGCACCAAAAAATAAAATCATCTTTTTCTAGTTTACGGTGACAGATTTAGGATTAATTTCGTTTCACAAATGGGAGAAGAGAAAGCCGGCAGTGAATTTCTCAGGTGTTTATTGTTTACACCTAACGCGCCTTTTTTCTAAAGCCCATTTTTGATAAAAGCAATGATAGATCGAAATACGGAACCGAAAAATGATAAAAGAACCATTTATTTGACGTTAAGATATGGAACTACTTTCCATCCTTCGTTACCAACTTTACTGGGCGCATGTCACTCAGGACTCCCGTTAAAATATATGCAGGTAGGAGCAGTAACTTTTTTCTAAGGTTAATTTCAAAATTGCTCACTTTATCGTAAACAGGTCAGATATTTCTTTAGATTTTGGAAACTCATAACCAAAGTATTTTTATAATTCAAAGAAGTGGATTTATATCCGATGGGGTTGTTGCTTTGCAAAATCAACTCTTGAACTGAGCAAACAGATGTAAAATGGGCTAGAAGTAGCTAATGCAGGCACAGGGGCGCTTCGTAAAGAAGTGTTTGAACAATCTGGTTTCCGCCTGATAATTTAATCGTAAGTTTTTGCTGTGTGTAAAGCACGCACATATTTTCTCGGTACGTTATGTTCTCTCCCGGTGTTACCCTGCACGACGAAGTCATAGAACCAATATCGCTGCCATGACAAAAAAATAATGTTTACAGGCATATTTTAATATATTTTTTCAATATCAAAGCTGTTTTAAAGTCAAGGGGTTTTAAAATTAGTCCTCACAATCGTAGTATGTTTCGGTTTGCAGTTGTCTCTCACCCGTAAACATTTTTGAAATATGAAATGCTATTTCAACACAACACGACTCACATCTACCACATACACTGAAGGCTTGAGTAGAATTGTAATGGAAATTATGGGCCATCGGGATCCGGGATCAGAGCTCGGAGCTGTTCACGCTCTGTCATTCCGGACTCCCGGCGGCCATTTTCCACTAGAAATCTCCACTTGTTCCTTCAAATCCGACGATAGCCCCTCAAAAATTCCCTTTTTTCATTAAATTTTTCTCTTTTTCACTTCAAAATTTTTTTTTTTTTTTTTTTACTGAAAATTTTCCATTTTCCCCAAACAGCGCCGATCCCCCAAGCTGCAAAAACGATCCCTCGAAAGGCGGTTTCGATACATCGTACGGATTTGGGGGGATCGTTTTCGAGGGCTGAGTAGTGAAGGCCATATTGCTTTTTTATAGGGATAGGATATGCCAAATCGATACACAGGGCCCATGGTCCTGAGTCAGACCTGACCATCAGCCATCTAATTTCTGTCAGCCATATTGTCTGCCATGTTGGATGTATGTGACCTTGACCGTGACCTTGACCAGGTGACCTATAACCTTAGAAACCCAACAATCCCAAATAATCCCAAAAAAATATAAAAACGTATTAAAAATATATATAAATTTATAAAGAATTGTAAAATATATATTTAAACTTTATTAAAAAATTTATTTAAAATCTTATAAAATAAACATTTTGAATGTTTATGCTCAGGGGGGACTGGGAGCTGGAGCCGATCGGCTGCCATGTTGTAACATCACCTGACTGCCATGTTGGATGTCAGTGACTTTGACCTTTGACCTTGAAACCATAGCCATGACCTTGGGGAGTGTTGAACCCATAAATTCGCACAATTGTTTTCAAAATTTCAAAAAATTATAAAAACTTCTAAATTTATTTAAAAATATAACATATTTTATTCAACATCTATTTTTAAAAAATTATTCAAAATTAAAGTTTTGAAAGTTTTGGCTTATAAGGGAAGAAAAACTGGAACCGACCAGCTGCCATGTTATGACATCACCCAACCCCCATGTTGGACCCAGATGACCTTGACCAATGGCATGACCCTATAATCGTGACCTTGGATGACCTCGAAAACAAAAACTCGAGAAAAATGGTAAAATTTGAATACATTCATAAAAGTCAGCAAGAATATTACATTACTGACTACTACTGCCATCTTGGATCTAGGAATTCCTAAGAATTTTTAAAAGATCAATAAAAATACTATACAAATTATTTTTAAAATTATTTTTAAAACTTACATTTACAGAGGTCTCCCACAGCACCACTTCTAGTAGACGACTGACCCCCTCCATTCAATCACAATGTATTAACATTACCTCGTCTACCCTCTCAACTTTGCTCATTGCGTAGAATTCACTCCGCCCGACATATTGGTTTTTGTTTTTGTCATTTGTTTTAATATTTAACGCCTGGGCAATACTAGAGTATTAATTATCGAGTTAGGCGCCAGAGTTGCCAATTTAGCCACCATTTTGATTATCTGCCTTTTGCTTACCCCAATTATATTGAACTCGAAAAATCGAGGAAAAATCACAGTTCATATAATTGTCAATTACTAGCTGGTCACATAAGACACCATTACGACTAACAATACTAACTAACGACTGACTGCACACAAGACAGACTCCATACAAGACTAACTCCACCAAGACTGGTTCCTGACGAGATTGACAGCCCAAGAACTCCTGACGAGAGTAGTTCTTGCGAAACGTAAGTGGAAGGGTAAAGAAGATGCAAAAAGTGAACTTCGTTACTTGAAATGGAATTACAATTTTTGTTAAAACCCCTCGACAGTGCGTATAAATACGTATTAAATACGCTGAAGGTCAAGAACGAAGCAAACTGAGCCGCTGCACGGGACAACGGGCAGACGTAGTGTCATCCTATAGCGACTGGAGCCGTCCTGTAGCTGGCGTTTGTCGAAAGAAAAAAAAAACGTAGCCTCAGACTACGCTTCCTTTGTTAATTTACTATGATATCAGGTGTTCATATTGGTTCTCTTGTGCATTGATACATACTGTAAAGCGATTATGAGCGGACAATACCACACGTCGAATTTCATCTGGACTTATCGCAGAACATTCTCGTGTTACAAGGACTTTCTTGTCTTCAGGAGTCGTCGGCGGGTCTTTGTAAACCTGCTGTTTTCATGTTACCCACAGATAAACGTCCATAGGCGTTAAGTCTGGTGAACGTGCTGGCCATTTCATGTTTCTAGATCAACCAATCCATCGACTACCGAAAGTTCTGTTAAGAACCTTTGTAGTTCACTGTGTAGAATGAGCGGGAGATACGCCGTGTTTGCCTTATGTCCAGTGGGATGTCTTCCAATAAAGATGGCTAATGCCATCGTATTTACTTTATTTTCATACGCACTGTCGTGGGGTGTTAATGCAAATTATCATTCCGTTTAGAGTACTGAAGTTGACCTTTATATCTTCTTTAACCTTCCACGTACAGGAAAATTATCACTATCAAGCTATTAGCGCCTTGGACTCAAGCAACTTTTAGCTGAAACATTTTCTTCTGCCACTGAAAGTGACAGTGTTGTTCAGGTGGCCTGTCTTAGGTGCCGCAACCTTTATGTATGTATGTGTGTGTGTGTGTGTGTGTATATATATATATATATATATATATATATATATATATATATATATATATATATGTATATACACACACGTGTTTGTGTGTGCGTGTGTGTAAAATACGCACAAATTTTCTCGGTACGTAATGCTCTCTTCCGGGGTTTCATTGCACCATGAAAAGTCATGGTACCAAGATGAGCTGATCGTCCGTACACGCACGCGATTCTGATCACATAAGGCCTATAAAAACATTCAACACATTAATAAACCAGGTTAATACAAGTGGCGTTTAATGGAAACTGATCTCATGAATCTTTTTCAAACATACACGGCTGCTCAAGTGACATTTAAGCGAATACGTGTCCAACCTAATTTATTTCCAAAAACTACGTTGGAAGCAGTCTGAGGATGAAATATGACTGCTTACCAGAGGCTTTATATGAAAGTGCTGAACCCGGCGCAACAGATTACTGCAGGGCCAGTCCACCCCCCCCCCCCCCCCCCTCCCGAAAGGAAAAGAAAATAGAAAAATCTTCAGGACAATCTCACACCACAGCCTTCCTCATTCAGCCCAGTAGCCGCGGGCGCCGGCAAATTATTTATGGTTCCGATGCCCTCCTCCACCTTTTCCACCGACTCCCCCTTCAACCGCCAGTCACCAACCGCCTTGGGGAGATGGACGCCAAGTTCTTGGAACAGCCGCGGCCTCTGTAAACCCGTCTGGAAATAAACCTAGTTAATTTTTGTTTCCCCCCTCCTCTTTCCACTTCGGGGTTTTTTAACTCGCGCCACACAACCGCACAACAGTCTCCTTCTGATGATCCCCACCACCTCGGGTCACACATCGTTCTAGAAGCAGACATCAAAGCAAAACACTTTCTTTTTGTATTTTATGCCGCCCAGTGAAAATAAAAACTATTGGTTTTAAGGGAATGGGCCACAAAAAAATTTATGATTTTATTTTTTGATCAACTTATAGACATATGCCTAATTTTTCCTGATATACAATTTTTTACATTGTATGATTTTTTTTTTTTTTTTTAAATGACACGTCAAAGTCAAAATTTTACTGTCTTTGTGATGTACAAATAAAATAAACCAAGCTATTTGAAGAAAACTTAGCAGCTGAACGGATTTTTAATAGTTAGAGCCACCGGTATTTTCGCGAAAATACTTCACGTATATTTCTACTCCAAACGCCGTTATTTCAGAGCCAATATCGTGGTTGGATGATTTTAACAAACACGAGTCTTAAGGGTCGGCCATCCAATCATGGCCGTTCAGGGTCAGGGACAACTTTATTCTGATTGGCCCAGCCGAGCATAAAATATCTCCTGACTCAGATACGCGGCCAATAGCTGAAGGAAATTTGCACGTGTGCACGTAGAAGTTGAAGTCTAGCTCGGACATAAACATTTCCGTGAAAAACAAGTCGCCATAGTAATAATAATTTATTTTAGGGTATATGATTAGCAAAAGAAACTTAAAAAAAAATTCCAGGGACACCCACAAATAAAGTTATGTAAAAATTTCCTTACATTCAGCAATTGTTTGAAAATACAAAAAAACGTTTCCTTTTACAAATTTATAGACGCCTCCAAGAAGTTCTGCGTATTTTCTTTTAGTGTGAAATATCTAATTTCTGTAAGTAAGTTAGCTTGCATTATAATATACATTTCTAAGTCATTTATGTAACACTTATGTGCTGAATTTTTTGCGAGGATAAAGTAACTACAAATAATGTATAAAAGTTGAACAGGACGTATTACTAATAAAAGAAAATTCGAGATTTAAGAAATTCCATTTTCTCTTTAAAATTAAGTTCGGTGCGTTTTGAAGTAATTTATATTTACTTAGGTATGGCAAATTATCTGTGAAAAAAGTATTTAATTGAAAATAGAGGCATCTGTTGTGAGATTGCTGAAGCACGAACCAGGGTTTTTTGTTTCGAATCCATGTAATGTGTTAGGGTCAATTTTGCTTTAGAATGCAAGCAGCTCCTTTAATATCCTACCGGAATTAATAACCGGAATGACCAATATATTGTTAGAAGACGCCAGGGGCATATTCGAGTTTGTGAGTGATGGAAATATTAAAGGAATGTAAGAACTAAATATAGTTTTAAATTTATTTTCAATGTAATAAATATTCACTGCTCTATTACCTATAATATTGAACTACCTATGACCACTGTTAAGTTCCTTATTTTCTGTGAGCGCAATACTTAATGTCTGTATCAATTCTAATAATTAAAGTCCTTAGAAGGGTCCGTGCAATTTGGAGCACTTAACTTCGGATACCTGTAAAATCCATAACAGATGTTTCAAAAACTTCAATATTTAGAGGCAGATGAACTGTAATAAGATGTTACAAATCCTATAAGCAAAATGATATATACTTTAATATAACACAGTTCATTAAAGTTTATTTTAATTTTTGATTGCTATGTAATTTGGGCCAATGGCGAGTAATTTGAGAATTCACAGTTGTGTAATTTGGTCCAGCCGAAAATAAGAAAAAATAAAACCGAAAACAACTTGTAGTTCAAATAAATGTATTATTCCTCTTTCGAGTTGTAAATAAAATGCATAGTTATAATCTTTTGAAACAAAAAATTCTCAGTCGTTTAAAAAATGAGACAGCTTTCAGGTTCAGACTCAGAGGGCCATAACTCAGATAAGTCTTCATATTCCAGCAATGGCCAGTTAAGAATCATTCAGTTATGGTATAATTAACACTATACATAAAATGCTAATACTATTCCAAAAATAGCAATAAAATGTTAGCCTAATAATGAGAGAAATAAAATTTCCTAGCATTTCACAGAGTGGCATAAAAGTAAAAATGTGCATCACTTAAATCTGCACACTTCTCATCCAACTGGATCCAGTCTGTTTCATAAGTGTCACCACAGTTGATGCACGTTGTATCCTGGTTATTGGAAACATACACATCTTCTTCTTCTTCTTCTGGGAATTCGACTGTACATTAGTAAATAAATGTTTCTTCTTCATTGACGCAGATGTCTTAGATGAGGAACGCGGGTTCTTGCTAAGCGATTCATTGTGTCGCATTGATGTCAGCACTATGCCTGATATCTCACGTCTTCGCCTTTTCTTTTGCTGTGGTGAAAATGAGCAAGAAGGAAGCGGATTTATTTCCTCCGCAGATATGTAACGCGTTGCAGCTGAACCAAGAACATTAGTCGAGCGTTTAGAAATGTCTCTGAAAGTGGTAGGCACATTTATTTCTGGTAAATCATAAACGTTAGACTGCCGTGCATCATCAACGTGCTCCATTTGCTCAGGCATCATCACATCTAGAGAAACAATGCTAAGTTCAATTGGTTGCTCTTGCTCCTTGGCACCTGATTCTTGGAATGGACGATCAGTGACCGACGCAGCGGTAAAGTCAGCATCTGTAAACACACGGCGATTAACCGGCCACAGCCCAGTTTTCCTAAAGCCATAAATTGCCGTTTACATCGAAGCAGCCCTAGGAAACCCAGCTTCAACAAAAGATGTGACATGCTCAACAGTAAATATTTTTCTTGGAGACGTTCTCAGCCGTGTTGTAATCGCACAGTCAACGAAGATGTGAAGTGGCTTGAAAAAAGCCACGTCTAGTGGTTGCGTACGGTGTGTGCAGTGAGATGGCAGTGATAGCATAATAACCCCATTTTTGCGAGCCAGATCGATTGCATCTAAGCTCTGAGTGTGACTGCTTTGTCCATCTAAAATTAGAAGAACATTTTCTGTTACGCTTGGTTTTAGATCCCGAATGAAGTGGGACATCCATTCCGTAAACACATCTGCAGTCATCCAACTTTTGTCTTGACAACTGAAAATTGTCCCAGAGGGAACACCAAATACTAGAGAATCCTTCATTCTTTTCCTCGTGTATATTAGCATTGGAGGAATAAATAACCCAGCAGCAGTCATGGTATACACACTTGTCACATTTTTCCCCCTTTCGCAAGCAGTTATGCCACCAACTTGATACTTTCCTCTGTGTGCAACACATTTTTCCAGGCGTTGAACTACTGCATGCGAAGTTTCGTTCATATTAAAATTTCTGGATGCTGTAATTTGCTCCTGGTCTACTATTTTTTCCAGCGCATCGAAGAATTTGTTGACGACTACTTTATTGAACCCATCAGCTCTTGCTGATGATGTAGCGTCTGGTCATCTCAAGCTTAGCTCTGGATGTAGTCTCATGAACCTTTCAAAACATTCTAATACAGCTTCCTGGTTTTCTTCATTGAAGCGAGTGCTGAGGTTATTTTTCTGTGCTATCTCGAGTTTCATAACTCCTTTTCTGGTTAACCTGTAACATAAGAAGCAATAATGTGTAGCCACTTTACAACATATAATCACAGTCAAGATTCGGAGTACTCACAGTACGTTAAGAGACACTAATGAGAAAAACCAAGAAATAAAGTAGGTAGTGCTATATGGCACTCGGGCGCTATTTAAAAAAATTTTATGAGCTATTTTCTTTCTAAATTTTTTCTTGCAATGGACTATATAGTTACATATGGGTAAGTTCGTACTGGAGATTTAGTATACCTTACTTCAACCAATAAAATGTTATGAACTTTTTATCTTAAACAACTATGGCTTTAGGATATGTGACAAAAATTTATTAGCATCCATAAACAATTAACGGATAACATAGAGAATTTAGATTTATGCAGAAAACACCCATTTTCATAGCACGGCTACTTTTTTTTTTTTACTATTGAAAAATGTACAAGGCCAAGAGCTGATATAAATACTTCATTGTAGGCATGACTATAAAGTTATTGTTAAAATTGTACAAAAATATACATACCCATAAAACATATTCTTTAAATGTAAGAAATGTTTGACGGGATCCTCTTCGACTTCTTTGCACATCATGAGGTCAGCCAATAGGCCTACATTTTGAAACTGTTGAATGTTGTTTTAGTCTTCGTTTCAGTGTACTTTTTGGGATCTTAAACATGTCCGCTGTTTTATTAATTCCCACTCTTTCCACGGCATCTATAGCTGCAATCAAGTCTTCTTCCTTCCATTTATTATAAATCCCCTTAGATTTGCGTTATTCTCTTGCCATCTAAAACAAAAATATTGAAACAATGTTTAGTTTTTTTCCGCTGATTTTCAATAAATTCATGTAATTTGGGCCAGATTCGTGTAAGTTGGTCCAGTCGTCTAAATTTCACGATGGCTGTTGAACCAAATTACGCAACGAGACAACTTTAACGCCATATTTGATATCGTGGTTATTGTACTTGAATATACTTTTGTCACTATACAGAAATAAAGTTTAATCTTCGCCCTTAAATACAAAAACAAACAGAGCTAAATTCCTGTAACTATTAAACTATCCCATACGTATAAAAAATTGAATTAGTACATGAAAACTCTTAATATTCTACTACCTTCGTATTTTCTTTGTCGCTTCGTTCACGTGTAAACAACTCTGAAGCAGCATTGAATTGGAACATATGCAACTAGCCACACGTTAACAGTGCTGCTATCTATTGGTGGCTCTGAGAAACACAGCTGACCCGGATTACACACTGGTCCAAATAACACGGACCTCCCCTATCAATGTCTCTATATTGGCTACAGTCACTTAATACACTCTCATTACGTACAGATATTAAATCTGTCAATTGCTATCATTTCAAATGTCTTATCGCTCACTCATGCAGTTCAGTAGTCTCGCCCGTCAGTCTCACTCTTCACTGTACCGACGCTCGCAGTCCGCAGACTTCACTCTCGATAGTCACTGTCGTCGCTACTCGTGTCTTCGCTGTCTTCGCACTCCTGGCGCTTAAGGTCGCACAGTCTTCCAAGTTCTATACTTTCGACTCGGAGATCAGCTGCTGCTAAAACTGTCTCGCTGGCCCAATCCAGAAGGTTCCCCACATCCCGAGTCACGCCGAGAGGGGGAAAGATCAGAACAGTCTTGCAACGATAACCCCCAGAAATTAAATCCTCTCAACGACGGAAGATGGCACGCGTCTCGATAGGCTTATCGCGGCAGTGGCATATCTTTGTAAATCTCCGCGCACTCCTCGGGTTATCACTATGCTGTTGACACACTCCTTCGTTCGGTCAAGAGGGACTGGGAAAGGGAAACGATGCAGAGCATCAACATGCAACATTATAAATAAATTTTATTTTATTTATTTTTCGGTAAGATACAAATAAAATTTACGTTTGGGCAGTATATTCATCATATACCACATTAATGTACCTTATCAATGTAACAATTATAATGTATTACTTAAACGAAAGACAAGTATTTAAAACAAATTGTTAAGAACGTCATCCAAAATGGGATTTACAATATCCCACTTCGAAGAATATCAACTTGCTGTCTTTCAAGCAGGCGCGGAAATGCCTGAGTAGTTCTACGTTTTCTTCTCTGTGCTATAGATTATCGAACCAAGCCAATTGGGAATAATGACGTATATCTCCCGTAGTCTACGTAGCTAATTCCGAGAGGTATTCGTTCAAGAGCAATTTTTTAAATCCTATCTGAATTCAACCTTACTTTACAAATAATGATTTCTCCATTATGTTATTTCAATTTTATATTTTTCCAGTATACACATAATGTAACTTGATAACACCGTCCACTTGTGGCAATAGATTCGTCAAGAATAAACCGAAAGGAAATAATACATGTGTGGAGTGTGTAATGTTACATCTAATATATGTTGAAACGCGAATATATTGTAATTATTACAGAAAATTATTCAGATAGATCATCGAGTGTTTGGATAACGTGTTAGGCTTACTGGATAAAACAATCAAACCACTGAAAAACATTTCAATGTACTACAACCATATCATGAAAATTACTTGGCTTGCGGCTTGTATTTTAAGTAAACGTAAGAACACGGAAGCACAATAAGGTTTTTATCTGCCCTGCGAAGCAGGTGACCTCCTAATTACAATTATAACGCGCTTTGTACACTCACAAGAATTTTTATATCCTGTTAGTACACGCAAATATAGGCTTACCACGTTAAACTCAGCACTTTTCAAGCCCTGCTTAAGATATGCTTTTATACGCATTAAGTATTCTTCCACCGCATGTAAAATTCTCACTGTCGTGGGCCTAGTCAATTTATGACCGTCTATCTAGTGAAACAGGGCAATTATTATCACTAAGGGAGAGGTTTGGATGAGCCAACCAAGCGTGTGTTTGTATATGACGAAACAAACATAAAGTGGCTTTCACGAAATATTTTGTTGAGTAAACCAAATATGAAATTCATTAAAATTTATTTCATTCAGCTAACTAAACATGCACTTGATCCAAACATACCATGTTTATTTAACCAATAAAATCTGCCTGACAACAAACTATATGTTTGAATCAACCGTATAAATTTGTTTGGCCATGCACAAACAAATATATGGTTGAATTAACTGTATAAATTTGTTTGGCCATGCACAAATAAATATTTAGTTGGCTCAACCAAACCTTTGTCCCAGTGATACAAAAAGTTTATTTCAAATTTGTTTATTATTACGCCTACATCCATAAAAAAAAACGGAAAAAAGAAACGACTTCAGTATTCACACATGTCTAACTAACATATTTAATTTAACGCTAAGACACAGGAGAAATTTCCCTTCGACGTCTCCAACTCAATGGCTGTACGCTGGTTAGTCTGCCCGTTAAAATATACGAAGTTAGGAGTAGTATGGCATCTCCCGTAGGTTGATTTCAAAAGCGCTCAGTTTGACGTGAACAGCCTTTACCTCGAAAACCGCAGGGTGTAAGGAAATAGCACTTGGACATAGGCTGTTCACGGTAAAGTGAGCACTTTTCAAGACCTGCACTCTAAAGTTCTTTTTTGGTTATTTCTATTTTTTCGGCAGTTGTTAATATAAAAATTGCAGTATGACTAATAGAAACAGTGTATACATTTTATACAACCTGAAAGTTAACGCCTGAGATCACAATAACATACAATTTTTTGACGTGAGTACGTCTTCTAATTTGCGACCGTAGTAGGAGACAATCCACAAAATACGATAGTAACAAAATCGGGGAATTAACTTATATTATATTTCTTTCTTGTTCTTATTGCTGCACATATTGTAATGCAAGATTTTCTGTAATAGTTTTCACACATGTCACATATTATTTCAAATGTCTATGTGTTTTTTTTTTGTTTTATTAATTTTATTTTTCTTAACACATAAATTTTTTTTTAATCTTAGATGTATGGTGGCAATAATATTTATGTGTAATTTGGACAGTCTAGTTCATTTTCCATTGTATATTGATTTTTATATAATTAATATTTATTTTTGGTGTGATCTCAATTTTGTAAGTGTTTCTACTTTTTATTGTATTATAACTCAGTTCCGAGAACACGTATTCTTTGGTTTTTCATCATTTAGGTCGTTAAGATGCTCTTAAAGAAAATATTACCCGTTAACGTAGACGTATGTACGAAAACACACGACCGTGTCCCTAACATAGCCACGCCACAATTTTTTTGGTTACTATGCCTGCTAGGAGGGCCTTGAAAAGTGCTCACTTTACTGCGGATAGCCTATACATCTTCGTTGATACTTCGTGACAGCAACTATTTTGAAAACCAGCGGGAGATCAACGAATCAGAAGTTCGCAGGAGGTTTGACTCCAGAGACCAACTTGGTCTTATTTACTTAACGGAAATTCTAGTGTCCAGAATACACATTTATTTCCCCAAGCATGAAATAATTTTACGTAATGAAACTTTTCTGCACGTTTACCGCCGGTAGGCCTATGCACAGTCTGTTCACGGTTACATACAACTTTTCTGAAGCTCTGCTGAAGTTCTACTTCCAGGATATTCCTACGCCTCATGCAAACAAAGCTTAACTAGATTAGAGAACTACATCAAAGTACAACTCGCCGCATTCGTGCGCACTCTGCGTAATAATATTTTGCATAGGAACTTTTTATTACTAGGTGCTGCCAACAGGCCTATTTTCTAAATAATTTTATTCATATTACTTATATGTCTGATATTATAAATGATATATGAAATAAAATTAAGAGTTTAATTTAATTAAAAATAAAGTACGTTTATGTCAATAAAAGAAAAAAAATGATTGTGATACATGACATATTTATGAAATAGCTAAGGACGTCATAAATTGGGAAATTTTTGAAAGGTTTAATTCAAAATCTGTGAATAAACTGCTAACAGATAATAAATACATAGTGTAAAACAAAGTGGCCCTGCCGCGTGTGTTTGTGTATTCGGTTAAGGCTTCTAAACTACTTGATGTATTTTGATGCGGTTTTCACCATCATTTAGAGAATTTGTTGAGGAAGGTTTAGGTATATAATACGTAATATTGAATGAAAAGATAGTAGAGAAATGTCGACGTTTTATAATCAAATCGGAAGAAGTTGTTTTTCGGTCGCTTACATGACACGCTGACTAAACCATAATAGATACACCAAATTAATGTACCTAATACAGAATTGTAGGTTTCAAAGAAGTCTACAAAAAGTTCACGTCAACATATGTTTATATTTTAAGGCTGGCCCACAGTAACAATTTTTGTCTTTTAAAATGTTATTGAAAATAGGGGTTGACTTACGAAGAATTTTTGAACAACACAGTATTAATCCTTATCAAATTAAATATGTTAGTTACCTTAAGCATTTTGTGTATATACTTACTGTAAACTTAAACAATGTCATATTTGTAAATCGCGCCCGAACGATACCAGAGCGGGTCGTTAGTATAGAATATTTAAGAAATTACTCTAGCTATTCAGTCACATTATGCAATAACCCTATTTACTTCAAGGCTTCTTTCGTTATGGTTCTAGCAGTAAAGACAAACTGTTATAACTTATTTTTCATAGCATTAAAGATGCAGTTACTCTTGTTTAAACTGCGTTCCTAGAAACCAGGCATTACGAATTATTTCAGTGTATCCTTTAATTGCTCTAATTCCTCAAGTTTGTGATGAAGTCATCGGCGATGACTGATTTGGAAAACGCACTTCAGTCAAAATAAAACATAATACTTAATAATGTAACACTTTGATTGCTAAAAGCTATAACATAATTACCTTTGAATGAAACGGGATTATTGCGTACAGCGCAGTTCCTCTTGGTGTGCTGGAATGGTCTCTTGTGAAAGCATTAAGTATTTGTTGCAGTGTACTACCCAATAGAGTGATTGACCTCATACACGTGGTATTACGGTGTTCTGGGTGCGGGTCAGCCCTATAGATATCCCTAAACATTTTTTGGATATTATATATGAAATACATATATTGTTAACTTGGAGAAAAAGTATTATTTTTTCATGTAATAATGTGTACAAAATTCTTAAGTATTCCTCTAGAGCACGACTGGATCTCGACAAATAGGCAACGTCGAAGATAATAAACCTATTAAGTAATGAAATGAGTACATCATTTTGGGTGGTGTGCACGGGGCTGTTCCTACAATTGAGTGATTCACTAGGCGGCCTCATACTTTCCAACCCAACCCACGCTACAAAAGCGTAGCGGCTATTCTTACAACCCGGATATTAATCCGACTGTAGCGCACGGGTGGGCACGTTACGACCGCAGAGGAGAAAGGGGAGATCACATAGTTCACAATAGACGCGCACCGCGGCAGATGCTGCTGGCGTCATAAGGGGGCACGGGTTACCCCTCCCCCCCCGGCCCGACCCGCTAAACCCTTATTGGCCATAATTAACTGGACTGGGGCCAGTTGATCTGAGCTCGACTGCCCTACGAGCGGCCCAATTACGCGAGTCCCGCCCCGCTGTGCGACCAAGGCACATTAGGCGAGACCCGTGTGTCTGTTGCCCCTGCGGTAATATCGCGTTACCAGAGATGTGTTCGATGAACGGAATCTTCCGAGTTCGTGTTACGACGGGCGTGTGTTCGCCGCGGTTAATCACTAGCGCTTTGCTTCACCCAACCCCCTGTAGCAAATATCCCACCACGTCAAAAACGACGAGTTTGCGTATTTATTAAGAGTATGTCCCACACAATACTGGTTTATAAATTGAGGATAAGAGGGTTTCGGACGGAGTTTATTTTCATAGGGGTCTTCCTGTAAGTAGCTGTGTCTATTTAAATTTTTAAAAAACCCACGGAAAATTTCAAGGTAAATATTTTTTTTCAGGACAGAAACGTAAGTCAATACTTTACCGCCAATTAAAATATTTGGTTATTTGAACATATGTGGTCGCAGAGAAGTTTCAAAGTCAGCAAAAATCCTTGTAGGTAAGCCTCTGTTTGCCATCAATTAGTTCCTCTGTAAAACTGTGCTTTTAAACTATACACACAGTGCTGTATCTTTCCTGGACATTTTTCTATATTAGAACCCTAAAGTCATCGCTTGAAAATCTGAAGAAACAGAACACACGCGAAGCTTGTTTGTGCTATTTATCATGTCGCTATGCTTCCGTAGTACTGGAGGCGCCTTGGCGTCGGTTTTATTGTTTACAAGACACCCGCCCCGGCATCATTCGGGTGCGATTTACATATACAGATCCGGCCGCGGTGAGCAATGTGAAGTCATAGTTTTTCCCTCATCAACTCGCTCGACCGCTGTAATTATTTTGTCGCGCGTAATTAATAAATCTGTGCTAGCTCCTAAAATGACAAGGTGTAAATAACATATTTCATTTAATAAGTATTAATGTGTTGTTCAAAAAGTTAGATTATTTTTAATCAAATTTTAAAAGACCAAAAATGGTTACTGTGGGTCATCGTTAAATGATAAATATATGCTGTCGCTGTCGCGGACGATTTGTAGACCTTTTTGAGCTCTACAATTCTGTACTACATTAATTGGGCGTATCTCTTAAGATTTAATCAGCGTAATCCACGTAAGTGCCAGAAAAGTGGCTTTCTCCGACTTGATTAGAAAAAGTCGATATTTCTGTACTACCCTACCATTGAATATTAATTTATAATATACCTGAACCTTCCTCAAAAAATTCTCTAAATGATGGCAAAAACCGCATCAAAATCCATCAGGTAGTTTAGAAGCCTTAGCCGAATAAGCAGACACACGCGGTCGGGTGGCTTTGTTTTATACTATGTATAGTCTTAGATTTTCCTCTTAATTTCGAAATCTCGAAGGCGAAGTGAGGCGACCGAAATACTGAGGAGGAGTCAGTTTGTGTAACAAAGTTATAGGAGTGAGTGACAATGCAATGACCCCTGGGGAAGACGCGGAAAATGCCGCTGACCACAGTAAAATTGGTCATGTGTCGAAAAAAAAAAAAAAAAAAAAAAATTAGACAGATCCATCCGAGAGCGGAAATAGGTACTCGCTGTAGATTAAGGCCGGGCGGCTGCGATGTAATCCATCCAACTTTTCTGATGTCCTGCTAAAGTATTACTTTAAGGCTGTTCCTCCTCCTGCAAACAAAGATTAACTAAGTCTAGAAAATTACGCCAATGGGACGACGCACCACATTCATGCGCAATCAGTTTAATAACATTTTACATAAGAACTATTTATCACTAGGCATTACCACGGCATCTATTGTATCTCTGCTTTTACTAATATTCTACAATTTATAGATGAAATATAAATAGAAAGTTTATTTACTGAAAATAAGATACTTATATGTTAACAGACGTATCAAACGCTTTTAAAACCTAACATATTTAGGAAACAACGAGACACGACGCAAACGGGTCGGTTTTTCAAAGGTTTTATTCATAAAAGTGCAACGACACTGCTAACAGACTATAGGTGGCGAGCATTGTCCATTGCACGGTCAACGATGTTACAAGTTGAAACGACAGCCCTCTTCAACATGAGGTTATTTACAATATACTAACTCTATCAAAAAAAATGTTCAACTCCAGAGAATTTGAACACCGCTGTAGCTACGACGTAAAGCTGAATTCCATGAGCACAAAACGAGGGAATGCTTAACATCCATTTGAATAATCGGTGCGGTGCACCAGTGCAGCAAGTCTGGAAAATGAACGACAATGTTTAGCGAGTGAGAGGTTGTGTTTAGGTGTGATATACACGAACATGCCGTAAAAAAAAAAGTCTCGTAAAATGGCAGCCACAGACAGTCGTATAAACCACAAGCTGTTTAGAGATACCGCGAATGAAAGGGACACTGTCTCTTAAGCAAAACCTAAAACTGTCATACAAGTTTCAGTTAATATTTATACTTCCCTGAATGATAATATTTTATGCAAATATTGTTTTGGATATTCTTCACGTGAGTGAATCTATTACGAGTGTTTTACTATATTTCTGGGAAATAAACAATATATACAATAAACTGAAACATATAAATAATTAACATCTGAGCAGCTAATTTTATTTACTACACATATATAATTCATGATGGAGTTCATGTGTGATTATGATGGGGTGAAAATTAGGGTATCTTCAGTAAACAGAAGCATGAACCATGTAGGGTGTTCACGGTGAACTGAGCATTTCGGAAAGCACTGCTTAAGAACTACTTGTATGCACATAGTGTATTGTTCCACCATATATAAAATCAACATTGAAATTGACTTGATCACTTTATTCATGTGTCGGTCAAGTAAGCTGAGTGGATATATTACAAATCTGCTGGGTTTTTTTCAGTTATGTGCGAGTATAAAACACTAGAAAGTTAAATAAGTAATTCCAGCATTTACATATGTTCACTTATAGGCTGTTCACGGTAAAGTGAACACTTTCGAGGCCCTATTTGCTTTTTTTCTTTTCAGCTATTTTTTATCCTTTCAACCACCTTTTAAAATAAATGTTGTCATGTAAGTAATGAACACAGTGTGAATATCCCACCGCATTCAGAAGTTAGCATCTAAGGTTAAAATTAAATATATTCATTGACTATTATTACAAATTAGAGGGCTTTCAAAAGTGCTCACTTTACTGTGAATAGCCTATAAAACTATTCATTCAAAGTTAACACAAGGGACTACTTCCCCCCCTCCCCCGTCGGTACAGACTTTACTGGGAGTAAGCCAATCACTCTGCCCGTTAATATATATGCTTGTAGTGGCAGTGACATTTTCCAAACGTTGATTTAAAAGGTACTCAGTTTACTGCAAACAGCCCACAATGCACATTTTGTTGCAATAAATAATGTGTAAATTATTTTATCTTATGTGGTTGTGAAACATGGCCCATCATTATCACATGTACATGTATCACATTAATGTTTTTGTACAATAACACACTTGCGGAATGGTTAATTTTTGTAATTATATTCGAGCTATTGAAGACAAATGTACATCCTAAATCGTGACTGTGGTCTACA
Source organism: Dryococelus australis (assembly GCA_029891345.1). Taxonomy (NCBI): domain Eukaryota; kingdom Metazoa; phylum Arthropoda; class Insecta; order Phasmatodea; family Phasmatidae; genus Dryococelus; species Dryococelus australis. The sequence goes on along the minus strand of CM056996.1, from coordinate 92,361,464 downwards.
AACTAGACACTGCATTGGAAGTGGATTCAGTGATCTATGCTGTATACAGTAGAAAACATTGTCTATGATCCATACACGGTTTTAACACAAACCTTTGAAAAATCACCCCATGTATTACGTATTTAGTTATTTCCTGAATATGCCATGTATCAAGTGTTTTATACATCTGTAAACACAGACGTATCTAACTTTTTCGTTAAATTTAAGTTTTACCCACATTTCATGTATACATTATAATATTTCTTTTATAATAAACACGAATAAAAAGAGTGAAAAAAATTGGCATTGGCAGGACCTAGTAAGAAAAAGTCCTCATCTATACTACTAAATAAAATATAAGTGTCTGTCTGTAATTTTCGAATTTTCAACTTTTAATTATTTTTTATGTAGCATAATTGATAACTAAGTTTATTTCTAATGTTAATTTTTAATGTATGTCTGTCTGTTCGACCACATTTAACTCAAACACCACCTAACGTATTGACATCAAATTTATACAGTCTATAGATAATAACCCCAGGACTAGCTTAGTCTTTATTTCATTTAGATATCTCAAACAGTTCTGGAAAAAATGATGATCAGGGATGTACATAGGTACTGGATTAAAATTTTATTAGGATTTATTACTCCATAAAAAATTAATTGTTAAAAAAAGTTCCGTCATTTCTCCTTACTTTTTTGTATATGGGCTGTCCTCCTTTACTTCCAAAAAGCCGTAGTGGCCGAGTGGCCAAAGTTATTCCAAGTGGGGCCTCAGTGGTTTAATGGATAGAACTATATCAAGTGGGGCCGTAGTGACCCAGTAGATAGATAGATATATATACCAAATTAAGCCACAGTGGCTAGAGCGATATTATTATCAAGGATGTAAATAGGTACTGGATTAAGTTTTTCTTAGGATTACTGCATATTAAAAAAAAAATTGTTAAAAAATAATTTCTTCTTTTTTTTTTCGATGGGCTGTACTCCTTTCCTTCCCAAGAGAAGTGGTTAGATCGATTCAAAGTCCTAAATATCATGCTAACGAAGTAGCACTGGCCTGCTTTTGCAAACTAATATTACAACTGAGTGCGCAAGAAAGCGGTGCGTTGTCCTCTAGTGTGAAGTAACCGTGAATGGATTATGTTAAGAAAATTTCCTCGAGTATGGTAGACGTCATTCACTGTTAAGACCATATTCCTCTGCCTTACAGAAAACTGCCGCCGGTAACAGCGATGAGAAACACGTTTTTTATTGCTTGTGACATATGAATGTGCGGCGTACTGATATGCGTACGGCTGCAAGAAAAAAGAAATGTGCTCGTTGCAACTGTAGAGAAAAAAAAGTGGGAAATTAAAGTGCGTGCCTAAGATGCGCGGCAGCAGCAACTCCGTGTCCCAGCACTGCGCTGCTTTTCTGCCAATACGACTGTCAAAAACGAAGAGGATGGGATTTGAGGTTAGAATTCTTTTATTAAAAGAAGTGTTTTGAAATGTCTGTATTTTTCCTGTAGCCGATTTTCAATGCAATTATAATCAATTAAATTTGGTAAAATTGTTATATTAATGTAAAACAGCATGTTTTTTTTTTTTTTTTGGCAATTATTATATAAACAAAACACGTTTATCACTGTTGACAATGTGATATTGACAGCTGTGTTGATTTGGGGTTAGGGGAGAAAATGAATAATCAATCGGCCTACCTCATCTTTACGTCGGTATTCATTAACGTATCTTTAGCTCTAACTTTGTCAAGACAATCTTATTTGGTGACTCAAGGTTGTATCAAGCGCAGGCTAACAAGGCGGTCTTCATGAAGACTCTCTTATTTTTGCGCGCCTTAAGACTGAATAGAGATCGCGATTTCGAATCACGTTTCATTGTCATCGAGATCTTCCTTAAGACGGCAAATAAGCGCGTCTTCGCCAAGTCCACTGTAGAGGTGACTTGAGACTGCGCTTTTTTGTAACGGCAGTCGCTGATTGGATAACTTCATACGTCGAACTGGCGAAGATTTCTGCAAAATGGCGATAGAAAAACACGTATTAGGTTGAGATTAATGTTTTAATTACGCATTTGGATGAAAATATAAATAGTTCTGCTATGAGAAAGTTTTTCCAAAATTGTAATTGTACAGATACCATTGATTACTTAATATAATCGCATAGTAGAACTTAACTTACACTAATTGCAAAGTAGACACTAGATAGCGCTGAACTTAGTACAACTAATTTACAAAAAAAATATTTTTTCTTTTCATATGTAAAAGTCATTTATAGTAAGTGCACACTCGTGTAACAAGGAAAAAAAATATTACAATTTACACTGCGTGTCAAATTGGAAATAAAAGTAGAAGTTTTGTAAATATAAAAATGTTATACAAATAATAATTTTAATCATAAGGTCATGTAAAATGTATTGGCCGTATATTTATTTTCATATGGGACAATTTAGATCATTTCCGTTCAAAAGTGATACTCTCAAAAGTGTGCTGAGTTTGCCTGCTCGTATAAACAAATCACATTAGTCATATAGTTTTTTTACAATCTCTTTTTACACTCGTCCGCAATATTTTCCTATGCAAGCATAGCAATTTCGTTATTTTTCACCACATTAATGTCACTTTGTTCGTTTAAATTTTATTTTTATGTAGGTATTGTAACGCTAAAATAATGTATTGTGTCAGAAATATAATTAACATATTTTCATGGTAATATTTATATTACACACGGTACACATTTGCTTGATTATCCTATATGGAAATATCGTTTTCATATGTTTGGCACTTATAATATGTCACATGGTTTACATTTATCTGTACATGTCGTAATTAAATATTATCATTTTAATTTTAATTTTAAAACACGTTGGGATATTTAAATTTAGTTGTAAAGTGGCAAACTTGATTTTGTTTAAGCTAGGATTTAGTTAGGTCTTCATATGTTTGTGTTACTTATTTTAATAATTTAATTAACTTCCTTTTGGTCTCATTTGTAAATCATTCCTATTAACTAAATATTGTATATTTTGCTTAGAGACCCACAAGTCTATGTTTGTTAATCTACGTCGGAGAAAGTGGCACGTACGGAATTGGTTGGTAGTTTTCAGGATCCCATTGGACTACAGGTTTGATCCTTGCTTGCCAATTGGCTGAAACCTCTATGCCCTTTGTGCATGTTCCAGCCATATGAGCAAGAAGCTCTCTTCTCCTTCGCACGACGCCATACTAGTAAGATGTAGGGACAGGACTTCCCCCTGGGAGTAGGTGGAATGTAGGCATTTTGATTATAGAGTAGGGTGTTAATTATTTCCCCTGACTTTCCTCAGTGTGCCAGCTGACGTGTGCAAGATTTTACGTCCCAGCTAGGATCCCTTGAAGTCAGGAAGTAGAAAGAGTTACGTTTGCGTTAGAGCTAGGACTCCGCAATGCCTAGGATGCCCCATCGCCTACATCGTGGCAGAGGTCTTTTGACGTCGTTGATGACCGACTACGAGAGGAGATTATACGTATACAGGAGCTGCAACTATTTTTTACTTCAGGTTCAGTAACAATTACTCATATGTTCTACATGGTTCTTCTGAGAGAGTCGTTTTTAAGCAGTTAGACGACGCCATTTTTTTATCACGTAATTTTCTTAGCTGAGTTTTGCTTACGTATAAACCTGAGTACATTCCTTACTTTATTCTGAGCTAGACAATTAACATTAAAATTTTAAATACAGAAGAACCATTTATTTATTTTTGTGTAATTTGTAATTTTCTTTAAGTATCAACTTAACAACTTTAGTGACAAGTCAGCGAACTACATTTGCAACTACATATAGCCATTGGAAGTTAGGTACGGCCATGTTTCTTCGTCGTTAGGAGGGCATATGTATATTTATATTTGCTATTTGCCATCAGGTTGTGTTTCAGAAATTAGTTAGTCCAAGTAAATTTAAAGAAACGGACTTTAAACTAATCCTGAGTGGTCGCCTAACTTAATTGTAGCAATTATATTGTTACGTGCTGCAGTTGGTGCCGACTCGTTGCCTCGCGCCGTAATCGGAGACCCACCTCGCCCTCCCCTCTTCCTGGAACGATGCGCTCGTAGCTGTCTACACCCCTTCTGGGAATCCCGTGAATTCCGACAGCGGAGAGACTTGCTGGCGTCACAGACCTCCTCTCGCCAGCCAGAGATTCCGATACAGTTAACGACGACGCAAAAATGTTCTGGTGAGACTGGCTGGTGCCTCAGCCCTCCGCGACGCATCACGAGAGTTGGGGAAGATTCTAGGTGGTGGCCTAACACACTATATATACTGCCGCAACCCAGCGGCCGGAGTCGTTGACGGAGGCCGCCTGGCGAGTGTGCGCGAGCAAATGGAATTGTGGACACGACGACTGGAGATTGCGGGACGACGGCGAGTGAGGTGTTCGTGACTTGAATGGACGATAGCCTACTGTGCGTGAGGGCGCTTGGAGGACTCTAGAACATTGCGACTGGCGGGACATGGACTGAACTGAGGTGGGACTGAATGGAAGAGTAAGGCTGATTTTATTGTAAATATTCGAACAGTCAACTTGGACACATATTTTACAGAATATCTTAATAGGTTGATACAATGTCTATTAGGACTGGCCTTTGATTATTTTATTTTATTGATTTCTTAGTGGTAATTATAAATTGTATTAAATTTGATTAATTAGTTGTGAACAGTAGGTGATATAAATTTATTGTGAAATTTTTAGTTTAGAGAATTTTGCTGAAGTTATTGTATTATAATAAATTCTTTTATTTGATTAAGACCTCCATCCCTTAACGAACGCGGTATAGCATACTTTATATATATATATATATATATATATATATATATATATATATATATATATATATATATATAGCGAGAGAGAGAAATTGTAACAACGTGATGTATTTTTAGGACTACTGCATGCAAGTGTTTTTCATAATTACTTACAAGTTATGTTGCTTATTTTATGATGATCTTACATGCTTGAATTGTGTACTTGGTTACTGAGTTGCTTAAGGTAATTATACGAGGTGTGGTAATCCTCCTAACTGCCAATAAATCCGGGCAAATAAAAAAATATTCAACTGTGGCAGTTAAACTTGGAAATATTACGTGTAAACAAAACTACGCATCTATATCTGATTAAGGCTAAACAAAACAATTTTTTTGGTTAAACTGTAGAATATTTTCTCACAAACATCACAACTAAGCATGGGCATAATTAACCTAACCTATTTAGCATTTTAATAACTTTTACATATAGAGGCTTACGAAAGAAAGAAAGATTAAATATTCTGCAGCGGAGTTTTCTAGCTACAACAGTATTTGCAATATTTATGTATAATTTGGAATACTTTATTTTTCGATTTACATATATTATCACTCATACATTAAGTTATGGTGACAAAAAATGCGTATTTATTTCTATTTCGCGCATAGCCGCCATGTTTCGTTTTAATTCGAGCCTTTGTAGCACGCCTTAAACTCGTGCTTCACCAAGCGAAAGTGATTAAATACAAGGCCTTGAACACGCCGCCTTCACGAAGATCGTCTTGTTTGTAGACAATGAAACGTAGTGCGGAAATAACACTGTCTTGAGAAATAAGATAGTGTTGACCAATACTGGATTAAGCTCAGCCTTAATACATGACTATGCTATACCACCCTTAATCTATGTTTGCAAAGCCAGTGATTGAAACAGTTAAAAAGAAACAGTTTTATGATGTTTTAGACTTTCTAGGTCTCCAATTCCATCCATAGGTGCTCTAACACGTGTCTATTAGCGATTAACTGGGTATTTTTGGAAACCCTGTTTAAGTTCTACTTTCTTCCCAGTGTGTAACTTTCCGCCTAATAATTAACGTAAACGCATCAATCAAATAGAGTAATAAAACGATTACAAGCAAAATATGTTTCTACTGCTCTAATTCTTATCCTTGTTTCAATTAGCGAAAATTAATTCTCTTATCACTAATTTTGAAAATACGACTATTAACGGTCTACGTCAAAGTGCACGATTCTTAGATTTTTCTCTTTTAAGTTAAAAGAAACAAAAATTTTGGAAATGTTGCGATAGTTCAGTAGAAATTTGTTTTATATAGACTGCAACATAATTATTCAATAATAGTTAATATGTTATGTATCATTTCATATCAAGGTGAATGGCTACAGAGCAATGTAGGTTTCTATTAAATTAAATTTACAATAAAAATATTAATTCCAGAAGAAATCTGATAATCCACTATGCCAAGTGCCACTCAGCCATAATATAACTTTGACACAAGGAACTGCTTCAGTAGTAGGAAAATGTTCCTTCGGGGACAACAGGGATCACGGAGGCGATCTGAGCACCTGACTTTGACCTAAAAATGTTTCATTTTTTTCTCCAAAAATTCCGCACATACTAACCCGGCCGGGGATTGAACCCAGTTATCCTTCGGTTGGAGGCGAGCCTGGCAAATCGCTCAGCCACCGTGTTCCCCATAGTATTTAATTACGTATATCTTGATCTCGCACGATATTTCAGCGCATGGTCTACATCTTACGACGGTTTTGCAATAATCTTGCATTTCTTGAAAGCTGCTGTAGGAAGTAGTTAAGTAATGGGTGCTCAAGAGTCAAAAATTATTTTATACATTTATTGCGTACTTATTTTCTTTGTTTTATGCCATAAGAGTCGGGAGAAAAATATAATAGTAGAATGTTACTTTCAAGACCTAAATAAAGGCAATATATTAATTCTAAATGTGTAATTTTTTTCAGTACAAATACCAAAATTGAGCAAAAGTAATGCACTGGGTAACAGCTCCAAATTAATTGCCATTGTCATCAGAATATGACAAAAAATATTTTTTAAAGTAAATTCGTTGTGTTGTTAGCCCGTATTGTAATTTTTAATTTTTGGATAACATTTTTAACCAAAATTGACTGAACTAAAACCCTGATCGCAGGTGAGCAAAGTATAATATTTCAAAGAAACCGAAACCAGCCACTAATATGCTGCTCCTCTCGCTTCAAGAAACATATTAGTTCAAACCTAACTTAATTTTAAACAAATTTTTCAAATTTTCATGAATAACAATTTAAGCGTAAATGTTTGTATTTACGCTTAAAAAACCCCGGCAAATAATAATTTAAAGAAAATAATTTGTTGCTTTTGCCAAGTTATTATTGACATCCTACCACGAAACAATGTTATTTCCAAAAAATCTGGGAAAAAAGCATTTCCGGTTCTGCACAGCCTTAAGTCTCATCTCGGTGAGAGCCATTACGAAATGATTGCAGAACTACATTTTGACTGTCCACGTAGTTATTACGTAAAACGAGCAAATATCTGACGCGTATTCGGTTCCTCTGTAGAATTCTCATATTCACTGTTGAGACGTACAATTTCAACGGGGGAAATCTGCCACAGAAATATTGTTATCCATAGTGTGACAAGGACATTCCTGCAGTTTCTGTTTCAATTGGAAGACGCTTCTCTTATGCTACAAACGTTGAAATTATTTTTTTCTCTTATCTGAGTCAGAAGTGGCTGAATGAATTTAGTGTATTGTGCACGCTTATTAAGAAATAATGAATAACATTTGCGTGGATGAGTTAATGAGACGGTTAAAATAAACACTTTATAAGTGTAATATTACAGAAAAAGATTGAAAAATTATACATTTCCGAAGTACAGACTAATGTTTCCTTTTTGTTTTATGCTAGAGTACGTATTTTGTAATGTTCCTAAAGGTTTAATCTCAAACATTTCTAACTTGAAGAAATATAATTTTTTTCATAAATGACATTCGTAGGCAAATGTGAGGGTTTATTATACAGTATGTGAATGTTTTTTTTTTGGTTGAAAAACACGAAATAAATGTAATGTCCCACGTGTACAAACGTTTCCTTAAAGCAAATAATTGTTTACATGAAAATTTCTTGTGTGTATACAGTGTACGATTACACACGAAACTCGTCTTAGAGTGAAACACTATAAAGGACTGCCTTTAATAGAACCGAAAGCGTTAAGCATTTTGTATAACCTCCTTTCCACTTGCCTCTTCAAATGAGAAACGTTTCGACGCTGATATACACATTAATATAGTGTCAGAAGTTGCACTGAATTGCAAAGTTGGTCCAAAGAAAGGTCGGACGATAAAATTAATGACAATAGTTATTACACTCGACGAAATAAAAATACCACAACGGACAATTGTTATGATCACTAATGCTTATGTCATATGTTAGTGACACTATTTAATATTACGTGTCTTTGACGTTTGATAGCCACATAATTAACTTTTGGGACAAAAACAATATTAAACACAGGAGATTATTCTACATACCCACAATATGCAAGCTGAAATGTAGTTCTGCATCTACATTTTGAACGGTAAAACGTTTGCTCTTGATAGTATCTGTGATATGAGCAATGTTTTCTGAAGTTCTTCATATTTAATTACGCTTACCGTATGTTTAATTATAACATTTTTTTTTATATCCTGAAACTCACCGATTACAATGAGAGGATTATAATTTTACAAAACCTATTTAATGTCAATAAATCCATTTTTGTACGTAGATATTCCACTAATTGAAATCCTTGCCTTTCTGTAATCTTAAGCGTACGGCACGTTCAGCGTGAGACCGTCTTCATTGACATAAATAATTACGACATTTTCGCTTTGAAAGTAAAATATTTAACATTATTCCTTTTTTGCCTGCCTGACTTTAAGCGGAACGTATCTCGCACGTTGTCTTGCTTCCTTTTGTAAGTCACTTATTAATTTAAATATTCCCCGTTTTGCGTCTCAATATTAAACTTACCTCTGTCTGTGGTTCGATTGCTTGCATGCAGGCATTGTCGAGATGAGTTCCTGGTTATAATTCCTTTGCATAAGAAAATTTGCTTGGAAACAAAAACACATTCGCCAGCTTTCTGGCCGATATTAATACAAATTGACGTTTGTATGTATGATATATAATTAAAATCAATGCATAGTATAAAACAAAGTCGCCCTGGCGCCTGTGTCTGTGTATTCGGCTAAGGCTGTAGTTTTACTTGATGGATTTTGATGCGGTTTTCAGTATCATTTATAAATTTCTTGAGGAAGGTCCAGGTATAAAATACATTAATATTTAATGTGGGGGTAGTAGAGAATTGTCAACTTTTCTAATCACGTCGGAAAAAGCCTCTTTACAGGCTCTTACATGGCTTACGCTGACTTAACCATAAGATATAGGGTACACCATATTAATGTACTACAGAACTGTAGATGTCAAAAAGGTCTGGTAAATGTCCTCGACAGTATATGTTTATCTGTTACAGATGATCCACAGTAACCATTTCTGTCTTTTAAAATTTGATTATTACAGGGGTTCACTTACGAAGACTTTGTGAACAACACATTATTAATTCTATGTTAGTTACCTTAAGCATTTAGTGTATATACGTGCTGTACACCTAAATAACGCCATATTTGTAAATCGCATCCGAGAGAGGCCGGGGCAGGTGACTAGTGATAATATATGCAAAGTGGCAGTTCCTTAAGTTAAAACATGTTACTGCCGTAACGAGTTCTGATATGTGTTCATACTATACAAGAAGAGTTACTCCCTTAAACTGTACGATTTTTTTTGAGGAGTGAAATAACGGTGCCTCGAAGACTCGAAAATCAGGGCCTGTGAGTCGTGGGTGGGAAAAGAATGCCAGAATAAAAAAAGAGAATGGAATCGAGGAACTAAGTTTTATTGATGTGTTCGTCTCGGGCCCGAGGGAAGATTCCAGCCAGCGCGAACGCAGTGACTTCTCGGGACGAAAGAAGAAGGGGTAAAAAAAAAGGCTCTGCCTTTCTGTAGCTTGTTCTCCAAGCACCACAGGGGCCCGGCTGAGATACGCGAGGGACCGAAGGGTTGGCACCCTGCTGTCTCTTCGGTAACATTATGCCCGGGAATCTCTCATTTCCGAGTTTCACGTTTCATGCCGCGACCTATTTGCAAATCCTATTCCCTCTGCCGTCACAAGGAAGCTTCGTTCTGAATGCCGGGATTTGGGGGGGGGGGGGGGTGGTTTTGAAAAAAACCACAAAACAAATTTATTGCGGAACCGATGCTAGTCAGTGACGGACGCCCTTTCGTACTTGCATTTGAAACACGATATTCCTAGCAAGAAGTATGCATGTCGTAGTTTCAATATCCAGTTTGCAATGATCTTGGTAATTATAGAGATTCCGGAAAAGTTAAGGGCTGCAAAAAGCTTCCTCTGCGCGAATCACCGAAAAATAAAATGAAGAACGGAATCTGAACTATAGGATGTTCACGATTATGTGAGCACTATGGAAATTAATCTTTGAAAAATGTTACTGCCTCTACCTGCATCTGTTTTTAACGGATAAACAGACTTTCATGCTTCCAGTAAAGTTGGTAACGAAGGATGGAAAGCTGTTCCACGTCTTAACTTTAAATTAGAAATCTTATGTAAACATTTGTTAAAACTGAAATTATTTCTTTTTATTTCTCTTTTCTTAATACATGTTAGTGTAACAATCAGCAGATTTTTAAAGTAATTTCTCAGGTAATAATTTTGCTTTTTCACTTGACCGCCGGATGAATAACGAGATCAGGGCCATGGCAATGTTAATTATACAAATGGTGGAAGAATACACAATGCGCATACAAGTAGATCACCAATAGTGGACGCAAGCTACCGAATAAATATATTTCATCAGCTCAGCAGGTCCAAACATCCCTCATCATCGAAGACTGTGTAACTACCTATACTGTAATGTCTGGAATAAGATGTAGGCTAACACTACGTAAAAGAGAGGTTTGGTTTTCAGCAATGGAAATAGATTTCCCCTTTGTTAATTATAGAATTTTGTAATACATTAATAATTAATTTCATTTTTGTAATGATTTTGCATATATATATATATATATATATATATATTGATGCATATATAACTATATTGATGTCTATGCTTGCTGTGAATAAGTTAGTGAATAACTAAGTTACCTACACTATGGAGTCCACATTATAAAACAACTTGTTCTGGATTGGCCTGAAACTCATTTTCCTTCGTCCTCTCCACCTCTTTCCTTCCTCGAAAAAATTATGCTTGTTCTCCTGATATACGCTGAACATAGACAAGATGAAGGAAAATTCGTCGGTTAAAATATTCCAGCTTAGTATTGACTCCGCCTTTATTCCTATTGCCTGACGGCTTGTCAGGATAGATTTCATATGCTAAAATAATTTCATGACAAACACAAAAAACGTCCATGACTTCCGATGGATTTGAACTCGCCGTCTATAATCCGAAGGTGTCAGCCAGCCCTGCCCTGCTTCCGTATATTTGATTAAAAACTTGCGAGAGAGCTAGCGTTCGCCTATCTGATACGCTAACTGCGTCTTATTGTGTTTGATTTAAAAGGAACTACGGAATTTGTTTCGGCCTTGTATACGTAGAGTGGCCGCACGGGGAACGAGGTTCATTTCTCGGGATGATTGCTTCCGTATTTTCGCACTTCGGAATCGTGCCGGACGATGCCGCTAGTCGGTGGGTTTTCTCGGGGTTCTTCCGTTTCCCCCGCCCTTGCAATCCGGCGTCGCTTCACATTCACCTCGCTTCACCGTCACAGGCTCTTAAGACCTCGATGTTCACTTCACTTCACGTATTTTGTCCCGCAACGGATATATATTATATTACTCCTACAGTAAATAAAGTGGTTTTTCAATGAGATCGCCTTTCTCGAAAAATTAAAGAACGACAAACAGGAATAAAGAGATTGTGGATATTCTTTATTAACACTAGGCCTACTTTACAACAGTTCTTCTAATGAGCCTAATTCAAGAAATGTGTAGGTACTTGTAAAAGAAATGCCAAACATACGAAGAAAATCAGCTAACACAAACGAGTTGTTGAGTTATAAGTTGAGTTGAGAGATTTGGACGGCTCTTAACGAGGTTTTGAGAGCCGCTGAGGTTGAAATGAGTTGAGAATGGAGCAGCGCCGGAATGTATGGGCGGAGGAAGCGGGAGATCCCGGAGAAGACGCGCCGAGCAGGAGGCACCGTCAGGCACGATTCCAACGTGCGAAAATCCGGGAGCGGCCCCGCCTGGAATCGAGCCCGGTTCGCCGTGGTGTAAGGCGAGTAGTCTAGCCACTACACCACCGCCATCCCTGGGTATAACTAGGAACACACCTAATAAGACGTGCACTCTAGGTACTTTTACTGGCTCACAAAATTGATTGTGTCTCCAAAGTAAAAGCTGTTCACGATCAAGTGAGCACTTTAGAAACGAGCCTTAGAAAAAAGGTCACTGTCCATGCATGCATATATTTTAATGAGCGCACTGAGTGACATTCGCCTAGTACAGTTGGTAACAATAGATGGAAAGTAGTTGCATATCTTAACGTCGAATTAAATGTGTTAGGTAACCATTTGTGATAGCTTAAAATTATTAATTTCGCTTTCTGTTTTTTTTTATGCATCGAAGTGTAAAAATAAGCAGATTTGTAAACATTTCCTTTCACGTGTTATGAAATACAACTAGTCGTAAAATCTTTTCGCGAAATTCGTGTGTCCCTAGTAATGAGGTCCATGGCAATGTTAATTTTATGTAAGCCAGAGGAATACACGTCTTTACAAGTAGATCTCAAGCAGGTCTTTTTAAAAGTGCTCATTTTACCGTGAACAGCCTATATAGGCCGTTTAAGGTAAAGTGAGCACTTTTTGAAGCTGTTTCATCTGACACAATAACCAATAAATACATTTAATTGTGGCCTCAGACTTTTGGTTTTTGGCATGGTGAATATATACACTATGTTTATTACTCACGTGGAAGGGTTTACATTAACAAGTGGCGGACTGCTATAAATTTGTTTAAAGAAAAAAAGTAACTAGGGCTTCAAAAGTGCTCACTTTATCGTGAACGGCATATAGTAAAATATATATTTAAAAAAACGTACGTCTAAGTTGATAATCGACACACGCTAGCGTCGTGAAAAGTTCTCGCGCAGGCTACACCCTCGCTGGTCGCGCAGGACTTCCTTCGCCTCGACGGCCCACGGACGAGCTGCGACGTCGGCTCCTTTGCCGCGGAGGTGTTGGTATGCGAGGCAGCGGGGTCCAGCGACACCCTCCTTGGCCCGACGATAAACTCTTCCGGTGTCGGCGTTTATTAGTCTCTAGGCCGCTGGTAGGGGCAACGACTTCTTCCCCGCAGTGTCAACGTTCTCGAAGAAGACACGGAAGAAGTGCCTTGTATGGACACCCGTGGCTCGTTGACGACTTTCAACGTAGGATCCCGGGAGGGGGAGGGCTAAGGTAGCTTTCAATAATGCAACATTAATACACTGTATACATAGTATTATAACAAGACATTTTAAAAACACTGTTTACTGGTGAGCCTGCGGTTTGATCGTAAGGCACAGTGCCCCACCCATTGTGTAGCTTCCTCCTTAATGGGTCTTTAGATCCGCCAATGTCCAAGATACTCAAATAGCAGTCCAACAAACTCGTCAGACTGGCCACAGTCATACAGGAAGTTCGGAATAGAACGCCCAAACTGCGGGAGGTGATTCCTTATGAAAATTAAAGTCTAAAATATATACGGTCACCGTATACCTTAACAGAATATTCAAGGAGATATGAGCCTGTGGAAATTGGGATTTAGAAAATGTATTTTCGCTGAATGCCTTGTACTTTCTGCCAGCAGTACGTCCCACACGGTCGAATGGGACACACCCATTTGGCGCGCTATGGAGAGTGTACTAGTGGAGGGCACGTAGTTGATGTGCTGACGTATCACTTCCTCAAGCCGAGCAGTGCGCACAGACCGCGGACGACCAGCTACGTGTTTCTAAAAAGTGAGGACAAATTTCGGCAGGCAATTCCTTACGAAAATATATGTAGAACTTGTTCCCTAAAGTGATTAACTAAGGGAACTATGTGCCCCCCCCCCCCAAATTTGAGCTTTAAAATGCGGTTAGTTGAAAATATCAGAAACCACTCATTATTAAGCAACAAATCGGTGAATGGTGTTTTGTATAAAGGAGTTCTTACCTCTCTAAAAGCGCGGTCGGTAATTTAATTCACCTTCCTTTTGGAAATGGCTGTTGGCACACTGCGTTTGCTTCAAAATATGTAACATTACGTTCTAAGCAATTTTTAAAGACAACATATGAATCAGTACGTCTAAAAGAACATAGAAGTTTTTCTCGTCGGAGCACTGTCAAGTGAAGCGTTTGCGAGATAATTCATTTTGAACATTCAGAGCAGAACGTGTGTCGCATATCAGGTAAGCTAACCACAGTACAGAATAAGGCAATTTAAATGAGAATTTTTCAGGGGTGCACAGCTCCCTTAGTAACCACTTGACGAGATTTACATTTTGGTCTTATATTTTCGTCAGGAATACACTGTCGAATTTAGTCCCCATGTTTTTGAAACACGTAACCCAATTTAATGGCAACTGTAACTATCACTGACGTAAAACGCATAATGAAGTTTCATATTATTTAATTTATTACATATTCACGTAGGCCTAATTAAACCTAGTATAAGTGAGCCGTGAATTTGTAGTAAGTATAGCTTGTCAAGCATTTGTAATAATTTGTAAACGGCCCGATGAGAAAGCTTATTGAAGATACTAAATGTGAAGTGGACACAGTTTCCTTCTAACCATGTACTGACCTTCAAATTGCTCCCAGACTGTCAAAATTACGCGGTGAAAAATAAACGCTTTTCCAACATATGTGTTCTCATACGTACAAATACTCTACCTAGGGCTCAACTTTACGTCTTGTGCAGAAATTCGTGATTTTGCTATCATAAATTCAGTTTAAGAGTTACTGTTAAGAATTTCTCACTACGGAAAAGTTACATTTCAGTTTTTTTTTCTAGTAGTGTAGGGTTGGAGTTACTTATAAATATTTATTGGGAAAATATTGTTTAGTTTCAAAACAAAACGCCTCAGTTACAACATACAATTCAACAAAAGATGCAAAATGAGTTCTAATCGCACATTAATATTTTGCTATAGGTTGTTCACAGTGAAGTGAGCATTTTTGACGCCCTAGTTACTTTTTCGTATCAGCCATTTTTTCTTCTTCTACCACATTTTAAAATAAATATTGCTATGTAAGTAATAAACTTAGTGTATATGTTTCGCCGGACTCGATAGCTAACGTCTAAAGCTACAATAAGACCTATTTATTGACTTTTATTTAAAACGAGAGAGCTTCATAAAGTGGTCACATTACCTCGAATAGCCTATAGAAACTCATGAGTATGTTACAAGCCACATTAGTACTTGAGCGAAGTATTTATACAAATGCATTACTAAGTGTCAATATAATTGTGATGATGCAGAATAGTTCACCAGGAGCAAACAACAAACGTCTGAAACGGGAAAGCTCGAAAATATGACCGCCTGGACAACTGAACAGAACCAACTTGTCCGAAGGCTTCCAGGTATGCAAGTTCACAGTCAGTCGGAAGCACATGGGAACAGAGGTTTCATAAGTCACCTTGAAGCGAAGTGGCACAGAAATGTTGCTATAGTCCATTCACGGTTACTTCCAAAATTTCTGAAGCCCTACAGCGGTGTTACTTCCAGGATATTCCTCCGCCTCATGCAAGCAAAATTTAGCCTAGTCTAGCAAACAACACCCAATAAATACGTGTGCACTGAGCGCAATAATATTTTGAATAATAACTATTTCTTACCAGGTATTACCATCACGTCTATTTGATCACTGTTTTTTTGTTAATATTAACTATAAACAGAATCTTATATTTACTATGTTAAATATAAATAAAAGTTCGTTTTAACCAAAACCTAAGTACTTGTATGTAACCACAAGTGTAAAGTAGATGTGATACATGGTATAATTAGTAAATAACCAAACATATGGGGTAATTTTTTTAAGGTTTTATTAAAAGCGTATGAAGAAACCGCGAATAGATTATAATTTATTGTTTACAAGACGATACGGATATCTAATCGGAGTTAAGTAGATAAGTCATCTTTAACTGCGTTAAAGGTAAGCAGGCGCAATAAGCAAAGACGATTATACAGCGTAAAGACGGTAGAATTATTATAATGAGTTCACAAAGAAATACTTAATGATTTTTTGCGTGACTCGTGTCCCAAAATGTGACGCGCGGCGTGCAACAGCCTATATATTGAATGAAAACGAATATTACAGTCTTGGTAAAAGGATTCGTTCTTTAAAAATTTCACTTACACGGTTTAGCAACACTGTGTAGATGATAGAACATGTGTTAAATATCTGCCAATTTTATGACTTTTTATCTGTCCTTCTTCCGTTGCCGATCAGATTGTTTGATCAATGCTTTATTATTTCAGCGTTCCGGGAAAATGAACGTTCGAATGATTTTATTGGTGTTAAAATGCTTATTAATAACTCTCTGATTTTCAAGTAGGTTAGGATTTTATTTTATTACCTTTATTAGTCCCTGTAACAGCTCGAGTTATGGTACGTCGTTAGATAAAAGCTACAAGATGTGATATGTTTATCGTCTATATACCATCATGAAGTGCTACCATTATTAAAACTTTTTGAAACAATCCTTTGGAAAATCTCCTTATGTATGGCATGTTTACTATTTATCGCAAGCGTTTTACTCTTGTGTTAACATAAAATTACCTTATTTTTGGTTAAAGTAAATTTCTACTTACATTTTATCGACAAATTATATCATTTCATTTATACTTAATTCGAATAAAAAAATAAAATAGGTGTGTTGGCAATGCCTAGTAATAAATAGTTCTTATGCAAAATATTATTGCACTGAGTGCGTACGAATGCGGTGGAAGTAGGCAGGGCTTCATAAATGTTGGAAGTAATCGTAAATGGACAATATGCAAATAAACGTTGTAATACGTAAATTTGTTATTAAGACCATCATCATTTCATCCAAATTGACAGAAGGCAG
Organism: Dryococelus australis; assembly: GCA_029891345.1. Classification (NCBI taxonomy): domain Eukaryota; kingdom Metazoa; phylum Arthropoda; class Insecta; order Phasmatodea; family Phasmatidae; genus Dryococelus; species Dryococelus australis. Next base: position 92,344,522 of record CM056996.1, on the reverse strand, counting down.
AATTGACCGTAGGCAGAATTTTCGGCGGTGTTTTGTCTGCACTGACGTGTCGAACAAAAACATTTTGAAGCGACTTTCTCAGAAAATATTTCTACATAAAATTATTTAGAAAAAAATTATTTATTCATATCTTTTTTTGTTTTATAAAAATTTCAATATTGACTTTTATAAAATACATATCAAATCATAGAATCGGCAAGATGTCTTAACATAGTAACGTCCCTTAAATTTCACGTGGAATACTTAAAAAATAATCTTTAAAATTTACGCAGTGAAAAGTTATTTCGTTTAACAGTGATTCCCCATTTGAAGTTCGCGGCTGCTGGCTTGGTAGGCAGGCCCGTTGAGAGGAGAGTGCATTGAAACATTTTTTGTGAAATCGTTGTTTGCGCGTATTCGCGTATCTCAGTAAATATATGTTCTGTAAACATGACTTTTTGCTATAAAATGTTAAAAAAAAATTATCTATGCCTCTATGTTTCTACTTTTAACATATTACGTATAAGCATGGAGAAAGAAATCGTGAAAATGGTCAAATTTCGCATTTTCAAAGTTCGCATATGCAGTTTCCTTAAGCGGCAAGAGAAAAGTGCGAACATAAGGGCATAGTTTAATCTGTGGGTTTTCACAGCATGTAATAAAACCCCACTGTTACAGATCTGATTTGCACAGTACAGGACCACGACGGAAACGCTGCACGCCTTGCGCGTAGGAGCGATGAGGAACAAGGGGTTGCTTGTTAGTGTCGCCCGTATCGCTCCCTCTTTTCTTGACCTTGGACGCGCAGGTACGTACTCACACACTCATCTTACGGTGCGTTCTACAATGACACGCATGCGGACGTGGATAACGTAAGGATACACGTAAGAAAGCTGGGCATCTCCGAACTCTTCCGTGCCCGTGAATCCACGTAACCAATAGCAATCGAGTATTTGGTTTGTTGATACTCGTTTTCGTAGCCACTGTGGGATACACGGAAAGTGCTTCGATTTGCCGTGGTGATTATCATTTTTGTTTTAATAAATACGTGCACATGGTTCCGCAGTAGTATTTACGTATTTTTAAAACACTTAAAAAATATACAAAATGAGATGTGTATACTATCAATACCTGTATCACAATCTGCAATAGCAGAGTATTTTTGATTTCGTAAGTTGTAAGACCGTGCGTTTATTCGTATTGCAGAATGGTTAAAATTCATCCCGCGTTGTCGGGTTGTTCCGCTTGCGTTTCCGAATCCGGTTTCTTGCGTATCCGTGCGTCGTAGAAGGGCACTTATTGTTGAAATGCTGGGCTGTATCCTCGCAATGCTTGCGTGAGCGCTAACGAGTTGACGGAGGGCGCGAGTGAGCTGTAGCGAGGGATGAATATGACAACACGTGTGCCGAGAAGAATGAGAAAGGAAAAAGAACCGGCTCCCGTCGCAGGCCAGTGAGGTCCGAGCAGGAGGCAAGGCGCGGAGGATCAAAAGAAGCCGACAAGAATTCTTCACGCCTGCCTGGTTCTCTCCCCCCCCCCCCCTTTTTTCACACCCCCCGCTGTGAACTTGTGCACGTGTCTGCGAAGGAAAAAAAAAAAATAATCGAGTGTTTGAAAGTAGTGATGGGCAGAAACGAGTGTTTCCAGGAATCGAGTACTTGCTGTGTATTCGAATACTTACAAGAATCGAGAACTTTCATTCGCAGCTTGATTTCGAGAGCTGACAAATACCCGTGGAGGTATTCGTCTACTCTAATACGTTCGCCCCCCCCCTCCCCTCCAGAAACGGTCAAAACCGAACGATCTGTTTCAATTCTCTTGATGTTATTAAGAAGACGCAATCGACGGTATTCTGGACGACTATAGAAAACAATAATATGTAAAACATGTCATGTGCTTTTTTGAACAAAAATAAGCTGAAGTCATTACACTTTTTTTCTCAGATTTAAAATTTTTTTTCTCTCATTAATTTTGATATAACATGAGTATAAAATATTACAAAAAGCAATTAAATAATTACGGACCTCTAATTTTTAAGTGGAATTTATTATAAAAGAACGTGAGTTGCAGAATTTTCTATATCACGCATGCAAACCATCAAAACAAAACATTCTCTGTCAGGAAGTTAAATTGTCTTAATCAAGAATTCACAATTTTACCAACTTCCATTGACTTGATAAATTTCGAATAAATAAATCAGTTTTTGCTTATACAGGCGCACGTGCTACAATATTTCTAATGACAGTATTAAGAATGGCCATTTTGAAAGATAAGCTTGCATTTAAGGTAAATTAATAAACTGAGAAGTAACTGATTAATAACAAACGAAAAATTATATACGTACGTAGCGGTTTAAAACTAGGACATAGAGCATGTTCGAGTAACTCATAGCAAAATTATTATAGATATTATTATTATTATTACAAAACTTTTTCACGAGTCCTACTTTCAATACTTTTAGAAAAGTGTTCCAATCCTTTTTCCTAAAAAAAAATTCCATATTCTTTATATAATAATTCTTATTTCACTCAGATTTCATCCAGGTATTTGTCATACAGAGCATGTAGTCAGCAAGACTTTATCGCACCCTCCCCGAACTCGCTCGGGTGCGATTTGCAAATATGGCGTTGTTTAGGTTTATAGCAAGTATATACACTAAATGCTTATGGTAACTATCATAGAATTAATATCTTGTTGTTCACAAAGTCTTCGTAAATGAACCCCTATTTTTAATCACATTTTAAAATACGAACAGGGTTACTGTGGGTCATCCTTAAAAGATAAACATATGCTGTCGCGGACTTTTTTTTAGAATTTTGTAAGATATATAATTCTGTAGTACAATAATTTGGTCTATCTTTTATGGTTTAGTCAGCGTAAACCATGAAAGCGCCCGAAAAGCGGCTTTTTCCGACTTGATTAGAAAACGTCGACATTCCTCTACTATCCTTAAATTAAATATTATTGTATTATGTACCTAATCCTTTCTTAAGAAATTCTGTAAATTATGGAGAAACAGCGTCGAAATCTATTGAGTAGTTTAGAAGCCTTAGCTGAATACACAAACACACACGGCCGGGCGACTTTGTTTTATACTATGTATAGATAAATTCATTTTCGTTTTATGTAGCCGTAGTAATGCTGTAAATTTTTTTACGTGCGATAAAGAACTATTAAAATTAAAATAATTATTACTAAACGCGTTACAGAAAAATGTATTTCCCATTCGTATTGAAGTGAAATGAAGTACCAGAAATCTAACGCTAGAGTAGGCATGGTGTGTTACAATAGGAATTGCGCAAGGTAATTCTGTTACAGCACAGTAGTATAATAAAGGTAAGTCTGAGACAATGTATTTTAAATGGGTGGTGTATGTGTGTTTGAGGAGGGTGGGGGGGGGGGGGTTGGCTGGCGGTCTTCGGGTCGACTCGGACGAGCTCGGCAATCTTCGGCTCGATTCAGGAGGTACTCGGAATCCATCGATTCGGGTTTTTCGAACGTACCCGAAGGTGCTCGGCAGTTATGCCTACCAATCCTTCAAGCATATGTTTGTTTCTGGTAGCCATATTAGTTTTATAGGAATATGTTATGTCCGATCGTACATCTGTATTTACTATCTGATAAAAATAATTTAAATTATTGGTTTATTTTTCATATTGTGCCGAAATTATACATAGTGTGCTGCAAAAACATGCAATTCCTCAATGACTACATTTCCAGTCCCCTCTCTTATAAACATGATGCCAGAATCTGCAAACTATTCACTACCTCGACTGGTTTTGTAGGTATAAGTATTCTATTCAGATTTTTCAAATGTATGTTTATATGACTAAAGCAAGCCCATCATACTAACAGCAACCACATGAACGAGTATATTATACTGTAATCATGGTATGGATCAGCATTTACAAACACTTATATAGGCCACCGCCGCCGCCGAACCCTCATACGCCACCGGGATGGCCTTGGTGTCGTGAGACCGAGAGCTTAGACTCCCATAGCTCACAGGGTGTTTGTAACACAAATGCACTCCGACACATACTCAAATCATTGTGTCGCTGGCGCTCCGCCGCTGTTTCTTGTCGCGCACCGGACCCGTATTAAGGCTGTTTATTTAGGGTTGTATATTTTAAAGTAAAGTTACGTATTTAAGTGTTCGGCGGGCGAATGAAGCTCCCCTCCAGCCTCCCGGCTGGAGTGAATGTCAGTGTCGTGATGTGATGTCTGTCTGACGTGTTGGTCTGTTGTGTGCAAGTGTGCTAATTATTATCGGGTGTAATGTGTGGGTGAGTCCCTAGTCTCCCGGGGCAGCCCACAGGGCACGTTTCATCATGGGGCCGTGCAGTGATATTAGAGAGAAAGAAAATTTTTTTTCACGTGCGCTGAGGGCGCATAATCATTTTAACTAAAAACGCAATAAAACTTATTTATTTATTAGAAGAAATATATACGAATATACATTTGCTCATGGCATACATTTTGTTCTCCTATGGCGCTGAAGGTGCTTAAATTTATTATCAGGAGGTTATGTGGGTTGCTTTAAGAAAAATTCCAATGTAGTATATTATAAAATTTAATTGTGTTCATTAGATTGCTTGGAAATTGAAATTTTGAACAATTTTATTTATAGTTTGATTTATTTCATTTGAATTAAGATAACTTGGAAAATTGGGGGGGGGGGGGGGATGATAAATTAACATTTACGATTGGACATAGACGTTGGCTGTAAAACAAATATGGCTACCAGAAACAAACATAAGTTTGAAAAATTAGTGTGCGTAACTGCCGATCACCTTCGGGCACGTTCGACAAACCCGAGTCGACGGCTTCCGAGCACCCCCTGAGCCGAGTCGAAGATTGCCGAGCTCGTCCGAGTCGAGCCGAAGACCCTCCAGCGACATTCACAGCCATAGCCACACAGCTCACATTTAAAATACATTGCCCCAGACTTCCCTTTATTATACTACTCAGTACCAAACCATTTTCTTTGCATTTGGCATTGCATAATCTTCACTGCATTAACTAATAGAAGAAGAAAATATTATCACGTATGCTTTATTTCTGTCTCTCACTCATGAAATATCTGATGCCTTGCACGCGAACATCATGTGTAATTACATCGTTCTTCCTCTTGTGCCTTCGCTTCAGTGTGCATGATTAATGGAGCTCGTAGGTATGTTTAATCATCATAAGATTAGAGAGTCGTGTAGAAACAAGCAAGGCAATCTTAATTCCTACCAGCGCAGCGTAATTCGCGGTCTCGAGGGCTTCGTTACACTGCTCTTCCTCAAACGCAAGGTGTGGTCTACAAGGGTTTGAATTCTCACACTATAGCACAAATGTTGTGTTTAACAAAAACTTAACATTTCAACAGGTTTACACGCTTTTGCAGTAACTATTTATAGGATGGTGTGTATGACAATTTTAATTAATTTCGTAATGAGAAAGCTGACAAATCATTTTTCGTCGACAAACATGGTGTACACTAATGCAATTCGCACTGTTACGATAGCGTGAAGAGGCTCAAATTCAAATGCTGAACTCAGTATGTAATTATAATTATAGTTTTAGTTAGCAGCTTAAGGTAGTATTTTCACACTAGGGAATATATTATTCAATGTCCAATAAACAAAAATACCCCACTTGGTTCTACTCCATTAATCAGTAAATAAATTTTCTCACCTCGGCTTCTCAGATTTATATGATATTTAGGTAGATGCATTAGATCGCTACTTCTGTAAGAAGTGTGGGAAAATTTTACAAGGAAAGCTATAGAGAAAGTGATATCAAGAATTCTTGAGGACTAAATTAAAGAAGTCATATTACATTTAACTGCTGCCACCTGCAACTTATTTCGGTTTGTACCAAACCGCAAATGTAAAATTCTTCTGGAGTAAGAAGTTCTAGTAGTTCATGGTAGCAATTTAATTGCTAACCGACAGGACATGCAGCAATTGCCATAGCATAATAGGCTGAGCACTTGCAAAAATTCCCTTGCAAATTATTACAATATTGTACTATGCTGCCAACTAGTAACCAATGTTTACATTAAAAAAGATTTCGTTTGCTAATCTATTAAACACTGCTATATTATAATGTTGCATTAAAACGTTAAGTTAATTGAACAATCTATGGTCATACTGAACTCTAATACTGCAATTTATTAAAGATGTTAACAATATAATAAAACAAACATTTGCCAAACATTACAAGCACACAGAGTAACTAAATAACACAGAATTCTGCCAATGGAACTGGCATGCAAATAGTAAACATAAACAATAAATTTGCAGTGGAAATAAAATAAAAATATTAAGTGGGCAGAAATACCAGATCATCATACGTAACAGTGTGAATCATTTATTACGCTAAAGTATGACATTTTTACCAGGTGAATTGATCGCACCTTTCCCCTATGTTATTCAAGATTCCTGAAAACTTATGTATATTGTGACATACTATAAAATTAAATGTAAAAAAACTTTTAAAACCAACCTTTATTTATAAATGCATTAGAAAGAGAAAAATAATTGTAATAGTTACACAATTTGTAAATCTTGTAAGCTGTGGTCGAACAGCCGTAATAAACTTTACTACAAATTAATATGTTTGTATGAATTTATTTTCAGTATATAAATGCTTGGCGCAATGTAGAACGTATACCTCATTTGCGTAAGCGTAGTAAGCACATATTTTGCGTATGGCTCTTAACTACTCATAATATAGAACTTATATCACATTTGCGGAAGCATAGGAAGAACGCATCGCGCGTAAGGCTCTTGACTATCCGCGCTTAGCTTTTATTGTATGTACTAAATATAAATTGACACAAATACATTAATTTAGTAAAGTTTATTACGGCTGTTCGACCACATCTTACAAGTTCTACAAATTGTGTAACTATTATAATTATTTTTTCTTTTTAGTGCATTTATAAATAAAAGATTGGTTTTAAAAAAATTCTACATTTATTTTATTTTTCGCGTTTTAGTCTCCAGCCATGTGTTTGTATCACGAATACGGCTTTCCCTTGCTAATAAAGATCCCCATAAAGTATCGTGATCGACCAGTAGCTCGATTTCATTCCGATACGGGACATACTGTAGGAGCAAACTATAATAATAGTTTTCAGAACCATTTGCCGCAACAAAAAAAAAGGCACGAGTACAACAACATCGACACTTCTAATCTCCATTTTACTACTACTCGATTCTGTAATACAAACTCGATACAACGTTTACTGCATGTAGTTGTAGAGTTCCTATCGCTACCTTTCGGCTCCATCATCAGCTCAGTAGTACATTCACATTATATTGTCATCAGAACTAAACATGTATGCGAAGTTTCAGCTCAATTGGATACCGTGAAGTGGTTTAACATACATACATGTGAAGTTACATTATAAGCTTGTAACTTCCGGCTCCATCATCAGATCAGCTCAGTGGTACCTCCACATTTCATTGCCATCGGAACTACACATTTCAGCTCAATTAGATAACGGGAAGTGGTTTAAAATCGACTTGCAAGATTTCACCAGAACGTACAAACTAACTAACTAAGAAAGTTAAATAAAAGCTTGTAATATTACCCTCACTTGTAAAATGCAGTATTATAGCTTAGTTTTGATATGAGAGGGAAGGTCATTCCCGTGTATTAGAGAAAGTTGAGGCCAAAATAATGGTCCTTGGAGGGCACCACACTTAATTAGACGATTTCTGGAGAAGATCGTACCGCATGTGTTTGAGTTTGAAATGACAACATTTTGGTATTAATTTGGTAGGTTTGATGTAAGTAAGATAATTGAAGATTGTCTGCTACCGTGATAATTAAGATTCTTTTTACCAAATGTTGAGATTTACTCGAATTATTTTGCCAAGATACAGAACACTCATGCAACGTTCTCTTTGTTGCCCAGTGGCTTGAGAGTGTATAATGAACACGTGTGTGAAACTTCATTAACACATCTACGGTCTCTAAATCCATTGAAGCACGCGCCTCATAAAACTACGTTCCTCCACTCCCGTTATGCCTGCCCGCTTCAACACCGATGCGACAAGGAAGCCAATATATACAGAGCGGGACCTATAGCCAACATAAAACGAACTTTTTACATGAACAATATGTGTGTTGCTATCTATCCACAAATATAAAAAAAAATTACTTAGTGACTTTACTTACTCAAATTATACACGCACATGATGGTCTGCGACGGAAAGCCTGTCCCAGCAGGCCTACATACGTTCGATAATTTGATCCGCCAGCTACAGACTGCGCTGCAGTCGCGGCGGGTGCATGGCCGGATGGTTAACCACGTGGCATGGAACTGTGGCGCCGGAAGTGGCTGTTCACTAATAATTTGGAATTGTATAGACGCTTTCCGAGAGTTTCTTGGGCTCTGATTGGCCGGACTCTAGCTGCTCCCTCCCTGGGAGTGGTATAAGTTTTGCATATAACGCCAGGAGTTTGGTCGTGTAGGCAGAGACCAGCACTCCTGGACGTTAAGCTCACAGTTAAGTACAAAAATAATGTCGTAACAGAAATAATATTTCTGGCCTCTCTGGTCATTGTCAGGATGACAACTTTTGCATGATGGGAGGTAGAAAAAACTTAGGAATTTCCGCATTCCAAGACAATTCTTAAAGTGTAATAAAATGGGAAAATTAGAGTCATTTGTGTCTTTGTTGGACTTCACTAAAATGTTGACTCTATTGCCAGTGTCAGTATTGTGAGTACAGTACTAAAAGAGTACGCTTACATTAGGATTCAGAAAATACTCCAAGTTTAGATTTTGTATCTATCAAGTATTAAAGAAAAATGCTTAAGTATTAAGAAAATTGCTAAGAAAATACTAAACATGAAAATATAGCCTTGTGGGCTTATAAAAGGAGTTGAGAGCGTGTTTTCCTATTTGATCTGAAAGCAACATATCAACCAGGCATTTTTTTATCTTTAATATTTAATGATAATACCCTTAAACCTGGAGTAGGAGTACAGTAGTCACACGGATTTGTGTTAAGTGACACAAGAGAGGTATAAGATTTAACTTGGAATTCTTTCAAGCACCACTTGTTTGTGGAATTCTAGCACAGTTTTTAATGGGCATTTGTATTTTATATTTAAAAATGGTACCATTGTATGCATTTCTGAGCCCATCTGATATTAAATCAGTGTCAAATTGTTTAGGAAGACTGGGAATATACATAAATAATTAATTAAGAATATTTTCCATAATTCTGTGTAAACTTTGAAACATTTATACAAATAAATCATTTTATGCCAAGGAAGTCATGTTTTTCCTGTCTTTTTAACTAGAAATCTTTTAATAGATTTGATCTTTTTCTTATCCTCTTGTGGATTGGTTCTTGAAGGGCTGTGTATACGTCCCGCTTGCCAGGCACTTTGGAACGGCGTCGCACCATACTGAGAATTGGTAATCTAGTAATTGTTTTCCAGGTAGTTGAACATCAATAATTTCTAGTATTTCGAAGAAAATTTAGTAAAGTGATATTGGTCAATAGCTTGATACTCTGCAAGAGGTCGTTCTGTGAAGCGATTTTACAATAGAACATTTAAGACTATCTGGAAGAAACTCTGGTGCCTGTGACAAAATAAAAATATTGCTGAGAAGTATACAAATGTTGTCTATTTTATGGACAAAAAAAAGGGGGGGTAATGTACTAGCATCTTTTAACTAAGCTAGAAGATGCTTTCGTAGCAAAGCATTGTACTATATCACATTATTTGTTGTTATACTTTCTAAACTGCGTGATATAATTTGGAACGGGATTCGTTGAAAATAGGAATGGAGTCACTCATAGTAACCGTTTTTTTTTTTTTTAGAAAGCGAGTCTGCAACGTTAAGGTAATGGGTCCGATACAAATCTTAAACATAAAATAATCATATCACATTCGCCTGACGTTTTAAGTAAAAACCCGTATAAATTGATATGAAAAATCTTTGTAAACACGTTATACGGGTTTGCCTAGGGGACTCTTCATCTCTCCCCTTCTTTCCGCTTTAGACAAGCAGACTGCCTCGCGTGTCTGATCCCCTCCCAAACCCCCTAGTCCACCCCCTGCGTGGTCCAGTGGGTCTCCCAATTGTTTGCACACACTTTGTCTTTCCTTTCTCGAAAGGGTGGGGAGCCACCTCCCCCCCCCCCCCCCCCCAACACAGTGGACTACCAACAAGCGTTACCGCTGTCTCTCTCAGCACGGTCAATATTGAAACTTCTTTCCAGATTGCAGCGAGGATAGTCAGTCTCTGTCCTTTTGTGTGTGTATGTGTGTGTGTGTGTGTGTATGTTTCGCCCGGCTTCTATCACTCCCGTGTCCACATCTCCGTTTCTGCCTCCATCCCGCGAGGTAATTCCTTTTCAAGTGTCACCATCCCAAAAATTCCCTCAGTTTTTCAAGCCGTAATTATTTTTCCACGCCGCGAACAGTTTTTGTCGCATCACAAAAGTACAACATTGCACATGGGTACTTTTGTACTTGAAGTTTGTACTTCTATTGTTTTTTTAAAACACGTTTTGAATCAGACATTTGAGAAACCACCCCATGTATAACGCCTTTATGTATCTCAAGCGATTTGTAGATTTGTACTTCAATTAACACAAAAGAACAGGAAAGTGCCTTATTCTTGGTTAAATTGATATTTTATTTATTAATTGAAATATTCGATTTATAATTAATATAAGTAAAAACAGCGATGCAAAGGCGGGTTGGTAATGAATAGTAAGGAACAGTTCAAAAAAAAAATATTACTACACTTAGTGCACAAGGGTACGGTGCGTTATCTCTATGGTGTAATTTTCAAGACTCGGTTTAGCTTTGGTTGAATGACGCGGAGGAATATCCTAGAATTAGAACTTTTGCAGGGCTTCAGAAAAGTTGGAAGCCGCCATGAAATTCACTATAAGTATTGCAATATGGCAGTGAAGTGATAATTAAAACGACTGTAATCTTATAATCTACTTGAACATAAAATTGATTGATTTCATATACTTACCTACGAGTACGAAAAAGATAAAGTTTTTTTCATCTTATGGATATTTTTCTTTATCAAAAATTCTTGTAATTAATTAAAAAAACAATGATTTATATATTTTCTAAAAAAATTAGAAAACCTTTCCGTGATTAGTAACACGATTTTTCCTTTTATATAGTTAATGCAATGTTTTATGTCAAAATAAGATATATGATTAATTAGTTCCTTGTAATTGACTAAGCACAGATAAAAGTTTAGTTTTGTGCGTACAGCACTAGTGGTAAAAGTAGTAATTTTTTGGTACCTGTGAGCCATCAATAACTAATATTGCTGTTAATATAATCTACTGTTATGTTATTAATTGTAATTCTATATTAAGTACTTTTGTAACAACGTTACCTTTTCAGTGGACTGTCAACATTAATGTAATGTTTATGTTGCGGCAAAACCAATTTTGTGTGGAGGTGATGCTAACACTTGTGTTAAAATTTCCATTGCATTTCTTTTATTTTAAAACCTCATTCCTATGTTAAATAAATTAAATGGATTTGTTTCTTGAAAAAAAAAATTAATACTACCAAAGAACAAAAAATTAAGTCAGGGTGGAGAATTGAACACGCTCCTTGTGTTTCTGATTAATTCCGCTACACAAAAGCCAACGCTTTACTAACTACTATATTTTAATACATCTGTCTGCATTTCAAATTGTTGGTATTCCCAAACATATACCGACAAACTACAGCAATATTTCGTTACGTGCATATTTGGAACACTTAACCAGCTTTGCAAGGTTTGAAAGCTGATTTAAGTTATTTTTAAATGTCATCCTATGCTTTTCAATTTTAATATAGTGGTTTTATTTTACGAGGTTATCGTTGATCACTAGTATCCGCTATTTTACAAGCCCAAGACAGTGTAAGCTGCTATTGGCTGGACATCAATTCAACGTTTCAGTAAAGCAAATATTTTGTTATTCCTGTCATTTTTAGCGCAATACAGCATTTGGCTGCTGTAACATTTATTTAATGCTTTCTTAACTTTCACACTCCAACAGTATATTTGGCCTATAGTAACATAAGATTTCGTAAATGGTTAAAATAATTACCTTTGCCACAACGTTATTAATTTCATTACAATATAAGCAAACGTTTAAAGAAATGGCTCAGCAGTAATTCTGTTGTTGGAACAACGTCAGACTTTTACCTATGCATGGAATTATTCGCTCATCACATCATCATAGGATATTTTAACAGCGTTAGGTTTTAGTCTATTCTCGGTTTAATCACAGTAAGTGAATCAAACCTTTGAAAAATCGCCTCATGTATGACGTGTTTGATTATTTCCTTACATATGTCATATATCACAAGCGTTTTATTTTTATGTTAACATAAAAGTACCTATTTTTAATTAAACTAATCTTTTATACATATATTTATAAAGTATATTTTATTTATAAATAAGCCTAATATGAATTTAAAAGGAAAAAAAAATGATCTGCGTTAGTAACGCCTAGTAAGAGTTAATCCATATACAGAATAATATTACATTTACATACAGGGGCCGTGGTGGTCTAGTGATCAAGCTACTCATCTCCGAACTAGGCGAACTGGGTTCGATTCCCGGCGGGCCTTCCTCCAGGCTTTCGCAAGTGGAAATCGTTCCGGACGATTTCGCTAGTCGGCGGGTTTTCTTGGGAATATCCCGCTCTCCCGACCCTTGCATTCCGGCCCCGCTCCATGCCCACCCCCGTCGGCTCTCAAGTCTTCAGTATAACAGTCAAGCTCACTTTGTGTATTTAAAATTCTTGTCTAGTTAAATTTAGCTAATACTCTTAACCCGACTTTATGTTTCGGTCAAGTTTGCGGACCTTTAACTCATTTTATCTGTTTCCTGTAGTTCCTATCGTTCGAAAATTTTCGATACACATGTATTCATGAATGCTTTGAGAACTATCGGAGCTACAAAAATTAACTGAAATATCTATAGGTCGAGACTGATTTATTTGTGAATGTTGTTATCATCGTTATGCATAATATAAATGAAATTATTATTTCTGTTATATAAAAATGAGCAACTAAAAAGGATTTTCAAACGATTCTGCCTCTCCGCTTCATTGATTTTTAAATATAAAGTTTTTTGATGATGGAGTTTGGTTTTCTACTACCAATGCTTCGCAGTCAAGATTTCTGAATTTGCACTTATAAATAAATGCTTGTATATTTCCAAAGCCGTGTATACAGTTTTGTCTATCAGACTTTCTGTGTGTAACACAACTTTTGTGTAGTGATTGGAAGTATCTTTAAACATAACGTAGAGCTACACGTACCATAGAAAGGAAAAATAAAGAGGTTAAGTTACCTTTATGCTCTCGGTAACTTAACAAAAAATAACATACCCTTGACTATAACTGAGGACTTGAAGGTCATTAAGTATATTCGGGTGCTAAAGTTATTTTCGCTAGAGTACATAGTTGTTATGAACTCTGCTTTAACATTTCTAAGAAACATTTGCATTCGCTGTGTTAACAGCTAGTTCCCAAGAAATAGAAAAAACTTTTCTTAGCTGTACAGAGCGAAAAATTTAGAATCTACATTGCATTGGAATATTTGCTGAAACTTTCAGCACAGTTAAAAAGAAACATTTCAACTTCACAATTATTCTTGTGTTTTTATGTTCGTTCTCGGAACCTTCTCTTTATATTCGGTAGTGGTTTTATTTGGAGCAGTGTATTTCAAGGTCACCGAACGTCTAATTTGTGCCTGTGTTTGTGCTTCTTCATAGAGCATAATTTATATTAACTGCTCTGATATTTGTTGTACTTATCCATAACATTCAAGTATACTAGCGAAACTATTTCGGTTCCAAGGAAAACTGTGAGCTCCATACCGAATATGAGTTTATAGACACGTCGATATTCACTTCACCAAGTCACCTATATAAAATCTCCAGGTCCTCGAAGGACAATTTGAACACGGCTACAAGTTAGGTCATTATAGGAGTCACACTATACTCAAACATCGAATTCAGTTTATCGCAGTCCCACCTATAAATTTGAAGCTTACAAATATTCACATGAAAGCAAGCAAACGTTGTTATAGACAATGTACTAAATTATTTCACAGGACGTTTTGCTCTTTAAAAAAAAAAAAGGTTTAGAGAGATAGACAAGTATATATAGACAGGGCTTAAAAACTGAGGTTCTCAGCACCAATGGGAGTGAAGTGAGATGTGGTTGGAGCAGCAAGCGAATGAAATTATGGGTAAACCGGAGAACTCGGAGAAAAACCCACCGGTCAATTATGTTTTCCCACATAAATGAATCATAAATGACCCTGCCATGTATCATACCCGGTTTGCCGTTGTGAGAGGCGTGTCATCTGACCATAACACCACGTAGACCCAGTGACTATATTTGAACAAACATTAAAGCGTTATTGGGAACTAGAGAAAAACAATTTTATTCGCTATCCTCATAGAAATTGGAACTACAGAGGTAAAACAAAAAATTACACACATTTTTTCGTGAAAATTGTTGGTCACTAAATACTATATTCACAAAATTTCTGATTGTACATAAATGAAATACAAAAACAAAAGTAAATGGTTAACACTCTTGCAGAGTACCACTGACGAAACAAAATAAGTCGTTTAAGTCTTGAGTAAAACCAGTCAGTGATGTCCAAACAAGGGCATCACTGACTGGTTTGTGAAGTGAAGCTCTATAGTACGTTACTGAAACTATAATAAGGGACGTATTAAAGAAGTTTGGTTCATTTGTGACAACAGGTGTTTGGAATGACCGCGCTGAAAGTCAGTGTAAATTGTGGGGTGGGGATAGATTACACCTCAAAAACAACATGGATTTGAGGTTAGAACACTGTTTAATGTTAAGTAAGTGATCTGAAACATTTTAGTACTTCGTCTTAACATAGTTTTAATGCAACTTTACCTTATCTAACTATTTTATTCGTATAGAATAGTGAATCAGCAGAAAAATCAAACGTAAACTAAAGCGTTCATCACTGCTGACCACGTGACTTGAGCATTGTGTTGGCCATTATTTTTTCATTCCAGGTGTTGCAAAGAAATACATTTATGGTGTGAAAATTACTTACAAATGTTTAATTGACAAATGTCACGTTAGAACTTAGGGAAAGGATTTCAGCTGGTAGATGACAAATGAAGAAACCAATCATAGAATAGTTGTGTCAGCGACTGCCAATGACATTGCCCAAGGAAGGCGCTGCTCGTATTGGTGCTAGCTTCTAAACTTGCACAGTAACTATCATGATGCAACCTGTTCTGCAACGTTTCAGACGTGAACGAGTATACTCGGGACAATCCCATTCAGACTCAGTGTACACAATTGTGCACATTATGCAAGTGTAGGTTAATTTTGGCCTGTACTGCACACTGCAAAGCTCAATGACCAGTGATCCTACCTGTGGGTAAACGATTCGCAGATCGTTTCACTGATCTAGCTCATAACTGGTTCGTATAAGTGTAGCCGAACATGTAGCCTACGACTCATTGGCTGTGACAACGAAACAAGTGCTGCGTCGACATAAGTACAGCACGCGTCATGATTTTTTTTTGTTTGCAACACCTTAAACCGTAAATTAAAGTAGGTCTGAAAGGCATGGATCAGCGCCCCTAACAGAACGAGTGCCTGCAAACGATACATTCGCATTCATATTCGTACATGAATAACAATAGACAAACTTTATTAGGCCTGTATAAATGTAGTTTACAAAGATAAGCATCGCACGATTAAAACGAAGATAAGGCATACTACTAATTATCCTTAATCGCTGCAAACTTTACTGAAGAATGAGAATAACTGTGTCCGTTAAAATACATGGAGATAAAGGCTGTTCAGGATAAATCGAGCACTTTTGAAATCAACCATAGAAAAAGTCACTGATCCTATTTGCATATATTATAACGGGCGCACTGAGTGACATGCGCCCAGTAGAGTTGGTAAAAAGTGTCAAGGTAACCATTTGTGATAAATTAAATGTTACTTTCTCTTTCTGTTTTTTTTTAAATGCATCGAAGTGTAAAAATAAGCATATTTGTAAAATATTTATTTTTCTAATAATTTCATAGTTTCACATGACCTACGCATGAATAAAGTAATGAGGCTCGCAGCAATTTTAATTTTATATAAGGCGGAATAATACACAACGGGCACACAAGTAGTTCTTAAGCAGGGCTTTCAAAAGTGCTCATTTTACCGTAACAACCTATAGCAGCATTAGATACATTAGAAAGTTTTTAAACCCCGCTATTCATTCTAATTTACCAAATAATTATAATAATTAAAAATTTAATCATTACAATTCAAATATCCAATTGAATTAATTCCTGAAAATATAAAGGAATTATATTTTTTTAAATTATTTCTATCACACAGTCTTGGATGATGTGAGTCACGGCAGTATTCTGCCTATTACTACTATGAATTCTTTAGTACTGTCCACTCACATAGGCAGACAAAGGCATGTTTGTCATCTCATTCTATTTCTTAATCAACTTTTTCGGGCTCCGAACTTAAGCCAAACAGGGTAATGTGACCCGTAGTAATTTTTGCGTTCTATAATATCACCAATTCCTTGACATAATAATTCCTTCTATCCTACTTGAGCTTGTTTTCCCACTTACTTCGGTTTTATCTGACGTTGTTCGTCATTTATCGATTATACCGCACAGCCAGACTTGAACTAAGTTCTAATTATTGCCACATTTCAATTAGGTAAAAATAAGAAATTTACTGAAACTTTTATAATATGTGACATTTATATTAGGTATGAACAGAAACGTGCACTAACACGATCAGCTGTAAGATTATCGGAATAAGCTGTTAGTCATAGAAAGTTGGGTAGGTAAGTGTATAACAAATATGAATATACATATAAATTACTCTTATTATACAACAAAATTGTTTAGAATTTTGGCTGAATATCAAAGAGTTTTCCGAATATTATTTACAGTAAACCCCTGCGGAAAAATTTTAGAAAATAAATATGCCGATTTCCTGAAACGTTTCAGTATTAAAATGAATAATTTTTGTTAATTTTCTTTATATCATAATGAAAAAAAAATTTATTTAAATTTTATTACCTGTGCTACTGTAACATCTGGTAATTTCTAATACTTTGGATAATTGTTTTGTTAATTTTATATAGGATAAGTTAATAATTTATTGAATTTCTTTATGTTTTCAAAGTTATTATGATTTTTTGTTGATGCAAGAACGTTTTCTTTCACCTCTATGAGCAAATGCAAATGTTAAAAGGCGACACTTGCTATGAAAAACTGCTTTCGTTTTTGTTAGGAATACGATGATTCGTTTTTCAGAAGGGCGAAAAGAAAGTTGTGAAGTCGGCCAATCTGATATAGAAAGTTAATTTTTTTTTTTTTGTTCTGCTGTCCAGCACTGATTTATAGAAGTTATGGTTAAGATATAATTTGCCGATATTAAAATTGGACAGTATATGATTTAATGAAGGACTGTGAAGACATAACTTCACTCCAGGAACTGATGATGACCCGAGGAAAGAAGATCATTTGCCACTGCTAGGGATTCATCGCTGCATCTGGAGCGTAATGGCATATCAACACTTCGAGCCACCGCGGAAGTCCAGGGACCGGTGTTCGAGCAGAGTACACTGAAGGGAGATTATCATCACTAGTCGGTATTACATTCAAGGTTCTATATGGCCGTATAGTTAGTGAGCTACAAGTTATTTGAAAGTTAATTCAGAATTTTCTGAAAGTGAATATTTTTTCCTTTCCTCTCACTATGTTAGGTAAATTATTAATTTTAATCTAATCTTCAAAAGGTCATGTCGTCTCTGTCATTAATTTTTTTAGTAAAATGTTGCTTTTGAATGTGGCTAGTATTGTGAACATATATCACTTTGTCCATATGAATATTTGATAATGATGACACAATAATTTGTTCTTTTTGATATTAATTAAAATAACACATTCACCTCATTATAGTCCTTGTCGTTGATAATTGAAAGAAGGGTTATTAATTGTGTGGTTATTTTTGCATGTAAGTTGTACATTAGTATTTTTTTCCCCATTGACAATCTCTATGTCTAGTTTAATTTATTTTACCTACACTTGAATGAGGAATTGTTTTTCTCACTTTTGAAAGGTTCCGAAGCTAGCTGTGGCTAAATTATATAGTAAAATTAAATTTGTGACGTTTGGAAGGTGAAAGTTAAAAATCTAATTTTTCTCCGTTACATAGAATATGTGTCGCCGACCATACGTGGGGCGTGCAACATATTAATTTTAGTACCAATCTCTTCATCCTATTTGGTACACTACGATAATTTAAATGGCCTGCAAGCACTGTCTCATATAAGTGAATATAAAAAAGGTTTTTTTTTTTTATATTTCGTGTATATATATATAAACTCTAATTGATAAGAATCAAAATAGTAATTAGGCCACTATAAGCGAAGGAAAAGCTCAAAAATGAACTCGTAAGAAATATGGGGAGAAAAAAAACGCGTGTACAACATGAGTACAATTTGGCCACACTAAATACCAAATAGAAGTAGCAATTCCATCGGCTAATGAATTGATGAGGGAGAGGAGGATGCAATCACTTTGTTACTTGATAAAACGGGTACAATATATTGAAAATAGAGTTTCACTTTTCAAAACATAATTTATTTTGTCTTTAAATGGGAAAAAAATATTTACTGTTGGCACCTGCATTGGAATATTAATCACAGTTTGTGCAGTGTTTAGATCATATCGTCCTGTCAAAGGCTGTACTGCGTTAGGAGAGATTCTCTGGAATAATTAGTCCAAATGTATCGTCAAATACGATCTTTCAGGACACCACGATAACCGCCACACAGGTAAAGCAGAATTGGATCCAGCATCCCTGAAGGAAAAAAAGAAACTAAAACGTTCGATTAATTTTTTCCTCCAAGTCACCCGTCTGGCGATCGCCCTTCACCTCCCAATCCACTCGTAGTCTGGTCTGGAGTGAGGATGAATGGGGCAGGGCCTCGCGTCAGTTTGCCCAAGCCCTCCAGGCGAGCACCGGCCGGGAACATTTTCTGGAGTCGACAGCAACCTCGCGAGGGAGCGGTGTCGGGGAAACGTCGCCGATGTCTCCCGATATCCGGCAAGGAGTGCTCGGTAGAGAGGTCCGCCGACCCTCTGACGCGGGGAGGGCGAGTGTCACAGAGAGGAACTACGTGTTGACACACTTCCATCAGACTCCAGACTCTCCTCACGTTTCTTCCACCAGCGAATATACCCGGAACAGACTTTCTATATATTACCACGCACGCCGTTTCGTTACCGGTGCATCTGACGATCGACGGTGAGCTAGGTAACAGTGGCGCGACGTCAATACAGCTTCTCTGTCGCGGAATAACAATTTGCTACGAAAAGGCGATTTGACGCCGGTAACAAGACGGCCTCGTATTCAGCGCTTTTATCCACAGTGAGGATTTGTGCTTCACGTATCTTCAATCGTCTACTCCAGTATATCTCCTGATATAGGCCGTTCACGGTAAAGTGAGCACTTTTTGAAGCTGTTTTATCAGACATAATAACCATCAAATACATTTAATTGTGGCCTCGGACTTTCAGTTTTGGGTCTGGTGAATGTATACACTATGTTTATTACTCACGTGGCAGAGTTTTCGTTAATAAGTGGTAGAAGGATATAAATTGGTTGAAATAAAAAAGTAAGTAGGGCTTCAAAAGTGCTCGCTTTACCGTGAACGGCCTATATCAGTTTGCCGAACAATGCACTGTGGTAATAAACCTCCGTAACTAGTTCGGTAATTTGGGTTTTTAAGGTATTTTCTTTCGTTTTATTTCCGCAGTACTTATACAGATATTTTTATTAAGAATATTATTTTTAATATTTATATAATGGCGGAATTTCTTTAAGGAATTTGGAGGCCTAGTGAAAACCGTGTAAATTAATTATTATATTTAAAAACGATATATCATTGCAGTGCTCAAATGGCAGGGTTCACGGGCAAAGGTACCACTTTTAAACTTCAAAGAAATTCAAAAGTCTTGAAGAATTTAGCGATTTCCTTCGCTCACAATTCAAGCGTAGTCTAAAAGTTTAAATATTACGATGAGATACTTCACCAGTTCGGTGTACTTCTACGATAGTCAAATTTGTTACTAATAGGTCTCCTGTTTTTTAGTTAATACATGTAATTCCTCAATATTTTCAAATGGTAATGCAAGGTACCAATTAAGATCAATTTGAATTGGTAATATAATATGGAACAAACAAAAATATAACTAAGTGTGATTGAACTATTGCACTACTATTTTGATTGACAATTCACTGTTTACGTTTCTGGATCTGCAATTTAACGATGAGTTAGGTTAGGTAAAGTTGAGTTAGATAGGTCGCCTAGGGTTAGTATTTTTAGTTACATCGGGTACCAATTGCTAAAATGACTTGTCATATTCAGTATTTAGTTTATATCTTAATTTTCTAAAGACAAGCACTTTTATGTGAACAAAATACATTTACTAATTTGAATTTAATCAAATTACATTACACATTGCTCAGAGCAAGTATACAAACATCATAAATAACTTGTTTACTAAACAGTGTTCTAACCTCAACTCAAATCCACGCCGTTTTTGCCAGTCGTATAGGCAGAAAAGCAGTTCAACGTTGGGATACGAAGATTGGTTGTGCGCAGCCAGCGAGATCGGTGTACCTCGCCTTATTCTATGGCTGGAACTCGTGGTGATACGTTTTGGGACGCGAAGTGTGATGTACCGTCTCCTGCCAATACCGAGCTTGATTGTGCTGTGGCAAACCTTCGGGATTCGCGTTCGGGAGCACCTGAATTCGAATACAGGTCCGCAGGGTTGCCAGATTGTTTTTGTTGAAGTCACCTAAATGGCCAATCTTTTGTCACCCAAATATAGCCCAATTTGATTACACTTTATATTAGACGAATTTTTTTTTAATACATTGGAAATTTTCCATGTAATATTTTATATTTTAGAAACACGAATTGTTTTAAAATTTAAAAATGATATAGGCATACACATTAATTTAAAAAATAAATGTCAAACACATAAACATTCGCGTGATATTCATTTCACCTATTCATTGTTCGCAGTGAGTAACACGAGTCTGAACAAGAGGACCCTCTTCAATTGTATCCACAATGATTGCCATTTAAAAAAAAAAAAAACAGATCTTACTTATGAGAATTAATTATCTTGTTCACAATCAAAAAATTTACCAATACTAAGTAAATAATTCCAAGCAGTAAAAATATCGCAAATTCATTACAAAAATCGCCCAAACTGCGATAGTTGCATTTTCGTAATTTTTGGTCGCAAATTTTGCTTTGAAGTAGCCCAAACGGTGACAAATCGCCCAATCTGGCAACCCTGGGTCCGTCCAACCTGATTTCGGTTTCCAGTGATTTCCAGGAATCGCTTTCTATACACAGTGGCCGATCCGTTCCCAATTCATTTTTCTCTGAACGACTTGCTCCGTCGATAATGACCTCGCTGAAGACGAAACGTTAAGCGGAGAGTGTACTGAACATTTTCTGTGAAATTGTTGTTTGCGCGAATACGCAGATGTCGGTAAATTAATGTTCTACAAATACTACTTTTTGTCAGAAGAGATAAGCAAAACAATTATCTATGCCCCTATTTTGACGTTTATACATCTCTAAATTTGCAACCATAGTGGGAGGCAATCCAGAAAATCCGATGATAACCAAATCGGGGGATACTGTTTGGC